>CAXAJV010000002.1:24797736-26047736 GCA_963969225.1 Xylocopa violacea | reverse complement strand
AACCAGCGATATCGGCTTCAGTGTCGATAGGGTGTCCTTCTAAAATAAAAACGCTATTGGTCGAAGGGTTAGGCGGTAACCCTCATCCAAAATGATTAAAACAAATTTATTTTGTACATCGATAATAAAGCGATATTCTCCAACCTTGAACACACGATCTGTGCTTTAATAAATAATAAAATATAATCGATTTTTTAACGGACACTTTATAGATACTGAATTGCTTATACTGTCAGCGAAGGTGGTTGATTGTAACGTTTCTATGAATGTTTGTACCTAACTTCCTTAACCTAAACCTTCTATGAAGGTTTTTATTAATATTTCAGAAAATATTAAAAGCTCACAACTAAAATTTTTAATTTAGGTTCTGCATTTCATCCATTGGTTCTTTTCTAAATTTAATATCAGTTTTTAGTTTAAAATTTCATTTTCGAAAAAACAATTTTTAAAATCTTTGGAGTACGCATGCAGCAATAATAAGAGCTCTTTATTAGTGTCTCTGCGGGGAAAGAGCAAATTTTCTCATAATGAGAGTCGGATATCGTCCACCAAAGTTTCTCGAAATTCGCATCTTCCATACCTACTCTATATTGTATGGAAACGGTATTCCTAAACACATATGTTTTGTTATAAAATTATTAATTTATCGATACTTTTTTTCATACCATAATGTTGGTGAAGTCTGGGGATCTGCATCCGAGATACTAATCGCTTAAAACACAGTTAATGTTTCATCATTTCTTTGAGTATTTATGTATTAATTGTGTAAAAAAATTTTCTAAAAATAGTGATTCGAAGGATAAAAAATAACTGCTATGCTATGTATTTTAATAGTTATATTTCATTTTCGCAACATGTCTGCAAAATTCATCAACTGACTTTACGAATTTGCAAATTTCAAAAATATTTTAAAGCGATCATTTTCTTACAATTCAATTAATACCATTTCTTTGATCGCAATTTTAAATGAGAATACCAGTATGTCAAATGAATTCAATCCAAGTACGATGGGTAGTTTTAATTTTTGCAAATTTCCAAGTTGTAAGATATAAAGTGTGTGGCATGTGTGCATGAGGAGCCACGATATGTATGAACCTCGAAGAACCGCAATTTAGTTTATACGATGGCTGCGTGTTAACATTTGCATGGCATTAAGCAACATTTGACAAGATTTTAAATCTTTATTCTCGACGAAGGTGATTGTGTTATTCTTGATTTTCGTCTTATTTCGGCTTGTAAAAGTCTTAATTTCTTTCATTTACGTCCATCTGTTGGTCATTTCTTTTTATTATAGCCGCAGTGTTCCATGCAAGGGTGACCTGCTCAATTTTAGACGTGTGTAACTAACTTATACATTTGCGGACGCGCGCAATCATTTATTGCGTGCAATCATTTAGTGCATGCATGTATGACATGAGCTTTAAAGATGAATCAAGACGTATATCCAGGCGCCTCTAAATCTAATCTAGAAAGAAGTACTACTGGCGAATCATTCGCCGTTTCAACGATCACTATATATCACTGTTTGATTAATACTGGTAATCAATTGATAAAATGAAAGACACATTACGTAATTGCTAGAGGCAGACAGATTAGGTATATAGAACCGAACGAATTCACAGAAAATAAATTATTGGTATTATACATATAATTGGCTTATTATATATAATATTATATAACGCCTTATTATAATAAGATATTTTGTTTAGCCTTCTTTGACTCAAAACGATCTATTTTGTTCTTTCTTTTTTATTTTAAACTTTTTAAATAATATATATTTGAATAATATAGCCCTGAACAGTATGCCAGGTTTAATATACATTACTTTTACGAAGCTCATGAAATTATTTCAGATTTATTTTTATAATGTCGGAACTATTTTATTAGAAATGCAATTTATATAGGTGTATTATGGAAAATATATATTATATTGATAATAATTCTCACTATTTTACTGACAATGGTAATCGTTACTTTGTGCATTACCTACTGTATTATTAATGGCAATTGCTTAAAAAACAGATGTCACTTCGATGATTGTTGATTATGCTGTAAAAGTAAACATTTTAAACATTTTTTCGAACTCCTTGTATTTTCGAGATATTTGCAAAACGGATAGCAATCACTACTTGCTATGAATTAGTGGTTAAGTGGTTCGTTTATAAGTGGTTTGTCCGTAAGTGTAATGTTGTCAATATTTGTTGTCTTGGTCACTTCAGAGCTTATCTCATACTTATAGAGAGGTTTAGGCGTGTCTAAGGCTGCGTGCATCACTGCTAGGCATATGCTAGGCTGTTTGTTATATAGTTATAGCGTAACCGGACGGAACTTAAAGGGTAACCTAACCTTAATCCAATATTCATTTAGTAGAGTTACGAGTCGAAATAATATATAAGATTCGGTTATTTTTCAAGTTCCAGCAGCTGTAGGCCGCCGTTTACACTATTGTGCATGTATAGTAACGGACACTTCTTAAAGCCTCGCATATGTCATGGTGCACAGGATTTTCATTTCAACAAACCATTGCGTGTCCTTTCGACAACCAATATCGATGTATACACGTAAATAGAATTATATGAAAAACGCAAATATCCCGAAAATGAGAGTCAGCGATTACGTTTATAGGAAAAAGTTGTTCAAAATATCTGTTTTGTATCGTGTCCATTAATAATATGAGCTCTTACGCGTGCAATAAGCGGAACGCGAATAATTTGAGATCCTTAGAAAGATCAATTGTTACGGGTCCGTGCCTATTCAAGCGGCTTTTTAAACGCATCAAGTTGTATGTGGAACGCTTATCGTACATGTGGGACCCTAATTTAAAGCCGACATTAATCTTGAAGAAGACAGCTATTTAGTATACACTAGGAGTTTCACAAATAGAAATTGTTATCCTCTATACGTATAAAATGATTTTGTGGGTTGAAATGAAACAAAAATCAGAAGTAACGGTTTTACGTTTGGAACTTTGTTTTTGGGAAAAACCGTTTTGAAGATCGTGTGAAATAAACGCGTACTATAAATGATATACCTACTTTGGGGGCTTATGGAGTTATCGTCTGCTACAGTTTTATCATGTACATACTCCTATTTAGCTTCAAAGTTTCATAATGTACCATTTGTAGTTCCCATATATATTTATATACTGACAATTGTGAGCTTCATTAACACGATCATGTAATTCCATGCAGTCAAAATTTACAAACTGTTCATACTCCATGAAAGACTTTGTATATATATACCAATATAAAAGTTACATAACACTGATACTTGTGCGGTATGTAAATATCAATGCTGATACTGCAACTTCATCACATTAAAATATCCCACAACATTGCATGAATTATAATCGCTTATAATTATGCCATCAATTAATTATATTACCTGCAACCGCAGAGTTACATAAATTTCAGAACGAGCACCTTACGCGTATACATACACGTATGTAAATGCATGCATGCATAATTACTGGCGCTGGCGACGCTTTTCCAAGAAGAATACCGCTTGCACCGCTTAAATCTTTAGTCGGACAAGAACCGCTCGAAGATATTAATCGAGCAACAGGCGTGAATTTTCGTAACGTTATTGCTCCTTTGCAGAGAGATGGAGGGTTTCTGGGTTACAAGTGCGATCAGTGCGATCAAGGCGCTTTCCTATGTGTACGACCTGCTGACGTTCCCGGTGTTCCTCGTGCTGCAGCGACCATGGGAGAAAAGGAAGGCCTCGCGCAGGATCAAGGCTCGACCTATCGCGAAGGGCGAGCAGACTGTCACGTATAGGAGCGTTGATCCACCGCGGCCGATGCACATCACGCTTGAGCGTGAAAATATCGACACGCTTGAGAAGATGTTCTCCTGGGTCGCAAAGATGCACAGTGATAAGAGGTGTCTTGGTACCAGAGAGATACTCGCAGAGGAGGACGAACTTCAACCAAACGGTAGAATATTTAAAAAGGTATAACGATACAGATTATTTTGTTTCTTATTTAATATCGTAGAAGAAAATTAGGCTATCGTTCCAAATTTGACAGGATAGTAGAATAGGGCCTTCCGGAACTTTATCCGGAAATTGATAGTTGCAACTTTGACAAATACATACATTGGATTCGTTAGTAACGAATCAACAGAATTAGAAGCGAGGATTATACGATATCTTTGATCGTCTCTGAAATTATCTAACGTACCACGAAATGAGTAAAACTGACATTAAAGAGGAACCAGTAATCGTCCACTAATTACCTTGATATTGCTATGGATAGAACATTTGTAAAATATAGCTGTTATTTTGAGTATTGAAAAGTATTTATTTAAAACTTTATTTAATATTCCAATAGTTAAAAAATTCGAACCAGGTTCGAAACGTTTTGAACGACATTCTGTTGCTTGATGAATTTATTGGATAATCCCGAAATATTTCAAAGTGCTCCGTTCTTTCAAATACGCAATCCGATGCGTATGTGGGTTGGAAGTATAGATATTTATTATTATACGAGGTTCTATGTGAGATAAATATTCTTGCAAACAATGTTTAAGATGCGAAGAATCGATTTTAGCGTAATCATGCTTTTCAATAGATAATATTTCAATATTCTTCTGCGTTCAACAACAGCGAACGTAATATATGGCGTACTCTGGTAGAAAGAGGTTAACTTGCGAAATATATGTCGCAACAATCCATGACTGTAATAAGTGTTATGAAATTGGTAAGGTTGTATTTCCAAAACCTCTCATGCTTGATTTGACTAAAAGTTTGCAAACAGTTTCATTTCACACGAAAACAATGATTGCAAGACAATTTTTCGACCACCCGAACGATAACACCAAACTTTTATGAAAAATAGTTACTACTTACCATTTTAGTAACTGTGATACTCCGATTTCACTGAAATTCTGAAATAGTTTCCTTTTATGTAAAAACAATATTTGCAACAAAGATTTTTGGTGCGTTGCAAGTTAAGATTCAAAATTTTGCGAAAAACATTTTATTACTATAAAAATATACTTAAATATATTCTAGAAATATACTCTAGAAATATACTTAAAAATATCCTAAACGTTACTCTATTTTATCGATTAAGTTCTGTGTAGATCATTTTAAACCAACTTTAGCAAGGTGGTCGCCAACCCTTGTTGATGGAATCGTTCTTATCTCGAATAATTGCCTTACGCTAAAATGGTAAAACATTTCTCGTCAAATTTTAGGCCTTACATTTCGAATTATCAAAACTCTTCTCGTCAACAGGTTTCTCGTCGACAGGTTTTCAGAGATTTTGCCAAAGTCGATAAGTTAGCGCAGATTGATATATGCGTTTAAATGCTTATAAATCAGGGATTTTAATTTTTTTATATTGTAATTACGGTACAGATTGTATAAGCATTGCATCGTAACGTATGTCCATTGATTTTTATTTGTGACAAAAAAAAACGTTAATATATAACACAAACATAATATTGATTTTTATATATTGATAATGCTAGCATTTTTAAGTGCTAGCTGACAGCAGTAACATAAAACATAAAAAATTCATATTACGTCAAATAGTTTGTCTACCTTTGTTTTTATTCTAAACAAAAATAAAAACATTATTTGAATTTTCAAAAAAATTAGGAAAACTACATCTACATATCAGTTTAGCGTTTTTGTCGGTATGTCGATGATATCAAATGTTCGTTTAAATATTTATTACTCTTTTTAGCTGTTTCTAATGTATTCCATAATATATTAAATTTATGATTATTTATGATTCAAGCGTTTTTAGCTTGACACGACTTGCGAATTTTTTTACAATTTTCTTTGAACAGTATTTTATGTGATTAATACATTCCGTGAAAAAGTTTAAGAAACATTAAAATGTTAAGTTGGTTGAAAAAGTCACTTTCTTTTTATAGCAATTGAAAGAAAATATTTATATTTTTTAAAATATTTTTTAAAATAGATTCGCTTCGTTTTGTACAATTGTAATTTACAAGATAGAAAAGTTTTTTAAAGTTTGAAGTTATTTAGGAGAAAAAGAACAATCCTAGAATACTAGAAACATCTGAAATATTTAATTAAATTATTGCGGATTATTAGTAATAACAATATTTTGTAAAATAAACTCAGTACTAAACTCAATGCTAATTCTAGTATTAACTCGGTTTGAATTTATATACATACATATATACTTACCTATATTGAATATTCTTTCTTTCTGAATAAAAGGGTTATCGTGAAGTAACCAGTCCAATTAACACACTAAAAGAGATAAGAATAACTCTTTGTTGGACAACATTTAAACTTTTTCATTCTTAACTGTACAGTCGGTAATCGTGTAACGAGCTGTAAATATTATTAAACTGCAAAGCGTGTATAGTAAGTCGAGAATCACAGGAACGTCATCAAACGTTGATAAATTCATAATTTGCATTCTCCGTCAATAATATTATCACTTTATTTATAGCAAAACTGCATACTCATGATTGTACTTGATACAATGGAAGTATACTTGCATCTTACAGGTTACTAAAATTCGTGTACAGTAATTAAGTTAAACCATGAAAAAAGTGAACGTTAATTCCGTTTGTTATAGTATAAAATGGGAGAGTACAAATGGAAATCGTATACGGACGTCGATCGGCTTATGACTTCGTTTAGTCGTGGCCTCAGTGAATTCGGTCTTACGACGAATAAAAATATAGTGATCTTCGCGGAGACCAGGGCGGAGTGGATGATCGCGGCCTATGGTTGTTTCAAGCAGAACCTAACTATCGTCACCATTTACGCTACCCTGGGCGACGAAGCTATCGCTCACGGAATTAACGAAACGGAAGTTGACACTGTGATCACTAGTCACGCGTTGTTGCCAAAGTTCAAACGGCTCCTCAGCATGGTAGAAAAAGTTAAAACGATCATTTACATGGAAGATCAGCTGCAGCCCACCGACACCACAGGCTACAAGGTGTGTATTTCGCTAATACAGTGATCCCTACATTTTATTCGTGTCCTACTACAGTACAAACTCGATGTACATGTGCATAAATATGTATGTCAAACGTACGTTCATTTTTTTCCTGAGTAGTTAGCACCTGTTTTTAGTTATTGAGAAAACTAATATTATACGTCGCATTAAAGTTGTTATTCAAAAGACCGCGCATTATTAATATTACATTGTATTTCATTTGTGACATGTGCCTTACTAACATTTTTTTATCAAATTACGTAGCAGAAATAGCAATAAGAATAAAATGCAAGGTTATCATCACAACTTTGCGTTTAAACGACTTAATTTAAATAAACGAGGATTGCATTTTCGATGATTATTTACTATACGAAAGTTGAACCTGATTTTCTTCATTTTCATATAGGTTGTTAAGAACATGATTCTGAGTAACTTTTAGTTGCTTCTACCACGTTGAATTTTATTTATACATGTACACGTATGGTATGGTATTTTTACAACGAATTACTCTTAACAATTTTTTAAATGCCTAAATATTATTTAAGTATTGGCTGTTGCTGTTAATTTAAAGAAATTGAGGTTAATTTACAACAAAACATTGTCTGTTTTTATGCGTTTAACGTAATATAAAGTAACTCGAAAGGAATTATAACTAAAACCTGAAATTTACTCGAGTGTTCCTTAAAAATTTTAGAACTTAAAACTGCACTAATCTTATTCCTTATCATTTTGTGTATTGTGCCAGCCAAATTGGAAAACTAACTCGATCCCAAGACGGATAATCAATGTTTTCATTTTTCTGGGATAAGATTTTAAAAGCGACTGCTAATGTTTTTTCAGGTTTGTTCGTTCAAAAATTTCTTACAGCTTTCCCGTTATAACGAGGTTTCCCAGCAGACGACGTTTGTGAACTGATTTTTGAAGTAATTCTAAGTAATTTTCTTGTTTGCCTTAATTTCTGATTCCGCTTCCTTCTTGAATTATTAACGAAAAACAGTAGCTAGTCCGATACCTACATTTACAGTCCTCTATACAGTCGTATGGAGCTCGCGTGCAGAATCGTGACATGGGATATGATTGATCGGCGGATTCGTATAATCAAGTCGGCTTATGTCAACTCATTGGTTATTTATGAATAATAAACAAAGTAATCAGTTGATACACGTATGCAATGAACAAATCGAGATCAACGGTAAAGGACACATGAAGAATGGAAGAATCAATTTATGGAAGAATCGAGCACAGCTAATGCAGCTGATACTACATTGCTACCAAAAAATACAAAACGGCAAACTGTGTTTATGTTCCGTATCTTTCGATTGTGTCACATATTGCTTGTGATCAGCTATGCGTAATATCGTTCTAAACATTTTTGTGACCCAGTGAATCAATTTAAACGGTAGTGTACAAAATGGGGTGATGATTTTAGTAGTAGAATTGATGACCAAGCAATACGTAGGCGTTCTAGAATACTTTATGCGACTTGTTCTCAATCCGAGGGTTCGTACAATAGTGCCTTCTTAGGCCATGCAAGTGCTTAGCACTAGGTTTACGGAAATTCTTGTATACCTATCTTTACAGACGCTCGTTAAATTGACGGGTAAAGGAGACCAAGTATTTTCTTAAAGAAAAAAAAATGATTAATTTAATTTAAAAACAATTACAATCTTAACAGACTTAATATAAGTTAATTAAATTTGTTAGGATTGCTAAAGTAAACACAAACTTTTACTATTCAAACTGCTAATGGATGGAAGGAGAATCTTTGACTCTATTTTCTTGTAATCGCCGACAAGCTCTTTGGCCAACTGAAATATGAAATCTCTCGGGATATGGCCGCACTGGTGCATTTCTTGTACAGTATCCAAACATTTATGAGTGCTAAATCCAAAATATTATAAAAAACTTGAAGAGACCATCGGGAAGGCTCCGCTTTTACACTGCATTTGCACGCCAATTGGTCGACTACATCCACGCCAAACTTCGTCTTATTATAAAATCTGATTGTTTCCGAGATACTTTTGCGATGACACAATGTTATAATTGTATGTTTTGTACTTAGTAATAATACTTTTACTTTTGTTTTACTCTGGTAAATAGTGAAGATATTGAGTTTGAAGCCATCGAAAGATATCTCCATTGAATTATGATTTTTATTTAGTATCTAATTTCTAACTATTTTTATATTTGTCACCAGAAAAATAATTTCAAGAAAAATTAATCGTAATAAACTATGAAACTAGCTTACCCGCCATTTTATTACAGAATTCAGAAATTACAGGGCTGAGGGGGAAATAAATTTGGGTATATATTCGTCTCATTGCACCAATAATTATCAGCACAAATTGGAAAAGAATAATAGTAATGGTTGATTTGGAAATCCGATTAGAAATGACGATTAGGCAAAGTCCCAGAGAGGGATGATGCAGTAAGGAATGCGCTCATGCACCTTCCTATCTGATATTTCTTACAATAGATGAATTTTCAGACGAACGGATGAGTAATTTAACTTGTTGGTGAATAACTTTTCAGTTTAACGTAACGGCTACTGCTTTTCGTTAATAATTCAAAAAGGAAGTCGCATCGGAAAATTTGGCAAAGGGAATATTTGTTTGTTGTGATCTCAGGAATCATTCCTTAAACGTTGTCTGTTTAAGTCTTAGGATATTCTGCATAGATCATTCGACAACCCCGGAGATACGTTTTTAGTATATATATAGTATATATATTCTAAAATTTTTAAGGAACACTAGAGTAAATTTGATTTTTAGTTATAATTCCTTTTGAGAGTTGTTTTAAATTGCACGAAACGCATAAAAGCAGATAATGTTTTGTTCTACTTTAACCTCAATTTCATAATTTTTTGCGCAACACTTAGCAATTGTTGGTGGAAGGGCTGTTGAAGTAAGGGCTGTTTTCTAGATCAAGCGTTTTTCGCAAATCACTTAGAAACTGTAAGAAACAGTCAATTAAGTTATTAGAATTTTTACTTGATAAATTCTTATTATTTTTATTATGCCTCGAGTCTAAAACTCTCTGAAACAGACAAACTTTTTTATAAAGAAGTCAACTTTGTCTTTCCTTCGTGGGATCTTTATAGCAGGCTCCATGGCGCATTATATTTTGTTTATATAAACAACTTTAAGTGAGCTTACAGATCCTTAGACCAATTCTGTGAATCAACCTACGTTCTGTTGATACTTCGTAATCGATTAATTTTGCTTATTTCAATATAAGTTGTCAGGAAAATTTTCAAAAAATCATGTTCTTAGTATCATATGTGAAAATCATAGGAATCAAGTATGACTTTTCTATACTAAATTACTGAAATTTTTCTATACTTTTATGCTTGTTTTGATCAAACTTTGGATCCAAGATCGAAAGATTGTTGTCACGTACGTTATCAATCATCAATAGTTGCAGTATCTCAGTTATTTGAAAGCAAAGTAAATGGCGTGTCTAGAAGTAGTGATTCGTACATAGGCACTGCGACACTGTAATATCTTCAAGGAGAAACGATTGAAAAATTTCAACATTTTCAGTTTAAAAATTAAAATTACAGTATTGACACTTTAAATTCACACTTTTGCACATCAAGTACTTCTACTTAAATATTTTATTCTAAAAAAACACCAAATGTAAACTAGGTAGCAAGAAATGAAAAATTTGATTCAAGAAGATACAGATATTTACTTAAAGGTAATTACCAATTCATTAAAATCAGTACATATTACGTAGTTCATAATTATACAATTAACCCTTTGCGCTCGAGGGGCAACTCTCAGTCGCCACGACGTTTCGTACGACAATTCGAGTTTTTCGTCGACTAATTTTAAGTTTCAAAGCCCTACAGAAATGAATTTGGAATGCGAGATTAGCCTGAGCGAAAATGAAATTGACTTTCAACTGTTATAAAACGAGATCGATTATATTCATAAAGAAATTAGTGATAGACAATACAATGCGTGACCGAAAAAGTCGTCGAGTGCAAAGGGTTAATAGCATGTATGTATGATAATTGCGTGTAAATATAATTCATCCTTGCCTATACATACATACATAATGATTCTGTTGTAACAATTACTGGTGACTTAAGTGTTGGGAGCAGTCGTTAATTTAAAGTAACAATACTGTATGCTTAAGGCTACAGATTAACGGATTATTTGTAGATACTATGCTGAAACAATTAAACGCTTTAGATTAGGAAACATGTGTATATTTCTATCGCGCAAACCGAGTGACACCGACATTGCCTTCTGAGCAATAACGGTTAATTTTATCTATCGTATTTATAGTGATAGCAGTTGATGATGTTTGCCACGTGCGTTTAGGGTAGTTATTTTCATGAAATTATTGTTTCAAAGTATTAACCCCTTGCCGTACCATTTAACTCGAAAGAATTCGGGCCTAAGTGATGCGCAGAAATGTTTGCGAAAGGAACTGAAGATTAATTATATATATATATATATATATATATATATATATATATATATATGTATGTAAAATTTATTATATTGGTATATTTAACTGGAGATTAATATAACAAGTTCGACTCGAACTTTGGGCCATGTTTGGCCATGTTTGGCCCGAAATAAGTCCGCAAGAAGTACATATATTTCTCAAGAAATCATGTTGCTTTATTTAAAAAAGTTCTTACAAATACTTTAAATCAATTTAAATTTTTAATGAAAATGAATAGATTAACAGTGACAGAATGTGTCTTAAGTAAAAATGGTCTCGTCACGAGAGGGTTAATAAATTGCTAACGCGTTAAGAAATATTGTGTTATTATTTATCTGTTATTTATGCAGCACTTTGTTAATTTTTCATTTCTCCAGCACGCCTGCATAACCGTCGTTCACCAACTGTTCTTATTTAGTAAAAAATTGTTTGAAAATATGTTATAATATCCTTCTTGTTATATATTTTAGGAAGGCGTCAAGTTCATACCATTCTCCGATGTGATCAAGCAAGGCAACAGCTCCACCGCATCCATGGTACCGCCGCAGAGCGATGACACTGCGATCATAATGTACACATCTGGCTCGACGGGAGTTCCGAAAGGTGTACTCCTGTCCCATTTTAACATAGTGACAGCGTTGAAAGCATTCTGCGATGCCGTAGAGATCAAATCCGATGATGTGTTCCTTGGATTCCTACCTTTGGCTCACGTTTACGAACTTCTCGCCGAGAGCGTGTGCCTTTTGACTGGCGTACCGATTGGGTACAGTTCACCTCTGACTATGATCGACTCGAGTAGCAAGATTCAGAGGGGATCCAAAGGAGATGCATCCGTTCTGCATCCGACTTGTCTAACCGCTGTGCCGGTGAGTCGCAAGGGTCTACGCTTAACCCAGCATTGCATTGCGTCGTATTTACAATCCATTTGCAACATTTGGAATTAAATTATGGCCAGTAGAAGGTTAAGTAAATAGGTTTGGTTAACAATTTTCGTGTCCGTAAATTGACAAACACTTGTCTCTTTTAGTTTGTCCCAAATATTAAACAGTTATCTAATGGAAATATAATGTGTGAAAAATCTATAAAATTTATTATTATAGAAAAGGAAATTCAGTATAGTAATAGAATTGTATTGTAAATTTTTGATAATTTTGTTTTATTGTCTATTTAATGGAGATCGTAATCTTATTATCTTCAAATATCTAACAGAAATCACTATTATTCGAGTAAATAAAATCATTACCAATTGTATGTGACGTGGGACACTCGTAGGTGTTAAAATACGAGAGTTAAAATCGTAACGATCTATTAAAAGAATGGTATGTTTTTGAATGAACCTATAATTATAGGCACAATTCATTGTATCCATGACACCGACAATTTTTTGCAAATATCTTAAGTTAAGAAACGAAGAAAGTTAAACAGTCACAAGTATAAGAAAACGTTGTTCGAGATCTGTGAGAGAGTGGTTAATATTGTATAATAACGAAGAAATAGCAAGCAATGTTCCGACGACGCGTTAGAATGTTATCCATTGCGAACGGTTCAAATTCCGACGTTGTAATAATTGTATTCCTCCTTTGCCTTGTACAGCTTATTTTGGATCGTATCTCCAAAGGTATCAACGAGAAGGTTAAAAGATCGGGTATCTTCAAACAAGCGATCTTCAACTTTGCCTACAACTACAAAAAGAAGTGGTACAAGCGAGGTTACGACACGCCTTTCGTGAACAAATATATTTTTGGAGCAGCCAGGCAAGTTCTCGGTGGAAAAGTTCGGATCATACTTTGCGGTGGCGCGCCTCTCACTCCAGAGACGCATACTCAAGTCAAAATTTGCCTTTGCGTTACTGTGATCCAAGGATATGGTCTCACGGAGACAACTTCTTGCGCTACTGTTATGGATAGTGCGTATCGTTTCTCACTTTTCTTTATAGCATCGCTCGTTTAACCTATACAGCGACTAATCTGATTAATTTTTTCTCAACAGAAAGCGATAGGAGTACAGGAAGAGTAGGAGCACCAACAACCGTTTGCGACATGCGTTTAGAAAATTGGGAGGAAGCTGGTTACAGAGTCACGGATACACCGTGTCCCAGAGGAGAAATCGTAATTGGCGGTGACGTGGTTTCGGCTGGTTACTATAAATTGCCGGACAAAACGAAAGAAGACTTTTTCGAGGAAGACGGTAAACGATGGTTCAGAACTGGCGACATTGGAGAATTTCATGCCGATGGTTGTATAAAAATTATAGGTAATGCTTTAATCTTAATATTTTAAAAGTAAATTAAAAAATAAGTTACATCCTCTGCCAACTTTCATTCTGTGTGGAACATGCAATTATCTCTATATTATTATGTTGACATAACATTGTTGCTTACGCAAAACTACACGTTGAAGTATAAACAAGAAACGTTATGTAGAAATTGCGTTCAAGTTCTATAAGTATGCCATCAAACGAGTTTTATAATTAAACGCTTATGACCAGAGTGCTGTCATAAAGAATTAGTGTTTGTTTATATATTACAAAAACGTTAGTCGCCTGTCAACAACTAAGCGGTGCAAAATATCTGGACGTGAGGTTAATGTTTTAATTCACTACAATCGGTGAAAGAAAAATATAGAGATGCTATATTAAAAATCAGAAGAAAATTTGATTTGATGTCTATATTAAGAAGTAATTTTAAATGAGCAATAAAATGAATTTTTTCATTCTTTAATTTTTTGTTAAGGATGGATGTAATTTATCTGCTATTGATCGAGCTTTGTATATTTTTCTACGAAATAATATTTTAACAATTTCGTTGATTGGATGAATATTTATTTTTACAGACCGAAAGAAGGATTTAGTTAAGTTACAATTTGGTGAATACGTCTCGCTGGGTAAAGTCGAGTCAGAACTGAAAACGTGCCCTCTCGTGGAGAACATTTGCGTTTATGGTGATGCGCATAAGACTTACACGGTAGCACTGGTGGTCCCGAACCAATATTATTTGGATGAGATTGCAACAAACTTGGGAATCACGGGAAAGAACTTAGAAGAGCTTTGCAATAATCTACAGGTTGAGAAGGCAGTGTTGCAGGAGCTTGTTGAACAAGCCAAAAAATGTAAGCACTTACTCGAATATAACTTCTTAATTAGAGATTATTATACAAAAGTTATCACTGTTGAGTCTTCTGAATGTGAACTGTAGGTTTTTTGAAAATATTATTTCATAAATTTCGTTTTGTGTAAGCATTGCAGTTAAATGTCATATTAATAGCGGCATTTATCTGATGGTGACTCGCTGTTACAAAAAATTGTTATGACACTGCTTATTAGTATCGTTGTTATAACGAATTTTAATTGTTTCCTAGTAATCATGTGTTCGCATTCACTGCTCAGCATTCATAGTAATTTATGAATAGCGATAAACCGGAACGTAAGTAAGTTTTTTGATTGTTGAGCATAAATTGAAATACAAGTAGATTTCTTTACGATAATGAGTCACCATGAGACAAACCATTGACAATGTGTTATTCAATCTTCAATGAAGCTAGCTGTAAAGCTAGATTGTAAAAACAATTAGTTAAAACTTAAATTTGGAATTTTATTTTCTGACAGTACTTTATGAAGATGAAAGTGTAATATAACTCGTAAATCTAGGAATTGATCGATAAAAAATTTATATAATTTATTCTAGCCTGCTCCTAACCCTCTGACTAACTATTGGGCGAGCTATATTGTAGCGGGTCTACTGAAATAATAATTGTCGTTCCTCGTTCATTCGCTCTTTTATCCGTTCGAGTGCCATGGGTCTTTGCTGTTTCCCAATCGAAAATTGCCAAGCGGCGCAAAAGCGCTTGTCTTATTCCCCGTCCAAAAGTGCCAAGTAGCGCTATCGCGCTGTTTTCTGTTCAGATGCGGTAAGTCTTAATTCTTTAGTGTTGTTCTGACATCCTTCCGAGGATAAGTAGCGACATTAGCGTGTTTACGTCGTATAAAAATATTATTTAAATATACAAAGCGTAATATTACTCCAATTTGATCCTAATTTACCCAAGAACGGAACGGTAAAGTCACGCATCTGACAGAAACCGAGCGTGTTGCAATTGTCGGCTCGCAGCCTAGAGCGCTGGTACTTTTCGAACAGAACAGAAGAAGCGCAAATTCGCCGCTTGGCACTCGAGTGGTTACATTAGTCAGATCCACTCACACAGACATACATACATTCATACTTCGCCGTTTTGGTGGGGATTAGACAGGTGGCATCAGCCCCTGTGCTCGGTGCTGTCGAGTCCGCATCGATTTCCGCACGCGGCATGGCAGAGCAATGTGCCGGCTGCCGCACGCGGCATGTCAAAGGCACGTGTCGTCCCGTCGGCTCCTTATATTACCTATATTACAGTAAGTCCTCGAGTTACGCGATTAATTGGTTCCGAAGGTTTTTGCAAAAGTCGAGGAAAGCAGAAAATTTTGCATTTTTGGCAAAAAATATGCTTTAGTTTTAAAGCATAAGTGAAAGTAAAATAGATCTATACATATACACTCAAGAAAATGTTATTTATTGCACATATTTATTGGGCATACTGCACATAACAGAATCTGCATACATATTATAGAATAAGAAGTAATTGAGAATATTCTTGAATATTGATTATCCGAGAATATTCGAAACTATTTGTATAAGAGTATGCGAGTGCCTGGAAAACAATAGAATGCATGGGAATCCGGGCGAAAGAATCGGGACTGTTCGATGAATGATTGTATGTAAGAATGTGTGTGCGTAGCGTGAGAGAGAATAGAAGAAAAACATTAGTGCAGTACGTATCGTAAATTCGCTCATAACAATTACGCTTATTTTCGGCAAAAATTTTCAATCTCACAATATATTTATGGAGGAACTACTTCAAGTATCTGTCCACTGTTAATTGTCTTTTAGCCCATTTTTTCCCTTCATAAATAAAAGGCCAATAGGAGCATATAAAATTTTATTTTTTTTTTTAAATCGCGTAGGTCGAGAAAGTGACCGGTATACCTTATCCAAAATATTTAACAAATCGATTCGCGTGTTGATAATACAGCGTTATTTCTACTTGCTTTTTTGTATTGCATATATTTATGTATTTAAAATTTCCAAAAATGAGCGTATTGGCGAATTTGTACTTAAATTAGGGCGTCGATTCTGTTGTAAAAATATTTTCATAACATTTTTAGTAAAAGCGATACGCATTTAAAGATGTAATAAAATTTATCATTGAAATAGGTATTACGTTAAAATATGCAGTATGTCGAGAGCATATCAAACTTTAAGAATCTGTAACTTTTGAACCAATGTATTACTAGATTCCCCTAGATTGTTATATTTTGTCCCTGTTCAGACAGTGCTATTGAAAAATATAGATTAGGATTTAAGAAAGTGTCTCTATACTAAAAGACTCGACAGTTATAACTTTGTATACATTCAAATATGTGTATCCTTATTACTACATTTATTGAATCGTTTCTTTTTATTTGAAATTTAGCCAATCTTCAAAAGTTCGAGATACCTGGTGCTGTAAAATTGTGTGCGGAACAATGGTCACCGGACATGGGATTAGTGACGGCCGCGTTTAAGCTCAAAAGGAAAGCAGTGCAAGAACGTTATCAACAAGAGATTAACAGAATGTACGCTTCGTGATGAGAAGGAATTTGTAACAAGTGCAATAGGTGAAATCATGTCGATATTGAAATTTTCACGTGAGTCCGACGAGGCAAGATTGAAAGGTTAATTAAGAAACTTACTTCAGATTTCTAAATGCATATTTTGTTTCTCTTCATCGGAAAGAAAGATGTCGGCCTTTTAGTACTAAAACAAAGAACGTGCGTCTATTTAACGACATGGTCAAGTGTATGTAAAATTATTACTATATGCATAAGAATTTCTTGCTCGCTCGGCGATATCTCGTTAGTCAATTTAAACTTTGGTTCGAAACGAGTATTCCATTGTTTCATTCCCCATGAAACATCGGGGTATTGTATTGTATAATCGAATATTATTACATATAATCGATAAGAGATGTGGTACGCGCGTACAGTGAGCGTCTTGTAACATAATCGTCGTTGTATGTAGGAACGATTACATACACGTCAAAGTATGAATGAAAATGATCAAAACGATGCAGGTGATTTTCTACTATACGGTGAAAATCGTCAATTCTCTTCCGTCTGTATTTAGTTTTGTTTTAATCAGTATGCTCACTTCTTGTAACGATTACCAAACTTCGTGAATGATCAATCGCTGGTTGGTTGGCAGCGTTTATTTCATAGGTTCATAAACTCGTACGGTGTACTTATTTCAAGTATTATTTGAAGTCGTCGAGTTTCATTTTTCGTTCTAAAATCTGTGGTTCCATGCTAAAGGTCGCTTTGCTTTCTGTATTAAGATTGTACATGTACATACAGAGAAATCGAGCGACAATTCGTCCGCTTTACTTATCGTTAAAACGGCATGACATTTTAGATTTATGTTTAATTATATTTCCCGTATAAATTAATCCTCTTTTTAGTTAGAATCCTATATATTTCTCCTAGAATTGTAGTACCAAATCGTTTTTTCGTCCTATAGTGTACAGTATTTGTCAATATTTTCTTTGTGTATTCCTTTTAAATTTTCATCACACGACGAGACATCACAAACAATTTATTTTTTTTCATATCGGAGTAAATGCTTTTATGTGTGTGCGTGTATGTCAGTGCGCGTATGTGTGTTCGTTGTTACGATTGCTTGCATGCATAAATGTTCACGAACAAAGAGATTGAAATGTAACGTATGTGAGCTCATAAAAAGAAAGAAAGAAGAAAAATAAGAAAACAATGTTCACTCATAAATGGGAAACTGTTTTATTCATTTTCGTAGTCTTCCTATTTTTTCAACGCGTAACGATTTTTTTTGATACTGCAATTTCATAGACATGTTTTGGGTCTGCGGTTAAAAAATATATATAGATCAACGAAATTCTTCATTAGTTACGTCACTTCGAGTTAGTTTGCACGAATTTCAGTCACAACATATACATAGTAGTCTTCCTATTAACATTTGGCGTTGCATATAAGATTAGCCTGCAATAGCAGTAACACGTTGTCTTCTACAAATGCTTCTTAACGGATATAGTTGATATGCGTATATCTTAACAAATGAACAAATTACTGTCTTCGATGTAAATTTTCATGTTTCGTTTTCTTTTTCTCTGATTCAAATTTTCTTACACGCGAGAAAATGATGCATTGGACAGGAATTTTGTATCATACCATGTTGGTTGTGCATTTTAAATGCTTAGTATCTAAGTATTCGATATGCAAGTAAATATGAGATTGTTTAATTTTTTTAATTCTACTTTGCGGCTTGTTGAACTGCGACTGTATGTCGCAGGGGGAGATAGGGGAGAAGACGGACGATGGGAGAAGGGAAGAAAAGTGCGAGAGATATCGATCAGGCAACTCGTTTTCTTTTTTCAGTCGCGTGAACAGTTCCTGTTGTAAAATTCAACGCATAAGTTACGAATTGCTATATGTCCAACTTTATTGATTTCTACAAACTATTAAAAGCTGTACAATATTAGATAGGAGATTATAAATTGTCGTTTGGATATAATCATATCATCGATATATACCTATTATTATGATCAACACCACTCTACTTACAATTATCATCTTGCAATTATGGCATGCAGAAATAAATGTACAGATCTACAATACACTTATTTAGTATTATTGTGATTATTCTTAATTTTTTTCGAATTTTGTGATCAGACGTATTCAACGAGCGACATGCAATACACATGTGCAGGGTGCAACACCGCGTGTGGGACTCACTTCGCTGATTATACATCCAAAACAATGAAAAGTGTTTCTATCTGCCATATGTGGTTTATGAGATATAACGAATTTTGTAAACAGACCAAATTCTTTCTCTCTTTCTCTCTTTCTCATTAACTGCGTTAATCTATTAATATTAAACTTTGCCCGTGGCATATGTATGAAGGTACTCCGTCGTGTTATAGTTGTGTAGCTATAAACATTTCTTAAAAATCGGTGATTTCCAAACAAATGGATCGAACACAATCGTTCATCATGTTTAGTCTATTGAATTTTTTTGTAGTAACACTTAAAATCTATCGTTTAGGACGCAAAACCAGTTGAAGATATTAAAATATTAAGGTTCAAAGTCACACACAAGAATGAGCTTCCTATAAACTATTTTGGAAACACCAGAAACCATTTAGAGTTTAAGTAGATCTATGACAAAGACATCTGTGCAAGTTTGCTTTCAAATGCACGATAATCATTTTTTTTTCTACAAAGATACTCTTTTTTTCACCGTTTTCAGCTACATAATTAATTAGCTTCTGAAGTGGGTATCACATATTCCGTTCTGAGTGTTGCACCTTGTATATATACATATATATGTATATATATATTTCGCAGTGTTTTCATTTTTTATATTTCATAGCATTGACAAAATACTCTAGCTCAGACGAATGTTAGAAAAATTGGAAGAATAAAAGTATGAGAATTCTCACTGTTTGTATACTGTTCCCTTAGATCCATTTATTCCCGTGTTAAAATGGTTGTTTTAAAAATACAAAAAAAAAAAAATATACAATACTTGATTGCTATTCTTTATTGTAAATATATATTTGATTATTCCAATACTACTTGGTTCTATATATTTCATCGATATTATGTTAATAAGTATATACATGTGATGTCAAGACAAGAATAAAAAAGCTCCAAGATTATTTTTGGCAGAATAAGTTCTTTTTATTTAAATGAACAACTTTGCTTTCAATTTCCTCCTTTTTAATTAAGGAATGCAACTGGTAGAAATGAGCAATAGTACTTGGACTAATTTATATTGTAGAATACTTACATTGGCATTGATTGGCCAGATGGCGCACGAATAACTTTGTATTCGCAAGCTTTCATTCGGCATAGATTCATGCACATAGATCAAAACCTCAGGTTAAAACTTTTTTTAGTGCAATTTGCCACGTTTATCTATGCTTCAAATAGTGTTGTTATTAATGTAATATAAATGTTTAGAAAGTTGTATATACGTTAACACATTGCATGCCATGTTATTCATATATGTATCATCATAAATTGAAAGTTTTTATATAAAAACAACTTATTTAAAATAAATGAAAAATTGCTGTGTTAGTATTGGTACGCAATGTGTTAAAAAGTTCAAGAAAACCAGGATGAAATTCAGGTATTAATAGAAATGAATCTATATAATCAGTGAATCAATATAAAATATTTTTTTGTCCCTAACCCATTCACTGACAGACAAATTTAGAGCGTTTTGCCCTGGACGCCAAGATTTTATTTTAAATTTATATTTATTACTACGAGATATCTCGTAGTTGGCAGTGAATGGGTTAATCGACGCTTTCTCTTTCGTATGATACGAGAATTTGTTAAAAAAGAATACGCTTATTTCAAGATATTTGTTTAACCGTTTATTTGTTACAAATGCACCAGGATTTGTGGAGAATGTGTCGTAATAGACGGAGCGATCTATCAAGTTGGTCTTTGCAGTAGACGTTTTAATATAACGAATCGCTTCTCTTTACATAAAACAGCGACTACTTTCAATAGAAATACGAGTTATTTACTAAGCGGCCTCCATCACGAGCAGGTCGTGTAACATCCATAAAATCTCTAAAATCTGTCGCGTCTACGACGAGACCTCTCATGACCCTGCGTAAAAAACATCTAAATGTCACACGTACACCAGCAAAAAATCAACGAATACCGTTCGCGATTTCACAAACTTTTTCTAATCACTACTCGAGTCCCAATTTTGCATATTACGCGAACTGACGATTCCTAGAAAATTCAATTTCCATTCTATTCGTGAACAGTTTGCGAATGCTGGTGTAAATGCACCTTTATAGTACAAGCCTCCTGTTATCCATTACCGGTAGAATATTTTCATCCATTTATTACTTTTGCGTTACATAATTCCTAAAATATACTGACATACTCTCACACAGACAACGCGCGCTCGCATTTAGGGTACTTTTCCATAAAACTCACCCTATTCTCCAAAAAGAATATGACGAGGATAGGCTGAATTTTATGTGTATTGCCATATTGAAAGGTATCTTCTATGTCCAACAAAATTTGTTGGCGATACATTTGTCTTTTTGCTAAGCAACCTTTTTGCACTTTCTTATCTTTTATGTGAAAATAAAGTAATTGGAAAATCTTTGATCGTACTAAGGATCGTAAAAGGGTATTTATATTTTTTATTTTTTTAAGTCCAAGTACTTAAAAGACCTAAAATTAAGTAGACGCGTATATAAGGAAGGCATGTAATTATTCATTTAAATAACTAAGAGGCTTGTACATTTCCATTAAGTTCACGTTTGTATGATCATCTACTTAATAGATTTTATCCACATTTCAACGGTACATAATTCTTTGACGATAAGTATACGTTATTCTACGTTCGTTTTCTACAGATCGTACACAGTCAGATCGAGACCCTGGTATAATAATCTTATTGTTATTATTCAGATGTATATTCTAAAGTTGTTTGGTCAGAATTCTTACGTTGTACGTGTTAATTGTTACATTGAGACCCTTTGTACACTTAACGGTTGACGATCGAAGTTGAAAAATGTCAGCAAGTGCGGGGATCGATAGTGTTTTTCTTTTATTGAACTCAGTTTCAAGACATGTTGACACGATGTTCTCGGACAAAAATTATTTCCAAAGTGCTGTATATGGCGCGTGCGAGTTCCATAGAAGAAAACAACTTAAACATATGATAAAAAGCTTAAACGAAAGAATTCGCTTAGAGTAAATTAGATGAAACGTGTTTGTAAATTTTTTAATCTTTTTTTTCATTGAAAGCTTTTACATTTTTTTTGTATAGTTTAATATTCAAATTTAATTTTGTCTTACTCGCTAGAAATTTTATTTTTTTTAAATAAAATTCATGCCTTATTGCTTTCAATCATTTTTGTTTTAATCTTTTACTGTTTTTCCGTAGCGTTTTCTTTTTTTTGCGTTTGCAAACAATTCGCGTTAATATCATCGCATCGTAAGTTTTAACAGTGTCTTTACGCGTTATACTTCTTTCGATTTTTAAAACTACAATTATTTTATTAACACTGCCCGAATAAAAGTATAATAAGATCGAATACAATAAATAAACAAATTCTACTATTATTTTGAGAGATAACACTTCAAATGTGTCAATCTGATCGAAAACTTGGATCAATTTATGCGCAAATACAACACTTTGGATATCAATCGTTTAAAATAGGGAACGAATCGCTTCGTACAGGCGAAATGATTCGATTTTTCATCGTAACTTGACAGTATGTAGTTTAGCTTAGACATTTCTATTTCAGAACACATTAATTAAAGTATTACTAAAGAGTTATTTCATGAACACGCGTTCTCTTAATTCCCCTTAACACCGTTTTGTGGTTACCCATATTTTCTATAAATAATTACCAAAAGTAACAAAACGACGATATCAGAAAAAATGTTCTAAATAATCTATTCACTTGACAGATTCGTACCGAAACCAAGCGTATATCGTTTTAATTCAAATAATATTTTAATAAATATTTATTCGAATTTGATTCGATGAAAATAATTTTATTTATTAAATGTTAAATATTTAATACTATTGATAGCATTATCCAACGAAAGCATTTACTTAACCCTTTGCGCCACGGTATTTCATGCAGTAACTCGAGTTTCTCATCGACTGATTTGAAGTTTCGAAGTCCTACTGTTGAAAAACGAGATCGATCGTATTCATGAAGAAATTAGTGATAGAGAAAATGAAAGCAGCGATGGAGTAAGCGTCATAGTATTAGGTCAGTGATCGGCAAACTTATTACTTGGCAGAGAGCCAAATTTTGCAAACTTAAACTATATAGGTAGGTACATTTTTTTTTAACTTAATTAACTTTAATTTATGTTTCAAGTCTTAATTAAACTATAAGTAAAACCGAATAAAACTTTATATCATACTCGAACCTATATTAGGTGGAAGAAATCGGAAAAGTGACAGTGATGCTCCACAAGAAGCTCTAATAATTCAAAATGAATACCTAGCGATCAATTTGGCAAAATACCACCGAGAATAAAATTCATACCTAGCAAAATAAAAATAAAATATTAAAATACAACATTTTTGTAAGTTAATTTGTATATAAAATCATTTGATGTTTTGTAAGACATTTGTTACATCTATGAAAAACTCGTCGAGCGCAAAGGGTTAATCATCAAGCGTAATTTCTTCGGTACGTAGTAAATATTTTGTTCGAATACAAGTTTTTAACTAAAAATGTATTATTTTTTATATAGTTTATCAAAAATTTCACTAATGGGATCAGAATGTTAATAGAAAAATGATAAATGCTCTTGACGCGAAATATGTAGTTTCATTGAAAAATAATAATTTGCAACTAATACTTTGACATAAGATCAAACTAAAGGGCATGATACCATCTCCGCTGTTCTCTGGGAAATTAATGACCGCTTATGCGAATGTTCGCTGCAAAAGTATTACGATTTCGTGTAGATCGTCCACACAAGTATGTGTTATGCGTACAGACACGCGTGTCACCTACATATGTAATATTTTGTTAATAATGCAATGTCTCGTGCCGCATCTCAAGACGATATAATTTAGCGGAAGAAACGATTTAAAAATATACATTTGTTGGTATACGTATTATACTAGTACACGTCAGAATTCTTTGAAATAAATAAATATTTATGTAAGTTGCTTTTTCTTTGAGTCAAATAAATATTTATTTTCACGTAATTAAAAAGAAACTAAGTTTTAAAGTTAAACAAATATTTACTCAACAGACGTTTCTTTAAATAAAAAAGTTACTTCTGTATTGCTTTGATACTGCAAATTTGTTTTCGTACTTTTGAAACTTTTTAGACCGAAATTTCTTGTAAATAGGCAATTCTTTGAGTTTCGAAGAGAAAGTTATTCAAATTCAACCTGTTCTTTGATTACAATATTATCAATTTTGAATGGAAGATTCGAACGGTAACAGAAGCTAACAAATAAAATTCGATTATCCAGGCGTGCCTGTGTATTTCTCAAAATAATTTTGCACAAACATCATAAATATCGTTACTTATTGTTGGTGATCCTGTCTCGTTAATCGTTAATTGATAAATACAGGCGTCGAATTGATCGAGTTCCATTCGTTCCTCAATCTTCGACATAAGAAACGTAAACTCGTCAATAGTTACAGAATACACCCACAATTACGATTATAGTAGCTAATCAGTAGTTCATCGTCTAACTCAAATATTACCCTATGTAACATATGTTATAATAAACGGTCCTTGTGAAAACACGATTATAAGAGAGCAATGTGAACATTTGTAACATCTTATTCGTTAATCTCAACTATACAGCATAGCTCAGTTCCATTAGAATACATTGAAAATTGCGGAAAAGTGTATCGGAGGAACGGATGACAGTAAATTGTGCGTCCAGTTTTCTTCGCCTCCCTCTTTCTAACTATGTTTGACAATTGTTTGCAGGACGTTTTAAGGTGGAGAACCACTTTTTATGCTTTTGCATTCTGGCAGCAACGAATTTTCAAAAATTTCCCACCAAAAATCAAAATTTTGACACGAGTAGTGAATTGAAAATACAAATTAAAACCCGTATCGCATACAGAGCGTTAAAATAAAGAATTAAAGTATTTAAGGGCTCGTAGTACTCTCACCAAAGAGAAGTAATTAATCCTTTCGACGTCAAATTAATTTTCATCGTTTACGAACATTCGATATCGTAAATAAGTTTCTTCGTTTAATATAAACAAAGCTGTCAACATAAAATAATTATTATTAGATAATATCAACAAAGATTACTTCATAGATGCAAACGAAGTAAAAATCTTCTTTGTTACAGTAAATATTCGATATGTCTTTCTTCCATTGCAACGCAAAACTCACATCTACGTATCACAGATCGTCGTATTTTTCAAATATTCTTACCGGATCTCGTATCGTACGATATGCATTTTCTATTAGAAAATGAATTTTACATCGCAAGGGTTAATTACGTGATCTATGTTAATTGGACATATTTCGTTCTTTATGGTGAGTAGGTAGATAAACCCTTAAAACTTTCAACCCTTCTTTAACATCCCGTATCGATATGCTTTCAATAAAAATTTTATTTTTGTCTTGATCTTCATTGTCATTTTTGTCCGCCGTCTCTCTATTCGATGAATATTTCGACGATACCAAAAAAAGAAAAAAAGAAAAAAAAAGAAAAAACCAGAAATTCCTCTCCCGAGATCAAACATTGTCCCGAGTAGTAAATAGAAAACAAAAATTGAAGGTAGTAGGAAATATGCTGTAAATTTAATATTTATCCTATTCATTTTTCTTTCTTACTACATCTACAATGCTTAATATTGTTAAAGTTTTTTCTAAACGTTAATGGGAATCTTCAGTTCAAAAAAATAAAGAAATTCTGTTTTCTTCATAAAAATTTAAATTTTTCACAATGAAACGAAATTTTCCACGGTTAATTTATTTTTAGTAATCTGGTAAATTTATATGCACAGCTAGAATAATGTTCGTGTTTATAGAAAAAATTTTAAATATTCACGGTAAAAAATTGAGAATTTTACCATTAAAAATGAAATATTTTCAGAGAAAACTATTGTGACAAATAAAAATTCTCCATTTCTGTGAATACATCTGAAGACAAGTGTTCGTTTACCACCATTCAACCCTTAATTAACAGCAGTCAATCCCCGAGATATTAAGACAAAATTTGTATGCTTACCATCGTTCGGCACTGATACTGATGCTACTTTAGAATCGAAATTTGCGTTCGTTGATCTCGTTTCTACATGTTCCCAAATTGTTATTTCAATAGTTTCATCATTGAAATACACCAATTGTCATACCAATGACATTTTTTAAATTCTTAAGTTATTAATAAACATTTGAACGTCAGTGCAGAATTTATTAATATTCGCATCTGCTTTAGACTTGGAACAGCCATGATCGATTTCTCAGTTTATTAATTCTCATATATGTACTGACAAATACTTTTAGTACGACACTAATTTAATATTGAAAGTTTTGTGTATAGCGAGTGTGAAGTACGTGCATACATATATTTGTGTCTTAGATTAGAGCCATTTTATTAAATGAATACTCTTTTTGTTTAAAAATGATTAGGCATTATTATTGAATTTTTATAAAAAAACAGTTGCACAACAGAACCTTCATTGTGCAAACTAGTATTTAATTATTTTCTTTCATTTGAAGATATAAAAAGAAATCCCCATTTATTTAACAAATTTAACGATATTAAAATAAAGTTTTTCAACTCTATTTAAATTTGCGTATAAAGAATCTTTTTTTTAATATTCTTCTTATTATCATTATTTGATCTGAGATACGATACTTTTAGTCGAAAGTCGAGAGTCGATCACCGTTGTTTATTCGTACGGAACGCGTGAGAAAAAGAGGGATCGTTTAGAGCAGAGAAAGATCTTAATTTAAGGGAAGAAATAGTAGGTCCACATGTTTCTCGAGGCTTGAAAGATCTCGCGAAGAAAGTCTACGTTATATATTCATTGATTTGGCATAGCGAGTTTCAACGATTCTGGCATAGCGTGTGATACTAATACAAATTCAGAACCACAGTAGGAAGGGCGAGGGTAGTGCCACCAAGCGGCTGCAGCTTCTCCTCCTACGTCTCTTGACTAACTAGTCTCTGGTCTGAGCATGTGTTACTGTCACACGCTATGCTAGAATCGTTGAGGCTTACGCGGTTTATTAACAAAAATGCGCGCTACGGGTGTTACGATCGTGCAGTTGAGAATGATTGTATCTACTACTCGGACGTCCAGTTGGAACTGTATTTACAAATACCTACTGTGCGACCGTTTAGTTGGAAGCATTTGTACCTACTACGCGACTGTCCAATTGGAGGTGTATTTACTGAGCGAACGTTCAGTTGGAAGATTCTCTTCAATTACGCGGCTGTTCAATTGAAAGTGTCTCTTATCTACTGTCTAGCCGTGTAATTGGAAGCGACTTTATCTATTGTCATCGCTTCTCGTTAAACGGCTAGCGCCACCCATTTATGTCAACAAAGCTAGAATCACTGCTAGAACTCGAAAAAAAAAAATGCTTTGAAATTATACAAAGTACGGCACATTCATCTTACACGTATGGTCTTCTGGAATCAAATAAATAAGATAAATCATCTAAAATTAAATAAATATTTATTTAATTCAAAAAATTAAGATTTAAATCGAAACAAATGTTCATTTATAAACTCGCTGTAATTATTTTGAAGAAAATGTAGCGATATTTAAGAAAATCTTATTCGAACGAAGAAAACACGAAGTTGATTTTATTGAACAAAGTGTTCGAATTGAACATAATATTTTGTTTATTTAAAATCGATTTAGGTGCAACCAATAAGATAATTATATTAAATAAGTAAATCGATTTAAAAACAAGAAATACATTTAGTCAAATTAAGCACAATATTTTCAGTGCAGAGAAATTTTATTTTTTGAATATTCTGCTTTACGTTTTTTTTAATTCTTTCGCTATGACAATTTTATACATGTATATAGTGTTCTACACACTAAGTAGAGCATCACCACTGACAGTCTTTGGCGTTTTGAACTTACTTCTTACATTAGGAAAACAAACAAAGTGTTGTGTATAAAATTATGATATTGCATGATAGTTGTACGTTTGTCATATCTAAGATGAGACCATTTACTCAACGAATGGACTTTTAGAGAGGGTGACTATAGACGTAGTAAAAGTAAAACAACCAATTAATACCATTTTTTCATGACACGCTTTCAGTGTTAGTATGGGAAGATGAAAAATATTAGCCAAATCAATGATTCAAAGAGACATGCGTCAAATACTCTTCACGTTTAGTGATACATCTAGGGGCTGGATGGTAATGTGACGATGGTGGTAGAAGAAAGACGAAAGGAGTAAAAGCTCCGCGAACTGACGGTGCAGTGTCGCACTGTCGCTATTTGGCACGAACGTTTAGTCATAAATTCGACTGTCGCGTGTCTTGCCAAAAACGGGTTTGTTTAAAAATTAACGCGATCCTGTTTGGAAACGGATGTCTGCGAGACTCTGGAATTTATTGCAAGTAGTCTTGTATCGCGAGACTCTTTGACCTTGATTCGTGGCGCGTAGCTCTGCGGAACTTCTTTGTTCTCTTTACAATATAATTATCAGGTTGTCCGAGATAATTCACACTCGACGAAAGGGGAAAGTCATTTTGGTCTCTCAGTCGTCGTGATGTCATTCTGCCTTCTTTCTCAGCTCGATTAGCTTAAGGTTTTCAAAATTCACGGAAGGAAAAGTATTTACTATAAAAAATGGTGAAACAATTAGAACAAATAAAATCAATTGTTTTTGTACGATCATTTTATGACGTCGCTCAAAAAGGTGAGAAACATTCGTTTTAGCTAAAGTAGATAGTAAGGATCGTTGAAATTTCGGAACTAAATAGTTCGACAAAATTGCTATTTTTTTAGGTGGTTGAATATTAATTTGTTTCAATTGTGTGGCTTAGAGTATGCTGTGCATTCAATTCTTCAAGTAATAAATAATTAGTATAGAACGTTGAATGAATGTAAATTTAGAATGATTGTAATGATTATATAATAAAGATAACGATATTAATATATGTAGAATGTGCTGTGTTATTCATCTGCAAAAGATTGCAAAATCAAGTCGACAATGAAAATTTCACGTATCGTGTCATTAAACATTTTTTTTGTAAAATGTCAATCAACAATTTCTTCCAGTTAAAGTACGCAAAAACTAATTCCACGACGATCTCACTACTAAGTAGACTCTGGACGTTTATGCGCATCCGAAAAATGTCAGTTTTATTCCTCAGGAATGTGAGTTTACGTAAGCACCCACAGTTTAAAAAGTCGATTATTACAGAGAAAAAAAAAAAAGTTGAAGATAAACGTTCATAAACCTCGGGGCAGATAAATAATCCAGTCGATGAAACAGAATCGCGTAACCGTTTGCGACTTAGTGGGTAGTTCGTCAAGCGATCATACTTTATTCCCCATAAATCGTTATCGCGTCAAGAATCATCCGGCTCGATGATACACCGCTCGTATACACCGCTGCTCGCGTACATAGTACGTTGGATTCCGTTACCGAGCGCAAGAAGAGTGAGAATAAAGAGTAGAAGATCGGAGAGGAGAAAGTGGAGCGTCAACTTGGTCGGGTTGAATGCGAGCCATTAGTCACCGGATTTCGGTGTTAGACGGTGATGTAGTAGGCCCTCGGTTTGCCTCTCGACGTGGTGGGGCTAAAAAAGACGCCCGGTGTCGACGGTGAGAAGGACCAGGAGGCCCAAGAGGGCGGTGGCAGCGTCCGTCAGGAGGTGTAATATCCCTCGTGTCGCTTCCTACACTTCTCCCGGGCGATATAGCAGAGCGCTATGGTGATCAGGACTGCGATGGTAATCCCCATGCCGATACTGATCCACATGATCTCCTCGTTAATACCACTGTAGCCTTTCCCTGAAAGCATGCTGGATTTATCTTGTAATCGAGACATTGCACTGAGGCTTCGTCACCGGGGGATTGGTACGTCAAGGCGGTTGCTTATTAAACAACCGACCAGACGTACCACTTCATTTTTTCCACGAACAATTTTTATACCATACCGTTTTGCATCGCGTCTATTATATAGTGTAGACGAATGGTACCATCCTTAACTGTAGAACATGAAAGAAATAGCAAACATTTACAAATGTATATTTCATTCGTTGCTGTATGGACAAAAAGTGTGTGGTTATTGTGTACGTTATCTCACCATAACTGTATATCTACTCACTATTTATTTTTTCATTAAAAAATGTTAATTCACTAGAACAAGTGTGATCGATTTGTAATCAATGTTCGATCAGTGAGCAAATACGTAGCAGCGACAGTGTATAGTTAAAAATTTTTGCTTAAATATGAGTGAAAGCGCTAACAAGTGACTAAATTTAAGTTCTATCTTTTTTTAATGCTACGTGTATTGTCCATCTATATCAGTTAGTATTTAAATGTATTTTAAGTTCAAGCTTCTTTCTAATTTACTAAATGCTTGCGTCCGTGCGTTGATAACGTATCGACGTGAATACGCGTTTAATGTGAAATGCAACTCGCAATTGAACGTGATACATCTGGAGCGTTCAGTAAACGAGAGACGAACAGCCCATCGCACACACATCCTTAGGTGCAAAATCTATCGATGCGTAATCAAGTAATCGTTTGTGTGTTGTGCTGTTGAATGGACAACGACCTTTATTGGGAATCATTATGGTTGCAAATTGATGAGCGTTTGTGCGGGGATGGGATGGAATTGTCGTTTGGGATAGGCTGAAATAGAATCTTTTTGTTCAAAATAGAAATAAATTACGACATAACTGGCAGTATTTTGCTCGAATTTATTTTTATTACTGACCAATTTTATTGTTTCCGCAAAGTACGTTGACACAAGCCAATAAAGCTTTTTTGTAGCAATAGTATTACAGTCGAAGTAATAACAAATATACATTGAAAATAAAAATTTTTATAGATTAAATTACTTTGATAAATTATATAAATACATAGTTGGCTGTATTAGTTGGCGAAAATTGACATTTCAAGTGAACGTAATGTTTTATTAAGTATCATTACCAATAATACGATATTTATCTAGTTGCATATGTATGTATATCGACAAAACGGTTTTTATATATTTAATGTAATCTTCATACAAAAGTTTTCTTAGTTTATATTTTAATACTGTCAAAAAGAATCCCAGCCCCAGTGACGTTGATCACAACAGAAGATATGTTGTCAAAATTATCTAGATAACTCTCAGAAGTTTCTAGTCGTTGCTTGTTCTCTATTATCGACAAAGTTATAAATGAAAAAAGATTTCTACGTAATCCGATAATGATAAACTTGACGCAGTTTAAAGAGATAGTCTTGTCACACATGATACAACTGTATTTTCAGGATTATTTATTATATATACATATTATTTTATTTTTATTATATAGGATGTTTAGAAATGAGATATTAATATCTTAAGTTAATTATTTATTCGGTATACTTATTCTGCTCATTATTGAAAAAATAAAACTATCTGTCACCTCTAAGTATGATAGGATCTTGAATATCGAACCGTGGAATATTAATACGAATTTCACTGCGTAATCTCTTTACGTTTTGCGTATGAACTTAGGTATTTTCACCCACGAAATTTTTAGACTGGAAAAAAATGTTGACTATTTGATGTATATAATTTTTTACTTTGAAGCTCGGTGTAATGCCAACAGTCGCTAAGTAATCTAAGGGTACAAGAACTTCGTGTCACGTTCTATGTCGACAAATATCCATTATCGTTTTAAAGAACGGTCTTTATTAAATTTTTTTCTGTCAATTTTTGGCATCATTTATTTTTATTGTAATTCCTGGTCTGCTTGGTTGCTGTTATATGTGCGTTCCTTCGTTAATTAAGTTGGATAATAAGTAAAACAATAAGTATGAAATAAAGAAAAAAATATAAAAATGTATATATTTTATCGAAATATTAATTTATACATTTCTGTACAAAAATTTGTTCGATCAATAACAGTTTTATCATATATTTTCAATTGATCACACATTAGAGATCATTATGGAGGTTAATTATAAAAAAAATATCTAATAAATCGACAATCCTTTTGTATGTTCAAATAAGGGTTTTAGCAAACAAAATGTTATCTAACAAGTTCATTTTGAAATTACATGTTTTATAGTATTTACTAACGCAATGCATGATGAAATTTGTAAATACATTTCTATACGATATAATACAACTAATTTGTTTGCTAATCAAATATTTATTTAAACATCTTGGAACATCGTAATTATATGTTGTATCATCATAATTGTATATTATATCTCATAGTACTAATATGCAGTTGAAAAGAGTAGAAATCTTACATTTTTGGAAAAATTAAATAAAACTTTGTCGTCATAACAATTCACAAATACATGAAAAATATTCAAAGACACAAAGCAATATTTCGTAAATCGAACGTGATGGAGAGGTGCAGCACATGTGCATATTCTCTTTGAAATCAGTATAGTGTTAGAAGAGTAATAATACATTTTTTCTATTGATAACTTTTTAATAAATAACGTAATTAGTTCAGCGTTGCAGAGAAGGATGCACTTGACGATATATTATATATAAAGATCAACGTCATTGGGAGTGTTTCTCTTGTCAATATTTGCCGTTTTCATAGATCTTAAAAAGTTCAACGTGTATTATTGTTTATCGAAAAGTGAAGAAGACGTTATAAAGCAAAGGTGTGTAAACTTCGATATATTGTTAGCTAGGCGTAAAATAAATCAAATTGACGTATTTTGTCTTTCATCTTTTCGAATGAAGATTTAAAAAAGAAAGTAATTATTTAAAAATCATCAGTATGTTCAACAAAAGGTATACATCTCTATTAAAAATATCCGATAAATCATAGAATTGTTATTGCATGGGATAAAACTATCGACAGTGTATTCGTCAAAGTTCTATTAACATTAGTAAGCAATTTTCGATCTAAATTTTACCTAATAAAATAATATTGTTACAATCAAAGTGAAAGCTACGTTCTTTAACCGATATTTGAAACTATTCAATGTTTAAGAGATTATTAAAAATCCTCGTTCTTTAAAAAGCTAGCTTTAAAAGCTTTAAAATTTACTATTTGTTATCATAAAGCCGCGTCCTCACTACAATAACAACGAGTAGCTTTTTGTTGATATTCCATCTAGCTTGAAAAATCATCGTTTATTGTTCAATGTTTCTTGATTTTGTTTTGTTTACGTTGGAAAAAAGCAGTAACGACGTAACAACCGAAACAGATGTTTCTTTGGTCTATATTTATTACTGTTAGTAACAAATGTGCAGCCTTGAAATTAAAACAAAACAGAGAGCTTTTCAGTCTATGTAGCTCCAGTGCAAAATATTTTGGTAAGTTCGTGATTGTTGGAAATGTTTTGAAATATGTAGCAACAAAAGCGTCGAAGTACATTGTTGCTTCGCTGAATATGCCGCTAAAAATAACATTTGTTTCGTTCGATTTTTTCGATGTGCTTTTGTTTATAAGAGAATCCGTGCGTAATTATTATTACATGATGAATTATTAGTGAAGAAGATACAGTCGTGTTAATATTGTGACGAGTAAAATGTAGTTAAATCACCACCTGGAAAGTTTGTCTACATATATTTGAGTAATTCATAAGCAAAATGATTGCTTAAATAATCGATTAGCAAGCGCGAACAAATTTTTTAATAAACATTGAATCATTAGATACCTTAGTAACGTTTAAATTGAAAATTGTTTACTGGTGCGTGCAAAATGTATATATCCTCTATTAACTATACTTGCTGATTTAGAAATGATTATTTTAATTATTAATCATCATTTGAAAAGAAGAAGACGGAATATATCACTTGAGTTGTATTTCAAAGTGAACACACTTTTGTTTAATAATTTTATTTTTACTTTTAAAACGAATAATTATGCATTTTGTACTGTTTAAGTTCTATAACAGTACTTTGTTTATTTCTTAAATATTACAATGGTTTCGTAAATGATCATCAAATAAATCATCGGTTAAAACTCTGTACTTATTTACGGGAATAGTGATTTAAATGTGGAACGTCGGTTATTGAAGGGTTAAGGTTGCTGAAGGATATGGTCAATGTCTTCCTGAGGAGAAGTGTTGATCGTATTTTGGTTAAAGCTGTTGAAGCCGTTATTAATGTGTTGGATATTGAAACTTTGTATTGCAAAATTTTCTATATCTAAGCATAGTCTAAGCGTAGCAACTATGATTTTCATGCTCTGCGGAGGGATTAATAAAAAAAAAGAATATTTATTACCGTAACTGTCTTAAAATTTTATAGCATTCACGAAGACGATATTTCTTTCTCCTTCAAAAACAATTTTCATTTTTAAATGTTTGTAATTAATAATGAAATCATTTTTATATTGTACGATATTGTATACTAAGTAACGGAAGTAAGAGTATAACAAGCAGGCATTGTGGAAAATTATGTTATTTATCTCCATGATATGAAAATGGATTTATAAAATTTACATCTTATTGACTTTCAACGAATTCCACAGAACAGTTGCTACAAAAAGTATTAGTTGATGTAACCATTCCAGTTTTCTAAAACGGGGGATGTTCCACAGGGAATATATCAATTTTTGCAATCTAATGAAAATATTACCATAACATACTAAAACTAAAGAAAAAACAAAAAAAATTTATAGAAAGAGATACTAAAAGCTGAGACTTTTTCTAAATATTAGTTGAAAATTATTTCTCTATGTGTTGCCTCTGATTTTTAGCCTTTCAAATTACAGGATTTATTTATTATTTTATATTTTAATGTACATATCTATTGGATGCGATTATAATCAACGTGCAAAGTAGCTGCTGTATATTTATATTAATTCGACAGTTCGGCAATTATTCCTATCAGAAGTTACTTTTTCTCGAATATAAACATGTCTTTTTCAATTTATACGTTAGCTTCGACACAGTTAAACTTCGTATCACCCATCAAAAAAAAAAAAAGGATACACGTACCAACGGAAAACTTGGAATTTAATCACGGAAACTCTATTTCACAGCTGTATTGAAAAGTTCGTCCAATATTCTCTCCGAAACAAATTAAACGGATGAAACGATGCCATTGTATATCGAAACGATACACAATTCGGCGAAACAGAAAATCAAATCGCGGGACATAAATTTTCGCGTTCATCTTGTGCGTGGTGGCACGTATGTATATATGGCTGCCTGATAAAGGATTGGTTCTGGCCGTTATGGATATGCAAATATCGAACGATTATCGAAGGTTAATAAGCGCGGAAGCGTGGAGAACGAGCTGCATACATGCGCGTGACACGTAACAGTGTAATATCCCTGTTTACATTACCATTGTAATGGGAGCTGTAAATCCCAACTTTCCCAGCGACCCGTCCGCCTACAGGCATCTCTGCGTTGTTTTGTTTGCCGCGTTGCAACCTGGAATTGTTCAATCTTTTGTCTTCTGTTTTATAGCAATGGGCAATAAATCGAAATACACGTGTCGGCTGCAGTGGTTTTCAGAGTAGTGATGAATAACTGTTTGGAATTTAAATAGCGGAATGTAACGGAAACTGTGCTCCTTTAATTGCAATATGTTTTATCGTTATTTTAATTCCATTCGTTACCGAAATAACTATATATGTATGCTGACTGTATCGATTTGAATAATACGACCGGACACGGATGGATTCATCATGAAAAAATTCATCGAAAATATAGAGTAACGATTTTTGATTTAGGAAAATTTATAATCTACGTTATAAACCATATTACATCCTTGTGTTACAATCATATAAACATCAATAGTGTCATTTTTACCGTCGTAACTGACGGTCCTCTGACACTTGCCATTAGTTGGATATCGACATTCCAATTTCTACTTAAGCAACATTCTGAGTTGACCTCATCATCCCCCTTCCACGCCCCCCCCCCCCCGTCTAAGATACAAGTTCGTTAGGTAGCTTTACTGATCCTGCAGGAGCAGTAACCGATCATTCGTCGCCACAGTAGGAATAATGGCGCACTCGGGGCACAGTGTACAGTAGCGAAACTCTGTGTCGACACCTTTGATATCAGTGAAGCTTAAAATGGAGTGCGCATGCGTGAAAACCGGCATCCGTCTCGCAACGTCGTATGAATTCTCTCTCACTTGCTCTTTATTTCGTTATAATTGATACATGGATAGTTCGCCTAAGTTACTAACAATCTTATTGCATGCGCCCCACGTTTTTCGTTTTAAATCTTCCAAGCATTTTCATAGCTATTAAAAATTTACAATCACTAATTTTTAGGGCTGTATGGTGTTTAGTCCGCCCTAAAAACGTGGTTCATTCAAACATTTGTTTAGCTTTAAATAATTATTTTCTGCTTTTTAGTCATGTGCGTGTGCGTGTGCGTGTGCGTGTGCGTGCGCGCGCGCGCGCGCGTGTGTGGAATTTTTCAATCGATTTTTTGTGTCTGTTCGTTTGTATCTCTGAATGTCTGCGAATGTGATACCTCGAGAACCACTTCATCATTTTTTCCACGCATTAGCCAATATTTTATTATTATTTCTTTAATTATTTCTTTATTATTTCTATCCAGACTTATAATCCTGATTACTACTAACACAGATTCCTAATCTGAATTAAACCTTACGGTTGAAAAGATACAGCCTTTTAAAGGCTGCTTTAAAGGTAGGACAGATAGACGGATGGACGGGTAGCGAGAACTTAGTAACAGACAGACAAGAAAGCGAGTTAATATTGCATTGTTGTCCATTTCCGAGCTGTCTCAAGTTTCAAGTCTATAGCTCATTGGGAAGATAGTTTGAAGTCAATTGTACAATTTGTACCGAACAGATAAACAGACAGACAAAAAAGCGAGTTAATAACTGAACGTTCTAACAACGTTCTAAAAACTGATGAAGTCTCATTAAGTTCCTAGACAGACTAACGTTTTCTCGCTTTCTTCTCTTTTTTAAAACATTTTAATTTATCAAATCTTATCCTCGATTATAAAAAGTTCAATGTTTTGTTTCCATGTATTTTTAATTTTCTTCGACGCTGCTCTTAATATTCTTTCTTTCTTATACTGATCGTAAGTAATGGGTAGCTGCGATTGCTCGATTGATCGAATCTGCTATTTTTTGTTACAAGCAAGTGGAAAGAAAACGACGTACATACGTCGAGCTTCTTGTGCCACGCTAAATCTCGTTTCTAGTTATTAATGGATCTCCTCGAAGTTATTAATCGTACCAGACCGAACGAATTCGCTGATCTAAAGTTCAAGGAGCGATATCCGATATTTCTGCTCAGGCCAGCTCCTCAATGAGATCAGTTGCTCGATTACGTTTCTTGTGCTCGTATGTATTGTAATTTATGCTCCAATTGTGCACCCAAATTAGCATTTATTGATTTAAATGTTAAATAGACACTTAAAACATTATTTATTGGAATTATTCAACAACATTGTAAATTTAACATCGTATCATTTTTATTCGTAATTAGTGTGTTAGATTTAATGAGTTTTGTTGGTAAAAGCAAATGATAGTTAACCTTGTTGGACGATAATGTAACATCTTATGTACCGATGAAGATTAATGATAAATATCTTATCTCTATCTAACGAGTAAAATAAACAATTAATTTAAAAGTTGAACTCATTTTGTACAATTAAAAAGGAAGAATGAAGAATTAGCAATTTTAGTAGTTAGAAAAATGAACAAATTTTTTGTTTGATTTGTTTTAAATTTTTACAAAAATCAGTATTTTTTCAACAATTTCGAAGTTAACAAATTGATCATTTACATGTTATATATTTTTATATAAACTATTAAATACGAGAGATAATTTAAACATTTGTGCTTTAAATGCCGAGTTTGTCTGACCGTGATCTTTTTACACAGATAAATTTACGTATACAATTCGTATTACGTATTTCGTAAAAATTATAAGTAACAGGCAAGAGCGTTTTCTACTTAAACCACAAACTTTTTAACTTTTAGAATTACTTTAGAATAACTTTTAGAATATCTTTTAGAATAATTTTTTATCAATTTGAAATATAATTAAAAAATTATTCGATCAGAGTGGTGAAAAAATTTCAATATATAATACACGTTTCGAAGGAACTACGTCTAATTAAAGTTTTATTTGGCAAAACGATATTTCACGAACTTAACGCGCGCAGGGTTTTTAATTACAAATAATCTTGTTTTGTATGACACGGTGGAAATTAGTCGATTTAAATTCTTTGTTAATCGTATCGATCGCACGGTAACGCACACCTCCAGACACATGCATATACATTTCTGGCTTAGAGTATTCTGTGCACATATGTATATAGGTTTGCATTTGTATTCTACTTGCAGGGCCTAATCTTTTACCATGTATCTGTCGATTCCTGTATTTATTCTTAATATTATCGGTAAGATTTTATCAATATCAGAATTCATAGTTTTAATTGTGGTTAAACTGTTATAGTACAAAATTTTATCGTATTAACACTACATTTGCACACTTGGGCAAAAGAATAATAGGTTCTAAGAATTATTTAATTTTTATTTATTAAATAATGCAGAAATAAAATTCTTGTACATTTTTTTGCAAGCGAAATGAATATAAATATTAGCAGATTCGATTTTACGAAATAAATATAAATGTTAGAGAAATGCAACGAGACAAAATGATAATACATTTCTTTCGGAGCTCCATTGTCTAAACCTGTTAGGTTTTTAATATGAAACAATATTCACTTATATATATATATATATATATATATATATATATATATATATATATATATATATATATATATATATATATATATATATATATTATACGTTTAATGATACACATCTCGCTGTGACGGAGGCGAACAAAGAACTAAACCTACATGCAAGAACCAAAACTCGAAACAAAAGATCTGACCACGACGACGTCACACATACATCGTGCACATCGATACGTTTACAAAACCAATAGAGAGACAAAAGTATCCGGATAAAAGAACAATTATTTTTCTGATATAAAATTTCATTTACTTAAAAAAAGATTGAGATTAATTAGCAGTAACATTTTTAAATAAAACGTAAGTTTCCAACGATTTTACGTGTTATGTATAGTTTTCGATAGTACACTTTCATACTTGAGATTATTTTAATCTTTGCGATCATGACTTTTTTATATAACATCACGTACGATTTGTAATTTATTGTAATTGTTTTTAATTGGTAGAGAGTATAAAACTTATTTTTTGTGTCTATGTGTAACATATGTCTAATATGCGCATACATTTTTCATAAACAAGTTCAAAATAAAAATGCCAATTACATACCATTTAAATGAATATCACAATTTGAAACCGGGAGGGAAAATTACTATTCTATTCTTTAAGATACCGATATAAGATGGGGCAAAAATAAAGTAAATTTAAGTAGTATGCAGCAAGCGAAACATAATTTCAAATTATCATATACAGATATGTTTATGAAATTTATATCGAAATATTTTGTTCAAAACAATTCAATTAACTCGTAATAAAGTCACCTTCACAATTGTGCATGAAGTTAAATGGCGACCGCGATTGTGATTCTGCAATCACTGTGATAAATCATTGTCAGTGATTTATCACCGTGATAAATCACTGTTAATGATTTTGCACGCCATTTCTACCCCCTGCACCGATAACAGCGTCACCTCGTGAGTAGCTTCCGCAGTATCAACACGGCGCAAGCAAATAATACAGCCACGTGCCGATTGTTGATCTACATATTTATATGCGTACGTAAATTGCATGATCTTAACCTTGTCGGGATACTTTTTTCTTCGCGCCAAGACGCCACCACGCAGTTTACCATTTTAAGGGTTTAATCGGCTTAATTGTAATATTGCAAGTAAATTTATGATTTTAAACGTTATTGAGAAAGTTTAATTAAAATAGAAGCATTACTCAAATATTGGTTTTTATGCACATATATGTATATATCCACAGTTTACAAACTTTTTATAATAACTACTCAATTCTGAACTATATGTTACGCGTCAGTTTAAACACAGAATGTGAGCAGACAGTTTCTAGGAAAACCAATTTTCATTTTAGATGCATTTTCACATCAATATCACCTTTCGTGTTTTTTAGTTGTATTATATTTTATCTTGGGAATTAGAGTCACATGATTCGATACTGTATATATTGTTACGATTAGAATTTACTTACAAGGAAGATTAGACAACCCGGAAATTCAAAGACTAATGAAATTGTATGCCGTATCGTGTCGTTCGTAATATAACTTTATTCTTTGTAGTTGGCATTCAATTTAGTATTAAGGGATGATCTCATTCGTTGATGGAAATTTGGACTTTTCTTTTTCTTGAAATATCCAGGGGCGAATTAAGAGGTAAGCGGATTAAGCTGCCGCGTAGGGCTCTGGATAGCAAAGGGCCCAGAAGAGGGCCGGAGGTCTTAAAATATCTTAACTTAAAGATTTTGGAAATGACCGAAAAAGTTAAAAAAACTCTCTATAAAATAATCGAACAAATCTAAAAACAAGATGGTAAATTTATGGCCTCTAAGATACACTTTTTTTTTATGGGGAGCCCTGCAATTTTTACCGCTTAGCTGATATTTAAATAAAGTTTAAATAAAACTTGCACCGTTTTGTCATGCTTACTAATTTGCGTACGAAACTTTGTCGAAACGTAACGAGTAATAAATTATAAAAGAAAAAAAAATGACAAAGTATTAAAAAATTAATTGATTGATATTCGGTGTATCTGGCCTTCTTGGTATGTAATAACCGCAGTCCAATTTTTTGACAAAGGTTTGTAGAGTTTTTAAGTATATTTTATTATAATTGTATTCGAAGTATTTCTTCAACAGAGAATTTTGAACAATATTGACTTTATTGCAAAGCCCAGAACTTGAGTCTGTTTGCTAGAAGTGCGTTACTGCATTATTTTTGTAGTATACACTGCAGTATTAGTCTTAGAAATATCTCAACAAATTTGGATAATACGAAGAAATGTTTTATGAATGTTTAACAAATGTTATATATGTTATCAAAGTGAAGGTAGTATCTTGGAATAACTTTGTAAAATTCACAACTCTTATATTTTCAAATGGCATCTTTAACATTTTTTGTTTGCATATTCTTCTAATCTATATAAACATTTCCATTTTCAGAATACTCGAGTTCTTGGCATTAATCACTTAAATTCGATAGTTGATATGCTAACGTTACGACGTTGGCCTTTTCTGACGTATAGTACCATCTGGTGTTATTGTTTCATATGTGTTCGTTATTTTAGCTCGTAGTTCACTGAGTTGACTGAAAGTTTTTTGTTTCGGGTAATCTTAAAGAAAAACGTCACCCGCGGAAGACGTCAGATGATCTCGGAAGCTACATGGTATTAAAATTATTTTTATTATTAATCACAATAAAATTATTAATATACGCTATCAGTTACGCACTTGCACAACAAAGTAAAAAATGAACCATATTTTTTTATCTGCAACTTGTTTTTTAATACAAATGGCGTATCTTCCAAAATAACGAAGGCACCTGTTTCCAAATATTTTAAGTAAATCTCTCCATTAATTCTTTCGCTCAAAAAGTATGGTCCAGTTGTTTGACGTGATCATTGTGTCACGGGCTGTGAGGTAGGCACGTATTAAGAGAGAGGTCGTAAGATTTAGAACACGGATTGAGCGCGTCGTTCAACTACTCGGGATTAAGGGTAGTAGTGGACTTTAAAGTTGTAATATAGTTCGAGTGGCAAAGGAATATACATATATTTAGCTGTTAGTCTACAGCAATCTGTAGTATTTAGGATGGGTCTGAAAGAAAGTAGACAAGTGGAAACAAATCAAACATGTATAATTGAAAAAAGCAGTTAAAGTTACAATAAATACGAAGGATACTGAAACTAGTCTACTCTGATTGCAAATGTGATAGTAGTCTACAGTACCCTTACAAAGACCATTAAGATAATGAACGCTGGACAGTGGACGCGGGATTGAATATTACTAATTCTAATTGATCTTCAAAGTTTTGGAATATAGATCTTTTTATATAAAAAAAAACCCTTTAATTTTGGTCATGTGAGAATTTTTGTTAGCGAGATTTGGAGTGCTTGTATTTGGTATAAGTTGATTCTATTTAGAGATTACTTGAGATTAAAAATTGTGTTTCAGAATACGTGATAATTGATTTCACACTATATCATAACAAATTGACTACATTGAGTTTCATTTTCACCTATCCAATATGGTTTCTTGTCGACCTCAACACTCCATTCGTATGAAAAATAAGATACATTTGTTTACAATCATGACATTACGGACGAAATTTGTGTCATCAGCCATTTTGATCAATAAAGGGTTTGAAACCACCGAAAAAGTTACATATATGTAATTCATAGCATTATATAGTTTCAATTTTGTTTTTTGTTTAAATATTACGTGTATAAATAAGAGATTTGAAGAGTTCATTGTTGGTTGCCATTGATCAAATGAATTTTTAAAAGAAATTAGTAAGGTTTATGTTTTATTCTATCGCATTTTCAGTTTTCTTTAAATCTTGAGAACCTTGTTGTTTTTTATACATGTTACTGTCGTTTGGCTTTAATTTCAAAGATAATAAAGATTGCTTTTAAATAAAATATATTTCAACCTTTATTAAACATCATTAACCCTTTCGATACGATTATGTCTTTTACGAGCAGTGACGCGTTATAACTAGTTTGGGCGTTGGGTACTGCAGAATTTCGGCGCCTCTAATCCCGACTAAATAACTTTCATATTGGAAAATGTAATACAATATTTGGTAAACAATTATACATATTAATGTATAAAGAGCATTATAAGTCTAATGCATACATGATTGCAATAATTATTTAAATATTTACTTTTCAGGCTTTTTTTTGCCACAAAATGATTAATTAGTTCGTTAAAATCAACACAATTGGTTACGTCACTTTCAATAGATAATATATTTGACAGTAATAATAATTTTGACAGTTTATCCTGCCCCAAAGTATTTCTTAAATAGTTGTTTATTCTTTTAAGAACATCGAAAGAACGTTCTGCCTATGCATTGGAAGCTGAAATTGATAGAAATATTGTTAAAATTACCTCAACAAAGGTGAAGTGAGTTGTCTTTGTATAGTTTCATACATTTCTAATGGGGAATATAATGTTCATTTGAAATAAATGCTTTGGGGGTTCCCTTTTGCTTGGGGCTCCGGGCATTTATCCAAGTTGCCAGTAGGATAACCCGGCACTGTTTGCGAGTATTCTACGGGTTTGCGAATAGAGTGCTCCTGTATAAAGTAGCCGCAACAGGAATGTTGTTTGATACTGTGCATGCAAATTAATCTGTATCACGAGTTAAATTCTACGACTTAAAGACTAAAAATAGAATTTAACAAATTTATCAAAGAAGAAACATTGTATCCGAAAAGTTCCTTACTTTTCAAATATTTCATGCACACAAGTTTAACACGACGTGCACGTTTGTGTGTACAGCACGGCAACAAAGTGAGGGCAAGTTTAATTATGGGAAAGTTTAAAGCAAGAATATACAAATTTTACAACAATGAATTTGTCGCTGTACGTTTATTGTCCTTAAAATAAATAGCGCACTTTCTGACTGTACCTTTCCGTTTTATTTTACTATTACTGGCATCAGAGAATCAGTGTCTGGTAATAAATTTAAGTTGGTTCTTATACCCAGACCTGCTAGCAATTCGAGCAGAATTTGTACGATTAAATCTAGATGAAAATATGAAAATGCAATGTTTTTTCTTGTTTTGTGTTTGTAATACGTAATATGTGAATGCAGACATGTGAAAATAATATTGCTTATATCATTTAATATATTCATATCGGTCTTATCAACTTTTCCTATTAAATTGTGCCTATAAGTATGTCCGTGAGTTCCATCCAAGAATAAATTGTGTGTCCAATAGATCTTCGGAGGTGTGATATAGCGTAGCCGGTAACTTGGTAAATGAATCAATCCTAATCTAGTTAACGTATTAATTTGAGTTGTGAGTACTATTCGATTAGGATTGACTTATTTACTAAGTTACCAGTCGCGTTATATATTGCATATATAACTATGCATGGGGCTTTTAGCTGGATCCGTGGGCGCATGTGTTATCGTGGATGCATAATATAAATTAAACTCGCTGTGACGGTAACCGCAGATTTTTGCCACTATCTCGAAAATTAAAATAGTTCGACGGTTATTTGTATAACAAAAAGTTTTTCAGAATTATACTCTTGCATCGTTCGAAACAATTATTCAGGAATTTTCTTTATACTGACAAGAACTGTATTACTTTGTCGATCTCAATAAATAAAATGACAGAATGTAGATTTGTAGATATATATCATAGGAATGTACATTTTGTAAATAGAAAACAGTGTCGAATTATACTAAGAACAAGCAGCCACGACTAAACATATAATAAAAATACTATTTATACAAGAAGGTTAGAGTTGGATTTCTTGAAAACTCTCCTTCTTTCGACACTCCCCCATCCTTTAAACCACCACCAAAAGTCGTCCTCAGTATTTCATCCGTAAGGCGAATTTTCCATAACAAAAAATCAGATAAAAACTCCGCTACTATGATATGTGCATGTCCAATAATAAAAAATCACATAACTCATGTTTCCTGTACTGTATACTTATTATATTTTGAGCGTGAGTCCATATGTCCGGATCGATGAATTTTATTTGATTGTACTCTCAAAAGGTTCGGGTCACCGATTGACTTGCAATTTTAAAGGAAAGGGGACGAACAATTTACAAATGCAATGCATACAACGCTGATTATACAAACATGATTAATTAACAATTTCTACTGATAGTAAGTACTAATTAATTCAATATCTATAGAGCGCGTTCAACATGAAAGAGTGGTCTTTCACGTATGTTCACTTTGCATGTTAACGTTAATGACGAGAAAATAGTTGAGCGTGGATTACGGAAAATATAGCACAATAGTTGAAAACGGAAAATAAAACTTATTTAATATTAAACTTTGAGAATCTGGTTTGTTTACTTCGAGTATACGCTTATAATAGTTTTCATTGTGTGTATATTACAGCAGTGATCGGCAAATTTATTAGTCGACAGAGCCAAATATCAACAGTGCAACGACTGACATTTATTTTGAGAGCCAAATTTATTAAACCTACCTTATGTAGGTAGGTACACTTTGTTTATCTTAATAAACTTTAATTCAAGTTCTAACTCTTAAATGAACTATGGGTAAAACCGAATAAAACTTTATATTTTACTTAACGGTGATCTTAAGTATTGATATAAATTGAATAGTAAGCGAGGTATCTATAAAATTAAATTATGACACTCGTCATTCGTGGGAGAGTCGCAAAGGCCAAAGAGCCAAGAGGCCAAAGAACCGCATGCGGTTCGCGAGCAGCTATTTGCCGACTACCCTGTACTAAGACATAACGTTGACGTAAGACATTCGTTGACTTACATTTTAGTAGGAAGCGTGGAAGGGTTTTCTTCAATTTTATTTTTCTAGCAAAGTTTCCAGGTGGAACGTCCTGTTTTGGCTAGTGATAGCTTGCTGGTACTAAAGGGGGGGGGGGGTAAATTCAACCCTGTGTATCGCACGGGGGAATACCGTGTGTCCCAAACTGACTGTGGCGGATAAATAAACTTAAGGAGCGCCTCGACTATAAGAATGGAATAAAAAATTTGAAAATTCGGTGAGTTACATTATTAACTATTGTTACTGACATGAATGTAGCAGTAAGGAAAACGGGAATTCTAGCAAAGTAACGGCTTCTTAATTATTATTATTGCTACGGCTAAATTTGTATTTCAAATTATTTTATGTTAGATATAAAAAGAAAAAGGCCCTTAAAAGTGGCTATTGACCGCGTTATGGAATTCTAAAGACTAGGTTATAATAATTAATTCTACTCTGTAACAGAGTGTCCCATGTTAAAAGAATTATATTTCACAATTTATTAAGACAGATTGCGCGTTTAAAGTTGCAAAACATCGTTTTATATTCTATCTAAAAATCAATTTATTTGATAATTTTGGCCCAACACCGTAAGGCGACCAGAAATATATATCTATAGTCCAATAGTACTCTTATTTTTATTTAGGTGGGACATCCTATAGATACCAAAGCCGATATCGCTGTTGGTCGTCAGCCACTCGATATTTTCGACAGTCAAGTTCGACTACGACTACTACAGCGAAGACGGTTATATTAGGAACGTCTATTTATATAAGCAGCATTCTATGCATTGTACTGAAAGTATTTTATTAATATCTCGGAAATTATTAAATATCAAAGATAAGACGTTGGGTCTAGATTAAATTTATTCTCCACAACACAACTTTCCCTGAAATTTCGAGGCGATTGAAAACAAGGACTTTTCAGAAGTGCAACTATTTATTTGATGAGCTTTCATTGCTAATGCCACGGAATTCAATCTATTTAGGTGACAATCTGGTTATATTTTTCATATACCGCACTATTCGTTAGATAGCTATCATCATCTGAGAAAATGATTTCTATTTTTGCTTCTGCTATAAACTAAACTCTTACAATACCTACTTGATGAAAATACGTGGAATTATATATGAGCCGTTTTGTTTTAAAGTGGTATAAGTCCATTTTCGAAATAAAATGTGTTAATGGCGGTTTTGGTGAAATATAGATCTCTTTTTTTTATATTTACGATCACACATTGAACGGTGCACGATTTCTTCATAAATTAATCAAAAGAATTTTACCTGCAAAATGTTAACGCAAAAATGTTATTTTTGAAAATGGAATAAGTCCATTAATAACATAGAATTGCAAAAAAAAAACAAAAATAATAATAGATTCCTTTTATATGCAATGAAGTGCGAAGATTTTGTCTCAACCAAATCTCTAGAAGAAGCAATATCAAATAGGAAAACACATACAGACGGAGAAATTATAAATTGGCTGAAAATATGCTGGATGAGATAAGTAAGATAAATAAGATTTAAAATGGGATAAGCTGCGCAAAATTTTCTACAAGACCTATACGGAGAAAAATGCAGCATTTAAAATAATTTTTTTATTTTGAAAACAAGGGAGACCCAAACATCTCAACAAACCTATAACAAGAAAGAAGTACAACGATATGATAAGTTTACTGGCTTAGACACAAACTATTTACAATGAATTTTGCACTATGCTAACTGTAAAGCACAAGTTTAAACACAAGTTTAAAATCTTTATTAAATTTTTTTTTATTCTTAGTTATCTCAACGAAGTAATTACATTTTACGTTTGCTTACTTATATCTTCTTTTTTAATGTAACTGAAATCAATTCTTAATAAACTTAATTATTCGTGCATTTACAAGTCTTTATTTTAATTATTATTTCTTACATTAAAAAATCCATTTCAATAAAGCCAATGTCTACAAAAATATGAACTTAAATTTCCTTTTGTTTTTATTTATTATAATATTTATTATTATCGAATGTGGTATAAGTTCATTTGGAGCTATAAAATTGTTTATTTTCTTTAAGAATTTTAATAATCATTATTGCATAATAAAATTTAACAGCGTTATAGTGTTAAAAACATCACGCGGATAGATTAATGTTTGCCAATATTTTTAAATTAATTCAAACGCAAAACCCTTAAATATCTCGATGTATGAAGAATGGACTTATACCACTTTCAAAAATAACGGCTCATATATAAATAGATGCATAGTTGGTTCATCTAGCTAGACTAATTAGTTGTATGTTTTACAAGAATTAGGAAATTACAATTGCTCGAGTTTAACATCAACATGGTGAGAACAGAAGAGGAAAGAGAGAGATCAATTAGTTAGAAAAATAAAAAACGCGTATGTAAGAAGAACATCGAAAAGTATAACTTATTTGTATAGTATATGCATAATATTCGCATCGATTTAAGCTCGGGCTGAGTGAGCTGTTGGCCAGGTTAGGGACGCTCGACGGAGTGACTGCGTAGTATTGATAAATAGGTAACTAATTCATCAACATCGTAATCCATATTGGTAACTGACGTATCAAGGTTTTAATTTATATCGATAAATGATTTATTAACATATCAAGTCGCATGTGACGTGCTCTGATAAGGATAGGTTATTATTCCATTTCTCTTTTTTCGAGAGCTTGCGAGGACGTGGAAGAAAGCAACAAATAACTCCACAACGTACGAGTGTGTAACTTAAAAAAATGATATCGCACATTAAACTGTTTGTTTAACAGGGGCCGTTATGAGTGATGTAAGTTAATAGGGTTTGTAAACGTTTCAATGCTGATTACAAAAGTTGCAACAGTGCAACTTTTTCAGCTTTTCGATGTCATTATACGAGATGTAAAATAAGCGTTAGATACAAAATAAAAGTATAATTATTAAATAAGTATAAAACTAAGCCAGAAATATAAAATGAATAAATAAATAAATATTAAGGAAATGCGTTGCCTTGAAAGTGAGTAACCTATGTATTTTAAATACGAACCAGAATTCTCTTCATTGAGCAAGCATTTATTCGATTTATGAAAATTTAATTTCGTTTGATTAAACATGTTTACATCTTAAAAATGTCTGACGCTTTCATATACGTAAATATATGTTGAATGCTATTAAACGAAATCATTTCAAACTTAAATGGAATAAAATTTCTTCGAGACCGAAGAAATTGTTTTCATTACAACTATATAGTATTTTCATTTCGTGTTTCGTGCACAGTTGAGTACACGTAATATGTTCACGTATTGTGTAGTCTATAAGAATTGCAACAAATTCTATGCGCTATACACATTGTAACACCTCCGTTGATATCGTTCCAACGAAGCGATCTTCCTGGAAAATTCACGCGGATTCATTCCACAACTAAGCCGGTTAATACGAAGTTTAATTCGCGACGCTAACGCGAGTCAATTTTCCCGACAAAGCTACGGACGGAATTGGCCGTGTGTGCATGCCTGGCACGAATCGATTTAACGAAACGCTCCCTTTTCTAAGGGGTGCCAGTGTTCACTTCTCTTCTACGTGGCGTATTCTCTGATGTTAGGACATAGAGCGAGAGAAAGAGCTAGAAAGAGAGAAAGAGAGGAAGAACCGCATTGAACGTGATTGTACACACGGTAACTCGCGTTGGATGCGAATTAACTTGGAAATTGTTCGCTGTACGAGAGGATCGATCGAATGAGAATTGCAACATGAAGGGAGGGGAAAGGTCGGAGTTGTTTGAGAATTTATGACGTATTGTTTGCTGTGCCGAGTCAAATGAAAAGAGAAATTTGTGAACGAGGGTTGTAATATTGAGAGAAATACGGGAGTAGAATTAATTAGGCGATGAATAATGTTCGTAGCATTTAAATTTACAAATTTGCGAATAACGATTATAATGTTGAGAAATAGAGGTGGATCGAATGACAAAAGAATTTGTATTATATTCTTTGCGTTAGTCATACGAAGAGATTAAATTAAAATAAATAAAAATCACAAAAAGGGCAATAAAATTTTAAAATCTATATGGTATTTATTCATTATTATATCTCTGCGCGGCTGAAGAAATGTTCAGCTTTACAAAATTAATCAATATTGCTATCTGTTTCCCAAAATTTTCTTATATATTGCACAATGATATTAAATGCAATTTTATGAATTATTTCAATTTAATTTTTAGTAAAATTTTATTCGATTATGCAATTCCTTTTCTAACTCTTTTCATAAGCTTTCTTTATTCAAAGTTTCATGAATAAGAAAAAGTTCACGAGACTTCTTTTCTCTGTACATTTTTCCATTCAGGCTGATCGCGTAGATGCACTTCTAACTTTGAGAATTTAATTGTTCGCATGAAAACGAGATACCGTTCTTGAGAAATCTTCAATTACGTTTATGGAAAAGTTTTATTCTTCGAGGATGAGGATGGATGATTCGCTGGTTCTGGAAGATGAAAGTTCGGCCAAATTGGTCGCTGCGCGCTCGCAAAACAGTCGGAGATTAATTACTCACCGACGAACGGCGATTCAGAAGAAATGAGAAAAATTCAGAAGAGTGTATAAAGTTCGACGAAGATTCCTGGAATTTGTGCTTGGTCTGCGCTTCTACAGTCTGTTTTCAACATATAGGGTAAGTCTTACATTTGTTCTTTCATTTCCTATAATATATGTATTAATACTTTTGACTAAATGTTTTTTTTTTTTTTTTTTGATACTTTTGTTCTTCTTTTCGTTTTAAACGTATTTCTTTTTAATACTCTTTATCGTTATACTCATTAAATCACACGGTGAAATTGTTATTTCGTTAATTAACATTTATCCAAAACAATGTTCGCATTAGATGAATTAAATGGTGTACCATGTAATTTTCCTATTTGTCAAAGGAATTGTAAACATGAAAAACACCCTGACAAACAGACCAATTTCAGTGTAGTACAAGAGTTGTTACTTGGTTGAATGACTGATTACTAAATTTTAGTACAATTTCGATAGGTATTATATGCCAGAATCATACATGAAATAGATGTTAATCTGGATTAAATTATAAAAGCATTTAACTGCATCTTGTTTTTTTTATGTATTCTCTAGCAATTCTATGTGTATATGTACGTATTTATTTCATTATCTACTGAATAATATATGCATAATAATAACGATGATGGTAACGATGACGATAATAATTCTAATTTAATAAAAAGCTAACGCTCAGTGAATAATGATTATGATTTATAATTCATGGTTTATGACCAATTTCAGTAATGAATTGAATGTTAATGTTTTAATTGAATAAAAAATTTGAATCGCTCGATCTCGAAAGATAAAAAATTAATTTTCTAAAGGCCAGAAAGAACAAAAGACAATCCCCTTTTATCATTTAAATTGACAATGCACGTTCCTTCCCTCAATCTATGCGAACCTTTTGGTTATGTATTTTTGTAAACGTATCGATGTGCACGGTATATGTGTGTGTGTGTGTGCAACGTCGCCATGGTCAGATCATCTTTTGTTTTCCAGTTTAGGTTCTTGCATGTAGGTTTAGTTCTTTGTTCGCCTCCGGCACAGTGCGATGTGTATCATTAAACGTATAATATATATATATATATATAAGTAAATATTGTTTCATATTAAAAACCTAACAATTTTAAACGTTCTAGAGCAGGGATGAGCAACCCACGGCTCGCGGGTCGCTAGGCTTTCTCGTGCAACCCTTTAAAGATTTTGCATTTCGTCTTTTAAAAATTCCTACACCTTCTCGCAGCCTTTCCGCAATGAAAATAATTAAAAGCGATCACCGAGCTGCGAGCGAGTTGCTGTGTCGTCTATATCAGCAAACAAATGCAAAATTTTTCATTAAATAATCTTTTTCCACATATATCTTTCGCTGTTTTTTCAATAATATTTCAATATTTTTAATAATTTTTAATAATATTTCTATTAATGAGTGTTTTATTTCTGTAATTTTTTTTATGTATATTCATCGTTCAGTGTTCGTATTATAAAAACTTTCTTACATACGGCCCGCATAACATTTTTAAATTTGTAGCCGATCCGTTGTATAAAAAGGTGGCTCACTTCTGTTCTAGAGTCTCAAGAATTCAATCGACTCTCGAATAATTTCGTTTCTGTTTCTCATTTGCAAGTCAGTTCTGAGGGAACCGTGCAAAGAAGAACGCGTTAACGTCCAGTCAGGTAGATGGTCGATCTTTCGCTGTACCCGAACGGACGCAACAAGTTATCCTCGTCTCGTTCTCTCAGCCCCTCCTCCAGGTGGTGGCGCACGTAGAGTGGACGCGTGGCGTCGGTTGAAAACGCGCGATTAGCCCCGCGTCTTTTGTCACCCGCAATCGCACTGGAGCCCGGGGCAAGTTGGCGCCTCGCTTTCTCGCTTGTTTGTGTCTGCACGGTCGGGCCATTGTCGTCGGGAAGAGTCGATATCGTCACCGTTTGCGCGACATCCGTCGCTTCTCGACGCTCGTCATCCGTTTCGGGTGCAATGGAAATCGATAATGAGATGGTCGATTCGACGCGAAGGAAATAAGGCGTCGTCGCCTCTGCTCGCGATATAATTATGCGCTTTGGAATAGACCCGACGGAATTGGGACAACTTTGATGGGGCGTTTCTAGAGGAACGCTGGCGCGGGGGTTGGTCGCGTGGATCGAGTTCTAGAGCGATTTGTTTGGGTATTGGTGGAAGTCTGGGGATTTGGTATTCTACAGAGCGGTGTTGCCTAAATTTTTCTTATTACGGAACGCTTTTTAAGTTTTGGAATTTTCAAGCAAGAAGGAGAAGAAAATTTAGAGTAAATTTGGGATTTTAGTTACGTTTACTTTCAAAAGAACGTTTTCAAATGTGTTAAATACATAAAAGCAAACGATATTTTGTTGTTCTCCAACCTGAATTTTATGATTTTTCTCGGAACGCCAATGTTTGGAACGCGGAACACAGTTTGGAAAGCGTTGCTGTAGAAACCTGTTTTCGCTGATTCTGGATAATTTGTTAAAGGGTGGATACACGGCCAGCATGCTGTGCGTGTATACTTTATTCTATCTCGATTCGTTGCCAAAATTATCCTTTCTGAAAACCAAACGCGAATGCTACTCAAACCGAGGTTAAACTGAAACTGGGGATTCGAAGCCACGTAAAAGGGAAACGTACTCTTCTGGGGGAAGTTTCTCTTGGTTTGCGCGTGGGCCGATTCTGGCGCGCACTTGGGAATCGGTCTGGTCCATATCACTCGCCTAAGGGAAGCAAGCAAGGCCATAAATCAGACCCCAAAAGGAGATGGTTTTGTTTCGAAGTTGTTTGCGATAAGTATAGTTTGCCTTTTAGTTTTGGTCGAATTGTACGCCACTTTAGGAGAAATAATCCATGGATTCATAAATCGAAAGAATATGGTGGGACTACGTATCGATAGGTCTCAGGGGATACGGTCGATGTCTATCCGGGTTTGTTAAAAGTCCGAGTCTTTTCTGGGTCGAGCTCGACTCGACCTGCGCGCGGGAAAATCTTGCGGTCATGTTCCACGTCTTTGCACCGCGTCTTTCGTCCGGGAGCGTTCTGGCTGAATCATTGCACGCAGCCTCCTGCAGTCACCACCAAGTTATGTACAGTCACTGTGAGGCAAATCCTTGAAGCAGTCTCGCGAGGTATTTTAAACCGAAGTGCCTCTTGTCGTGTACGAGACAAGCGGACGAGCCAGGGCGAGGTACTTGATTTGAGTGACAATTCGTCAAAGAGTGACAATCCTTGGCTTATCCGAAGGCAGGTTACATGAAAGCTTCGGTGCATGGCAAATAATACGCGTTGCGAGGCGTACGTAGCTTATAAGTTTCTGGTATCTCCTTGTCCCTCAGTTGTAGCCGGTGAAAGTCTGATACTACCTCGGAAATCTCCTCTGATTACAAAGTGTTCCATGATGAATTGCGCCGCGTGAAAAGAAAACCGACTGCACATTGATAAACGATATTAACCCTAGGTTGTTGCACCCTTTTTTCACCGCAAATTGTCACACTGAGTTACCGTGACATTTAAAATTTAAACGTTTGAAAATTGTACAAAAATTCGAGTACAATGTGAAAACTATATTTTAGTTATAAGTAATAGATATTTTAATTATTTTTATTGAAAGAAAATTCCTATAGAAGAATTGTTCCTCTAAGTCAAATTTTAAATGAAAGCGTAACGTTCTTTCGTTTCTAATGTTTTAAGTTAAAAATTGAAATATAAAAAAAGACATTTATTTTGCGTATTCAAAGAGAGCAATTTGCGATTTGAAAAATGAATTTTTTATTTAAAATAGGTTAATATTATACATAAGTATTAAGCAAAAGGAACATTGCACCTTCGTGCTACAATCCAAACTAAAAAGTGTTAAAAAGATGTCTATATTTAAAAATTTTCTTACTTACGCTTTTTTAAATAAAAGAAATACTTGTAATTTTTCACAAAATATGACATTCTTGTCACATCAGTTCATTATTAATGGGGATTTTCTGATAAATTAGTCTTTCTTAATGAGGATAAATTAGTTTTTCTGAGTTTAGATGGGGAAAACGTAGAATGATTAATAGTTAGCTTTCAGAGATAATAGATTTGATATTGATATAATCTATATTAAATAAAAATAATGTATTTATTTTATCCTCGAGTTCAAAGGAACAGATTTAACGAATAATTTTAAAGGTAAAAATAATATTAAATACTTTAATATAACATCAAATTTCAGAAAAACAATGATAATAAATTCTTTATTTTCCAGATTATTTTACAAGTAATGTTGTAATTAAATTTAGTTACTCTGCAATTTTTAATTCGATTATGTGTAACTGTGCATATTTTTATCAATAACAAAAATATATATCCATTTAAGAGCTAAAAAATTGTTCCTTATTTTAACCTTTCCATTTTCTTAAAAATGTATGGATACTATTTTGCACATCTAATAAGGAAATACAGAAAAATGTATGATATATCGGTCCATAAGTTTTATTTTTAGATTTATTTTAGAAAAAGTTTCGAATTATGAATGAAATTAACACAGAATAATTTTGTAGAATAAAAGATATTTCTTGCACCAGAACGGACACTTCCAAGTACTTGGGAAATCGTTGAGAAAAATCTCGGATCTCTTTAAAAATATTCAGAAGAAAACATCACGCATTCATATATCACGGTAAATTAATCGTAAAGCGGTGAAGTATTTCTGAACTGGTACTCTTATGGATCGTGCTCTCGTAACTTTACAGTTTTCTAACTTTTCAACCAAGAACCCCACTTGGACTTGCGAATTTGAACAAACTTTTGATATTTCGAGTAATTTTAAACGTAATTTATGATCCTTCTTATGGATCTCTTCCTATTCGAAAAAGCAGAGAAAACTTTCTTAGATTTACAGTATGAGAAATCATTTTTGAATAAAATTTTCTACCCTTGTTCTGATCACCACTATTTTGTTTAAAGGAAAAGTAAACCATTTTTAAATAAAAAGAAAGTTTATGATACAAGGTACAAGAGCGTTCATAAATGTATTAATAATTAATTAATTTAATAATGTTTGGTAGAATTAATTATTCTTAAAGGTCAAAGAGTAATTCCATTTTTTTCAATATCAAATTAAAACTTTTTCTAACGTATTAAGAGCTTATAAAAATTTTATATAATTATATAAAATAAAGCGCGGATATTACATAGTTTCACAATTTTTTAAAGTTTGCTAAAAATTAATGAGTTCCCTGAAGAATCGAGAACACATCTAGACAGAATACGATCCAAAGACTTATTCAGGTTAAATCTATCATATTACTGAAAATTTTCATGGAGTGAAATTTGTTAATTTCAATATAATTAAAAATCCAATAAAACAATTTCTCAGTAAAACTCAACACTATGTAAAATCATAAACTTTCTTTCTAAGCTGTAATTTTGTATAACTTTCTAGTAAGGTACATAAATAGTTTCTTTCTTAAGGCACGGTTAATTCGACGTCGAAAGTAAAGTGGATACGCAAGAGAAGCCACAGAAGCTATGGACTTTGCAGTATGTCTAATAATGGACGATTTATTTCCCCTTTAGCCTCACATTTTGTCCGCTTCTCAGTCGGTGGGTGGTACACTTCGTGTTGCATTGTTTGTAGAACGTGTCCGACAATACACGACCCGCTTCCTCTTGTTCTTTTATGCGTTCGCTCGTGAACGTTGGGCTTTATCTTTCTTCTCACCTCTCGATGCTTTCATTTTAGAACCAGTGCTGGTTAGTATTCTTGTACAATATATTATTCTGCATTATTGTCTTTATTTATTTCTCTCAATAACTACAAATCTAATGCTTAGCGTTTCGTTCGAAATTATTAATTAAAAGATATCGATTTTTAACTGCCCGAGTTTTTGTTATTACAGGTAACCATTATCGACGATGAAAATTTCTCTGATACCGGTAACCAATATCGATGTCAGAAGAATTGGTTATTTATAATCAGTAATAAAATAATAAAATAATAAAATGTCCATAAAATTACAGGATCATTAAATTTTAAGTGAAACTTACATAACATTTTTTGATTTTTTGAAAAATTAAGTATAGAAGAAGTATAAAATTTAATGATCTTTTAATTTTGTGGAGGAATGTAATTAAAGCAATGTTTCTGTTATCGGTGATGGTTATATGCAACCAAAAACAATATTTGAAAATCATTTAGACAAAGATAATAATCTCTCTTGTGTGATGTACAAGCAACACTAGGAGATAACTTCCTTTAGTATGAAAGAATGATAAAGAAATTTGAATAAATTAAATTATAAAAATGTACTTTTCTGACATTATTTCATAAATTACTCCTGGCAGAGAGTGTCCAGATTAGGAAGAATCTCAAAGTTTGCGTGTGCAAACTTATTAACGGTCCTATTAAAAATTCTCTCAACTCCGGGAATTTTGTAACCGTGCTAGGAAGATTTCAAAGTTTAACAATTGTGTATTTAACGAAGAAAAACCTGCTTGCATCTTAGAAATATTTAGATACATATACGTATATCTGACATCAACGATATTAATAAAAATCACTTTAAATGATTATTGGAGACAAACACCTTTCGAATCTAGATCGAGAATCGAACGTTTTATTGTTAAAAAGTATAACTTACTAACTGCAAAGTTATGTAGCATATTTATTTGTCCTTGGAACAATTTTTTTCTCTTTCAATGATTAGAATTATATCAGATTTTATAAATGTAACGTAATTCTGTTTTCATTCAAAATATGTTCCCCATGAATAAATATAAAATAGTCATTATGGAAACTTGTGCTATTCAAATGTGGTTGACGCGATATTGAACTTATCAAAGGATCGACAAGAAGAGAGTCGAAATCCGTCGGAAAGCGCGTAGATAAGCTCGATGGTGTTTGATTATGCAGTAGAAACTCGATGGTTGCACGAAACAGTTATTCACCGCAACGATGACATAATTCAGAAACCATGATTTCGTTGTAAACGAATTTGAATGCAGTGGATGTTGGTAATTTTAAAAGTACCTCACATTGAACTGCCAAATTGGTATAATAAGACGCGAAACTGGGTCAAAGGATTGGCATAATGTCGGAAAGAATTTTGCTTTCTATATCGGTAACTTTAAAACAACGCATTTGTACTTGTCATTGTCGCAGTAAATAAACAATAGATACGTATCATAGTAAAAACTTGATAATTACCCAATACGCGATCGGAAATGCAGATATCTAGGATCCACGTATGTTTCTTCTTCTATTTATACTTTCATCCCGTTGTTATGTAAATAACAACATTCAGGTGTAAATTATCAAAGTTTCAGTTATATATGCACCAAATTACTAGTGTACTTGGAAAAAAATTGGTGAAGTTGAGGCAGTTAGTGTCAGTGGAGAATTAGAGTAGCACAAATTAGTATCGTAGTTGTACAAAGAGCTAAACGAGGTTCTGAGGGGTCACGAGTTGGAGGGAAGTTGTAGGAATTATCCCTCTCAGAATTGTTTTATGTTACCAATTTGTCGTATTTACCTTGCGAATTTACTTTTTAATTGCATTCTGCTTTTTACAAATTAAAATTTAATATCAGTGCATACAAATCAAGCGAGTTTTCTAGTGATTTCAGCTGGTGAAAAGGTTCTTTTCAATTATATTTCAAGCAAGATATATGAAAAATTCCTTTTAATTAGGTATCGATAAGAAAAAAGACGAGTAAAATTGATTTCGTAACAGAATCAATATGATTGAAGTGAGACTTGATTTCCAATTAAGCGTGGATTAATTAAACGGTGCAATCAATTTATTCGTTCCATCGTAACGTGAGATCATGTTGGCGGAATAAAGCATCATTGATTAATTGTAGATGATGGCTTCACGTATGTATAATTACCCTAAAAGAAGAAAGTAATCTAATTTATATAAAACGCATTGTAAAGAGTGGTGTATACATAATTTAGTTATTGTAAATATCATAAGTGTTATTGAAGAAAAAGTTGTACTAGAACTTTGGACAAAAATTTGCGATTTTTGAGAAGAAAAGAGAAATTTATTTAACACTGTACAAGATTATCAATGTAGTATTTATCATTTAAGAATATCTGTTTGCATTGGAATTTCCAGATAGTAATTTTAAATTTATAAATTTAAGATTTGTTTAAATTGAAAACGTTATATACAGTATAAATCGTACATTATACAAGTTATTTATATTATTAAAGTCTTATAAAACAATGGCGACGAGTGACGACATATTGTAGAATCATTAGAGTCGATGCGTACGAGCAATTTTCTCTCATACGATCTCACCACGATTATATTATATGTCTTCAAATACAATAGAGACAAACTCTTATAATAAAATAACGGGTAGCGTCTTAGATAACTCAAAACTACGCTTCTCGGGTGATTTTTCAAACGAGACAAACAACGTTTACAAACTTTACTCTCAATTTTCTTTAAAAATACTTTAAAACTACCCTTCGCGTTCATTCTGTTAGTCTCGTCATATTCGCACGTCTTCCGTAATTTCTTACAGACATGGTCGACTATGGTAACAAGACATCAATAGGCTCTTCGTATCGTCAAGGGTTTCTCGACAATTCTCGTGTTTGTCAACCCTAGTCTTTCTCTTTACATAATAAATAAATAAATAACTTACGTCCATAATTATTTCTATTTTTCATTGCTCTCTTTTGTGTTCTTTCTTGTTTGAAACTACGACACTAGAAAATTGTGAATATTTTGTTTAAATTTAGAATATTCTTTCTAGCGATTCTACTGTCAAACTTTGAGATATGAATTGTAGAGGAATTTCGAAGTTTTTCAAGTTTTGATATTATTTTTTTTTTTAAATATAAAATATTAACTTTGAAGATGTTGTTTTGAAGTCTTCTTATTTTTAAATATAAATTTAAAAATCTTTTCAAATATTTTCAATTTTTGAAATTGTTATATTTCTTTCCATTTCGATCGATGTAAACATTAGAGGAAATCAGGGAGGGGATAAGCGAATTTTGAGTCTAGAATTTTAGTTTCAGATTTTCGTTGTCGATATATTAATAAAAAGCTTTCGATACCATGATATATTGTAGAATGCTGCTCCTACAGACATTACTAATGCAACCTACTGCAGTATTCGCCATTGTCGACTAGCGAAATCGATTCATACTGATAATAAAGCGATATTCTGTAACTTCAATGAAATATAATCGATTTTACACGGGACACTTACAGGTATTAAATTGGCTGCTACTACCAGCGAAATAACAAAACTATGTCTTGTATCGAAAATTTCTGTTAATATTTCGGAAACCAATAAAAATCTGAAACTATAATTTTGAATTTGGAATGCAGTCAATCTCCACTTTCTTACTTTCCAAATTTCATGTCGATCAAGAACATTCATTTCAATAATTTCTTTCCAATTAGAATTTCTAACATTAAAATTTAAATTATTGTTCCTTGATATAACTTTTTAAATTCGAAATATTAGTTCTGATACGACGTCAGATTTTAGTCTATTCATAGTAATTTCGCAGAATTACTTCTTTTCGATGTTGAAATAATTCGTTTAAAGTTAAATGCGTAATAACTCGAGAGGTTAACATTTTCCATTTACCGTTCTGTTTCACATTGCTTCCGCTGCCATCGGATCGTAACCTGGTAATAAAATTTTGCACTTGAATTCTCTCGGAATATCACTTGTGTACGACAGTTTCTGCGTAATTCTCTCTCTGGCTGCCTCTGCGGTACCGTATTTTGTACGCTAAACGAGTACGCTAAGTTCGCTATTCACCACGTTCAAATACAATCGAATGCAATATGGCTGGCTTTCACAGCAGCGCGAACTATGAATTTTCACCAAACGTTTCATTACGTTTCACGGCGCGGTTCAACTTTGCTGGTAAAAATATCCGACGCGAAGCAAGCGTATAATTAATTAGTCCGTTGGAAAGTTTAATTGCGCGAAATGCGTTATGACGTGGATGCACTTTTTTTGTTTTGGGAAACTCGCTTGCACTTAATGAGAACCGTTCAAATATGACGCCCTGGCACGTATAACTGCACCGGACCACAACGAGTCGCGGTTCCAATTAATATTGCAGTGAAAAGTTTGTGTGCTAGATCATGCGAATAAATGAATCGATTAGCTGGTTATTGTTTCGTGATTCTAGGTCGATTGTTGCAGCAACGCATCCTGCGGTATTGCATCTGCTGCGTTATGTTGTGATAGCGTTGTTGTGAAGCTATGTAATAGCGTTACCAGTTGTGATCAACATGCATTTATGGGTTGTTAATTCTCGCAGCGATACATGGCGTTGTATTCTGTATTACTATTTTCTATAAAACATAAAACGAGTAAATGTCACATTTCATTCCCTTGGTTTGAAGTACCATCCATTCGATAAAGTGGACTCTCACCAGATGCGAGTTTTCGTTTGGATATCGAACACCTCCAAATGTGATTAACTAAAGCCAGAAGCAAGCATTCCGTAGTTCGCTAACGCACTTTCTGATGCCTTCGCTACGAAAATTAAGGAATTTTTCGATTATGAGAAGATATGGTATTTCGAGATTATGGGTTTTTTAGTTAAAATTGATACACATGTACGTTGGTATGCCACACTTGAAGTCAAATCGAATTCCTGTCGAGCGTTCGTAGCATAATGGTTCTAGAACGTGAGGACACAATGGACTACTACTGGACTGCCCTCACGTTTGCTCTGCGTTAATGTCGAGATGAAACATTCTCGCAGTCGGAATGGATACGCTTCTACTTATTGCAATTTCGATATGTATCCGTGTACTTAGTTAAATTTGTTTACTTTCTTCCAACGCCATGCTAAATAATATCGCAATGAAGCAGAGACTAAATTTACTACAATATAGATTTTGCTGTCGAGATTTATTCCTACTTTAAGGCCCACTACTACCCTTCGTATCAGGTCCCGAACGACCCACCCAGGTCACCCTTTACTCCTCACGGTTTGTCTCTTACCCTCCCTCTTCCTTCCCATCTTCTTATCATCTTCTCCCTCCACTCTTCTTCCCTGAATACACACTTAAACTTGCATAACACAGATCGAACATTTGTTTACTTTTGCATCTAGAATATTGGTGAACGCGTTGTCGATTGGTTTTCTCGTATAGTAACAATTTTATAATCTATCGGATATTTTTTATCACCACTTGAATATACCTGCTGATTTGCAAATTATTATTTTGACTGTTGAGTCGTAAAATGTCAAGAGACAGATCCATCGGTGTCCGTTAATGCAATAGCGGGTAGACATCGACCGAGACCTTTCCTTTAGATGTTATTTTCGTGTAAATTCATTCACATTTGGCAACCAGCTGTTCATAGCAGCGATTACACCGAAGGAACCATCGCTTTAAATCAAGGTTTAGTTTATTCTTGATAACATGTGTCTATTAGAGGTTTTACATTTTACTTTAATTTCCTTTGTTTTGTTGTTGCATTGATCTGGTTGAGGTGCTTCTTTGGTGTTTTGGTGGCGTGCGTGACCCGAGGGTGCATTCGGTACCTGCGGATGATCTACGGTTTGGGGATGGACTTTTGCTATTTCTATACAATTTTTGTCGACCAATTAGTTTCGACGTCCGCTTCTCTCGTCTCAATTTTTGTAAAATTGTAGTAGACGAACCGACTTGTTTTAACGATAAGTAGGACACACCCAATAGACCTTTCGTTATAGCATTCATGTTCATTTCAGTTCAGTTTTTAGTAATCTTTAGCATTCAACACGCATAGTTTCACAAATAGTCGTTGAAAGGTGTAAGTATGATAGTTCTATAGGAACTTGGATATATACACACAACAACCAATAAAATACAGTCCACTAACAATCGTAGTAGCATCGCGTCATTTATACGTCGCAAGCTAAACGATCGTCGCTGTGACGCAACACGATAAATGACGATAAATCTTCAGCGGATGGAAGAAAACGAAGTGTATCAATTACTAGTCCGTTGGAAAGTTATCTTCCGGATAAAGAATTGTGCGTGTTTAGTTCGAAAATATGTGGAAATGAAATCAGTGAAAATTATTCCATCAATTTCACATTTCGAACGTAAATCGTAAAATGTTGAGTTTCGAGTTTTACGTGTTCAAATTTGAAATTAACTCCTTTTCGATTGAATAATATAATAAACAGGGATTTGTAATCGTAAGGAAAATTTTAGTATTTTAACAGCCATTTACTATTTGCACTCCTTTCCAAAACCGAAAATCCGAATTTTCACTCGCTACACATCGCACGTTGTATCGGAAAAAAGTTTAATTGGCGTGCAGACGAAATAGCGGCGGGCCAACGATATCTGCGATATCGGAGGAATTCTTAGCAAGTAGCGGCGTGTATATGTATACGTATAACGGGCTGGCAATCGAAAAGCTTTCCGAAGTGAGACTCGATTGCGTTGACACGTGAAAACATCCGGAAAAAGAAGTTTCTCTCGGTTTCTTCGCGGTAGAAGAACAGAGCTCGTAGTCTCGGACGTCCCGTTTGCAAAGTTTTCACAGATTTCACCTTAAATCACGGTGAAACGTCGGCTACGAGCCTCGATGTATCCCAGAATATTAAGTTTAAGGGATTTTCCTCGCAATCCTATTCCGATATTCCGACGTGAAGTATTCAGAGATCGCGTGATATATATTTCGATGCTCGAAGATGATAGTATTAGGATGGAAACGTAAATAATTAATTTTATCGCGCGTTTTACTTGTAATTAAGTAATGAAAAACGTTTTGTATTATTTTTAATAATGTTTCAATCACAGTTTCTCTTTTTGCATTTATCTCTCTCTGTTTTCTGCTCAGCGTTTATTGTTTTCTCCTTAATGAGTCTTAATTGCGTTTAAATCTTGTCATTCTTGTTTCATTTAGTCCTTTATAATTGTCTCTCTTGTTGCCTGTCATTATCGTTTAGTATGTTTTTCTCACGTCCTTTAGAAAATTGGTAGCTCCAATTTATTGAACATGGCCTTTATTTGATTCAGCGCACGCACACATTCTTCCTATAATCAAGGATAAATTGAACGCATGGTTGTTTTCAATGACGTTCGAATAAAATGGGAAATATCGTTGTATTTTTAAAGTATAACAGTATTATTTTTCTGACAGAAATGTTTTTAGTTCCTGCGCTGTTATTCAAAATCATAGGAATGTATTTGTTAAAAGAAATTTTTCGGATATGCGATATTTCTTCAAGTTTTATTTTAAGGTTGCCTGATAATGAATTATCGCATTAAAACTAATGAAAAGTGTATTGCTTTCTAAAATTTGTGTGTAAAATTATACCTGGCAGCAATTTTGAATCTTTTATAGCAAGTCGCATAAATTACATTTACCTTCGCTCTGCGACATTTTCTGAAAATATACGTTAAAACTGATAGAATAAATTTTCATTTGAATTGAATAAAATATGTTCAATAAAATTTCATCCTGGAAATATGTAAATGGGTGCGTTTTTCCAAATGGTGGCAAGTCACATAAACGAAAGTAAATGTTCATATAGTTGATCGAAAATCTATTAACCTTTTGAGAGACAGATCCAGCGCTACTTAAAGCGGTTGATGATGTTTTAAAAACGCAGTCGGAGGCTATTTCGACTTACTCGATCGAAAGCTATTTCGACTGAAACAGTCTGATTTAAACGATCTGCATCGCAAAGTCGCCCCGCGTTGCGAATTTTACTGCGAGTATTTACCTTTCTTCCGCCGACGATTGTACCGGAAGTTTGCACAGCGACGGAAGAATTTTTTAACTCGAGAATTTTATGCCATGCGAAAATATTTGAGCGCGACACGAATATTTAAATTCGAAGCCATTGCTCGAGATTAAAATATTTTATGTATATTCAAGTAACTAGTACTTACATTGGCTACCATTTTAATGTAGATCAGCCATTATTTAATTTTTAATATAATGGTTTTCGTCAAGTTATTTTTAGGTAAAATATTTATATAATATTTTACTCGAGTTGAACGCATCGACTATTTGCTTTAAAACTGTTGTTATAGATTGCACATTTTTATATTCACTTTACGAAAAATGGAAAACTTTTATATGGGAAGTGAAAAGTATATACGTATAACTCTAATGTAATATCCTATTTTTGGTCAAATTATTCTTTCTATAAAAGTTTTTAATAGAATTGTGCTCAGGTCAAACGTGATGCGAGATCTTTATTTTAGAGCCATTGCAGTGAATTAAAATTCTTGTACGTGCTCTTAGAAAAAAAGTAAAATTATTCTGTGAAATATTGTCGGTAAAACCAAAACATACTTGTGTACATAGTATTAACTATAATTTTAATGTCGTATACTATTTACTGACTTAATCATTTGTTTTAATATTTTTCTTTTTCAGCCATTGTTGTAAATAAAAATTCTCTCAGTTATTTTGGAAAAAATACAGAATATTATTATCTAAAAATTAGAAATAAAATGTATGGCTATAAATTTTCATATAATATTATGATTTTAATTTTTAAATTACGAGAATTTTGGTCATTTTGAAGAAATAAAATATAGAATAATCAAATAGTCTGTTAACAGTGTATTTTATACTTTAACATATAAAATTTGATGCATTTCTCATTTGCTTTAACAAAAGCAGAAAAGTTATATTTTGTTATAATCAGTCATCGTGTCTTTAACAAAATAAATTTTATTGCCCAATTTTTAAGCAGATGTGTGTAGAGTAAGAACGACAGCATATAATTGTTATAAAAGGTGGACACGTTGACGTTTTTTAAATTCGTTGTAAACTGAATAAAAAAAAAATACGATGAAAAAGCAAACACAATGTGAAGTTTCTTCAGTTTCGCAGTAAATGATTGATACGTTGACACATAGTAAGCTTTTATGTGTCAAAAAAATATAAACCATTAAAGGTCTTAAACATTCATTTAACTTCCAGAAAAATTGTTTACGGTACGTTGAATTCGTTTTTGTTGAATTTTTTACCTAATTTCGATAAACTCCAACAATTATCCGATACCGAGTATAGGCATACGTGTATACGTATAGTTGAGTTTTATCAGAGATTCGCTTAGACCGAACACACGAGTTACCAAAACTCATCAAATATCGACTGCCATTATCGCTATCAGATTTTCCCTGTTTTGCAAGATAAAACTTTTTACTGTGTAATACTATGTTTTTTAAATTTGTTTATAAAATGAGACTGTAACCAAACTTCAAGCAAACAAAGTCAAAATTCTTTATTCGGTTTACAGTTATCTGTTAATCTTAATTTTTTCTTGCAATTTGTTTATACATACACTCGTGCGACGTATGTAAAACGATATAACGTTTTTAAACCTTTAATTATTTCTCATTGACCGAAAGACATAAATTTTTATTACGAACAAAATATCTTTTTCTTTGTATTTTATCACTCTTTTCATTTAATCTATACTTTTTAAATACTGTTTACTGTGTAAAGTATGTAAAATATTCAAGGAATATATATTATATGGTAGTTGCAAAAAGTCTCCAAATCATCCATAATTTTTATCTCTTTTCATGCAATTATTTATTTATTTATTTTACTATTTTACATATTTTTAATATCTTCTATTTGTTTTTATTTAAACGATGAATTTTTCAGTGATTCTTGTTTAAATTTAATTAATGGCAAACGAACTGCTCAAATATATTTCTCTCAATATAAATAAAGGAAGTAATTAAAGATATTTATAATTTTTGTCATTGGTTTAAGTCGAAGACTAGTTTCTACATAATATCACGTACATATCATACAATTTACTTGAATATACAATGGCTAGCTTAAATCATTCGTAAATTGTTTGCTATCTAGGAGAAAATGTTTTTTATTTACATATAAAAGCGATATCGAGCTTTTTAAATGCAATATGTGGGATTCGACTGTGCGGATTCAAGAACAAATGATTTATCGTATTCTGCAGAAAACAGTGATAAATGTGAAATTTTTGTGAGCGAACATTCAAGATGGCTGGTTTACTGAAATTGGATTGCAATGTGCGCAGATGCGCGCAATTCATTTCTTCGAACATATTTCTTTCCTTTATGGTAAGTTACGATTAATTTTATTGTAATACAAAAATACACGGTACATAATTTACAGCTATTATTCAAGTAACAGATTTTCTTTTTTATAAGTATTTTTCGATACTCAAATGTTACACACGCGTATTCAATTTAAAAAACTTCATACCACGATTAAGAAGGAAAAAAAATAATAAAAAAATTGTGATCGTATAGTGTATACACTCTCGATACCATGCAACGTTTTTTTCAAGAAGCTCATTCCGTATAATAATCTTTCGAATAAAGTAGTAAAGCAAAGCAAGACAATGCAATTGTAGTTTTTGGCTGAAATTTTTGGCAACCATCGTACACGAACGTTCATATATGTATATTCACATGATCTAGTTGAGATTTATAGCCACGCCAACAGTAGCAAGCTTAATTCACTCGAGTGCACGGTTAAAAGCACTCGAGTTCGTCCTCGAGTCGCGTTTGCCACCGAATCAATCGACGAAGCGTACCACGGAAGACTTATTCGGCGCGTTTTCGAAAAATCACCGCGTTTCGACCGGTGGGCCACGCCCTTTGGCATTTCCCGCGTTTTCTTCGCCGGCGGGCAAGTTTTATTCCGTCCTGCTGATCGTTTCCAGTTAAAGGCACGCGGAGCCAAAAACCATTGAACTAGATTCCAGAGGCCCTGTAACGAGGGCATTTTGAGAGCAATTAAGCCGCTCGCATTACACAGACCCGTTTCACGATCAATGGAACTCCGGATCAATGCCGAGCGCGCCTGCATTGATAGTTTTTTCTTTCAACGGATTCTGGGGTCTTGTTCCTCTTCTATGTACCTTTTGTGCCCGTCTTTTACATAAACTGATAGAATAGAATCAACTGTGCTAGAGCTTGCATATAATAATGCTAAAAATTATATTAGTAGCGTTGGTTAAATTAAATTTGAACGAAATAATTTGTTTGTTGAGAAATTTGTTAAATCTAATCGTTCCCAATTTTTCTTCTTTTTTTTTAATTTCATTTCTTCTCTTTCTCTTTGAAGTTGTACGATCAATTTAATTTATGAAAATAAGTTACACCGACAATGTACCATATTTATATTTACTCTTTCGATAAGTTCGTGTCATATCTCGCTAACTGTGTTTATTATATGTCTACTTATTTGCATAATAACTACGAGCGAAAATAGAGTCCATTTTTATTACGTTGAGTTCAGGGAAAAAATATTTTTAATGTTTATGGGGAATGTGCTATATCTGATCGTAGTTGCAGAAAAAGTAATTTTCAGCAGTAGGCCAAAATGAAGTCGACAAATGGGAGAAAGCTGTCGAAAGGAATATCGATTACGTTTCATTCCACCAAAAGATGGAAAGTGTGAAATGTATGCCATAATTGGACTCATAAGAACGGCGCGGCGCGGCACGAACTTTTCCAACGACCCAATACATATCATGTTTCTCAATATACAAGGTGAGTCATATAATTTGCACGCTTTAAACGATTTTTAAATTATACGTACAATAGAAAATTATTAAATACGAAAAGTGTATGGTTTTAAGGCGGAACATGATGATGCCTTAACTTTTGTTATTTTGGCTTTTTACGACTTAACACATATATTATAAATATTTAGATCTCTAACTGTGTTACTGACATCTCGTTAACTATCAGGTTTACACTTGTTCACGTAACATTTAATAATCTTTCGATTTATGAGAATAAAAATATATTTTTCTATTAAAAAAAAAAAAAAGAAGTTGACCTTAAAATTTCGAAAAATACTCTGCGTAGAACAAAAGTAGTGACGTTATTATATTCGCCCCTTTAAATCATGTAACTTTGGTATTTAACAATTTTTTTTTAGATGCATTGCTTAGCTTAATTGTATGAAAGAAAATTACTAAATACAATTTGCTGAACTTTGCTGTTCGTGTGCATTTAATTAAAATTCCTTTTGCGGGGAGAAAATCGAAGGTAATCACAGACTTTTGTACATAGCTACGTAATTCCGACGAAATATTTAGAGTTACTCTGAATTTAAGCGAGTGCAAATATTTTAAAAGACAAATTGAACAATTTCGTATCGATTCAAAGAATGTTCTACTCAAATATTAAAATTAATCAAAACAAGATCAATTTTTTCTAAAACTTGCAATATTTATTTAAAATCTACGTGTAGGACAAATTAAAAAATATGGTGCAGACGAATCTTAACAATTGATTGTAAATAAAATTATGTTTTTTATTACCATTGTACACTATTCGTTGAGATAAAGTAGAAAGAAAGATGTTAAAATGGGAGGATGGCCAAATATGTCACGCAGACATCTAAAATATTGATAATATTGATAAGTTATGCTTTAGCTTCCAAGGAAACCTACTATTATTTATCCGCGAAAAACTGATGAAAAAGTTGTTCAAAAATTAGATGAAGAAGAAAATACAATTGAAGCTCGTTCACTTCGTACAGTTATCATCTTATAACAAATGCATGAAAGGTAAAAACTGAAATTTTATTTTTCAGCCAAAAGCACATATTTATATTATACGTAAAAACAAACTGGTAAAAATGTTAATTAACACTCATAAAGGACGATAAATGCACAAAGATAACTTGTGAGAAAATAAGCAAACGTCTTTTAAATCTTCAGTACAATGTGATTTTTGTTTTAATCGAAACAAAGAATCGGGAAGTTTGGATAAATTATAATTTGGATATGTTACCTTGTCAATTCTCGGCATTCTATGAAAACTGCACATGTTTAGAAAATTTTATTCAATTATGAGAATTGAAATATTAATTTTTCATTTCGTAGGAGTTTGTTTCTTTTGTCTATTTATCTGAACTATTTATCTAATACTGTTGGAATAAAATGCTGTTTAAATGTGAAAAAAACTGGAACAGAACCTTATCGGAAGCGCTATAATTTACAAACTGTAAGAAAAATGTTTTCATACAAAAATTTCTTCCTTTAATTCTATCGTTTTTTCACGTTTAGATATAAAAATAAGCTTTGCTGATGCAAGATGTCTTGCCGAACAGTGTTTTTTTTGTAATATAAAGTAAAGTAGTTTATATTACATACTCTTTGTAGCTCATTACAGACCAGATAAATGTACTAGATGGAATTAAAGAAAAAAGGGAGAACTACTAGAATAGCAATACCAACTTTTTTGATATTTTTTAATTTTAATACAATTATCGAAATTATCTCTTATCTTCTCGCGAAGTATGTATTGCAAGGGTGAATAAGGAATACTTACTGTGCAGATAAGAATACATACACTATAAAGAATACTATACAAAACCGAAAATAACCGAATTTTCAGTCAATCTCATAGCCTTAAAGAGAATTTGAGCAACGAAAGAAACTGCCTAATACACGCATCTATATATTTGAAATGTTTCGTAATTTTTGGCATTTCCAGGTTGGCCATTTTTCTTTGCAGGTAAGTTACTACGTGTTGTGTACGTAGTATTGAAATTTCAGGCGTATCGTTTGTATTGGTGACGAGTAACTCTCGCTCGTTGGAATGGAAATCCGCCGGAAATACGATTAGACCCGATTAATCATTCGTTACGCTGCCTCGTTAGAGTGTTATGTGGACGACTGTTCGTGAAAGTCTACTGTTAGCTTTACTCTTCCATCAGGAAGATTGAGGAATACCTGTGGTTTCCGACAAAATATCTCGCAAAAGTTGTTCATGATTAATTTAACAACAATTGCTTTGCAAGAAAAATATTTCGTTAGAAATTTCTCTATGTATCGTGATAAATATTAGATACACAAAGAATGGAAGGTATTCACGTATTGTGAACTTTGGACTTTTATCGAACACGTTGTTTTTAATGCAGCGCCATGTTAAAACTTATTTGTTATCACAATAATTCGTAAAAATTTAATATTTACAAATTGAAGTTAAAGTATTAGCAGCTGTCAATGTAATTCTACTATGTCGTTTGATATTTGTAACGCAGTAATTATATAAATAATTTTACACAAAAATAATTTCTCTTATATAGTGAATTTGTTATTTTTTATGATAGTTAAAAAGTATCGCGACACTAGCTGTTGTATTTACGGATATCTCCAAGCGGCATTTTAAGTATTTTCTATCCAGAAATGTCGCATCAATATTCTTTTCTAAACCGTTATTCAATTTTTACATTATAAAAATAATGAGAATCCATTTGTTTTGTAATTCCAATTTTTCATTTCGTCCCTTTGAACGATATGTAATTCTCAATTCACATTCATCGAAACAGTTTGCAGACTTTAATTTGCACATTCTATTGATCTTTGGCAGTGTTACTTATTCCTTCGTTTACTTATTCTTTTTCCCTCTTTTAAACTCTTCACAATAATTTTTCTGATGCTGGCCACAATCGATTTTCTAATCATTTCATCTTTTTCAATTGTTCATTTCGACTTTGAAGTAACAATCAATCAAACAGTCATTTTCGAAATTACCTCGGAAAGAACTGTAATAAACTTTTTAATCTAGTTTCTTATTTTCGTTATTACAATTTTTTGTAATGCGTTCAAAATTAATATCGATAATTATTGAATTTTTGTTCGTTCCTTTTCAAATTCTGTTTCTTAGTTCGTTCTGAGCTCAAATTGTAGCACCGTGCGCAATAGAGTTTAATGAAAATCACTCGAAAAATTTCAGAGAAATATCGTTTTGTGTCATGCTGGCATTCGAGCGCACCAGACCGTACATTTAAGTAGATTCGCTCGTTCTTTGATCAGACGCGGAGCTTAGAGCAGAATGTGGTATGAGCCGCGTGCTGGTCAGACAAAATCGATCGCACCTCTGTTTAACGAGGCATACACGGATCGAGAAACCTTCCCGCGATTGCCACACACTGTTGTCACAACTTTTTCTTACACCGTTCGAAGAGTTTAATTCTTTATTTACTCTTCCGTTGAGATTTTTTAAGGCCGTAATTAAAACTTTTCCTAGGATGTGTAAATTGCTGCGCAAATGGCTTTCGTTAACGTCATATAAATATGCATGCACATAATTCTATCTTGCATGTATTCTGGAAATTATAATAACGATTAATTTAGTTATAATGCATACTATTGTATAAATAACAATGAAAATTATTGCAAGTGAACATCAATCCTAATATAAAGATTTTGTAGTTTTATGGCGTTAACCATAGGATAGTATTCTTATTTCGGTTCGATAATTAAGTCAAAGTGGACTAGAAATTGTTGAAAATGGCAATTTTGATGTGAAATATGAATGTGCATTACGCGTATACATTACACTATTAAGATATCATTATATACTTGTGTCTAATTGCATAATTTATGGTAGAAACGGAAAATCTTGATTGTCGTTTAAGAATACGATGCACTATAGATTCACTTTGAACGAATTCCCTTGATATAAGGAATCCCTGAAATAATGAGCGTTTGGAAAAGTGAGAAACAGGTCAAGTGAAGAATTAAAGATCGTAGTTGGGGGACAGTTTATAGTCAATCGAGTTTACACACCACTTTTACTGGCTTTAAGTGCCATGGAAATTGGGAAACATATATATAACGAGACGTTTAACCGGTAATACGTTTTAACCGTTAAGACGTTAAAATCGAATTGTTCGAGGCAAGGAAATAAAAAGCAGAATAATTAAAAGTTCAATTTTGTGCTGAATTCGTATGTTAAGTTAGAAATAATAGATGTCAATTACGTTGTTTTGAATAGGTGTCAATTACGTCGTTGTCAATAAAAATAGCATTAGTGGAAAAATATAGTTATAAAAGTGTCTAAATGCCTTTATACCCATAATTTACGGCTAAGCGAAATAAATGTTTTTCGAGATATTTCCAATGTTCTTTGTCCTGAATACAAGTGAGATTTATACCAGCTGGGTATAACACATGAATCAGTACAAATATGTCAGTTTTTGGAAAGCTTCCTTTCTCTCGTAAAATTCATAAATGTTTAAATTATAACCATTGAAGACTTTTGTACATAAATACGTTTAGCACTGAATGAAACAACGATAGGTTAAAACAAAAAAATGAGCAGAACATTAGAAAATTCCTCGATATATCGAAAGTTTCGAATGAAGAAAACCCTCCCTCGCGTATTCATTCATGCATACAAAATAAACACCAACTCAGATCCTCGTCTCTTCATCTCGCATAAATACACAGGAGGAACAATCAAACACCACCAGTCTCGAACTACATTCTGCTATTCTAGCAAAAATTCACCCTTTAAACATTCTCTCGTAACGCTTTCACTGCTAACGTTCATATATTCGCGCTTGCCCAAGAAAATCGTTTCAATCAACTCTCTAGGGCCTATTGTCGCTATCGCAACTCTGTGATCCGTAACGTTCGTCAGGCTTATTATCGTAACTTTATCATTATTGACATTCACGCAATCACGTTTACTCTAGGCTCATTGCGAGATCTCTATCGCCATTAGCATTCGCAAATTTAGGATTACTCTAGCAAGCTGACGATAATCAGCAATCCAAGGCCCACTGTCGTAACTCTATTATTACAATGTTAACATTCACATGTTCACGATCACTCTAGAACATTCACGTCGATCAACGTTCCAAGGTCCACCATAGGAACCCTGTCATCGGTAATATTCACACATCGATGCTCCCTCTAGAATACACTTTATTATTCATTTCTACTACGGTCAATCAGTAGCGGTGAATTGTCACACAACTCCCGTTTAAAGCTTATACGTATATTCACGTTCGCTCGAGAACACAATCGAGCGAAAATCAACGACCCAAGGCCGAAACTTCGAATTATCCATCGAAAACCAGTATACTGTAATTAGTACACTTGGAGTAGAGGGTATAGAATGGGTACGCGTAGGTGGTAGTACACATAGAGCTATATAATAGACACTATAGTAGCGATACACACCTCAGTGTTCCCAAACAAAGGTTCTCTTCGGTAAGGCGCAGTCACAGAAGCATCTCGGATGGAAGAGAGGCCAGGGTACACCACGAACCACCCCTAAGTCACCGTCGACGCACCCTTGATAGCGTAATCGTGGTCCGTGCACACTCTTGCCTCTGGTCTGGTTGACGGGAGGTCGAGCTGTCACAGTGGGCTAGCCGGTTGCGAACGCGGCTGGAACGCCGACTGATCGTCCCCGGCGTCCGCCAGAATGTTACCGCTCGTCTAACGACGGCGGCGTCCTGCGCGGACCGGTTGCCACGGCTCGCGAAGGAGAAACCGCGCGCGGAGAGAGACCGAGGGGAATGCACGCAGGATCGAGCGAGGCCTGGGGAGGAGGGGGGTGCGGGCGAGACCGTGGACCCGACGGAGGGAGAGAGAAGGAGGACTGGGGTTGGGTCGTAATGCTTTAGCGACGTGTAGCAGCGGAGGCTGGGAGCGAGGAAAAACGGGGTGGTTTTATGTTTAAGGCGAGAGTGGGGCTGGTGGGTGGCCAGTGGTGAGATGAAGACAAAGACGGACGGAAGGAGAGGGACAGAGAGAGAACGATTGGGAGAGGCAAGCCATGGATTTTGTGGATTCAGAGAAATCTGTGTATGTGACGGGCTTTTTCTTCATGGAATCTTATATATCTTGCAATATTTTTCTACAAAATTTCAAACAACGCGATATCTTTTTTTTTTTATTGGTATCCGTGTAGAGGAGGGATAAAGATTGAGACTTTATTATTAGAAAGCTGATAGTGTTGTCTACAATTGAACAGAGGGACAGAAGATACAGAAGATACAGGACACAAGATACAAAAGTTAAGGTAAATAAACGGAAAGCTATAAGATTTAACGTAACACTAGATCAAGAACAGACAAAGAAAGAGAGAAAGATAGAACTAGAGGAAAGGGTGTACAATTATTTACTTTGGAATTTTGGTTTCTCGATATATTATCGTGACGTTTTCAAGTATTTATATGTAATAAGCGCAATTAACATCCACGAAACCGTGCTTTTGTACATTCTGCTAAGCTATCGCTGAATACAATAAACGATTTGTACGCAAATAAAATATGAAAATAAACAGATGAAAGAAACGTGCTATTCACTCGCTGAAACTGATTTCGTTCACACACGTTCTCCTAACACACATCACAAACTTTTGATACAGTTTCCAATGATCGCAAATGGTTTTTACCTTATCCAAAGATTGGCCTCGAAGTAAAGCACGATAACTATTCCATTGATCTTTGATCCTAGGGGCTTCGATGATTGGTTCCACGGCCAGCTCGGATGATTTGTTACTTTCATTCATTGGTCTTCGAATCGGTGGGCTACGCGTTTTGGAATTGAAGAGGAATTCAGGTGCAACAGCTCGGTAATTTCTATTGGCCTACATATCGAACCGTGACCATTTTTCTTTCAGCAGTTGGCGTTGTTGAGTTTAAGCTCGTTTTATTACTCGGCATATGGTAACTTTTACTTCTTTCGCAGTCGTTAGTTCGTATTCTAACCTCTATCCTGTGGACATTTTGCTACACTCCGCTCTCGTTCGACGATTTCTGTCGATAGTTCCTTTATGATCAGTAGCGGGAAATGGATACTTATAACATCATAAATAAAAACATAAATAAATCGCTCTTGTTTTAACACTTCGTCACTAATGTCTTCCCTTTTAAGCGAAAAGTGCTCTTTTGATGAAGAGAGCAAAAGGGTATTTACAAATAATTGATAACTTAAAAAGAAAAAAGAATTAATCAGCAGTTTCTTTCAATTTTTATTACTTTTATGAAGTAACAAAAAGAGAAATAATAAAGGCAATTTTCTTCAAATAAATTTCTTCTTCGTGCGTCAAAAGGGAAGAAAATGAGAGAAAAGAAAAGAAAAGGGAGAAAGAGGGGTGGAAGTCACCGCGTTCTAACGTCCTGCATAGTATTTCGGAGCATTTCGCGAGGTGGTCTGACCGACCATAGTTCCAACAACGAGACCTAAGTAACTAGTCGTTCCTTTGTTAGTATTGTCCGACAGGCCGGTCAATTGAGATGAAAGTTTTAGGACGAAGTACATATACGAGTACGTCCATCAGAGAGGCAAAGAGCAAACGACGACGCAAGGGACTGTGTGGGACTCTTGAGTTTTAAGGTCCATTAGGGACCTTGGGGTGTTTTTTGCTCTCTATTCGTCGTATAATCACCAAACATCAGTTAATTGCTGTCTTTTGTTCATAACTCGTGTGGTTTTCATTCTTATGTATGCATATTGTTGTGTCACAACGTTGATCGTCTAGTTGGCGACTAATACATGATACGATGCTACTACGACCATTATTGGACTGTATATTATTGTTTGGATGTGTATATATTTAAGTTGCTATCGAACTATATACACCTCTCGACGACTAATTGAGAAATTATGTGTTTAATGTTAGCAATTGCTAAGAATTGAACTGGAATGACTTTGGATGTTATAAGGAAAGTATCTATGGGGTTTCTCCTTTTTTTATTAGAATAAGCGTATTTGTCTATTGCAATTTTACGAAATTTGGTGAGGGAAGCGCACATCGAAACTAATAGGTCGACAAAAATTGTGTAGAAATGGCAAAAGTCCATCCACAAACCTTCGATCACCAGCAGGTACCGTGTGCACCCTCAGATGACGCACACCTGAATTCCGTGTGCCCTAACTTTCGATCGTTGTAAGCAATAAACCAAAGCAGCGCCTCGACTTGATCAATGCAACAATTTACAGGAAAATGATATACAAAGGAAGTGTCTCGGTCGATGTGTATCCGCTATGACATTAGCGGATACTGATGGACCTATCCTTTGATGTTTTACGACTCAACAAATATGGTATTATCCGAGTTTTACTGAAATACTTAAAGTACATGGGTTTTTAAATTTTGGGATATTTCATAATATTATCATTCCTGTTATAAAAAGACGGACTTGTTCTGGCATTTTTGTTCATCATTTCATAGATAAGTATATTTTTCTTTTTAGTTTGTCAGAAAGACAGAGAGAGGAGGGAGAGGGGGGAGAGAGGAGGGCGGCTTATTACTGCTCATGTGGATTCTTTGTCTCGTAAATTTCCACCAAAAAATTTATGAAATATTCGTATTCTCGTTCTATTTTTATTAATTTTGTATAGTTTTATATTAAATTTATTAGCTGTGGTCATCCAAATTGTTGATTTCTGTCTTACACATCGAAACAATATATGTATTATTCTCTACAGCCGTGCTTGAAAGGATTTTTATACAGAGTGGGTAATTTATTGTGTTATATACATATCTGTGATTCAATCATGTTCTATCATTATGAAACAGAACGTCCTTTATGAATCAATATACGCCCTTTTTGTGCTCGTTTGCATCCCTACTTCGTTGCCATTTAGCATATATCTATTTGTTAATTATATTGACATTCATCTCATAGCGTTCGTCCTGTTCTTCTTTGCCTACGATGGAACGAAGTTTTTCTCAATTCATGGGTTATTTATGCTTTACTTTACATATCAATCTAATTTTGATTGCAGTCAAATCGATTGGTAGACAACCATGAAGCACTTGCAATATCGCGCAATGCGTGATGGATACTGTTCTGAAAACTTTGGTTAATATTATTAAAATTGCTCATTGCATAGTGTTACAATGGCCGTGTTTTCTGCTTTATCATCTCAGATTAAACATTCATATTAGGATGCATATGGCGGTGTATAGTATATTCAAAATAGATCTTGTAATGCACTATTCTTCGTTCGTATATCTTCTCAATCGTATTACACAGTTGCTTAGTAATTTTTTGACGAAGCGTTTTGACATGTGGTATCAAATTTAGCAAGTGATCCATTGTGAACCCTAGGTATGTGGTTTGTTCTAGCAGATTTGTTATTGTTACGATTTATCTCCGTCAAAATTTCCCTATTGCAGTGCAATAGTGTTCATTTCCGAGGCCCTCAGATTATTTTAAGTGCACTAATTTAGGAACGCCGTTTTTGTCAGGTATTCATTCGATTCCTCAGTATCAAGTTTCCTTTGATAAGAAATCCAATATTGTCTGCATAAGCCAAACTTGCACAATTTTCGTTAATTATACGTGACGTAAAATCATTTAAATATTTGCTCACCCACTCGCTGCAAGCAACTAGGTTCATTATAATTAACCTACATTGATTCAATAAGTCGATTTGTTTGGTCGGGTCATCATATCGGGTCAGTTTATCATATTTCATGCTACGACCCTGGGCGTGGGTTCTATACGCTTTTAGATTGGCTACTGTTTTTCGCTAATACGTAATTCAAAAACGAAACCGACTCGAAAGTTTTGACAAAGGAAAAAATTGCTTGAAATAACCTCAGGAATCACTCTATAAACATCATCTATTGAGTTGTGGAATACTCTGCATATAACCCTATATTTTATAGACAGTTATCTGTTCGTTATTGTAATACATCTTCTTGAAAAATAACTATGCATCACCTCTAATATGGTGGGATTATAGTTTGCCAGGACAAATTGATGTTTTATTTGAAATAATCATAAATTGTCGAATGACTTGACAATATTCACAAAGCTATATTTCTTATCAGTAACTCTAACTACATTTTTTAACAACATAAGTGAATCCTCCGTACCATACATAACACTTCCTAAAACCAAATTTTCTGTTACAAGATTTCTCTTGGTATTCTACATTCGGATTCTGTCAAACAGTTTATTTAACACTGATAACAAGGCAATAAGACTATATAAAAATAAGGTCTTAAAGTCAATGATTAATTTCTTGGCTAAAATTAAGATTAGTATAAGATTAAGATTAAGACTATAGCTTTCAAGTTGAGGCGAAAACATTTATTTCTTTTAAGCAATACAATTTTGTATCTTGTCTTTTAGATATTTTATAATTTCTAACGGAAAGCCGTTTAATCTTGGAGTTTTATGGTTTTTAGTATGTTTGATTGCAGTGTAGAAGCGTATGCTGTAATGTGTGAGAGAGACAAAAGGAAGAAGGAACTTTATCCTGGGCCTACTAGTTGACTCAGAAGTTAGAATCAAGTTACAATTTTTCGTACGTACGAATGGAGGTGGACTGAGGACTTGGAATGTGGGTGTTCTCCATTTAGTGGCATACGTCGGAGAACTGCCATATCGTCACTTTCGTGATGAACGAATAATAAATAATCGTCAGTGATGAACGATATTTGGCAGTGCGCCTAATTCTTCCTGTTGGTGTTTAGATTGATGCATTGTTAGGTTATGAGTGACGGTGAATATAGTAGCCAGCGTGTCATTGTAGTTATTTCGTAGATGCGGTGATGCTCATTGCCGAACTGATTAGCGAGTGCGTAGTTGAAGCCACGATGAAGCAGTCGTTTTATTTTGCTTTGCTGTCCTAGGATGGTCTCCGTGCAGCAAGCGTTTCGATGTATTGTGTTATCCTAGCGATTGGCAAATGTGAGCTCAGACTTCGAACTCTATCTGTGTAGAGGTTATGAGGCAAGGATTGATCCTTCGCCAAGGGAAGAAAGTCTAGTAGTTGGCGGTCTGGACTTAGAGATATTCGTCTCCCAGCTGACACAGGTGGTTGACCAAAGATTAGGAACTTTCATGGAGGATCTAAACCTCTTCCTCGGTGTCTATTTCTCGACTTCTGGCTATACCGGATGGTGATGGAAAGAACAGGATGAAAGGGTAGATATTTTCTTTTCCCTGATCGTCTAGCCAATCTTCTTCTTCCGTCAAGGTCCCCATTGCAATAAAAGAGGCCAAGGAAATGGGAAAGAAAGAGGAAAACACCACCTTGATTTTCGGACCGTTGAGTTTGGTTTACAGGTTGTTGAAAAGGAAGGTAGTTGCAACGAAAAAGAGAGGTGTACGACTGAGAAAATCTCCCAGGTCAGCGGCGATGGTCATTGTCATTTGGCTTGGGAGCTTCCAGACGCAAAAGTGATGAGTGATGCTAGGGACGCCGTTCCCTTGAAGGAAATTAGAATCGATGCAGTGCGTCCCTAAAGGGTCAAAGATGGGGTGGAGTACACTGTAAACCACTCTACGCTATCGCAGGTGTCGAACCAGCTTGTCGATGCTAGTATCCCAGATTAGCGAGAGCATCGGTGATAAGGTCGCATGGTGGTGATGCGGTCAAAAAATAGCCTCGCATCACACTTCCTCTTGGTCTCCCCGGAAAGTGTCTACGGGCATTCAGATTGATATGGGTCGGAGAGTCTCCCGCTTGAGTCCGAGCCATCTCGGACCGCGGTCTCCTTTTATCGAATTCGTGGGACAGGTTTGGGTAATCTATAAATTTTACCTAGACGTTAATCCATAAATTTGTACAGAAAACTCCTTACAGCCGACAAAGAGTCAGGACTAAAAAGGTCTTCTCTTTATGCTGAAGTGTTGATGGATAACACAAAGATGTACAGATTGACAAATTTGAATAATTATAAAAGATGAAAACGTGATGCATGACCCAGCTCGTTTCCTGGAAGCTCTGGCTAGCCGGGGGAATAGGGCTGGATTTTTTATGCTTATGCCCTAGAGGCGCCAAAGTAGACTCGTGCTCTCTTTCGGGGTCGGGTTAAAATTAATCTAAAGGGTCAAAGATTGGTGGTTTTATCCTGGAGGTGACAAGTCCCGACGGAGATATCAATGCGTATATGATTTGGCAATCTGCTTGAGTAAGGTCAAGGATATCCACAATCGTCAGGATGACTCATCCAATGAAGTTCGTTAAGCTGAGTGTTCCATGATTTGAATCAAAACCGATAATGTCAGACGATCCGGTCCAGGATTAGACACAGTATAGGACACGCAAGTTTGGCACAGCAGACAGTGTGTGGGTGGACCGCCAATCGGTGAAAATTGAGCTGCTCAAAATCCGCCCGCTACAGTGCTACAACTGTTTAGACTATGGCCATTTCTAACGGTGATGCGCTATAGGGATTGATCGTAGCCAAAGGTGATATAATTGTGACGACAAAGGCTACAGGGCAGACCAGTGAGAAAAAGAAAGCCTTGTTACGATAGTGACGTTCCCAGGGCCCGAGCTCCCACTTTGAGTATTCCACTGCGCGTGGGTCTTCGTGAAGTCGTCAGGAGAACGAAAAGATTCACATCTTTCACCATTTCGGATAGGAGTGCTAATACTTCGGGGTCGTAGGGTAGTACATTTCAGAGTTCTCAGACCATCTCCACCGCGACTCAGACCATCTCCAAGCACAGAGATGGCCAGCATGGGGTTTTAGTCGGTCAGGAGCCAACACAATCTCGGAGTTTCCTCAATTTTGAAGTATCCATGAGAACTTTCCTACGTTAGGAAAAAAAAGGCCAATGTTAATGCTCCGCTTGAGATGTTGTTGCTGGCTAGTCTAGGTTGGGCTAACTTAGATTAGGCTAACACGCCTCTGTTGCGTGTTGTCTGTCTCTATTTGTGCTGCAGTTCAATCATATTAGGGTCACCAGTTGAAGAATATGTGTTGTAATGTTTTTGTGCAAGAAAGGAGAGTGAAAGGGAGAAAGAGAGAGAGAGAGAGGAAGAGGGAGAGGGAGAGAGAGAGAGAAAGAGGGAGAAGGAGGAAATTCAGAGCTTGCTAATGGACTCATTAATAAGATTATCTTATATGGGAACTGAAAGCAGACTAAGGACTTGTGGGAGACTGTGAGTGTTGCTCCTATATGACAAGTATCGGAGGACTGCCGCAGCAGCATTTATTTTATTAATATTACATCGGATTTCATATTGCTATTTATATATTTTCCGGTTTCTTGTTTTATACTACTTTGTTCCTTCATTTTATTTCTGCTATGGTTTTCGGAAGAAATTTTTTTACTGATTTCTATTTGCAATTTGCCATTTGCCCATCTGAAAACTGTAGGTTTCCGATGCTATATACTTTACGCATTGTGGTTTTTCTTTACAACTGTTTAGTTGTCCCTAGTATGGATCAAACTTATGTATAGGTCCGTCAGGGTATGCAGATTTCTCCTTTCGATTAATTTACTGAAGTATTCCGTTTTAAATAATGTGTCTTAAACAGGTGTTGGTCTTAAACATGAATTTAAATTATACATATCATCTATTAGCTCCTCTCCATTGTCATCAGTTATATTGTCAGAATTTTTGTCGATAAATCTATCTTCAGGTTTTCTGGTCTTAAATCTTCTTCTATATCATAAATCATGGTGGATGGATTTATCTTTTTAATCTATATAGTTGCGGTTCAACCTATTTTATTTGGACTCATCTCTTTCATTAATTTGACGTCCTCATTGTTTTGAACTTTGATTAAAATTTTTTAAATTTCAGTGAGTATTTTGTCATTTTATTTGTCTCTTTCTTGGATTTTATGATATTTCTTATGTAGCGGAAGTAATTTTTTTTTTCCAGAATCTCCCTTTGCAGTTTGGATTTAAAAAATTGACCATTTAGTCAGAAAGTGTAGTGTCATCATTTTGTTACTCTTAATTACATTAAAGACGGATTTCCTTGGCGTACTATCCGTAATATCTTTGGTGTACGCGTCCTTTTTTTCGCTTCTCGGACTTCGAACGTTTGACATCTTCTAACGTAATGATACTGAGCCAATTCTGCCAGACGCTCTACTAAGAGTCCTTCGTTTCATTTTCACCTTCATCATTTTTTCATTATTATTTTTATTTTTGTTTAAATTTGAATCATTCACATTTAGTTCGCTGATTAACTTAGCTCAATATTTCAACACGGGTAGAATCAAGCAGGCCAAGACTACAACCGGAGAACACTAGGTATCCGCAGACGGTCACTAAAGATTGATGCATTTGTCAATCACGTACTGAAACAAGACCAGCACGCATCTTCATCACCGCGCACAGCTGGGGTTAGAGACTTTCTATAGAGGTCGTCATTCTCATTCTTCTCCATTCTCTGTCGGCTAAAAGAAACTTCACGAAACGTAACCATGTGCTTACGTTAAGTATGCTATAATTCAGGTATTTCGGGATCGTTGATTCTTGTACCATGGCTGATTAAACAATAGACTTGGTTTTATTATAGATCGTGATAGAAGGGATGTCAGGATGGCCAGAGGGTTTTTTCTACTAGAGGTCCTATTCGAGAAAAGATACTCACCGTGGATCAGACGCGGATATGGTCGTAGGATACATCGTCCATTAGCAAATCAAGAGTGTGATTGGAACGTGAAATGGGATGTGCACTAACGAGTCAATATGGAGTGAGTATTGGCGTAGGAGAAAAAAAGGTTATAGAATTGAGGAAAGTTGTCATGCATTTATTTGGATTAGATTTGGTTACTTTATTTGGATTAGACAGATTAAAAGGAAGTGTTAAAAGTGAAACAAAGTTCGGGAAAGTAAACGTTCCAGTTCTGGTGATTTCTATTAACAAAAAAGTCAGTCATTATCTTTAAGGTACAGCCAACATAGAATTAGCCTGGATATGGTAACAGCAAATAATAGTTTGTTGCATGCCACATTGACCTAGTTGAAATATCTTATATTTATTCTTAAATTCTGTATCATTATCGATTAAAAGAAATTGCGGACACTACCTGAAGTTCCACGGTAGGTCTTATTGAGTTACCACACTCAATACTTTTTCACCTATTACCGGGTCTCGTCGAGACCTACATGACTGGACTGGGGTGAATCACGCACGTCTCTTATGGGCGTTGGTTGGAGCTTGCAAGATGGGACAAGTTTCCACGTTTTAGGTCAATCACGGTACGGTCTACGGTAGGTTGGGTGTGGTGATAATATAATTGGAATATTTGGCTGAGAATATACGCACCTGCTTCGTTTACTCTACGTGCTACGGGTCTTGTATACTGTATTTTCATCTTGCCAAATGTCTTACTACGATTAGTAACTATTCGAAAGGAAGTATCTTTGATATAAGGTCTTTTCACGAAACACGGTACTACAAGACACTCCTGTTCTGTCATGATATATTTTCACTCGGCTTTTGAACAAATTCAGCTACAATGAGGTGTTCATTCTCAACGAATCCCAAGCAAATATTACACCGATCGTCACACCACTAGCGTCCATACGGAACGTAAGTAGTATCTCGAAGATTCCTTGTGAGATTTCTTCAAGAGTTGCACCAAGGAACATTCAGCTTTAAGATATCTCTTATCAAAGGAGAATAATTTCTCTTTTAGTCCTTTATGCGTTGTAACCTAACCTATATACTCTACCTCTGAACAGAAAAATTCACTTTTTTCGTGATTAATTTCTAATTCCGTTTTGTAAGGCGATACAAATTCACTTTAAATATTTGAAATGCTCATCTTCGTTCTCTGTAATGATAACGACGTTCTGTAGATACGTGAAAACGTGTAACTCTTATATGGATTGTATTAGGTGTTCCATTACTACGTTACTTAGTGCGTTTTTAACGTATCTATAGTCTACGCAAAATCCTAATTTGTCGTTAGATTCAGGGACTATCATAGGATTGCTCAACCAAGGATTATTGGAGGTTAACAACCAAGGACGTTGACGGATAGGAAGGTGATCTTGGACATCTATAGAATACTGAACTAATGGACCAGTGGGCCAATAAGGCAGTTAAGTAGGCCTCTACTCAGAGTGGAACCTTGGATAAGTTACTAAACTCGGAATAAAGATTTCTTAGGATTTAGTTGCGTCAACTTAACAAAAATCCATTCTCAACATCAAATCGTATCCTAGCGGCGCAATTCGCAGAACAAGGGTTCTCAAATTGAATATTTATCGCTCCGTCAATGAAGACTATCTCGCCGTTAGTAACTCGTATTGTACCATTTATCGACTATAACTGTATTTTGTGTTCGCTAACTATGTCTAAGCAGGTCGTTCCATAGTTGACCAATTCGTTGATTAATCGTTCGCAGAGATTGTCGTCGTTGGTTGAATCTAATTCGTCATTACAGGTGGATAGTAGTCGGATTCTTAGCGGGGCTGGTTGAGTTTAAGCATAAATTGGCATCGTATTCTGGACACGTATTAAAAAATTTAGCAAAAATTTACCAAGGATTTGGCCATTTCTCGATAGTTATGCCTTTCTGTTCACTGTTGTAACACGATACTGTTGATGAAAAGAGACGGAAGGAAAAAATGTTTAGAAGATAGGAGGATGGAAATGTTGAAAGTGGACCGACAGCTGGGAGTATCAAGCTGGGAGAAAGCGGGGGTCTTTTCAGGAGAACCGACTTGGTGGGAATGAATTGAAGGCGGGAAAGGGGAATACGGATTCTTACCAACTTTTTGGTTGACGATTGCATTCGAGGAAGAGAAAGGTTCATGAGGGAGACAGAGGTTGAAGGTAGAAAAGAAGGTTCATAAGAAGGTTGTGTCCACGATCGCTACCTCTTCTTTCATCTTCTTACTCTTAGGGACATTGACAGAGATTGCTAGCTATATACGTGCTCTCGTTCCGTAAAGTATTGAAATCAGTAACATTTGTACAGTTTAAATAACAAATCGTCGTGTCAGGGTATTAATTTTGAAAACAAATATTCAGTTAGGTATTCCGGATAAAGGAGCAGGGAGCTAACGTTCTTGAACATTCTTAGTTTGGTCAAAATTAAGAATGGTTAATCCGCAAATTAATCATTCGTTAAAGGTAATTGTGTTCAAATAATTCGCTTTATACACTTCACACTTTTGATATAATTTCCACTAACCATAAATTGTTCAAACTTTACATAAACCTTGATCCTTCAGTTCTCGATGACTGTGGCTACTCAACGGACTCACGTGATTTGTTGTCTTCATTCATTGGTCTTAGAATCGACAGGAGCGGGATACGCATTTAGGAATTAGATAAGAATTCGGATGTAACAGATTAGTGAATTCCTATTGGTCTATTCATCGGATCCTGATCGTCTTTTTTTATCAGTTGACACTACTGAATCGAGATCCGTTTTGTAAATCAACTCGTGACAACTAATTATTTTCGGCGTTGCTAAGGGCGAGCTTGTCGTTTTTCACACTGATCTCCTCGATTTGTTTTACAGTTCGTGTCCTAACATTTGTCCTGTGATCATTCTTGCCGCCGTCTTCCACTTAGATGGCCGTAGTTCCATTTGACATAACCTCCCGCTCTTTCGTAGTTTCGATTACTCGAGTGAGCTTCGAGGAGGAAATTTAAGGAGAAAGTTTCTTACAAAGAAGAGGCCATTCACTTCTAGCCGTGAAAGAATAATAAAAATTTGAAAACTAACCTTAAATATTTACTTTTTATTGAACTATTCTTATTATTTATAGAAGTATTATTATTATCAATTGTGTATTTTCCTTCTGTAGATAACAAAATAAAATTTCTAATTTTATGCTTTTCAATTATACTCACAGTTAAACTATCTGTTACATATTGCAAAATAAAGAGTAAGACTTTACTAAAATCTCCCAACCTCACGGTTTTGATACATAAAATATGTAATTCTACCCGTTTTAGCGTCCTGAATACGAATATAAATTTAACTTTTGGAACCGAATATTTTGCAAGATATTCGTCAAAAACTATCGTAATAATACGCTAGATTCTGACACCATTGTTTATTCTACGAACAAAGATAACCATGTTGTCCTGTAGATAGCCATGTAAATCCTTAGAATCTTATTTATTCACTTACCATGGTTTAAAAAATAACCTAACCTTAATTAAACTTCGCTTCTACAAAAAAGTCTCAAAACTTTTGAAAAATGCGTTACACGAGACTGCGACTATGCTTATGGCTGTGTCACATATGCACACAATATGGACAAAATTCAATGTACTAGTAAGGCGTTTTTGCAAATATGTATCTTGTAAAATATTCATTTCTGTGAAAAATCAGTCATATTCGTATTCAGGTCGCTAAAACGAGTAGAATTATGTATTCCATACATCAAAAGTAAGCGGAAAGAGGTAGTAGTAAAGTCTCACTCTTTATTTTGTAATATGTATCAGTTGCTTTTGCTGTAAATATGAAAAAAAAGGATAATATTAGAGATTTTATTTTATTAAAGTATTTATTTATGTGTCTCATGCATATTGTTTTCTTATTGTATTGAAGGTAGCCACATTTGAACATGGTTAAAAGGTATTTATAGAAGGAAATTGAAAGAAAATTTAAATAAATAATGTGAATAGTTCAATAAAAAGTAGATATTTAAGGTCGGTTTTCAAATTTTTCTTTTCTTTTTTTACCATGAAACTTTCACCCAAATTTTTTGTACCTCAAATAATTAACCCACTTGCGCTCGTTAAACTGAAAAAAAACTATTTCAATATCTGTACTAGTTTTACAGGAAGTAGATGTATTGATTTTTCTCCTTATTCGTTTGCCACATATCTGTTAGACATATATTATTTTATTATATATTTATATTTGGACATATATTTAATACGAACAACCTGTATATTAATTAAATAAAATTCTATTGAAGATAAAACGAATTTAAGTTATAGCGATTTTAACATATGTTTGCTAGAAAATTAATACACATTATAATACACAATTGATAATAATAATACTTCTATAAATAATAAGAATAGTTCAATAAAAAGTAAATATTTAAGGTTTATTTATGAGCCATGGCTCCTTTGACACTTTATATTCTCTCAACGAATAGAATACGATGCAATAATAAAAGATTAGGTATTGAAATTTTCCGACGAGGTCAATTTTGTAGTAAGTTTTTTTTAATAAACCTCCATCGATCCTGAAATGTAGAATCACGTTTCAATGGTTGTGAACATTATTTTTTGTATACCTACCTTCCTGTACAGGAAGTGATAAGAAATATTACTGTTTTATAAATAAAATTATCACGCTTTTCGAGCGGCGGAATAAAAATAATTAATATACAAAAATCATACACCCGTTTTTTAAAACTGAAATTTAATATTTATAGAGCTTTTTGGATCAAATGTACCCTTTTATAAATGAAATTTTTCAACTTCCTGGTAATTAAATTTCAAGTTGCTATAAAATGAAATCCAATGTAAATTTATTGGTTTAAAAGCTAAGAATTATATTGTATATATTAAATAATATACGTAACTTAGTCTACGATGGTTTAGTTGGTGGTAGTAATTTCTTATAATATTTATAATAATCTGTAGAGGTAACACTTGCAACGGAGTGTATGATATTTATTAATTAAAGAAAATTACAAGATATTCAAAATCGATAGATAGTTCTTTACAACTGAAATGTTACTCTATAGACGGTTGATGAACAACTGACTCGTTGTTTAAAAATATTCACGCGAGAAACTCATAAATTTCGCATATTCGTTCTCGCTCGCAATCTAGAATATTCCGTACATAACATTTGAAACCTTAATTATTGATTAACCAACAAAGATAACTTCGTTATCCTGCAAGAGTATTTTATCATTTCTTCATTACCTTTTACTATTTAAATACACATTTTAATACTATTTAAATATACTTATATCGATATTTAACTTAGTTGAAATTCTTTAAATTTGCGGGAAAAAATAATTTCCTGTAAATGTATGATTCGATGTGAATATGATTTGCCAAAGAGTTATTTTGATTTGCAACGCGGTGAATTTGATCTAGAAAGGATAAGTAATGTTGTGAGTAGCAATCGGACATGGTTTGCAAGGTGACCGGTAACGAAATGCTGTGAGATCGTAATCAAAGTTGTCGAAAAGCGGTTGTGTGTCTGATCGCAACGATATTTGTATACTAGTAATTGATTAGAACTTTGTAAAATAGTAATGATTTCTTTTAATGGCCGAGGAACAGTATAATTATACTGTAAAAAGATAAATTTGGTCTCCTAAGTAACGTATTCAAAGTGCAAACCGAAATTGGACAGACAGAAAGAAAGAAAATACAATTTTGCCGTTTGGAGAATGTAAACGAATAGGATTTCTTTTTTATATACAGGATTACGATTTTATTGCGTGGCTCTGTGTGCGTGGAAACATAAAAAGTAAATGAGAATATTCTCGAATATTAGTTATTCGAGAATATTCTAAACTGTTTGCATAAGAGTATGCATGTATTTGAATGCCTGGAAAACAACAGAATGTATGGAAATTCGAGCGAAAGAATCTAGAATGTTCGACGTATGAATATATATATAAGGATGCGTATCCGTAGCGTGAGAAAGAATAGAAGAAAAACATCGGCGTAGTACGTATCGTAAAATGAACTTAATAAATTCGCTCATTACAATTACGCTTGTTTTCGGCAATAGCTTTCGATTCCACAATATTACTGTTAATATAAATAAATTTGTAAAAATATCGATGTCTATTTTTTAAAAACAATGTCGTACAAAAGTATTTTTTAGCTGAAATTCTACAATACATTCGTACACGTCTAGAAGCGAGTGCAAGGTAGAAAGATGGTCAGTGGTGAAATGAAGCTAGAGAAACGGATTGAAATACGATTCTGCGGGTTAAAAAGGATCATCACTTGGAAAGAGTTAATGGTGAGCAGCGATGGATGCCCGGCGGAGCAAGAGTGTATACCTATAACTTGCGCCATGAAGAAAGCATGGGTCCGAAGGTGAACGCTGATTGTAAAAGTGGATGAACGAAGACGGTAAAAATAAGAGCAGACCGAGGCAAATTTTATTTGAACTGAATATATGGAATAAAAGTGTGAAAAGATAAATTATTTTAAAATATTATTTTATTACTTTTATTAAGTAAAAATAATTTGTATGTTTGTGTATGAAAAATATAGCTCTTTCCATTTTATCTCACGATAACAAAATATTCGGGGGCAAAAATAAATATCTCGACTTTTTAAAATAAGTTTTCACTTCGATTTCTGGAATTCCTCCACAAGGAAATTTTCCAGCGCAGTACGAAATTTGGTACTTGTATGTTTTATCAAAACTCGATAACTTGCACGCGAATTTTATTTATTATATTACATTGATATTTCATATACGGTTGCTTAGCAACGTGTAAATCGTTGTTTACTTCGCTCATTATATTTGTTTCGATACGTGCCTACATTTAATTATCGAGTTTTTACGGCAATTGCATAGAAACCGTTTTTCGCCATAAGAACGCAATTACGTTGTTTTTGAGTCATTTGTATAGAAAGAGCAATGTTCCAGCGTTCTTTAATACATATAGTATATGTGACACATACTGTTATACCAATTTAAGAAAGTAAGTCTGAAAAAATTATGATTAAAACATTTAAATATATATTCTGGGAAATCGTGATTTCTGGGTTATACTGCTGTTGTGGTAAATGAAGGATATGTCGTATACGTTACTCTTACACGAAATGACTATGAAATTGTATACGTATGTGTACAAAAAAAAATTAGTATTTATCATTCGTTATCGTTTGAAAAATTATGTTCAAAAATTATTTCTCCGCTCGTTCAAATAAATTATTTCATTTGTATAAAATCAAACCGAGCTGCGGAAAAGATCATATCTCAATTTTCGACGAAAAGAAGTATATCTAATTACTTTTTACGAATATTAGCTTATTGCTGTAAAATCTTACTCGAAAAAACAAGATATTATAATTATTCCAATTATTTAAATGCTTTTCTTTTTGTCATTACGAACAATACATGCTTTCTTTTTATTATAAATCACTCGGTCGTGTCAGTCTTTGTGGGAAACGACAAACCGTCCTGTCCTTCACACCCAGCCATTCGAATGTCCTAGTTTTCGCGCCAAAAAATCTGAGAAAATACTCTTCATCGGAACAAAGACAATCAAGCAATATTTCGTAAGCCAAGCGAAATTTAATTAATGTTGTAATGTGTTTGTAATATTTTCGAATAAATATTTTCATATAATTTTCGGGACATAATGGTTGATCGTAGACAGAGAGGTTATTACCAAAGACTGTGAGACGAAGAAGAATAGACATCTGAATAGAGGTAGAAGTAAGGGGAATGGGAGCATTGCGAAGGGATGCGAGAGGTGTGTAATACGAAAGGACTGAGACAAATCGATCGATGTGAACGGTGTGCAGAGCGAGAGGGGCAATGAAACGGGGTTGGCGGGACGTAGCGAGGGTGGCGTAAATAAACGACGACGGAGACGGATGAATTACGGGAAAAAGGCGGTTCGACGAGGAGAAAATATTGAAGGAATACTGCTGGAATAACAACAACGTGGATGTGTAAAAAAACAAAGTGACAGCAGATATTCGAAAAGGCTGGTGTGAAAGATAAAAGGATGCAGATACGCGGGTGATAACACGAAAAAGAAAAAAAATCGGTTGGCGTCGTTATACGTTTAACGAAGATGACGTGATAGGAGAAAAATAAAGCGAATCCAAACAAGATAATAAAAAAAATTACTGCCCCGGGAATAAAAACGAATGTGCTGTAATGTGACCAAGGAGAATGTACAGGTGGATCGGATGTTCGATTTTAATTAATTTATACGCACAGTGATATTAGAGAATATTTTTCGTTGAACTATTCTTTTCTATGAATCAAGTCGTACAAATATAAGATTGTGTGAAAACATTAATGTTTTACAAATAGATATTTCATAAATGAAGTTACAAAGAATATTACTGTTTTACAAATAAAATCATAAAAAATAGTAAAAAAACTAAAGAAAGTAGATGAATATGAATGATTATTAACGAAGCAAAATAAATTAAAGAACCCTATTTAAGATATAAAAAGTTTCTAATGCATCGTGAGCAGTAGTAGAAAAAAGCAGGCTATCTCAAAATAAGTGAAATTCATTATGAAAAAGAATAAGACAGTGTTACGGTGGTTTGAGAATTTAAGGGTTTAGACTAAATACCGAGAGAAGCAAAAAAATTCAACGTAAAATAGATTTTTAGCATTTACGAGATTTGAAAGGAACGTATGAAGATGTAAGACGATCTACGAAACATAAATGTGTTTTGCACTACAATAAAAAGAGAACATATCGAAAATTTCCCAAAATAATTTTATTTTTAACGGAGAAATTGACTTGTCACATCGGATGGTCATGAATACGAAGATTGATTTCACATCAAAAAGATTAATTGCAGAACCTATGTTGAACAGACATTTTGTACTCTTCTTAGTAATATTGCAGGCGCTTAAAATTTTGGATTCTTTTTTTTAACATTCTGTATACATTATATAAACATTCCAAAAACGTTGAATATACAATGAAATTTTTAAAAGATGTCCAAGGTATCACCGAAACAAAAATAAAATTAATCGCTGAGCTTCTCTCAATAAAGGCAAAGGAAGAGGGACGAGACACGGTGGAACGTAAAAAGAACGAGTATCATAAATTGAAGCATACGGCTACGTAGTAACGAGGGAAAGGAGCTTGTCTTATTCAGAGCAGTTACTGAAGAACGAACAAAGGTGGCGATTCAACCAGGGTGGGTAACGCGAACGAGAATCATCTTGAAGCAGAGAAAGAGGATGAGAGAGAACCGAAATGCAATCTTTCAGAGGTGTTACCTGGCGACCGTATAAATTTTTTAAACGTTAACGACAAGGGAAAATTGAAATGGGGAAAGTATATGCCGACTGAGAGCAATATTGTAAAAACGCGTCTATTTTCTAAGTCTTGTAGTAATAACGTTGAGAGGGGAAAAAAAACATTTTTCAGGAAACTTCCATTGTCGAGTGAATATTTTTCCAACTTTTCACGAGATACAAAAAGGAAGTTATTATCAATTTTCATAATGTTTTCAAATAAATATTTTTAACTAAATTGTATTCTGTTTAACCTATTTATTGGTCCTTGATGATACGTAACTATCATACATTAATGAAGCATTAGTTTCATTTGTATAATTTACAGATGTCTCTGTGAAACCGTGTTGTAAGGATAATGTGTTATAAGATGTTTGCCATAATTTTGCATCGTGCTATATAAAAATTCTTAGCATTTCAGACGAGGTTTATAGAAGAGATCGTCTAAAAGAAAGCATGCAAAACGTAAAACACGTAACAGTAAAATACTAAGAAAAAAATTATTTAGTCATGTAGATTTTTATCGTGAGAATATGAATTGTGAAATGCAGAAAAATTTTGTTCAATGTTTTTGTAAAAACTAAAAAACTAAAATACTTATAAACTTTCTTGTTATACCAAATAGTGAAAAACAAATATCCGTATAACGACTGCAACAATTTTCGCAAAGTCGAAAATTCGTAATGTATAGACTCATGTCATTAAAAAGTAGAAATTATAAATATATTTTTCATTTTTATTATAATTTTCCATCAATTTAAACTATAAACGTGACACAAAATTACATATTATATTATATATATAGATATGTTATGTATATTTGTTTTATCGATTTATATCTACTTAAATGTGCTTTTGATGAGATATTGTACATATGTCGTTATTTTTAATGTATAATTTTAATGGTGAAACCCGATATTCGAAAAAATAGTGACCAAACCATTTTTTCCAAGCTCTGCCATTTTCTGCAGGAATAAACTTTTAACTTCGAACATCTCGAGGTACGATTCTAGCAGTTACGTACGCCCTGATTTATCTTTTTACTTTATTCTGTTCGATTACCTTATGTACGAAATTGTAGCGCATCTTAATATACTTGTCATGGGCTATTTTTATAATTTAGCGAATTCCACATTGAAATGTATGTATTTATTTTGAGTGGAAAAATTAATTGAATAAATCTTAGTTTTAATAAGAAAGTAAATAATTAATTACGAATACGTCGTACGTAACTAAAATAAATTAATTTGAAATGCAATTGTCATGATTCACAGGAAGCACACGAACGATTTAGTAACTTTACGTGGCCCAGGAATAAACGCTGTAAAAAGGCGAAGCTTAAAGAACTAATATGTATAATAAATTTGATTTTTTTTAGTTTCTTAATTTTCTAACGAGCATGTGTTCTCCGAGCAAAAATTAGGAGATACTTTCATTATTGTAATTTATGTTGACATTTCCTGCATTTACGTAAAATAATACAAAAAAGGCAGCATACACATATAATCGCATGCGATACATTAGAGTATGAATTAACTTTTTCATGATCGTTAAAGAGATCAAGTAACACAATTATATCTTATAACACAATACTAATGTACCATTAATTCTGAATGCTGATTCGCAATGCATACTGTACATCGAGATTATTGATATTAAGGTCCAAGAAATAAGTTAGAGAGAATAGATATTTACTTTAAAATATTAAGATGAAAATTAATAATAACTTTCTTTCGGCACATCGTGAAAAGTGAAATTTTTGTTTTCAATAGCCAGAATGGGAGGTGAAAGTGGTTAGTATCGAAATGCATTCGAAAAGATAGAAGTGAGAACACGATTCTCTGGGTTGGATTGTATCACCGTTCGTATCTTTGGCGAGCGTATCAATTTTCCAAACGTTAACCAGAAGGCCATTTCAAACACATAGCGTCAAGTTAGCAAATTATATCGGAGGAAAGAAAGAAGAAATAAATGCATCGCATGCTTCTATCTTTTAACAATTTTTTTTTTTAATTATTACAAAACTTTTTTCCATTCCTTTCTGCTTGTCTCCCTTTCGGTTTTACGTGCTATATTTTTTATATCAGTCTTTTTACAGTTCGATGAATTTTTCATTTGCGTTCGTACTGGTTCTTTCGAGTATTCTTTTTCTCCAATTTTTTTTTGAAGTTATATTTCTAGTAGCGATGTTACCGTTTCAGAACACAGCTGCGCGAACCGTATTTCTTCATATTCTCACGGGAAAATGGGGACATTGGAAATATTCTCGTTTGCGGGTACTCATTATCGACCATTATTAGGGAACTTTACTTCACTCTTCGAGCGAAATTCTATATTTCCTTTTATGTAACGGATTTATATTTCGATAATGGCAAAGTTATTGAAAACCACCTGAAATAATGCTACGGATAATCAAATTTAGTGTTAATAAAACTTAAGCCCTATTCAAATACACATATGTATAATAAAGTTACTTGAACTCGAGTAACTTGAATTTAATTAACATTTCAAACTTATGTTCATGCTATTACTGCGAAATAAGATATTTGCCGGCTGTTAGAAAGCCATATTTCGGATTTATTTCTCGCAGTAATAGAACGCCTGCAAGCTGGACTTTAATGATCTGAATTAGATTTGCAATTCCTGATTGCCTAGCGGTTGGTTAGTTTTCTAGATAACCCTTAACATTTATACAGATTTTTTTCTCTAAAAACAGATTACACTTCAAAATAGATGGTTACTTTTAGAACATCTTATACGCATGTATGCATAAAAAGATGCAGGAGTACACGTCGACAAAATTACAGATCCCTGTATATGATTATACATCAAAGGTTTCCTTGGTCGTTTGTGAAATTCCTGAAGCACGCTGTCGTTTTTTCTGAGCGTGTTTTATGCAATTCGATCAGGAATTTTTATTAAGATCGCTATGCGCAAGGAGCTGAATCGAATATGCTAGAGATTCGATCACCTTGACGAGAACAAACACATTGCAACATTTCCATGCGTCTTTAGTTGATCTTTGAACGCGTTTTTATTGATACACGAAATTAACCAGGCCGCACTGACACAAAAATCTGTTTTTACGATTTTTCGAATATGTGCGACAAAGAAAAATAACAACAAAAAATGGTGCAAAAGTTATGACACATATGTGACACATTCATCGTTAAACTTATACGTGGAAATATTTTCAATTAACTTTTTGGTTGCTTTGACCTATACAGGGTGCTCTCAGTGATTACAAATTAACTCTGTACAATATGCATAGGGTGCATAAATAGTGTTGATAAAGGCCACTATAGCGCAACGAATAAAATGTAATCAATACTTAAAAATAAATAATATATCATTATAAACGTTATAATATTATTTAAAAATAAAGTTTAAGGATATTGTATGCTTTCCTTTGATCAAATTTTCATCAAATTATAGTAATCTTTACCAGCAATATTTATACGTCCTGTTAATTTATGTACGTTCAATATTTGTTGCACAAATGTTGTTCAAACATTGTAACGATAATAATTTTTCATTAAGCACAAATTGAAACACGTACTGGCACATGTATACCGAGGCAATTGAAATTAAATTAAAATTATTTAATCTGTAATTAAAATTTCTAGTTTGAAACAACAAGTAGATGAGAGACGAGAGTGTTCTAAATTATTTTAGTATAATTACATTCGAAGCATTTCATTAGAGAGCGAGTATTTGTGATTACTAGAAATTACAAATATTGTTGCACTTTTTTATTGTCCTATCTTTGTTATTATTCTCTATTGTTTGTGTTCTGATGTTTCTTAAGTTTATTATATGCCATGATTGAACGAAATTCTTGTGTATACGTCACTCGAAGATGTGTTTTGTAACAACTAACGATCATTATTTTACGATGGTCACTTTTCTACTTCTAACAACAATTTTTCTAATCAATTAGAAGAATCAATGGCTGCCTCCCTCGCCAACATTCGTAAAATTTTTAATCTACGAATCACTTTGTTCTATCTTTTTGTAGACATTTATACACACTTTAATTTTTTTATAAACAGTAATTAACAATGAGAATTAATTGCAATACTACAGTAATACGATATCCATACTTATGAATTTCTTGTAGCGTGGCACACGCTACTAAGAAATTAAACATTACCGATACAGTCAACTTAGACATATCGTTATATTATTTTTTCGTCCCAAAATATTGTCAATTCTGTGACGCAACATAAAAATTGACAATCCAAATTACTATTTTATACGAAATACCTCGAGAAAATCGATTCCCGGTTTTTCCTATCACGATGCACTCCCTACTAAAAAATCTGAAATGTTCAGATATCATAGTTACCATAATAATATAGGTATGAACGGTATAAAACACATTTTTTTAAAATTCTTTTAGAATTTATAGGATTCTGTAACTGGGATTTATAGCAAAAATATCTGAAGAATTTTCTACATATATTCTTATAGAGCGTCAAATTTTTGTGATGTTTTCCTTTATGATTTGATCGAAAGGGAAGGCGAGTTAAAAGCTGTAAACCGTTCACTTTCAGCAAGCTATTGAACTTGAGCTCATCGCAATTCTAACATAATCTGAAGAACGTTCTTGACCTCCCTTGTGCGACTGTACACTTTTATTAAATTCGTTTCTAATTAGCAAATTCTGCATTAATCAATTGGTGGCCTATATATTTCTGGAGAATTTAATCGAGATACTTAACTCTAACACGCAGAGTCGACGAACACACAGAGTACTCTCGAGGTGGAGAATGATCGTCCTTCTCCGTGCTATTTAGCGCTCATTAAATTAACATTCACTTACCCCATGTCGTACATTATGTTAATTTCATCACTAGTCTCTGTACTGGCTTCATTGGGGACTGGTTTCAAAAGTTTTATGGTGATGAGAAGTAAAGTTGAATCTTATTGGACCCGTTATACGATAGCCTTTTTCGTTTGGCACGTTATCAATCGAACTTCGCCAATAAGAATTTCATTTTTTAGTTGCACACTATGTTGAAGGGTACAGGTAACATAGAAAAGGTTTCTTACTACCGTATTTATTAAAATTTATTTTATTGCTTCCCAAATTCTATTCTTTCCAAATTTTAGGTGTATTGTTTAAAAATGATTTAAGGTAATACAAAATATAGGGAAATTTAGTGAAAAACGTTTACTCAAGTTTGTAGCAATAACCGAAGCTGTTAATTACTTAATAATGAGAAACTAGCCACTCGTAATTAAAAAAATTTTTTAAAGCATACTGTAAAAGTTAACAATTATAATTATAGAATCGGGAAGACTACGAGATTTAACTGTGTGCTAAAAGTGTTTACTTTTTAAACGTTTTACATATATAGAGAATACAGAGGTATACATATTTTGTGATTATTTAAACTACATAACTAGTTCATTTTTCAAGTTAAAGAATGATAATCGTTTATTTCATATAATCATAAGTCATCCATTAAATTTTATGTTTTAATGAAGTTCGATATTTATATTATGATTAATTCCAGACAAATGAAATAATGCTATTGGTTCACCCTTATAAATATTTATTTAATACTTAAATGAGCAAAGATAGGAAATTGAGGATATTAAAATTTTACATAAAGTATTTATTTTACTCTTTAAATATTAAATAATCATTCCTGCTAACTCGACCAAAAATAATCATTTCCTCAGAAGAGGTACCATTTTTTTCTGTGAATGGCGTGCTTTTGTTCATTTCGTAGACTGAATCACTTCGAAAAGCCACCAAAAAAAGAAGCTTAATAAATGTGATCCAAAATAACCGTTATCCTTGTCGAATCCATTAACCTGTCATTATCAGGTTCGATAAAATCACTTCAGCTTTATAACTTATATCAGTTTCCACCTAGTAGGAGCGAAGGTCCCGCTTGTTTCCGCTCGCGAAAGATCTTCCTTATCTAAATTATTAATCCATGAGAGCTGATTTATCGCTTGGTCTTATCTATCGAAAATTAGTTAGCGCGAATCTGTAAGTTGTAATGTACGTGCTGTCTAGATTTTCGGAAAACACTTAGCACAGGATAAATGTGGAGAACGTCTGTAATGATAGAGATGGAAGCGGTAAGTGTAAGAAATTGGCAAAATGATTATACTAAAATTGATGGCGTAGCAATTACATAGATGTGTTAAAATACTTTATTTGGCTTGTCCGCAACCTGAGGGTTCGTCCAATGATGCCTTCTTAGGTCGTTCGTATCAGCTTCGAGGGCACCCACAACGCCATGACCCATCCAAACGTTTAGGCAAGGCTCAGAGAAGGACGATGCCATAAGGAAATGCACATGGTTCTCTTTGGTCGTCCATGCACCCTCTGTTATTCAATATTTTTTACATAAGAAGGTTATTCAACATTGATAGATGCACTTATTTGAGACTACATTTAGTAAGAATTGGAACAACAAGAATTATAGAGGTTTGAGACTTCAATGATAATTATGATAATTCAAGAAAAATAATGCAAACAAATTTAAAAAGTTTTATGGAGGCCTTGTATGTGTTCGACATTCGAGCTATCGAAACGATGTAAACATAAATTTCGATTATTTTTGAGAGCAGTAAAATAATTCGCTTTAAGCCGCTTATGTCGCAGCATTGAATGTCTTTCAATAGCAATGATCATCAGGTCATACACTCTGCCACTGTAGTTCGAATCTTAGATAGGCAGCGAGGTTCCAAGGTGCGAACATCCTCCCCGAAGTTTACACCTAACCTCGCTTCATCGATCTCGGAAGGCTTGTGTTTCGGAAAAAAGCGTCCAATGTTTAAAGCAACAAAGTAGGATTGTTTGTTGATTCATCGTATATAATACTAATGATGATATTGTTACTGATGTTCGATTAATTTTGTATGAAAATAGTAATTGAAGTTAATAAGCAATGAAACCTTTTATTTTAAATTAAGATGGATTTTTATTGATTTGGTAGTGCAATTAATTAATGAATTCCTTTTTTATTGATGTATTTGAAAATACAATTATAAAGAAATGGAATTTAAAAAGAAATAGACATATTTCACTCTCTAAATTTCAGAATCTGTATTTTATATTGAATATCTATATCTATTGTTATATGTTTTCCTGCATATATTATATATAATTTTCTTGCTCTATTATTTTACATATTTAAATTTTGCACAAATGAATAAACGTGTGTAGTCTAAAATTTTTTCCAGATATATTCAAAAGATATTTCACTGACTTCTAAATAATAGAAGTACCATCTGAATTCATTAACAAATGCGCTCATGTAAAATTGAACCTTCCACGTTTCCAGCGATTTTATCAATTGATTAACAGAGCAAGTAATTGTAAGTGTTTCTAATTAATTAACAACATACATCAGAATTCAAAAATATTAGGATACTGTTCGTGGAGTTCTAAGAATTATTATTCTCGTTAAACGAAGTTTATTGCGATATTTCTTTCATCCCTAAGTGCATTCCTTTGCTTTTTCTAGATTTATTTAAATATTTAGAAGCACAAAAGAATGGAGAATAAAAATATTTCTTGTCATTTTGTTGAAATTAGTAACCTGATTTTGTTAACAAGTATATATGTGATAATTCTTTAATTTTACCGACGGCATATTTAATAAATTATTGACCAGACACGCTTTCTAATAGAGTATTAAAAGAGAATATGCGCATACGCGTGCCATTCGATGAAATTTATTTTTTACGTAGGAGTTTATTAATCAAGCGTTTGAATAGTTTTGAATGGAAAGTGGAAAGCCATTATTTCTAGCGTAATTAGTACAGCTGCAAGTATCGTTTCATCCTTTTGTATAAATTAAACTAGGCAGAAGATGATGGAAGGGAGGCCTGGCTGTTAAAAGATCGCACTATAGTATTGTAGGATGTGAATGATTTTGCAATGCGTGTTTGTGTGTGCAGGAATAAAATGTAATTTAGAATATTCTCGAATATCCATTATTCGAGAATATTCCAAAAGAATGTGTAAGTATTACGTGTGACTTTGTGTGCGTGAAAACATAAGACGAAATTGAGAATATTCTCGAACATTAATTATTCGAGAATATTCCAAACTTTATGCAAAAGAGTATGAGTGTTCGTGTATGTGAGTGCCTGGAAAAACAAGGGAATGAATGGAAAAGAATCTAGAATGTTCGATGATTGAATATATATAAGGATGTGTGTACGCAGCGATAGTCAGAGTTAGGCAGAGTTGAAGAAGACAACAGCGTGGTACGCGTCATAAATTTACTTTCTACAATTACGCTTGTTCTTCGGCTAAATCTTCTGATCCCACAGTATGGAATGTATTATTCAGATCATTTATCGATTTATTACTGTATGTATTCGAAACTCAGAGTAAATATAGTTTCACGGATCTGACAAGTAAATGCAGCTTTCCAACGGGGAGTATCGATGCGAAGTTTCACAGATTATCGCGGAACTAGCCCTGGGGACCGGAAATGGGTCGGAGTTGCAACCTTTACCTTTCGACTCGTGATATTCGTCTAATTCAATCCCGTATGGATCAATTAGTGGTTAAACGTATCTGAGACCCCTCTGCTTGCTGTTATTCCACCTCGATAATTTCCGTGCAACTCTGAGGTCCAATATACATTTACCATCGTAAGGTAACTTGCTCGATAAATAACTATATCTTTTTTTTTTTCTTTTGTGGTAAGTCTTGCACTTATTTTGCATGGACAGGAATTTTTTATCGACGATTCTGTTACCTATTTTATTGTTATAGTGCTCTTATTCCGCTGTATGCGCTCTCAGAAGAAAATATTTTAGTTTAAGTACTGAAATTTTAATTTAAACTGGAAAAGAGTTTCGTAGCTGTATTAAAACATCCAACAGGGAATTTTTCATATCTTCGAGCAAATATTTACAGTTGAGTTTTTAAAGCCTTCTCAAGTATTTTCCGGAGGTTTTATCAAAATGAATCAATTTTCTCTCAATAACTAATAGATCGAATGTTAGTACAGCACATACATGCTTAAAAGTAATTTTTGATAGATTTCATTTCAGCAGAATTTTATTTGTTTATGACGGTAAAACTATAATTAATTACAATTTTTTATTGTAATTTGATATATGCAAATTAGTGATTGTTGTAGGCAATTAAATTAACGTTATTGTAATGGTATTCTAATTGGATAAAGTTCTGGAAGGCCATGGTCAGTGATAGACACAAAAGTAGGGATGGTAGGGAAAATAAAAATTTTTTCTTTGGATATTTACTAGTTTAATTTCGAAGGTTTTGCATAATTTTGTCTTATGCATGTATCTGTCGGTCATTTTAGGAGTATTCGCAAAAAAGATCGTTACCACTCAGGTGAATTCAGTTTGTAATTACGTGTCCGTGTGAGAGCACGCGTTAGTATTGGTTAGCGGCCAAATTACGGTTTATCTCTTGCTACAACGACGTTTTGGTAAGCTTAACATCCTGTGCACAGCTGCATATGCGAGTCTAAGAAGCGTCTGTTACGCATAGTGTAATCAGTCGCCTTACGACGTCGTAGTCAAAACTTACAAAATAACCCAACTTTATACAATATTCACGAGTCACATTAATTAGTATAAGGTAGCTGGTTACGCTAGTTGTCACATATGTAGACGTACACGGGACTTCCATTCGAATCCAAGATTACTCAAACTCTTTTTATGTAGGACATGTGTAGATTATAAATAGAAGATAATTAACACATTTGTAGACAAAATTCATTATAGTAGTAGTGACTTCTTTTTGCGAACATATCAAAAACTGAGAAAAATCGACATGTACATATAAGAAAACGTTCTTCAAATTCATCGAAATATGAAAGGAAGTTAATCTGTTCTACAATTTCGTTCTTTACATATATGAAGCCAGTCAATATCAACTGAATGTAGAAGAAAGTGTCACTACAATAATTCATAATTTGTGTTTGAAAATGTCGCTTCAATCTGCCTCCGGTGAAGATACCGTAATATTGGATTTTGTTAGAAGAAATACGAGTAAAAATACTCTTCGACTGCCAGAAATCGTGCTACAGCATCGTTTACGTCGTGATGTTACGTGTGTGATGAAGAAAACACTTAAACGAAATACATGCTATAATATTAGAATGGTATTTGGATACCCATGGTCCGTCTCCAGATTACAGAAAAAGGAGTGCAATAAGGGAAAAGCGAAGGGTAGGAATTTTCGTCCCGAGATTGGCTGCTAGACTTGTCAGAGCGAGTACTAACGAGAGAATTAGAAGTTGAGTGACATCTGGTGGCAATCGCTGGAGCCATTTGCAATCAGAGTTGCACTTGGACCTGAGATACTAAATTGAGTTTTGGGAATGATCCGCAAGTCGAATGGAAATATTTGTCGGTTACTTAATTGATATGTTTGAGTATTCTGTGCAATGATGTATGCAATTGTCATCAGAGGCTTAATCATCGCAAAGGCCAACGAGCCCCATTTAATTTCAAACGCGATCAGCTTTCTAAATTAGAAAAACTATATCAGCAAGTTCTTCGCGCTCGGACACGATAGAAGCAACACAAATCATTAATTATATGAATTGTATTCTGTCCACTGCTGTGGGTAAAAGATGGATTAAATTATTCTGTTCTTTTTGTGTAAACACTCATCGAAATCCATCGGTACCTCTGTTGCACAAAGGATTTTTAAGATTTCCCGTACTATTGGCGAAGGATATTAAAAAAAGCAAAGCGTAATAATCTATGTAGTGAACAGTCGCAACATATAAATTGATAATTACTGCGTTCAAACAGTGCAAGAGTGGCTTCTACCAGAACGATTTGTACAATTGAAGGGAGAAAATAGAGTTCGTTTGTGATTATAAATTGAGATCCAAAACTGAATGACGAGTTTAATCAGATAGATAAATATCTTAAATATCTGAACTCGGTACCAATCCATATGGTAACTGGTTATCATAATAGATAACCAAATTAATTAGTGCAACAATTATTAATTGACAATAGGGAACTAGTTGAATTTTATCGCGATTGCCAATTACCAAAGAAATATTGTTGCGTCTCACCGCGCAGAATACCTTTAAATTCCACCCTGAGGTTGCCAATTTTAGAGTGACATTTGCGTTATGTTATTCTTCGCAACGTTGTCCGTTACTATTAGTATCGACAGTTATTGTTTCAATACGATAAAAATACTTTTCCAATTATGAAAATAGAGACGATCGATTACTATGAGTGCAAGACGAGTGATGCTTGTTTCATTTCGTTTCTTTTTCTGGTTTTATTTATTATCATTCTCGTTGCGGAGTTCCGAGGCGTTACACAAATATGGAAAACTGTATGACTGCTTTGCTTACGTAACCATTAGAAACAATTGTTGTGGATTAAAGGCATCAATAATGGACACAAATTATTTTATATATAAATGTTGGACGATCAACGAATGCAAAAATATCCTTGCCAGCTATTGTAATTAAATGCAGTAAGAGAAATCGAGATATAATTTTGGTATCAAAAAAGTTCCAGTGAAATTTTGAATAACTTGTCACGCCGAAAAAAGATCTCCGAATATGTCGACGACCAGTATTTGGAGTCAAAAAAGTTAATGGAATGTTATTCCTTTTAAGTTTGTCTAAAGAGAGAATATTTCGGAGATTTTATTATGACACTTTTATTGTAGCAGAACTATATTTATATCTTTGCTCTGGTAACGCAGATTCATTTGCACTTATATTTTTAAATCTGTAAACCTTTATGTTGTAGATATTACTGGTTAGAGGAGAGAATACAAATATGGCTGTTAACCATCATGCATCAAATGTGACCGTGATATGCTGACACAGGTAAGCGACTGTCTACAGACGTCGTTTACTAAAATCGAAGAGCTATCTACTGGGGTGGTGTACTCTCAGTTGATGGATATGCTTTTCCCAGGGTGTGAGCCGTTGAAAAGGGTCAAGTTCAGGATAGACATCGAATACGAACATATAAATAATATTTCAAAATTTTGCAAAGTGCTTTCAAAAAGCTGAACATTAACAAGACAAGCAAAGCAGCCATTTGAACAATTTTCTTAATAAGTATTAAGCGTAAAAAGTCTAACGCTGCTGAAGATTTTCTTAAAAACAGCTGTGCATTTTCAAAGAAAATAAAAAAAAAGAGTAAAAGAACAAACTAGAATCTGTTATACAAATCTTATCGATTATGCAAAGAGTACTGGCATACTGGCTTACGAGAAAAAAAAGGCAGAAATAAATTGAAAATCGCAGTTGAACTTTATCGCAGTTCACATTTTTCTAAGAGAATAGAAATATGACTATCAACGTTCATGCAACAAATTATCGAAAACGTCATCAACGAAAACTTGAGTCGGCACGATATGCTGGCATGGATGAACGACTTTTCCCTGGGAGTGTACCCTTGAAGAGGGTCAAATTCAAGATTAACCCCGAACACAGTGCATATAGAATTTCAAAATTTTGCAAGGCTGTTGCAGAAAGATGCAGTAGATAAGGTAAGCAAAGCAGCCATTTGTACAATTTTCTTAATAAGTATTGGATGAGAGGTGGCTAACATTTTCAATGAGGTGTCAATATTTTCTTGAAATTCAATCGCCAAGATGTTTTATTATTCGTGATGCATATTTTCTTCTCCTTCTCCGTCCCCTCCAGTAACATTTATAATTCCATTAACTGCAATGAATCGTCACATGTCATAAATATGTAAAATTATTATAATACACGGTCTAACAACGAAGTTTCCGAGTTGCACTAATAACTACGAGAAATATCATAATCTCCTTGAACAGTAAACTGAATTATTTTATTTTTCGTAATAACTTTGCAACCTTATTGTTAGACGATGTAAATTAATTTTACAGCGTTTTCCATACCTGTGCACTAAGTTCTTTGATCTTTCCGGGATCACCACTGTCCGCAACACCTCCAGTTTTCACTTCCGGATGATGAATTGGAGCTTCGTTGACTAAATTCGGAAGGAAGGAATTTTATATAATTAATTTATATAACTAATTTAATATAACTACTTAATAACAGATCTACTGTAATATTAACGAAAATACTATGTATGGACGTATCTATAAGCAGTGAAATTGTGTTAAAAAGACGAATCTTAATAATATGTGTAATGAACAATGCAACATACAATGAAAAAAATGCATTATGGCGATTATCCATAATAATTTTGTAACCAGTGTTGTTATTTGAAGTAAAAAATACCATAATCTTGACCGATTTTTTAAGACATTTAAACCCTTTCATTGATATAAGAATAAAAAAACGAAAAGAAATAAAGAAAAGGTGCGTAAAAATATTGAAAAACTGCGTGTACACGAGTCGTAGAATAATTATCCGAAGATTGATCGCTATTTTTAACCGTGGTTCGTTCATACAATAACAATTATGTTATTTTCAAATAAGCAAAACCAGATCAAACGATGTTAATTTTGTGTAATTTTCCTTAAAATTACTTTTAACACTTTGAGCACCAAGTGTCACTGTAGTGATTTCCTTTGCTCTTTTTTTTCTTTCTCTCTCTGAGCTCAAGTACCACTATATTAGTTCCCATAACAGGATATTCTGAAAGACGACTGCGTAACACACATAAGGAGTAAGACATGGATATAAATGAGATGATATGAGATAAGGTAATATTAGACTTAATATGAACCTTTTCTTATTTCTTTGTGGTGAAGGTCAGTTCTATAATACCCCGGATAATAATGTAAATATAAAGGATTTTAGATAAACATTCGTTTTAGTAATTCTCCATAATTTTGAATATTTGATTTTTGTTTTTGACTATATTTTCTATTTTTTTTTTTTAGTGTTTTACTTTGTTACCAGAAAAACAAGTCAGTCGATTCAAGAAGATTGAGGAAATAATATAATTTTTATACATTCTTGATTATAATCTCATAGCACAGCAGTGCGTCTTGTTTGTGAGATACAGTGATTCGTAGATAATTCTGTTGTGCTCAAAGCGTAAAATAGAATCTGACGGTGCGTTCAGTGCTATAATTTCAAATTGTATAAAGAAGAAAAAACAATGTACCAATATGGGCGGCCGGTGTAGTTGAATTTACAACACGTAGTGTTGTGCGTTTTGCATTCTCAGCTTCATCTCTCCTGTTCGCATTGCAAGCGCATCGTACGGCTCTGTTCTCGAATTGGTTTGTGCAAAAAAAATTTCTTGAACCACTGTAGAAAATGAAAATTTTCTTCAAACCTGCCTTTCACCAACTTGCCAATTGGAACAATCTATAATAAACCAAAGGCATATAGAATAACAGCAAATACCAACTATTGTTAAAAAAAATGTAAAAGATTAAATTGAAACAAATAAAACAGAAATTAAGATAATAAAAGCGATGTTAAGTTTGAAGGTTTCTTCCCTTGATCGTTTTGTCATTGGAAAAAAAATCAACCGGAAAGATTAAAAAAGCAATGTACTGTTTGACATTAAAACTTAATAATAGATGTATACGGGGTATCCTAAGATAGATACCACACAAATGTACAATCCAGCTGAATAAAGTTAAATTCAATCAAAAGTTAGCCATTTTTATGCATAATAAATTTTTTAATTCGATTTTCTCAAAAACGAGATTCTAAACAAAGGATTTTTATTTTACATTGTCGGCTTACTTTCAATTCTATTACTCGTCTTATGATATTCTGTGTAGTTTGAAAATAGAATGGTGGAGAAATGTAAAAAATCTCCATGCACACTGTATACGTGATTCTCAACCGTATCAGAAAGTACTACATAGATCAAGTACCACAAATAAAACGAGAAATAAGTGAAATTATGCATAATGGTAATAGCATGATACGTAGAATGTAATTAAATAATTTGTCGAATATTATACAGAGAAAAATATACACCACGAAAAATAAAACAACTTGATGATTGAATTTTAAGAAAATCTTCAGCAGCGTTAGACTTTTTACGCTTAATACTTATTAAGAAAATTGTACAAATGGCTGCTTTGCTTACCTTGTCTTACCCCTATTGCATCTTTCTGTAACAGCCTTACAAAATTTTGAAATTCTGTATGTACTGTGTTCGGGGTTAGTCTTGAATTTGACCCTCTTCAAGGGTACATTCCCAGGGAAAAGCCGTTCATCCATGCCTGCATATAGTGTCGATTCAAGTTTTCGTTGATGATATTTGTTGCATGAACGTTAACAGTCATATTTCTATTCTCTTAGGAAAATATTAACTGCGATAAAGTTCAACAGCGATTTTCAATTTATTTCTGCTTTTTTTTTCTTGTAAGCCAATATGCCAGTACTCTTTGCATAATCGATAAGATTTGTATAACAGATTCTAGTTTGTTCTTTTACTCTTTTTTTTTATTTTCTTTATAAATGCACAACTGTTTTTAAGAAAATCTTCAGCAGCGCTAGACTTTTTACGCTTAATACTTATTAAGAAAATTGTTCAAATGGCTGCTTTGCTTGTCTTGTTAATGTTCAGCTTTTTGAAAGCACTTTGCAAAATTTTGAAATATTATTTATATGTTCGTATTCGATGTCTATCCTGAACTTGACCCTTTTCAACGGCTCACGCCCTGGGAAAAGCATATCCATCAACTGAGAGTACACCACCCCAGTAGATAGCTCTTCGATTTTAGTAAACGACGTCTGTAGACAGTCGCTTACTTGTGTCAGCATATCACGGTCACATTTGTTGCACGATGGTTAACAGCCATACTTGTATTCTCTCCTCTAATCAGTAATATCTACAACATAACGATTTATAGATTAAGAAATACAAGTGCAAATGAATCTGCGTTGCCAAAGCACAGATACCTAATCAAAGATATAGGGTACATACAGAGTTATAATTCGTTATAATGAAAATTCTTTCGACAGACTTAAAAGAAATAACATCCCATTCACGATGTTCAATGTAGGCGTAGTATTTTTACAAAACTTTTCATAAGAAGATATAAGAACGAATTTTAAGACAATTAAAATGTTTTCTATTGTTAAAATACATGCATATGATATCTTACCAAATTATCCGTGGAAACACCAATCGGAATCAGTCAGGGCTGGTCCTTACACGAAAATAACAAAGGTATACTAGCTAGATTCGTTCGAACGCGCACACAACGGATAACTACAAACGGTTCCTCGGTTAACGATTGAACGATGGATTATATAGAGCGAGAAGAAGTATCGATCGTAAACACTGTCCTGACACCGTCTCTGTTTCAGTTAAGATTGTCGCGCGCGAATATTTATATATGTTTTTTTCTTATGCCTATAGAAACCAAACTTTGTGAAAGCGCTTATTCTATTAGTCGCTTTTTGTTATTATTCATCTAAAATATAACAAATACAGTGTAGAGTGTAGCTTAATAGAGATTTAAATTTTATGTTGTATAGAACTCACAGCAGCGTCCACTGACTGACAAAGAAAACAAATTGATTCGAAAACAAGAACATAATAGAAAAACGTACACACTGTGATACATGCGTTAAAATGGCTGTAATTTCACTTGGTTGCAATTTTATGTAGAGATATCGTGAGTAAATGTTTGCTGCATCTGGTCTTCCAGCTAATATTCTCTGGATTAAAGTTTTTCTGAGAGTTTTTGTAAGAGATATTTAGGATAATTTGCACACTCGGTCTCAAGTAATACTGTAAGACTTCAAAGTGAATTTAGGGCAGTTTTTTCACTATATTTTTGCTAATAATTAGAACAAAATTTGCTTTTATTTATTAACGCATTTAATTTTTGATAATCCTGCAATATAGATTTATGTATTCTATAAAACTGAATAATTTCTAAAACATGAGAATGAAAATGCGCACACGACCTAACAAAGCGTTCTTTATGAATACAAGTATACAAGTTGCATTTGGACTCTGTATGATCTAATTTCTGGGGTTAATTAAGTTAGTTAAATGCATAGTAAAGTAGTGCAATGTATCATAATGCCATTAAATCTGTCCTCGTGTGAACTCTATTACTTTGTAAAGTAGTAGTTTCATTCTTTTTTCTTTTGATTTTAGAATGCCTTTATATCAAAGTATCAATTTTTTGTATCTTCACTTCTAATTAATCCCTCTAGTGTCCTTATTACGGAGCACGTAATTTTAATGTTAAGTGGACATTATTTAAAAATTTCGAAAACAGTACGCTACATTCCAAAAATCAAGAAAATATAGAGAAACGAAGATTTTGAATAAAAGTTCACACCGCAAACGATGAAACACGACGGTATTTTCTATTGACAATAATGGAATAATTAATGGAGGTCGATATATTAATCTTACGAATGAAAATGCAAAAATCTGTAATTGAGAAAATAAGTATTTTGTAACGTAAGTATTTTGTAACTTCGATTCAAAAGTGAAGAAAAACATTAAATTCTACAATAATTCGAAGGTGGCAACTAAGAAGTTCAGTTCAGAAGTCAATTGAAAACTTATGGTTTCTACTAGATAAAGAAACAGATAATCGTTGCAAGTAAATCAAATGAAAACAGTTTTTAGTAATAACAATATTCAACGACAGTCAAACAGATGAATCAACGAACAGTCAAGACATCGTTATTTGACAAACTAATATTTTAAAACGATCATATCCTTTCCCTTCCAACTTCTATGTCCACATTTTTTCATCCCTCTATTATACACATTCTTAAAGGTGCATGAAGACAGCCATACAAAATACATTGGCGTGTAGAATTAAGGGAACACTAAATTACTAAACAGTGTTTTAATATTTTAAGTCTTAAAACCTCTACTTTTCGAATTGTCTGTTAGTTTTTCTCAATGTCATGTCTATGTCATATGAGAGGGCAAAAAGCGAAGATGCTTTTCATTTCAAAAATTATTCAAATTCAATTGATTTTGTTGGATTCCGGATCGGACAGAATCGAAAGAATCGAGTGAACGCTTTTTCTATATCCAAAGAGGTTTTATTCAAAAGCTGCGTGGTTTAGCGAGAGGTGGCATATATTGGGGTTCTGAATATATGAACTGAGTTATTCTTTTTCGGGTCTGGTATTTAAGGGATTTGTAAGGAGCTTGGGAAGAGATAGTTTTGGAGGGAGTAGTCAAGGTTCGAGGATGAGACAAAGGTTAGAGGTGACGCAAGGAATGAGTACATCACTGTTTGGGATGAATCCGTATTTACAAAGATAGTGATTATGGCTATGGCAAATAGAGCTAAAATCGCCATATGTCTCTCCTTTACAACAACCTAACTTAATCTAACTTAACCTTTAAAATGAGACCAGAATACATAAAGAAAAAAAATAGAACAACAGTTATGTTATCATAAGTGATTACATCATAAGTTTGAGAAAATCAATAATTCTCAAACGATAACAGGCAGTTGTTAAAATTGGAGCAAAAAATAAAAAATAAGAATAATCGAAGCTAGTTGACTGAATTCCTCTAATTGTTATGTCGCGAAGTAGATGATGCTTCTATTTTTATGATATAGAAACAAATAAATGATTAACTTGCCATTTAATACGACAATATTAGCTCTTTAGTTAACTAGCTGTGATGTTCCCACATTAAAAAATATATTTTTATCAAAAGTAAACTAAATTTCGTCTATAAAATTGTCAGTTTAACCGAACATGAATGAAAGAAACAAAAGTTACTGACCAGTGATTCGAAATCTCATATTCAAAAGACAAAGTAAGATCGAAAAATCACCAAGAAGGCGCGAAACACATCCAATAACTGGCTCGGAATTAAATGACCATCAAAATGAAATATTACAGGAAAATTGTGCAAAAACTCGGAAAGAGCAACCCCTGTATAATGAGTGGAAAAGAGCGGTGCAAGCAAATAATTTTATGGCAGCTAGCTTAAAGTAGTTCCAACAACAGATAACAATTTGCAGGAAAAACAGACAGAGGTAAAAACAAACTTCAACGCTGCAAGAGTAAAAAACAGTATATCAATTCGATGCGCAAGAATACAGAAAGGAATTATAAAAAGAGACGAATGCGTACTCCATTCTCACCACCGCAGCAACGAGAAAAAAAGTGCCAAAGTATACAATAGAAGACTAAGAAAGTGCCATCACCCTCTCCAGCAATGGTAAAAGTCTTAACGATTTTAACGAATTCCAGAAAAAACTTGGTAGTACCGTAGCAATCTAAGTAGTACGATAAATGGATTTCAGACAACGATTTCGTCATTTCGACGACGACGATGTTATACAAATAAATGTATGCGATAAATGGGGAGTATTGCGACATCATTTGGTGATGTAACGAGTACAAAAGTTGACAGCAAACTTGCACCAATCAGGTAGAAAATTAACTCTGATTGACTTCGGCTTGTTAGCAGTTCCTAGCGGCAGAGTAATAAAAAAGACGTCCCCCAAGATGCACGTTAGGAATCAAAAAACGACATTCGTTAAAAAATTAAGAAGTTACTTTGATGTCCCAAAAGAAATATATTTAGGATTGAAGATTCAACGAAGAAATACTACTATGTATCTTTCACAACACAATATTAAACAACTCGACCCTTTCTTCATTAGAAGCGGAAACCCGCTTTGGTGGTAATAATATAACTTGGCATTTATACACATTTATTTATTCCTAGTCCTATTCTCTTTTGTAACTAGTCTTTAGTTTTCGCCATTACTAATTTCAAATTTCTCATACTGTCATAACACAAACCCTTAAATAGCTCCATTTTGCCTGTCTTCGTTATGTCACGCGCGCATCACACTCTGTATTTTTCGTTGTAATAACGTACTTTTTTCTACGCACCATCGATATATATCCTTAATATCTGTGTTCAGTTTTGAAGAATTCAGACAAAACCGGGCATCGCAATACCCGGAAAATAGGCAAGATTTTCCATGAAGATAATGGTTAACAATGATTATTTCTGTACACGGGAAACTTTGTAAAAAAGAAGATAAGATATTATGAAAAAGCAGTCAACGAATAAAAACGAAAGATAAAGTGACGTTTGAATGGCATAATGAGAATATTAGTAAAGTTTAAAGCGGTACCGCGTGCCGTCCATGGGTCACCTCTTCCCCTTCCTTCTACGACTGCTTGGGGGTGCCGACGAGGACGAGAGGCCCAAAAGGGACGACATGCGGGAGGCCCAGAAAACGGGCAGTTGCTGTTTTAGCGTCAACTAGTACAGACGACAAAATAAAGCTTTACTTTTTAAACGGTTCATCGATTGCGATTTAAACCTTTCTTAAACCTTTCTTAATTTCTAACACGAAATATAATGAAAGAAAAAATCTAAATTTGTTTTACCGTTTAAGAGATATCAAGCATGCGTGGTCATGCGTAATAATATTGTTTCAGAGTTACATGCACTGGAGAGTGAACACCTTCCAAGAGACTGCACAAAATTAGAGAGCATACATTCTATACATACATAGTGGAGAGTATTATCCTGGGAATTATCAAGCATCGTAGCCAGAGAAATGGAAAAAATCAGAGATAATTTTTCAAAAAGAGCAAGGTTAACAGCAGTTACGAAAAAAAAAAGAAATGGGCAAGCAAAAATAGCAAACACCAAATAATAATATAAATAGTATATACAGCGAAGTGATTGCAGGTACACCGAATGCTAATAATCCAAATAGAAATCAACACTATAATGTTCGACTCGGCCCTTGTACGATCGTTACAGACATGTTTATATATAAACCCGAGTCACAGTGTGTAAGTGTGCTTCGCTTAGTATAGCTTCAAAACTGCACGATTGTATAGTTTGTCTACAAAATAACTAATGTCATGGAGGCAACTGATGGTGATATGAAGAACGGCAAATGCTACCTTTCCAGCACTTTCGAATATGTAGTCAACCCCTTACCGTATTTTGACCAGTCTGACTCGTGATGAGAATTTCAGGACAAACGTGAATTATTACAAGTCGCACTCGTGATCTCAATCTTGGGCCAAATATAATAATATAATAGATAATGTAAGAATATCGGGTCAGGGTGCAGGAGCGGCCGAGGAGGGCCATCCCTCTCTGGGGCCTTGTCTAAACGTTTGGATGGGCCATGGCTTTGGGGGTGTCCTCGAGTCTAATACGAACAACCAAAAAAGGCATTCTTGTTCGAACCTCCGGGCTAGAAGCAAGTCAGAATAAACGCTCTTATAGTTACTATACTCTTAGTATATTTCTTACGCTCATTTTCTTATAATATAATATAATAATATAATATATTACATTGATCTTTGACGCATTTCGCGAACATTTTTGCGCATCGCTTGGGCCTGAATTCTTCCGAGTTAAATGGTACGGCAAGGAATTAAGTTACAATAGCACAGTAGGATGTTTTTTCAAGAAAGATCATACATAGAAGCAGGACGACCTTTTTCGTCATGGAAATTTCTTATTAATTTCTTAAATGTAATTCCTAGTATAAAAGAAAGCTGGCATCGAAGTCCTCGAGGGTGACGCCTGGCTTTCGTCACCTTGAAGCCGAACGGAAAAGGGAAAACGACAGACATTAAGGGGGTGTCATAAATTAGGCCCTTCTCGGTGCTCCGTCGTGGAAGGAGGACCTAACCACGTGATCGCGGTGCAGGGACAGCGATTCTCCCTGAGAATGTTCAAGTGGAAACACCGAGACAACTTAGGAGCTCTAGTTATCGAGTTAATATACTTGTATTTTTGCATTTCGCAAAGATAAATTAAAGCTTTTGCTTACAGTAGCGTAAAGAAAAAAAAAATCATAGGAGTCCCCATTGTGAAACAAATTGAACAAAAGTTATCAGGTTAACTCAAAGAACATTAGTATTTTTTTGTCTAAAATGTCCAGTAAATATTTAAAAAAAGAAAACTATCTTCGATTTCGATAATTTCTTAGCCCTAGATTGTCGTATTTACACTGTATCACTGTGACCTGGATAGATGGTTCAAATATAAAACGTCTCTTTAGCGTCCTTGGAAATTGAATTTGTAGCGTTATCTAAAATCGGCTTCAGAAATTTACTGCAGGTAGAGGCCCTTTCGAAAGTAGCCATCAGAACTAGACGTTGGATCACTGTGATTCGGGTGTGATATTTGTTAACAATTTTTAAGTTTAATTGTAGGAAGAAGGATAATAAAACGTATATGCAATGTTTCTCCTGCTCACGCTTGATACGCGACAATCATTCCGTATATTTATGCTACGTTTCTCCTGGTTCATAGGTATTAATTATACTTATATATCTGATACTGTATTTGTAATCTACTTTCAATCGAAACTTGATTTCTTCAATCAAAATTTATTTATTTTATAAATTATCATAATTTTTTTATAAATTATTATAAACATATCTCAAAAATATATTTTTAAATTTTTACTTTGAAATGTTAAAAATAAAATAAGTTATGATTTTAAGCAAAATATAACTTAAAACCAAGAAATATTAATTTCTTGCATTTGAAACGCGACTCTTGGCCTCGCAATTTCTAGACACTTGGTGTATTAAACTGCAATCCATTGAAAAGAGTCTCGTGTGACAGTCTCGTTAAAAAAAAAAAGGAAGGTGCGACAATCTAGGGTGAATATATTATCGAAGTCATAGATGTCACCGTTCGCTAAAAAATTATTGTCAAAGAAATTTTATTGAAAATTATATGTTTTTCTGTTGTTTGCACCTGTAGTACATTTCCAACATCTTCACATTTGTAATTAATACAATAGCTGCCTTTATAGATGACGTTACAGTGCTAATAATAGAAAAACATAATTAAGAAGTCGCAGAACAACTGCAAGTAACTGTCGATCAAATGAACGATTCGACAAAGCTATGGAGAATTAAATTAAATAACATTAGGTATATTGAAAAACGCACATTGGAAAGAAACGAGAAGCGGTAGACATATATAGAAAATTGTACTAGCTAATTTTAAAAAATTCCACATTATTATTACATAATAAACTTCTAATATACATATAAACACGTATTTAAACCTTTAATTGTGAACATATAGTTTTCAGTAATGATGACATACAATAATATCATCTGAAGATTCAAAAATATATTTCCAAGGAAGATTGTAGACACATCTTGGTACATTAGAAATAACGACCTCCGCGTCCAGATCTGCGAGTAGAAACATTGAACAACAAAATGAAAAAAATCGCTAGATGACACGAAGAAAGACTTCAGCGGTACGTGAACATAGAAGCTATCCATTTGCTAGACGCTAGACAACACAGGACTAGTAACAAGACTGAAACCAATGCGTAACGGACAGCAATAATAAGCAAACTCGGTATGTTATACACGATAGAAGTGATCGATACGTTAGCAATTAAGTGAAGTTGTCGAGCAATTTAGAGAAAAAATTTGTTTTAGTAATTTAAGAGAGAATTAAATTGTCCTCTACTTTCAGGATTAAACTATAATATTCGGGACACATGTATTTTAGATGTCTTTAAAAAAATAAGTAAATAAAAGAAATACGTAAAGTAAGTAATAACAAGAAGCGAAAGAAGAAAAAAATTAACAGAGAAATGATAAAATTTCTATAGTCTCTTCTGTAACAAGCAAACATCCACTTAATATTATCCGAAACTCTATTAAAGTTTGGAAACATCCTCAATTATAAGAAGATACCAGGGCAAAATGCATCAGTGGCGCATTTATCAAGCTATCTCGAAACGAGCCACGATTGTCGGTGAAAAAGGTTTTCTGGCGCGCGCGCTAAACTCCCTCAATTATCGCCGCTGGCCGCGAAACGAGGCCAAGTGCATAACCCCGCCGCGTAATTTCATTTTTTTGCCGCTTTCGAGTCGTCTGTATTAGCCGGTGTCGAAAAGTTGAAGGGGCGCTGCTCGTCTATCGCCGGCGCAACTTCGTTCTAGAAACTTTCCCGTTTCGGATTTATCACGGCCAGATTTATCGCGTGGCAAAACTTCCGTCGGTGTCGGGGACCATTCTTTCCTTTTTCTTTCGCTGTTGTTCGCACCGCTGGAGTTACGGTTCCGCGTGTATGATAGCTGAAAATTTTTATTGCCGCGAAGGAGGAGCAGGATAGTCTTCTGGGAATTTTCTCGTCAAAGTGGTTTTTCTGACACTCGGCTGGAGGAACGATAGTGTGGAAATCTTGGAAGCACGACGAGGCTTCTATGTTGATTTTATTGTTCCTCACATACTACACAGCGGATACTTTCTACGAATTAGTTTACCCTTTCAACTAATTAAGTCGAAGTAAAGTTTCCAGGTATATTTGTAAAGATATATTTTTTACAGGTACAAAGTATCATTCTTTGTACAATATTGTACAAAAATCTTGCGTCTGTTACTGGCGCAGCCTTATTATACCAGTGGTACGCACCGTTGGAAAATACTTTCAAATATTATTAAATACATGTCAATTCTGAACAATTCATATCTTGTAACTCTAAAACAAGTATTCTTGCTTCGTCCTTATGCAGCTCTGCGCTGTGACTCAAATCAACAAATGTAATCAACAAATTAGATATATTGTGGGGTGTGAATGATTTTGCAATGCGTGGTTTTGTGTGTGCTGGAATAAAATGTAATTTAGAATATTCTCGAATATCCATTATTCGAGAATATCCCAAAAGAATGTGTAAGTATTACGTGTGACTTTGTGTGCGTGAAAACATAAGACGAAATTGAGAATATTCTCGAACATTAATTATTCGAGAATATTCCAATCTTTTTGCAAAAGAGTATGAGTGTGCGTGTATGTGAGTGTCTGGAAAAACAAGGGAATGAATGGAAAAGAATCTAGAATGTTTGATGATTGAATGTATATAAGGATGTGTGTGCGCAGCGAGAGGCAGAGTTGAAGAAGACATCAGCGTGGTACGCGTCATCTATTAAACCTAATAAATTTACTTTCTACAATTACGCTTGTTCTTCGGCTAAATCTTCTGATCCCACAATATTTTATATTCGGTTAATGTAGAAAATTTGTCCAACGATGAAAAATAAGTCGACAAGTGTATTTCTTTTATATGACATCTAGTGACCCTAACATATTTTATTGCCATAATGCCAACACTGTGAAGACAACTATTTTTTGTAGACTATTCATAAAAATTTTCTATAGTCTACCATGTGCATAAGGAAAATGTACCAAATCCATAGAACAAAAAGTGAGAAAATAATAGGAAAACAGATCTTTATCTTTCATAAAATATATAAATGACATTCGACATTATAAACATGAAATGTAGAAGTAAGGAGAAATACAGATAGAATATTTCTCATTTAAGTTTCATTTTTCGTACTAGCTATGAATATTTAAAAAATTCAGAAATAAAATTAGATGTAATTTTTTATCATTTTACTTTGTCAATTATAATTTAATGTATAACTTCATGTTTTTCAAAACAGAATTTGATTGCAGAATATGTTATATTTATTTTATATATACTTGTATTTTATTGGTCAGTATTTTAATTTCTTCTGGACGGTATTTAAATATGAAGGGTCGAATTGAAAAACTGACCATCTAATTTGATGCCTTTTATACATGCGTACATCGTGTCCATTATAAAGGTTAAATCGTTATTTATTGATAAACTGAATGCATTTTTTTTAAATCTCATTGGTAAATAGCTTGGTAGTTTCATGTCATGCATACATGCATATGTACTTACTTATATCAATTATTTATAGTCATTCTAATCTATTGCACTTATATGTATATTACTTCACCTATATTTCAATACAGCAAAAAAAAAAAAAAAAAAATGTATTATTTATATGATATTTTTTTATTTAGTCTCAATTTGTAAAAAAATTAACGATAAATAGTAAATATAACAAGATATCTCAAACTGTTTAATTCCGGTAAGTCCTTAAATTATTATGTTTTCAATTAACAATACAAGTATTAATTTTTATATTTTGTGGTACAATAACTGTGAATGTATTTTTAAAATAATTTACATGAAAAGTATAAAAGCGGAGAGAACGTGATAATGTTTTTCAACCACGATCGTTAGAAACTACAGGCACCTAGCTATCCTTGGAAAACAGATCTTGCGAATACCAGTTGTTACTCTAAGGACCGAGTAATTTATTCTCTACATACATTAGAGGTCGAAACCCTGGTGGCTGGTTATGAGGGTTAATACGTATTGCGATTAAAAGCAGCAGCTGTTGTTGAAGAAGTGTTTTTCTTTGTTATTTGTACACATGCAACACAAAAGAATTAGCTTTTATTTTCACGTACACGGTATACAATTTTAAAATTGTCTACGCATGTATCTCTATAATTAATTCTATACATGTGTATGGATGAATGTCTGAGATAGTCTGACAATTTTTTGTACAAAAAATTGTAATGTATCATTTTTTTCAGATTTTTGTTCTTTTGAACAAACTAAAATATTCAGAGTATGCATAAATTATACTTTTACATTTTATGCACCGCTAGGAAACATGTCTCCCCATGCATGGAACTTCTTTTTCGATTTTTTTTACTAAAACTCTACCTCTTCGTGTTTCAACGCCGACCAAGAGGTTGTTATAACTTTTACCGTCAGCGTTGTCCTTGTTTCGAGTACTCTCGATTATTCTTATATATTCATACGTTTTCGTCTTGTTTATTCGTCCTTTTAGTCCGACAGAAATTCACCATTTCTCTTTTTGCACAACACGCTCTCCATAAATGCGTATATCGTCGTCCACTATTCCAGCTTAGTAAGCATTGTCACGACTATATTATCCGGCATTATTTGTGCCGCTAAAAACTCTAATCGTCGTCTGTGTTTGGTCCAACGATTACACAATGAGGATGTGTGAACATTACGTTTTGCTCTTGTTCGCAGCATGTCCATTACGATGTCCTCGCTTAAAAAGGGTAGCATCAGAAGTATTCGTAGCCGAAGAGGGGCTGAGTGAAGTAAAGATTGATCTCGTTAAAACCACATCTCTGTCCACGGTATCAAACTTACAAACAATCTACGTGTTTGTTCAGCAAGTCGTGTCTGCCAATTATTCACAGTTTCTTTTAACTATATAACTGTCTTTTTCTTTTTAACTTCTTCTCTGCTACGATCGTCACGTCTTATGAAAAACAATCGAACGCTACTCGACTTCCTAATAACGGAATCACGAATATTTTAATCTACCAAAAACTCTTACATTCCTGAATCTTTGCTGTATCAGTCCACGTATCAGCTCCGTCTAGTAGTATCGGATAGGTGGTTTAACATAAAGAGTTTCCTGTTGTTCAGTTTTCATCTTTCCACGATAATCGTAAGCCTGCTTAACATGATGGTTTTCGCGACAGCTTTGTCATCTGCACATTTTACATGGAACATGGGGAGATGAACTTTGCAGTCAGTGTCATTACATTTAGATATCTAGCTGTAGAATTTGTCTGGACGAGCTCTATATCCATAGTAGCTAGGACTCTTCTTCCAGTGAGCAATACAATTTCTGTCTTTATATGCTTGATTTAGTTTCAGCTGAGCTGGTTCACTGTCACCGCCTGGTTATCAGCATATCCAACGAGAAAATATCCCTTACGATGTCCCTTTTATTTATCAAGTCGAAGATGTTCTCAACGTTCAACGTAGTTAGTGAAATTATAAGTCGCGTTTTGTGATATAATTCTTTGGTGCTTTGAGCAGTTTCGATAATTTATCGTGTAGCATCTATTGTAGAATATCCCTTCCTAGACCCGTATTGCCTTTTTTAATAGTTTCTGATATGTAGGGTGGTGTTCAGTAGTGGGAATTCTTGTATTTTTCCTGACGTTTCGATCTCCTTTGCTCTAATAGATATGTACCAACTCTGAGAGATAAAACAGATTTGTGCAACATTATGCATGAGCTTTATATTCAAGGTCAATTCTTTTCTCATCGAATAGTGTTATATTCGCGGTGAGGGTGTTTTACAAAAGAAACCATGGATTGGAATTCAAATTCATGCTATATGATACCGTCATTTTCCCATTTTTCAGCAAAGCTATAGCCGTTACAAGTTTCATGTGTTCTACATGATATATGTATACATACATGTTTCTTCCACCGCAGAATACATTGAGAACAATCTATTGGCTCTTGCGTTCATTACTTGTACGATCATCACTTCGGTTAGACTAAAGGACTCTAGTTTATAGGTTGCGATTTTGTATCCCACATCTCATGAGTCTGGGTTCATCTCGTCACATAGCTTTTTTACAAGCAATATTTGGTTTGTTCGACTATCTTTTTTGCACCATCTTATGTTCGCTCGAAGGATGAGCAGCCTTAAGACAGTTTTTCCTAAGTTGCACAATTTCATCTGTACCTCAATTGATCGGACGTACATCTCTTCTAGTTTTTTTTATTAGCACGAAGACGTCGTAAATCCGTTTTATCAAGTTCATGGTCGGGTCTACAAGTCTTTATTATTCTCTTCTTCTTTCACTAACTTATCTCAGTTCCATGTTCGTTTCAGTTCGTCTCAGTACGCCAGGTCAAAAATGACGTATTGGTGGTTGTTTTCAGTGTATTCAATCACTCTTTATCAATTTTTCCGTCCATCCTGTTCGATGCTAGAATGATATCTGCACAGAGTCGCTGAGGTTATATCTTCTATTATTAGATTCACTTTGGCTGTCATTTATAGTATTATACAGTCGTCTTTTTTTCGTTAACTTGATTTTCATTTCTCCTTTTGTCGTTCTGGCATTATAACTTCTGACTATGATGCCGTTGCTGAGAGTGTTCCCGTATGTATCATCAGCAATTCCAACTTGTCCAGATATGTTTGCGCATTGAAGTTTGGGGGAAGCTATACGCGTATGCAATACCGTTGGACCTCGCTTAGACAAATTTCTCTCCTGCTTCGTAACGCATTATATATCCAGAAGAGAAGTATATATTCAGATAGCCGACGTACTTTGAGATGTTGGTAAATTACGTTGACAAAGTTCTATTTTGGCACTGCTCGCTGATAACAAACACGTCCACGTTTAGCTTATCCTCTAAGTTTCCTCTTACGTGTTCTAAGGCTGTTTTGAATACATTATATGCGTCAGAACCCGGAATATGCTTCACTTTTGTCACTAGTCTACGCAGTTCTGTGTAGAGAATTCTAATAGATTTCGCTTCTGTCTGGATCTTTATCCGCATCCGAGATATCTGAATCAGCGAAGTATAATAATTAGAATTAAGAATGCCCGTTCCGTCTATTTCTCGCCTAATGGCATCCTTAAATTTCTTTCTCATGTGAAATGAGACTGACTCTCGTATGTTTGTCGCACGATCTTCTGAACGGTCCTTTGAATCGAATTATGATGTATAGAAGAAGGCGAATAGCAATAATATTGTAGATAGAGAAGAAGCAGATCCCTTTTCAAGGAGCTACGTAATATAAAGAACTTCACGATCGGTCGATGGAGAGAAAGACGAAGCGAAGAAAGAAAACTGGAGAAGAGGGTCCTTTTTCAGCACAGAGAAATGCTGACATCAAAAATTAATTCGTTCAATGATGATGAGTGGGGTCTCTCATCAAAGACATGCTGGCCGCTTTAACGAAGTAGCCAAATGTCAATAGGTATATAACGGATGAACTTCCTCAGGTGGAAAATGCCGTAGATAAGGTTAGAGGAGAGTAATCGAGTCTGCTGTGCGGCTGAGTGAGGTTTAACCGATATGGCTGTATGCCAAAACCCAAAGATTCCGGTTAGAGTTAAACGTAGAGCTTTGGTAGCACCGGTAACCACCGATGATATCGAATGCCTAGATAGGAATAACAAAAAAATAGACCCGACACTCCACCACAGTTAGATTCTGGGTGAGTCGAGGTCCAATAGAGAGGTGGGCTCACGAGTAAGGAGGAGCTGATGCTTAAAGGGAATAACAAGGTAACTTCTGACTAAGACAATGACCTCCTACCCCCGTGAATCTATGACGCTAGCCTCGAAGGTGATGTCGAGCAAGCTCCAGACACTCCTTAACACGCTCGGTGACCTCCTTCCATGACCTCGTCATAGAAAAGGGCCTTAGACAGGATGGACGATAACAAGAAGTTCGGTCGTACCACCATTGCCGCAATGGTGGCACTTCGCAGTGCCCTTATGACCATGCAACCATGTCCGATTAGTATCTGCGCGGTTGAAAATGTCAGTCGTCGGGCACTGTGACCTACCAATCTGTCCAGAATGAGGAGCACTACAGGACATATGTCAGCAGAAAACTGCTCATGATAAAACGAAGTGGATGAATCGTCGAAGTCTGCATCACGAAAATCTAACAAAACCGATAGATGCGTGGGTAATGGATGCCCCGTCTTATTAACCAGCATGACAAAGTAAACTATTATATTATACAATTTTTTATGACGTATGATCGTTTTGTGGCTATCTGCGTAAAATGGGAAAGACAGCAGCACCTGACTGCATTCATTGTTGATACCCACTTGACAGTGCTCTGCTTATCTTCTTTTACTGTGGAAGATATGGAGAGCAAAAAGAATAACAATTGGCAGAACACTGTTGATAAGAATACAACACTGTTGATGCATCAAAATCAGAATGTGTGAGCGAGAATTGCTGTTTTCAATGAGATAGTTGCAGTCAAATGAAATTGGCGTATAAATAGAAATCTATAGAGAATAAAACCACTATTGGTGAACAACAGTCCGAGGGGGTATATCGATACGATGCGAGGTCTAGAGTAGCAGAAACACTAGACGGTGCCCTCGAGGCCGAAGAAACGGCACCACCTTCGAGGGTAGACAAATGCTAAGAAGTGGACAAGAATTACACTCTCCAAGGGGCTGCAAAAAATGTATGCAGATATACATGAGACTTTATAATATTTGTAATATTTGTTTCCGCAGTATTAATTTTTCTAGTATGTACTAATGTGGATCTTAAAAATCAGTTCATAAACGCTAGAATGGCTATAATGGTGTACTTCTTTGTTAGTCCATTAAATCGCTACCAATGCGTGCTCATAGCAACATACGTAGCTTCCTCCAAAATTCTCGGCTGTTGGACCCATTATATGCATCATGGGAAGCACAAAGGGAACTCAACAGTTACAGCATCGTAGCTTCAGGCAACAGCGAGACAAACGTAATTATATGCTAATAACGAGCCATGTCGATGTCACGGGAAATTCTAGACGAAGTATTATAGAACGAAGCTGAGGAACATGGAGGAAACGAAACCGTCAAACGGAACTTTCTGGTAAACGTGGAAAAGCGATCGCGATGCGTAAGCGAATATCGAGTAATCGTATAAAGGTCGCGTGATTGATTCTGAAAACAGGGAAGATCGATACGGGTCTCCTCCTGACGACGCTAATGCGATTGTACATCGGCCAATCAACTGATTAACCGTGTCTAAAGGATTTTATCTTGAACAGGACTGTCCGTGAATATCGATTTCCTTGTCCGATGAAAGTTGAAGAGCCTGCCTGAAAATTTTAACCATGTCAAGCGTACCGATTAAATTATTTTCTCTGATATTCTTTCGCAACAATGATTCGTGTCCCTTTTCTTTTATTTCAATATTTCTATGCTTTTAGTTGTAATTTGAAAAAATAAGTAATCCCTTCAATATTCTTCCATAAAAATTGATTTAAAAAACTATGTTTTTCCTTTCTTGTACCTATTTAGAAAAATTGCTTAGAAAATTATTTAGAATCTTAAAAAAAGACTCTCATTTATTGGTTTATTGTAAATAGTAGAACTTCTATTTAAATTTCTCGGTTAAATTGCCTCCGAAACAGCTTCGGTCTGCGTGAATATACGCGTGTTCTTTTGTTTTAGCTTTTCCCCTCTAATTTGAGATCTCTACCCTCTTTTCAGAATATTTGCTCTTTCGAATCAACCATTGTATGTGCTTTTTTAAAAAGATCTTTTTTTGTTTCACGTATTCTGTTTTTGAAAATATTTTTCCTTCTGTTCTGGCAATGAATGTAGTTTCAATTGTATTGTACTTTAAATTTCTGTTTTAATCTAAATATTTAACCTTAATTAATTAGAATTGAATAGTTGGTTAAATAATAAAAATCATATAAATAAGAGACTTCATTAATAATTTTTAAATATATGCTTAACATTTGGTAGTAAATAAAGTGTGCTATATTTGTCGTAAGTTGAGACGAAAGTTAAAGAACAAATACCGTATACATGCATCGGATGTTGAAATATGTTTTTCATCGCAATTTTTTTATATACGTCAAAATTGATTAACTTTTTCATTTCGTTGCGGTAGTCAGTCTCCATTTTATTTTTTCTTTCCGTCCCGTTATGGCGTTTGCTAAATTGAAACAAAAATGAAGATAAAAATTGTACAAACATAGACACAGAGATTAATTTTTCCACATTTGTTTTCCTTCTTTTTACTCGCTCTTGGTTGGTACAAAAATATATCGTATCTTTAGTAAATTAAAATTAAAGATGACATTCCCAAACTACGATGTAATGAAATTAACTTGAGCATTTTGTACGTTTTATAATCCGCGATTCTGCTCGACAGTACATCGAAATTTTCATCCTTCGAAAAAGGAAAAGATTTGTTTCACGCAGTTTTATAAAAAAAAATCCGGTTCGACAAGAAATTTGTTGTAACGATAAGAGAATAAAAAATTTCGTTTCCAGGTATCCAATAGTTTCCCAGATATTAATAAAAAATTATCGGTATAATACATAGAATGGTGGCTGTATAGATGTTAATTTCATTGATAGTAGTAGTCGGTTTAGTGTGTATATATATAGGATGTGCCACAAATGTAAAATCAATCTTATTTTCTTATCGCTTTGTTGTCAATGTATGAATTTTATTTCGTTAGGACACTCTATATATATCGAGGCCAGTATCGCTGTATTAGTAATCGAGAACGTTGTTTAATAACATGTAGAGCGGCAGCATTTAATATATTGTAGGGTGTGAATGATTTTATTGCGTGTGAGTGGGTATGCGTGGAAACGTAAGATGTAATTGTAAACAATATTCTCGAATAATCGATATTCGAGAGTATACGTACGTGTATGTGAGTGCCTGGAAAACAACAGAATGCATGGAAATCCAGGCGAAAGAATCGAGAGTGTTCGATGAGTGAATGTATAATGTATGTTACGGTAAATGTGATTAATCCAGTGATTATGTATATAATTGCCGGTTATCATATATAATCACCATTAAGTTTGGTAAATATGATCAATTCCCGAATATTGATCAAATTAATCGACGAGTTTATATAATTTCCAACTCGTAATGGCGAATGTGATAAATATCTTGATTGATCGAGTCAGTAGAATACCGCGCAATTTTTTGAGTAGTTACTAATCAGAAAGATAGTTTTTCGTTTAACACTATGACACAAGAGGCTGCGAATAACAATATTTTATAATTTACAATTAAAAAGTCAATAAAAAGCTATTTTAAGCAACATGGATGTAGTCTGAACGAAATTTGAATAAGGCACTGACATGTCTTGCCAAATGAAATACCTAAATAAAGAAAATAATTTTGTTATTAGAACTCATACAGAATAGTTACATATCAAAGACAAACTAAACCCGTATTCTAGAGAGAAAAACATTTTTCCAAATAACGTTTACTGCTACTACTACAAATTATTAAATATTTTAAGTTTACTTATTTAGACACATTAGACTGTTATGACATTTAGAATTACAAAGTTTGCCAGACTTTTTACATTTGTATTTATTAGACGCATTGTGCCTTGTAAACGTATCGCTGGTATCCCTGACATTCGGAAAAAGTCTTCCTTGTTTTGTTCCTAACTGATAAAACTCTTCATTTTGAACTTCTAATGTCACCGCTAATAAATTTTGTGGATCACCGCGTAAGAAAAAAAGAGGGTGCATCCGACATCGACAAAGACCGCCAATAACGAACAGTTACGGACAACAGTTTCACATTTGCCATTACGAGTTGGAAATTATATAAACTTGCTGGTTAATTTGATAAATATTCAAGAATTCATCACATTTACCAAACTTAGTGGTGATTATATATAATAATCGGCAATTATACGTAATCACTAGTTTATTAAATTTACCATAACATATATAAGAATGTGTATATGGAGCGCGAGGGGCAGTTGAAGAAAATCATCATAAATCACTCAATTACAATTACGCTTGTTTTCGCCAAAACCTTTCAATCCCACACTATTATTAATAATGTCAGTGCATATAGTTTTAATGTATAGTACTGAACATTTTTTGGCGATCGAGGCCTTTCGGAACTAAGAGCTCAAAATTCTAATAAAATTCAGTATATCTGAACTATAGTCTATAGTTTTTTCTTCAACTGGCATGAAGTCCCCGTTTTCATTGCTTAAATACTTCCCGTATGAAATGTATAATACTACCTCGGTGTTTCATTACTTAAGAGTAGCAACGAGAGTAGTATTGTGGCGGTCCTCTGACACCCGCCACTGGATAAACAGCAACGCATGCAGTTTTCCGCAAGTCTTTATTTTCGCTTGTAGTTTTTATATAAGAGCAATGGCGATTTTTTTTCTTTTTTTTTTGCATATGCATTGCACATATGGGCAAGTCGACGAAAGCAAAAAACAGTAAATCACCGCGGTCAAAAACTCTGACATAGTAACATAAAAGTTACGAGGCAACAATTGTAGTATCAGGCATGTTTACAGATATTAAAGTTTAAGTTAAGTTAACGTTGTTTAATGTCAGCGTGCGACATTTACGCTTAACCCTTAACTCGGTTAAAGAGGATTAATTTTCTAATAACCTGTGTCGCAGATCATCGTTGTGCTAAGCGTAGCGATGATTTACGCCCTCGCGAAATTCTAAAAGGAGTATTGCAGTAAAGCGGGGAACACAAGAACTTTGTCGAGTAAACTGTATTGTTTCTTACAAAGATTAATCACCAATGGAAGAGAATAAGAAGAAGGATCGCGTAAAACAAGACCGCATAAATTGAAACCGCGTATAAGAAGTCGACCTAGACGAAGGGATTATTTACCGCGTAAAAAGAAACTCGTGAAAAAAAGTACCGAGTAAATCGAACAACGGATGTATTTTCTTTCTGTATAAATTCTTTAAAAAAAAAAATAGAAGTATAAAAATTGCTCAGAAATGATTCGAAGTGTTCTACATATGTATGTATAAAGTGAACTGTACACCAATAAAGATATTTATTACAAATTTATTAAAAGAAAATAAATTATGATACAAATGTATTTTAGATTTTTAGCACATGACATTTTGCTGATTGATTGAAACTTGTTTGGTAAAAGTAGATAAAAGTTTACACAATATGGATCACTACTCTTTCGACATATATTACATTCTTAAGTAGTGGTGCACGCTTTGAATTTTGCTTTTAAATTTTTTTGAAAATGATGGAGAAAATGAACGATCCGAGAAAAAATGCATATATACGAGGAAAATGCGTTAATCGAAGAGGCGTTGTACTGTAAAAACATCCAATGTGCCGAATAATAAGAAATTATGAAGTAAATGTAAAAAGTGTTAATAGCTCCTTGTATTGATCGTCTATGAATTTAGAAATAAATACAGCTTATGCAAATGCACGTTTTTTAGGAATTAAAAGAGACCACTACGAAATTCGAATCGTACATGGCTTATTGTTAGAAATATAACCTCTGTTCTCGATAGTTGAAGACGAATTATTCTTGTTTTGTAAATTTTTGTCAACTTTCAACTTGGTTTAATAAACATTTTCATTACAAAAGACACACTTTTTTGGTTGCATTTGATTAATTTTCTGTATAAGTTCCCGAGTGTCCACCATCTTTGATAGCAGTCCGATAATTGAATAAACAAAAGTAGATGTATAACTTAGTTTTTCAATGATTTATTTATCCAACAAAAACTTCGAAACAAATTGTTTAAAATTGATTTCAGAATTGAATTAAATTACTATGTAATATGACTATCCAATAACATTCAGCGAAGAATTATCATGGTTAATTCATACACTAAATAAAAATCACTTGCACGCGATACTAATATAATATATTCGTTCAGAAACCAATTAAATATTTAATTGAAATGACAAATTGTGCAAAAACTTTCATATCTCATAAAAATGATACAAAGATAAAATTTATATCGTTACAATCAGTTTTTCAGGTTCTTATTAAATCCACGTTCTAGATTCATGAAATCAATGGTAAATAAAAATGAATAAAAATTCGCATAGAGTATTTCAATTAATTCAGGAATTGACTCATCATTAAATTACCATTAAATTCATCGGAGCGTACGGTTTTTGTCCGCTCTCTATTTGATGCATTATTTGATTTGGATTACCATGCCCTGGACCGCTTCAACCCCATGATAACTCCTTGAAATGCATTAACAGACGCAAATATTATGCGACCACCGTTGCAAACGAACAGCCGCCTCCCGATTGGTATTTGAATGTTTGCGATTCACTTCAATGTTGCTAGTCAAACAGTTGGTCTTTTGCTACAGCCTCTCTGCTAAATTAACAAATAACCCCGCGCCAGTATCGATCGTTTCCAAATTGCAGACTATCGAGTTTTATCGTCCTGTTAACTCCGACCAATTAAGATTTCCAGTAATCGAGGGGAATATAATTTTAAAGTTATCGCATTATCGACTTGTATATTTGTATCGTCATGGAAAAATGATCACTTTTAAGATAATGAGCAATACGAAATGATAAAATATATTGGAATCTCGACGATTTCGATCTAATACTGACAGTAAACAGTAAACAGTCGAAACGATTGCCACTATATGTCTCTGCATTTCAAATTCTCCTATAAGATGACAAATCATTTTCTTAGAAACTAGAACAGATATCGATTAATTTTTGTTACATTTTAATCGTATAAAGAATGTTCTATTAATCTCTGTTTGTTAAGATAGTTTTTATGAAACTGAATAATATTTGCTTCAAGAATTTTAAGTTATTTTACATGATTTAAGAGTTATGAAAAAAAATCTGCGGGCAGGTTATGTTAAAGCATTGGAGAGTAATTAAAATAGATTCATTCCGAGATGAAATTTAATTTATCGGGCGTTTAAAATCGTTCAGTTTTGAACATTTATTATTTTTATGATATTATTACGTACATTAGGCAACATTGTTGCAGTTACAGATTTACCAGCATTTCGTATTCTCGTCTTCGTTTCTTCTTTCATTGTCGGTACTAATTTTATAATTTTAAGCACCTAATATAAAATGAATTTCATCTCAGAATAAGTCCATTTTAATTAATTTCTGACGCCTTGGCATATTCCATATTCCAGCAGATTTTCCTTCCGTCGTAACTTTTTAATTGTATGCAGAATAACGAAAAATGCTTGAAGCATTTAAAAAAAACTAGGGCGGCCCTCATACTCGCCCTCCTTGTAGTTGTTACAGAAAAATCCTTTGCGCTTTGAATAATCAGTTCTTTTGTACCTTTGAAATGTAAACAAAAAATTAATCGATATCAGCTACAGTTTTCAAGAAATTAATTTACGGCTGGTAACGGCTGGTATATAACTTCAAAAATTTTACATTTCGAACGTTCGGGATAGTTGTAATCAAAACGAAATATGCGTCTATCTTTTCTTTATTTTCTCCCTTATCGCACTCCTACACCCCTTTTTTGGCAAATAGGGCAAGTTTCCGTATTGTTCTGTATTGCCTACCGGCTATTGTTGTTAGTCGTTCAATTGGTCGTTCTTTATGCGAATTTCGTCCATTGCATTTCTGATGCGGTTGGTAGCATATTTCGTTTCTAACGTGTAAAAAATCTCTAACTCTATCAAGAGTCTGATGGACTTCGCGGCGGGCACTCTCGTTAATTACTGGGGCTCATTTCAGTTTTCCGGAAAGATGCGAAGACCACCGCCTCGAAGACATCAGTCTGATCAGAGACAGACTTCTTTTGATGAACAATCGTGATTTCGACATCCAACGAATAAACTCGTTCGCTTTCTTACTTTAGAAAATTGTCTCAGTTTTTGATTCCTACATGCAAAATGTTCGATGCTTGAAATGAACCGTTTTCGTGCAACGAACAAATAACTACTATACCCAACAAATGGATTCTGTTAGAGAAATAACGATTTTTGTTAAAAGTAAAAAGTTACTCAAGACAATACCAGAAAAATTGATTTCTTTTCTATTGTATATGCGTCTCGTCAAATTTTTTACATTTGTATAAGAAGTAAATTTCTGTAGTTTTTAATTATTTTGTTAATATGGAGGACCGGTATACTATCGGTTTCGATGCAGCCACGGACTATGTTTTACAATTAAAAATGAAACTGAGGTATTGTATAACAATAGTCTACGTAAGTGCTTTGTTACGAAGTTATAGCGAAAATGTGAAATATGAAGTACGCGATAACGAAACGTTTTTCTCAATTATGAACAACTTGAGGTAGATATATGTAAACGTACGCGTAAATATAGTATTCGTAGTATGTATTTTAACTTTTATGAGAAAAAAATGTAACAGTTCTCCGTTGATTACTGTCAAGTGCAGATCTCTCGTGCACGTGACACGAGTGGTTGTAAATCTATCACTTTGCTCAAATATACGTCCTGCTGTAGGAATCTTCTTGATATTTAGGTTTTTATCACAATTTTAATAATATAAAAATTTCAATTGACGGAATGTGGCGGTGAAGAAATTTTCTTTATCCGATTGTCTGAATGTATTTAGAAATAAGTTGTAGTGATTCAGAAAGTGACAGTTTATCGGAAGACGAAGGTATGAATCTATTGATTAGACTTATCAAAATGGTAAACAAGAAATGTAATAGAATCTGATAGTGAAAGTGATTTTGAAGAAGAGTGGATTGTTAATGAAAGTTTCATTTTAATTCATTATGTGTGAATAAAGTTTATTGAAGCTTATTTCGATTATCTTATTTGCACATTCAATTACGAAATAATAATCGGTGACATGAAATAGTTTCTATGTAAAATTGTCGGTCAACAATGTGTTAAGAACCCCAACATCCAACAAACGCCAGTGATCAACATAGTCGTAGAACAAATTTTAAATACATTATAGTCGCCTAACATGATTGTTACGAGATTCTCGTTTTTCGACTTTATAGTAAGGTTTGATTATATTCGTTTAGTTTCGAGATTAATTGTGGGATAATGAAACTAATAATTATACCTATTTAATAAACCCTAGTGTTTAAACGATTGGAAAAGTATAATAAAGTGACAGGGGAAGAAAGTATAATTAAAAGTTCTCGGCGCGTGTCTTTCGCGATGCGACAGAAGTGATTGCCTCGAATTAGTATTCCAAAGTTTCAACGAAGCGCGTTACGCTTCAATTACACAGAATAATATCGAAACTGCAAGCGAATATCATGGAAGTTAACGATGGAATTAAATTTGAAGAATACATTAGGGAGAAGTTGAAAATTTAACAAATGCGTCTAATATTCATCTTGATCCTAGAATATCGAATAACAGAATTGATATGTTTTTGGGTACCATGGCAATTTCTGATGAATTAACTAAAATATTAGCGTTACCTCAGTCTTAATAATGTCGAAGGTATGTTAGATAGACGATTGGAGATCCTTAAAACTTTAACGTATATAGTCTTGGTTTTATCCTTATCGCTCATTAGTCTTAGTCAGTTTTTACCATTACTTATATCGAACACTTCATCTTCAAACTCTTCTCAATTCTCCTGTACAATCATAACCGAAAGTTTATTTTTTCTAAATCCTTACACAGTTTTCGTTTTGTTACGCGCATGTCACATTTTGTAATTTTCGTCAATCATAATAAAATTGTTCAACGCGCACGATTTGATAATTTGTTTTTACATCAAATTAGTGGTACTCTGCGCTTCAAGCGCTAACCTAATATCGCTTGTATATTTAAGGCGGGGTAATGAGATGATGCAGTTATTGTTGTCTATTGATTTGAATAACCTATCTATTTCTAAGTAGACTGTTGGTATTACAGTTTGACAGTTGAGTTTTTGAACAAGTTGGATGCAGTATTTTGTCTGTTTAATTATAATGATGAATCTGACTTAATTGCGTAATCTGAATTTGCATAAATAGAAAAAGTTGAAGCAACCGTGAACCAATCCATTTGCTGCTTCCTGATTTTGAAGTCAAGGCGATTACTACCCTGCCGAAGGGGGTAGAACCACGGAAGAACCCGTCGGGGTAGCCGTTTCTGGATTACGCGACCGAGTAAAACGGTACCAAAATTCTAAAGCAACCTTTAAGGTTCTAATCCTTGTATTTAGAAAATAATTGATTGTTTTCAAAAATCTAATTATGACGTCCGTACCATAAACTTGGCTCTAATAATTTGTATAGCGATGCTGTTCACTGCGCGACACATAATTATGTTGTTATGGAGCAACATTATTTGTTCCGACCGACGGAACAACAAAAAGGTCTTCGAAGGCCTCGCTTATTGCATGTTCGTGATTAAAAGACTATTTTTTAGATTGAGACGTTTTAAGTAATTTCGTCAACTACCGTGACTTTGGTTACGATGGTTTTTAGCAAATTTAATTTCGACGTCCTCAATAACCGTAGCATGTTATAAACGAGGTATTTCCTCCCCCGAGGTGCACCTAACGAGACCAGACCGGAATTTTGACCTCTGGGAAATTCTCAAAACGTCACCGTGTGCAGGTATCTTCCTACCCTCTTAAAACGAACGCCCCCTTCGAGCGCACAAGAGGGTGTGGACGATACTCGAAGGGGCACACTGATTGATAATTTGCATCATTTTGGCAAATGCCAACAGTGTCCACAGACAGAATTTAAGACAGAATCGAACGATCGAACAACTAACGAAAACTGAGCTCTTGCAAGAGTCGTGCGCTTTGCAAGAGATAACGAACCAGTTAACGAACAAGTCTTTAGACATAACGGAACCGAACGTACTCTCTTTTTGTTTCGGTTCCCTAGATGAATTATTCGAAATAATTCGACTCCTACGTATTTAAACCGAGCGATTTGTAACGTGAAACCGAACAATCGAAAACGAACGGAAGAGTCAGTCGCTATCGTACACGAACAAGCTATCCAAAATTAGTTTGGCGGATAACGTGGCGAGCAACCGCGTCAGATCTGGGCCTTACAACCCCAGAGAATGAAACGAAACGAAATTCCACGCTGCAAGGCGCGACATTGTTACCTCCCAGATACTGAAGCGATTGTACTACGTGTTGAATCGGAAGAAAATTCGCAAAGTAAAAACATTTCTAATATTTCTATATTAGAAACACTGATTTTATAAATCAAGCTATAGCATGTACATTTGTAAATATTATAAGATTGTAGTATCTAAGCGTCAGGATGTACATTGTTAGCCGCATACGGTGCGACTATGTATTCAGGTAGGGCCATAAAATCCTTCGCGCGTAGTCGAACGTACCCGAAGCGCGATTGGTCAAGGCTTGCTTCGAAAATAAGTATAAATACGGGAAAAAAGCAAGAAAAGTCAGTCGATGTTGAGCAAGCAACCGAGTAACCTATCCTTGGACAGGAGCAGCCAGGACCTACGCGGACCAGACTATCCATTCCCCCCCATTTTGACCTATCTTCTAGACTTCGCCTTCTTCGCAGAACAGCCAGAACCTTCGCGGACCAGACTATCCATTCTCCATTTTCACCTATCCTTAGACAGAGCAGCCAGGATCTTCCAGGCTAGCCTTCCTTCGTAGATCACACCTTACATCTACCCTTTCACTAGCTCGGTAACCTTTGACCGCTTTGAGATACAGAACCACGACCCTACTGCAACGTACATGACAGTATCGGAGTAAGACCGCTACTCCCGCCCCTGGCGGCTATAGAACAAGAAAATAGGTAATAACTGCGTATTGTTTTTTTTGCGATTAAGATGAAAAATATGAACATTCGTACGTCTAATAGCGAACGAAAGTAAAAATCTTTTTGTTAAAGTTAAATTTTTGCAGAAATCAGTTGAAGGAGCATTGATTTCTTATACTTTTTCCACTTCTGTTTTATTTTTTATTTAAAACGCTGAGTAGGGCGGATAAACATACAACCGCCCCTTTGAACGGCTGCCTATGAGTGTGTCGTATTATTATTTATTATTTGTTATATTTTGTTTCTTTATCATTCAACATGCTTATTTTAAGCATTGCTTTTATTACTTGACTCTTTTGTTTTATTTTATTAATATTGTTTTTTCTCTTCAACGCTGCGAAGATATTTTCTCCTCGCATAGATCGTTTTTTCTATTATATTATACTTGTTATTTAATAGCACCGTAGCGGATATGGGATGAGTGATTTGTAAAAGTAATCGTACCACCCTTGGGACTTCGGCCTCAGGGCAACATTTTTTGGAAAATGCCAACAACGATTTTGTGTGTTGATTGAGAGAAGAGTTTTCAAAAAAATCCAACTCTATATATTTGGTTTAATAATGTTGTTTAGTCGAGACTTGGCCTTTACTAGATGAATAAATTCTTGGTTTCGGGAACTTGGCTTTTTTCTAACTGACCTGCTATTTTACATTTATGCAGGCTTATATACCAAATTCTGAAGCAGCAACGAGCCAATCCGTTTGTTGCTTCTTTTTTGGTGTAAGAGTGGTCGCCACCCGGTAGTAGGGGTAGGACCCCGGAAAGATCCGTTAGGGGTAACGCTTGGGGTTACGCGGCCAAGCGGAATATTAATTAAGCGGTTTTGGGTTTATGGTACGTCATTGAGTTAAGGCATTAAAAACGCGAATCCTTACAAATTGCAAAGCGCCTTTAAGGCACTAATCCCTGTATTCAGAAAAATTCAAGTAATAAGGAAAAAGGTAGGTAATAATTGGGAGTCCTCAAAAATAGCCAGCTAATTGCGTCCGTACCATAAACTTGGTTCTGTAGTCAGAAGGGCGACCATTTGTCGCGACGCGACAAAAAATAAATGTGCTTTATCCATAATACGAATATTACATTCATAGGTCTGATAACCCTCTGAAGACTGATGAAATAATATTACTAAATAATACTACTAAATAATAATCCTAAGTAAATATTTAGAAAAACTGCCGGAATATTTGTTCCCAAACAGGACCACTTATTCGCTTTATCTCATCTTATTAAGCATTTGAACGAATATACTTATTTACCGATTGTGTTTTAATCTATTTTCAGTCAACAATGGAATTTATTTAAACATGATCTTATTGTATGGAACTAATAGGAAATTAAATATTCCACTTTTTAAATTACAAATAATTTTCTTTTATTTTAATTCATTATATTCCACAATATTATTTAAGAAATCAGTATGATTTATTATTTTATTATTCCTAATTTATAAATGGAGTCTTGTTTTAATAAAAATTCTAATACAATTTACACGATTAAGGTACGAAACATACCAGCATCACACATCCGTCTTCTCATAATCAGTGGAACCATTTTTCACCTGATTCACTTCGGGTTTAAAAACAACGAAAACAAAAGTTATATAAAACTTGTAAAATCCAATACAATGTGTTTTAATAATTTCAATGATTTTAATTGGTTTCAAATGAGTTCAATGATTTAACAAATAGAATCGATAGTATCATTCACTATTGCATTGCAATTGCACAAGGTTGAAATAGCTTTACTGTAGATTATACGCGTTAATACGGATCTACGAATTTTCGAATAACTATAACGAGATACGAAAAGAAAAAAATGAAAGAACGAAAAAGAATTTTTTTTTGTAAGTGCACTGTTGTTTGTATCAATAAATAGGTGGTCTCGTAAGAATGAGATCCTCTATTTGTCGATGCAAATAGCAGTGCATTTATAAAACAAAAAAATAAGAAAAGAAGAATAAAAAGTAAAGGAACAAGTTGGAATCTGTTATACAATTCTTATCGATTATACGAAGAGTACTGGTATACTGGCTCGCGAGAAGAAAAAGAGAGAAAAAACAAGATTCAATTGAATTCTTCTTCGCCGACCGGCATAAGACTACCTCCTTCTAATTCTTCGGGTGGTGCGAATCCTTCCTAAATGATCAAAGAGATTGGAAAAGATCAGAACAAGAATAAAATACCTGTGTAAACACTCATCGAAATCCATCGGTAGCTCTGTTGCATAAAGGATTTTTCTGCACCATTGGCGGAGGAACTCCGTTATCATAATCTTGGCACGCAATTTCGTGGGGTCTTCGAAGGCCTCGATTATTGCGCGTTCGTGACTAAAAGGCTATTTTTGAGATCGAGATGTTTTAAGCAATTTCAATAGACCTAGCATATTGTAAACAAGGTATTTCTCAAGGGTTGGTTCAATATGTGCACGCAGCGAGACTTCGAACCGTGCACTTAACGGGACCAAGTCGAAATCTTGACTTTTGGGAAATTCCCAAAACATTTCCACCCTCTTGAACAATCAGTCGCTATCGTACACGAACAAGCTGTTCAAAATTAGTTTGGCGGATAACATCGCGAGCGACCGCGTAAAATGTGGGCCTTACAATCCCAGAGAGTGAAACGAGACGAAATTCCGCACAGCGAGACGCGCGAGAGAGAAGGAAGGGAGTGGCGTTTCGTCCTGGGCGTGCCAACGGGACTCGTCAGTAAGACTTCCTAGCAGATTCAATTACTATAATTAAAAAAAATACTGTAAGAGTTTTGGATAGGTTAACGTATTTGTTACTGCGCCGTAACGAGGTTGAGTGATGTTCGATTGTTTTTTATAAGACATAGCGATCGCAACAGGGAAGAAGTCAGTTGTTACTTAACGGCAGTAGAAGGTATATCGTTCTTTACTTTCTTTATGTATTTTTAGTTGTCTAAATTATGTAGTTTAATACATGTCATTACAATACTAAATAAAGTCGATTTTAGAAAAGTATCATTCTTAAGAACTAGTTTGCCAAAACGAGGTTACGCGTCCTCAATATCCTCAATTTTCAACGGTAGGTCCTCCTTATCGTGTTTATTTCGATGACGTAAGGAAATTTTAGATTCTATTCGAATTAATCACAAGTATACTATAAATTGAATCTATTTTTTTTTCTAATAACTAAAAATACGTCGTATACTAGCAAGATGGACGTTTACTATCTAACGCCCAACCGATGAGAACAACGAAAATAAAATGTTAAATTTAGACAATAATCGAATCTATTAAACTTCGTAGCCCGATGTCGATGGGTTCCTCGTTATAAAGAAATATCTCATTGTTGAACTTAAGAAAAACATTTGTCAAGAACCCATAACTATAATTGCTGAAAGAGTTAGGACAGACGAATGTTCGACAATTTTATCAATTTTAACGGATCTAAAAATGGACAGAAAAAATGAAGGAAAATATGGAAATGCTGACAACCAAGGAAATAAAGGCAAATGAAAAACGTAAATGTTATTGTTAGGTTTTTAATATGAAACAATATTCACTTATACGTTTAATGATACACATCTCGCTGTGACGGAGGCGAACAAAGAACTAAACTGCTGGCAAGAACCAAAACTCGAAACAAAAGAAGATCTGATCACCGCGACGCCACACACACACCCACACACACATACACCGTGAACATCGATACGTTTACAGTTGTAATGAAACCACTCGAAGAAGAAATATTTTTTTTTCTCAAAGATGCATCTAAGTGATCTTAAGTTCTAACTCTTTCTGCAGTTTAAAAGTATTATGGAGATTATATATACATTTTTCACAAATCACGCAAAAGTAATCGATGAGTATATGTAAAAATACAGAACGATAGATGTATGGGATTCTAAAAAAATATAAGGTAACTGTTTTAGGAAATTAAATATATTGCACAATATATTATAAAAGCAATAGCATTTAGAAACAGGCCGAACAACTTTCATATCTTAATTTATATAAAATAAATGTAAAAGCTTCTAGTCGAAAATTGATTATAGATCAACATTATATAACTCTGCTAAATTGATTACATTCAAATAATTAGAAACAACGGATAATAATGCAACAAGAATTGCAACGAGGATGTTCTGCGCTATCCCTAGTTTTAGTTTGCTGCTTACTGCTTGTTAAAAGTTCTTTTTTTTCGCGCGTGCACTTTGCTGCGGTTCTGAGGTAACTGCCAAGGGGTTCATCTTAGTCCTCTTACCAAAAGGATCGTCACCTTCCCCACTCCGCGGCCAGATCCTTTGAGAATACTCTTATTACTTTACACGTGCCTCGTAGCACCATGACATCGGGTCATCGGCCACGGGTTAGCATTTCGGCGATCGGTAACAGGATTCTATCCGATCCTTTAAATATAACATCCGCGACTCCTAGAACTCGCGTCGCGTTACCCTATACTTGTTTACCATAGGTCCCCGATATCGGCATCCCGAGCCACTTGATAAAGAGGTCGATGCCCAAGGGTGTAATGACCCTGGCACGCGTGCTATCCTTTTACAAGGATCGACGCTGACAGGCAAATATACTCTTTTCTGTCTCCTAACTATCGTGTTATATTTAGATAACGCAAAAAATTTCATTTATCGCAATCAATTAATGTCCGCGTTCATAATATAATAAAGGAGTCGAATATATCGTTCCTGGGCATCGTTCAATGTGAAGAATTTAGAATACCGTCTTGGATATTGAAGATTCCAACGCAAATATTTCTCGTCTTCCCATCGAAGAAAAATGAACAGCACGAACTCTCGAAGCCTTCTTTTCTAGAAAGCATCGACCAATATCTAGATCGCGCGACGATATATTCTGATGGATTTAAAAGCAAGCTCGAAGCTCAAGTTTTAATTTGCTGAACTTTTACTCAATTTTAATCTTGCAAAGTACGAGCACGCATAGACAGTCTCGAAGGAACTGAGGTATGTAGAGAAAGTTAATAACAAATAAATTATCTACACAGATCTCAAAAGAGTATGTCTTTTCACTTTTACCTTTAGAAGTCATCGAATCTGGAAACTTAATAATTAAATTAATTATTGAGCCGTATTATAAAATTTGGTTAAATAGAAAAGTTATAACCTTAATATACCTGCTTACTTGTCATAAGGAAATTCTAGTATTATTTAACAAGATTTTCAAAGGGCATTGGAATATTTCATAGAAAAACCCACGTGAGATTTATATCTACTGTATCATAAATGATATTTACGAAATAAATATATTAACTATCCGACATAAAGCATGAAGTAATACTAATAGGACTGAATATCGGTTATTTATGTTGATTTTGCATATGCGTATGTACTAGAAGGAAAAGATCAACGAACACACCATATTGTACACGACTGTATGAACGCAAAAGAAGATTATATCGAGTAAGAGAAAATCCCCCAAAAATGATGCAAACCGAATTGAAATCGTATTGAAATTCTTGTATAGAATAATTAATAGAATGCAATATGGTTATGCTATTAACGTGGTTGCTAATAATCTCGATTAATCGATACAACTTAGAGCATGCAAAAACAAAAAAGTTTCATAAACTTTTTATTGTGCGATCTTTCAACCTTATTTTTTCGACAATTTTGTAAGGAAAGCTCGTAGTAAATATACTAGATGTATACTAGACTATGAGGGCGTTTATTAAACTTGTTTGCAACCGGAGGTTCGTCCAAGAATGCCTTCTTAGATCACTTGCATTAGCCTCGAGGACACCCCCGAGGGCCATGGCCCATCCAAACAATTAGGCAAGGCCCCAGAGAGGGGTGACCCTCCTCGGCCGCTCTTGCACCCTGACCCGATATTCTTACACTTTTGGCAAACCTCTATACATATATTTATACTTTGTATATATTTTAGCAGTTTGAATATTTTTGATAAAATGATATTGTAAATAGAAAATTACTTTGATTATTCTCTCTTTTTAAGAAAGAGGGTTGTTGACTAATTTTAATGTCTTTAAAATATGTTGTCAAGGGTATGATTCTGCACAACTTTTTCCTATACATGTTATCGCATAAATCTTACTTATGGTGATAACGATGTTAGTCTGCAACTCTTTTCTTGTGAACCACCCTCTTTAAACTACCATCTCTCGTTACGAGACACGTAGATACCATTATGCTGAGCACATAATGGAATTTTTGGTCCGATAAAAATATGATTTCAATAATCGCATGATCGAATTCTTTAACATAATAATGGCAATATTTCCACTTAGAAATCCAATTGAGACTTACTTGGCAATCGTCAATAAAGTTTAAAATATAACTCAAACCAAATATTTCTGTGCATACTTTTGTTTATGACTAGCTTTAATTAGGTTAGGTAGCAACGTTATTATCGGGAGTACAGTTTAATAGGGTTACAGGAATACAGGAATAATGGTCGTCGTATTCTTTTCAAATATCTTAGAAATAGATGACCAAACGGTGTTGGTAGGTGTAAATTGATCAGGATGATCACTTGTTTTTTAAATTTTATCCTTTCTTCTTCGTTTTATATTTTAAAAATAACCAAAGATACCTGTAATGTATTATATAGTCTCGATATAAATATTCATGTCTGATATTGGTGTACTCTGGATAGGCATTTAACACGAAAAATTGGATTCAGTACATCACATGTTGGCTTCAATATTCTTCGTGGAATATTAGTATTCCAATATTGTCCGCGATGTTATATAGTGGCGCATATTTGTTTTCATTAGTGGAGACGAGTATTAAATTTGATCGCGATATTTCCACTTTGTCATGCAAAATCGAGCAATTAAATTATTCTGCGAAGTTATTATGTTTATGTTCAACGTGGTGTTCGGTATAAATTAAGTAATTAATTAGACGTGTACTTTATTCGCGAAAGAAGTACATTAAATTTCATAACGTGTAATAAAAATTCAATTTGAAATCTGTGCATCGGAATGATTATATTATATATGTATATATATAGAGTGCACGAAACCAAATTATATTTAAAAATAATTGCGTCCTTTTGTAATGTGTATCTCACTAAAATTAAATTCGGGAGAAGAAAGGATCCAATTTCAATGGGAAAATTCCACATCCTGTATCAATTACAAGTTTTATATTCTGTAGATATTGCAAAATTTTATATTTTATGTTATAGCTTCCACAAATATCGTTCTTTTGCTACACCAATGACGCAATTCCAAACTTAACGTTTTTGAGTTATTAATTTTGTAAGGACGAATTTTAATGGAAAAATTTGAACGATCCATTGACGCAAAGACGATGTACAACCATAAGCCTCTTTTCTACCCTTAACAATTTTCCATAGCCAATGATTGCGGGAAAGAAATCTTCGACTAAAAATTTGCTGAGAAATTTTCCTCCGATAAAAGAGGGGTGTAAAAGTTTGAGGAAGGGATTTAGAAGAACCAATAGATGGCTGCCGTCTTGAGTCGCCACTTGGAATTTGTAATTCGGCATGAAAAATCGCTGAAACTGGCGTTTCCCGCGACCTCGTGAATTATCATAGGAAACAAGAAACGTGCACGGAAAGGATCCTCGACGCTATTTTCCGCCCTCCTTGAATTCCTGCCCTCTGTAATGAAAAATGCAAACAGCAGCCGCTAGATATCAAAGCGGTGTACACGGTTTCCCAATGACAAAAGCTATCCACGGGATATTTTACTCGTCGACGCTGTTCAAATGAACAAAATGAATTTCTTTAAACTTTTATCGCCTGCGTAAAGGAAAGTATAAAATTATGTTTCTGACAAAGAATAGATAATGGTACCTCTTCGCAGAGTGACGGTAATTAAAAAACGGTTGTTGAGATTATTTAGATCCATACCTTTCTGTGGATAATTAAAGGATAATCGATTTTTTGTTTACTGTAGGTAAACTCAATTTCCGAGTAGATCTGTTGGTTTATTTAAGTGAATACGTATGTGTACGGGGAAAGAATAATATTGATTTAACCGAACCTATAATCCATTAACTTCTCTTTGAACTGAACATGATTATCACCAATAATTTCGATTTAGGTTGGACTACGTATACAGGAATGCGGTTGTTACGACCACGTATCATTGCTTTTCTCGGATGACTATCGCCGGCTATTATCAATGAAACCAATCCGAAACTTTGTCCCAAATCTATAACTAAGAATGATCCAACTTCCGGTATATGTATGTAGAATTTTATTTATAGATAGGAAAACAAAAGATTAAATAATAAATATTTTATAGTAAACAGTCTAAAAAGAATCTGCTCCTTGAAACGCAGCTTTGCGTACTGTTACTCTGGGGAAATAAAATTTGTTTATCATTTTCGTGACGCGGTCGCGATGAAGCAGCCGCCTGTGTTAGAATAAGATTAAGTTTAATGGGAACTAGTGGCCGAACGACGGTCATATATAGTGGAAAAAGTTGTTTACAATAACGATCTAAACAACATAACTAAAAATCAAAGAAATCCGAGGTGCTTCACCCTTAAATATCTATTTCCTTTGCAACTGTTTGATTCTAACAATTGGTACTTTTCCATAAAAATACTTCAATTCACAATTTTGTTAAATTTATTAATATTCTATACAATATGTCAAACTTATTACTTACTATTATCAGTGCAGAACATGGTATAACGAATGGAATTAACAGCTAAATTTGTTACAATTAATAGACCAGATATTCCAATTAATTACGGTAAGGTTGACAATTATAAGAAGAATCTCAATAAATAAATACCATAAATACCGTAATAACCTTCTCTGATTCGCTACCGCTGTGAAGGAAAACATCCAACAACTTTTCTGACCCGGTCCGTACCAATTAAAAATTGGGGAAGTAGGCAAACAAAAACACAGAAATAGCGCAAACAACGGCTAAACATAAATATCCAAAAAATCCCTTTCGGTGTTATTTCAGTTAGTTCGACAGGCGTAGATATGTTTGCGAAAACAGTTTTGATACCCGTTCCGTCACGCGCACGCTGACATGTTCTACGCGCGTACCCATTTTGGCATAAGCAAACAGCCCAAATAGAATTTCCAGTTAGCCAGGGGGTAGGGAAACGGGGACGGAATATCGAGTATCGAAACGCGTCTATCACGATCTCCTCTCGAGAGTCGAAAACGAGGCTGAGAGCGATTGGATTATTATCCAAGTGATGCTGTTGACCCTCGAGTACCGTAATTATTATTCGGAAGCATTCGGTTGCCGCTAATCGCGCGAGCCAATCTCTTCGTGCTATTAGTCGCTCAATTCTAGACAGCAATCGTCAAACCTTTTAAGTATGATTTACGCATCCGCTCGTTCGACAAGTTTCTAAACGTAAGAGAAATTTAATAATACAGAATGAAAAGCTATGAAACACAATGTAAATCTGAGCGTCCGACGCTCTCAGAGAGAATGTCCATCATTCTCATCGCAATTGCAAAACTCTCAGGCAGTCCCTTTCTACGACGCAGTACCGAGAAGGGCTTTATTTATGACACTCTCTTAGTGTCACGACCAGGAGGTGATGTAACCTGGACGTCTCTCTCGTGACTTTGGCTTCATCTTACATAATTTTCTTTAACATTAATCCATTAAACGTACGAATAACGAAACATTTTCTTTTTATAAGCTGTAATAACCATCTTGTTTTTACGAATATCTCGAAAATGAATATATTTAAGAATCATGGAAATCAGAGAAAACGTAAATGTTCTAGAGTTTTACCTGATTTATTAATTAATAACTCAATACTCATAAAAAAAGATTAAAGGTTGAGTTATTTGTCATGTTAAATTACAGTATATGTCGTAAATGTAATGCACGGAGCTTTACCCCAATCTAATCCCCGTTTTGAACAAGAGATAAGACGTAAAGTGTCCAGCTACTAATACTGACGCATGTCCTTCTAGACATGCACCCTTAGAGGCAGAATTTACTGCAGTGCTAGCAAATATCTCGAAAATTAAGCCGAAAGTTGGTTACACGTACATGAAAGAGTTGTTTAAAGTGTTTGTATCTATAGCATATTAAAAAAATCATCGAAAATGTAGTCTCCTTTCTGTACAATTACTGTAAGCAAATTCCTCCTCCGTTCCGGAGCCGGTGACACTTGTAGCAAGTACTATGCTACGACGTTTGCATCTCGACATCATCCTCTCTGCCTTGAGCGACAGTTTCAGGGTTTAAAGACCGTCTGGGAGGAGTTAACAAGGCGTCCACAAAGGACACAGGACGAGAGTCGAGTTTAGACTTGGGATGTTTTTCATTCTGTCCTTGCACAGGTTCGTACGTACTCTGACTGAACATAACAGCACAATTTTTGAATGTTTTAAGTTGTGTTAGTGCGAGTATTGTTCACAGTTTTGTTTAAAGTGAGATTAGTTTGTGCGAGTCGCCGCGGAATCGTGTGCAGGACTATTCGGGAGACCGTTCACGAAAGCATTTGCGGATTTCTCTGTGAACGAAGAAACTCACCGGCTCACATTCGGATATGGCGTTATAAACTAGGGATCATTTAGACGATGCAGTAACTCAAAATATAAATTGTGAAATGTCGTCGACATCGATCGGACAATAACGTCACAGAATAACGCGAATGTTATCGTTACTTTCCGAGCAACGACGATATAATACGCGGTATATCGCATAAAAATTGTCGATTTAAGATGAGTAACCGAACAATCACACTTAGAGCTCATTTAAAAACGTGTTGATCCAGCAGTTTAAAATATTGCTTTCATTCGCGTAGTTATAGAAAGGGTCTGCTTTGAAAAGTTTACCAAACTACAGGGCTTGAAAGAATGCTGCGATTGAAGATATCGGGGGTGACGCGATCGAAAAAATGATTCGCTCGACCAACATAGTGACATTCACGAATTGTGCGCAGCAGTGAACGAGATAAGAGTAGGGAGAAGGGAGTCAACGTAGAACTCGCTGACACGTCACAGGAAGGAGCAACTGATCAACTGACCAGATTTCCTTTAACTAGCAAGAAGAGCGCTTCGCATAACTATGCACAAAGTCACGGGTTATCTCTGTGTCTTGCAAAAAGGTGGGGAAATTCGATAAGTTTTGTAAGCACATAAAATGGATTTCGGATACGCTATTGTGAGCGAGAAATTTGGAGCGAAAATCGGTTTTGTTCGAACTAACCAACGCATCGACCATTTCTCATCAACGCACTTATCGATACGCTGTTAATAGGTTGACGAGATAATTATTCCGTCGATGACAACTGCTGAAAATCTAGAAGGTCTCGAGCTTGCTCTAGCTAGTTAGTGTTCGTCTTCGAAGACAAAGATAAACTATGTACATCTAGGAAGAAGAATCAGCGTAGATGGAGTTAGATCGCCGTAGCAAAGGGTAACTGCGTTCTTTAAAATGCCACATTTCATGACGGCTAAGAAGTTACGGCAATTCCTGGGTCTATTTGGGTACTTTGGAAGACTTATAAGAGGGTATGCCAACATGGTAACCCTATTGTCGATGTTGACACAGAAAAACATACCACGGACGTGGGACATTGCATAGAAAGAGGAAATACCTACTCGTCAGATAAGAAGCTTGAAATAATTACTTTTAATTTCTTATAAATCTTTCATATCAGACTTTATCAAAAGCTTTTTCTTCGTCCAGGAAAGCTGCAGCGCAGTATTTACTTTCCATTATAGAGCCAAATACGTGATTTATTTCTAAACCCAAATTGGTGGTCTGGAATCAAACTTCCGACTTCAGTTTCTTTCATTATTCTATTATGGACGATTTTGTTTTTTATTTTCTATTATAGATGTAGGTCTGTGCGATGGATGTTAATTTTGGATGTTTACTAATTTTTTTCAATGGTATAATTTGGGCACATTCTTAGATTTGTAGAAAGTGCCCTAATGATTATTACGCACCTTTTTGCTTTAATTTACAGTTCCTTTAATTCAAATCCTTCCATTTAATTCAAAATTTGATTTTGTTCAACTTCCATCCTATTTTTGTGGATCGGTGGAACTGGGATGATTAAAAATCTTTTACGACTTTCTGTACTTTTCCACAAGGAGTAACTTATCCTTGCAATATGATCTAGATTTATAATATATTTGACAAAGTTATTGATATATGCGTAGCGCAGATTTTTATTCTTATTTTATCAATGAGTTTGTTGCAATTTATTCTTTTCTTTTTTTCGATTAGGCCTATCATGTACAATGAGTACTTTATTAGCGTTGACATTTCAAAATTGCAAGTGGTTGAATGGTACGCCATCACCTGTAATGTGGTAGTTAGACAGCCGCCATTTCTCTGCTATATATATTTTCTTGTCCAGTTTGTTGTACTATTAGTTAACGTTACCGCTTCATCTCTTTACTGCTACTAGCTCCAGTTCAAAGACTGTGGACGTGTAATCAGACGATAGCTCAATTAGTTCTGTCGTTTTAATACTAAAGTTGGTGTTGGTTATTGCCATGTCTAGAACATTTGAGGTTTTAGTTGTGTCCGATAATTAATGGAAGGACCACTCCGAAGTAGATTTCGGAGAACAAGAGTTGGATTTTCAAGGTACTTTTATTCCAGCCCAATACAATGCTAGTGTCTCTAATACTATGTTCCTCTAGATGCTAAATTCAACTATTCTACAATGCTATCGATGTCAAGGTTCAAATGATTCTCCTTTACCGTTCCAAAATCCGAATAAACTACAACTCTTAACTGAGTCGTTGTAGAGGTTAAGACACGCGGATAGAATTACGCTATTGGACAAATGTGTAAAGACTAAGTGGCTGCCCCCAAGACGAAGGTCACTCTCGGGTGTCGCGTTTTACCCTCGAATGACACTTCAGTTCCAAAATGCGTGTGACAATGAAAGCATAAATCAACTAAAGAGTCTGCTGACACAAGAAGCAGAAAAGACTAGATTCTAAGAAAGGGAAAACTACAAGTGCCACATGGGCAAGAATCCTAATAATTATCGCCAGCATGGGTGGTTTCACTACCGTCGACGTGAACAAATAATATACAATATAAAGAAAATTTTGTATTTTGAGTTTAGTAATTTATTAATGGAACTAGCGGTAAAATCTAGACATTTGGTTAAGGGCCCCAAATTGTTTAGCATCGAGTACTTTTGGCGACATCGCATCGGGGTTACTTCAATGGCGCACCAACTCCGGACCGCGTACAATGGATCCCCTTCTACTTCCATCTTGGTTGACCCATGGTTCTGGCGGCCTCCCGCAATAATTGGGGCAGGAATCAAAAGAGGAGGACCCCTTCTTGTGGAAGTCAATACCCGTGTAATGCACGTAATGCCCGTTTCGCAGCCAACAAGTGTTTTGTTGGTTTAGTCCCCGAGAAAACATGGCCAAAGCTAACAACGTTCAAGGCAATGATCACAGGTCCTTAGTCTTTATGAGATGGCAATCTTACTAAATGATGACCATGAGAAAAGGAAAAAAGTACAAATGTATAATAATCATGTGTACTTTTAGTTTAAACAAATGTATTAGAATTAAATTTAAATTCATCGGATTTGTTCTTTTTTTCTCGTTGATGTAACGTTTTTTCGTCCTTTCTTTGCCGAAGCTAATTAAATACTGTGTCAAGGAGGACGCAGCGTGGGTCAATTAATGACGACAAATCGGTAACGGAAATGCATCGTATTAAAACGGAAATTACTTAATTAGTCGCAATCGTTGCTTCAACCGGGATTTCGGAAAATTATTCGCATCCCAGTTAAAATTAGTATGTGCGCGATCGTTCGTACGATCGATCGATAATAAATGGGGAAATCGGGACGTTGCATGGAAATGAGATGAATGTTTAAAAGATATTTGGCAATTTTAAGCTGGCTATCCTTCATGATAATATAACATATTATATTCATATGCGTGCATTAATTCAGAATACAGTGCAGAATGCAGATATGCGTCGCGCGTTTGCATCTTCTTTCGAGTCTTATTCATGTTTTCCAATAAATGCGACGAGAAGAATTTTTATTGTTAATCGACACTTTTTCGAGCAGCATTTTATTTATTTAAGGAATTTCGTAAAACCGACAAATGTTCTTGAAAGCATTTTTTAGAAATTGTTGTAAAACAAGCAATTGCTCTGCGGAGAATTTTCTGTGGACGTAACACAGTAGATTCGTGATTTCGATCTTTAGATCTGTTATGAAAATGCACATATAATTCTAATTCCAATATAAAAGATTTTTGTTATTATACAATTAAAATAGGTGATGCAAATTTTAAAATAAATTTTTAATATCATTTTTAATATTTCTCTGAGATTTATATGATTGAAACATTAATCGAGAGTTCTTTCTTAATCATGCAATAATGCGATGATCACTATTATAACACAAAGTTGAACATAAATGGTTATTTTTAAGTAAATTGGTTATAACCATGATATAAAACCAGTATACAATAATAAGTAATATGTATAATATTTCGCTCAAGTTAAAGAATTTTTTGGAAAATTAATTTTTAAATTTTAATAGATATAATGTCCGTTCTAGCAGGAAATGTTAATGATAATTTTCAGTTATAAAAATTCAAAGTAGTATTAATAAACGTGACGGTAAAAAATATTAATAGCATTTTTTAATGAATTCCATAATTAGTTTTAAGAAAATTATTAAGATAATTAGTTTTAAGAAAACGTACAATAAAAAAGCTACGTCTATATAAAGACCACGATGATTAAAAGAAAGAGAAAAAGAAGAAATTTACGGTTGCAATATAGGCCGTAATAACCGTTGCACTGCATTAAACTTTTATCTGCCATGAAATGTTCTATTTGGCATCGATAAAAAACAGCTTAAATATTAATAACAGTTTCCATGACAGCACTCGTTAAATTCGTTCAAAGCAATTTCAAACGGGGACAAAAAATGTAAAAGTATAATAAAACGAATGTCGTCTGTTCAAAGGCGACGATAAAGGGGTTAAGCTCGAACACTTTTATAATTCGATAAACTGTGCACACATGCATACGTGCGTATAGTTTAATGGATGCAGGAAGTAACTACTACCTCAGCTGCACGATTACGACTTATGTTATAGCTATAAATGTCGAAAATTACATCTTGATTGATCTTCTGAGTAATATTATTAATTCACTCTCAATATTGGTAATTGAACATTCGCGCGCACCAATTTTCAGATTTCGAGCAATTAAAAGTTGGTGTTTCGTAAAGGTTTTAGTTAAATAAGTTAAATAGTTAAATAGTTAAATAAATTAACATTTTTGTTACTTCGTAACATAGAAATCCCATAAGAATCATTAAAACCAAGTTTAAGGCACGAACGTCATAAAAGGGCTACTTTTGCGAGCAATCAATTATTACTTGCCTTCTTTTTATTAGTTTAATTTTCTTAAGTACAGAGATTAGGGCCTTAAAGGTTATTTTAGAATTTGTAAAGATTCGCACCTTTAATGTCTTAACTCAATAGCAATTGACGTATCGTAAACATAAAATTCCGCTTGATCGCATAACTCAGAAACGGCTACCACGACGCGCTTTTCCACAGTTTTATCCTCATGGCAGGGTAGTGATCGCTCGCGCTTCAGAATCAGGGAGCAATAAATAAATTGATTCGCGGCTGCTTCAACTTTTTCTATTTAATCAATTTCAAATTACGCACTTAAGTCAGATTCATCATTATAATTAAACAGATAATACCGTGTCCAACTTGTTCAAAATTTCAACCATTAAACTGTGATACCAACACTGTACTTGGAAATAGATATATTATTAAAATTAATATAAAAACATAACTACATCATCTCATTCCATCGCTCTAAATATTCAGACGCTATTAGCTTAATGTTTGAAGTGCAAGATGCAAAAAATTTGAAGTAAAAAAAATTATCCAATCGTACACGCTGAAAAATAATATTTTTCCCAAATTCAGAACTCAAAATCGGAATTTTAGATGTAATTTGCAAAATAAAAATATTGACAACATTAAAATAAACAAAAAACGAAATTCATACGTTTATTAGTTGCAGAGATGGAAACATTTTATGAGTAGTCGTATAACAGTACACGTGATTAATATGTTTCAGAAAGTGATTCTTTTTATATTTAAAAATTTCATCAGCTTTAGTTCCTTTGAACTTCGTTTCCAAAAATGTTCGTTCTATATCATAGAGGGAATAAAAAAAAAAAGGACCATTAATTCTTCCATGCATCTACTATGCGTGTGTACGTATGTATGTATTTCTCAATCTGTTAAAGACTTGACATTTAGTGTTTCGGTACAATAAAATAATAAACACGTAAATTTGATTTCTCAGAGAATATTATAATCATGAGTTCGACAAAAGACAACGAAGATTTTTGGTATAGTAACGAGAAACGATTTTTTTCTTTCGACAACAATGAGGTTAAGTTATTAAAATAGCAGATTAATTCAATAACAATATCGATTCATATTTAAATAAAATTTATAATATCAGATGATGTTTATAGATGGATCGGTTGTTTGGAGTATTAAAAACCGATACGGGGAAACTCTGAGTTGGCATACCAAATCCGTCGCAGTCGGAAGTTAAGCCTACGTCATATATTATCTGGGAAGAAATTCTTTCCTGCAGTATGTCAGTAAAGTCGCATATATTGTAAGTCAAAGTACCCAATGCAGTATCTTGAATTTTTATTATTTCCATCGATTATTGATCAAATAAGAATGTATACGAATATATGAATATATACAAATAATATAAGCATCAATATGTAATTTTCTTTTGTAGTGTTAGCTATGGATAAATTGCAAAATATTCCTTACAAAAACTCTCAGAAGAACTTTAAGATGAAGCAAACATTTACTCACGATATCTCTCCATAAGATTGCAACCAAGCGAAATTACAGCCATTTTAACGCATGTATCGCAGTGTGTACGTTTTTCTATTATGTTCTTACTTTTGAATCAATTTGTATTCTTTGTCAATCAGTGGACACTGCTGTGAGTTCTATACAACATAAAATTTAAATCTCTATTAAGCTACACTCTACACTGTATTTGTTATATTTTAGATGAACAACAACAAAAAGCGACTAATAGAATAAGCGCTTTCAGAAAGTTTGGTTTAACATTTCCGTAGGCACAAGAAAAAAACGTATATAAATATTCGCGTGTGATAGTTTTAACCAAAACAGGGCCGGTGTCAAGAAAATGTTTAGATGTAGATTTAGATTTAAATCTTAGGAACCGTTTAAAGTTGTCCGTTGTGTGCGCATGCGAACGGATTTAGCTAGTATACATTTGTTATTTTCGTGCAAGAACCACCCCCGATTGGTGCTGATCGGTGTTTCCATAGATAATTTGCTAAGATATCATATGCGTGCATTTTAACAATAGCCCTGAGCCGACAACAGGAGATGCTGGCATAGGTAAACGATTATCTACAAATGTCGTTCACTAAAATCGAAAAATTATGTACTGGAGCGGTGTATTGCCAATTTATGAATATGCTGTTCCCTGGGAATGTGCCGATGAAGAGGGTCTAGTTTAGGACGAACCTCGACTACAAATATACCCAAAATTTCAAAATTTTGTAAAGTGGCTGCAAAAAGACGAAGGCAGATAATGTAAGTAAAGCAGTCATTTGTACCATTTTCTTAATAAGTATTGGATAACAATGTTCAAAATTTTCTTCAAATTCAATCGTCAATATGTTTTATTTTTTATGATGTATATTTTTCTTTGTATAATATTCGACAAATTATTTAATTACGTTCTACGTATCATACTATTACCATTATGCATAATTTCACTTATTTCTCGATTTATTTGTGGTACTTGATCTATGTAGTATTTTCTGATACGGGTGAGAATCACGTATACAGAGTGCATAGAGATTTTTTATATTTCTCCACCATTCTATTTTCAAACTACACAGAATACCATAAGACGAGTGATAGAATTGAAAGTAGGTTTTTGATAAAATCGAGTTTAAAAATTTGTCAAGTATGGCTAACTTTTGATTGAATTTGACTTAATTATTCGACAGGATTGTAAATTTACGTAGTATCTATCTTAAGTCCTGTATACATCTGTTATTAAAATTGAATGTCAAAAAACGTATTACATTTCAATCTTTCCGGTTGATTCCTTTTGCCAATAACAAAACGATTGAGAGAGGGAACCTTCAAACTTGAAACAAATAAAATAATAAAAGCTACGTTAAGTTTGAAGGTTAAAATTTATTCTTTTACATTTTTATTAACAATTGTTGGTATTCGTTGTCATTTCATATGCCTTTTGTTTGCAGATTGTTCCAAGTGGCAAGCTGGTGAAAGGCAGGTTCCAAGACAACTTTGACTTTCTACAGTGGTTCAAGAAATTTCTTTTGTGCAAACTGTTCGAGAACAGAGCGGTACGATGCGCTTGCAATGCGAGCAGGAGAGACGAAGCTGAGAATGCACCTCATGACACTAATGCAAAACGCACAACTCTACGTGATATAAATTCGACTAAGCCGGCCGCCTGTATTGGTATATTATTTCGCAACTGTTTTTTCTTCTTTATGCAAATTTGAAAATATGTCATTGACGGGAACGTCAGATTCTATTTTATCCTTTGAGAACAACAGAATTATCTGCGAAGCTATCACTGTGTCTCACAATCAGTACGCATTGCTATGCTATGAGAGTCAAGAATTGACAAAAAATGTATTACTTTTTCGATCGTCTCCGACAAAGTAAAGCATAAAAAAGAAAAAGAAAAAATATAATCACAAACAAAAATTAAATATTCAAAATTATGGAGAATCACTGAAACGTATGTTTATCTAAAATCCTTTATATTTGCATTATTGTGGGATCAGAAGATTTAGCCGAAGAACAAGCGTAATTGTAGAAAGTAAATTTATTAGGTTTAATAGATGACGCGTACCACGCTGATGTCTTCTTCAATTCTGACTCTCGCTACGCACACACATCCTTATATATATATTCAATCATCAAACATTCTAGATTTTTTTCCATTCATTCCCTTGTTTTTTCAGCCACTCACATACATGCACACAAAGGTTGGAATATTCTCGAATAATTAATGTTCGAGAATATTCTCAATTTCGTCTGATGTTTTCACGCACACAAAGTCACACGTAATACTTACACATTTTTTTGGAATATTCTCGTATAATGGATATTCGAGACTATTCTAGATTACATTTTATTCCTGCACACACAAAGCCACGCATTACAAAATCATTCACACCCTACATTATTATCCGGGGTATTACAGAACTGACGAGCGTAACTTTAGGGTCGAATTCACTACAAAGAAATAAATAAAGGTTCATATTAAGTCTAATATTACCTTATCTCGTATCATCTCATTTATATGTGTTACGCAGTCGTTTTTCAGAATATCCTGTTATGGAAACTAGTATAGTGGTACTTAACCTCAGAGAGAGAGAGAGAGAGAGAGAGAGAGAGAGAGAGAGAGAGAGAGAGAAGAGCAAGGGAAATCACTACAGTGACACTTGGTATTCAAAGTGTTCAAAGTAATTTTAAGGAAAATTACACAAAATTAACATTGTTTGGTCTGGTTTTGCTTATTTGAAAATAACGTAATTATTATTGTATGGATGAACCATGGCTAAAAATAGCGATCAATCTTCGAATAATTATTCATTTATACGGTTTATACGAAAAAATAGCGGATTTAGGTATTTTAATTATGTACGAAGCAAATTTTGCTTCAGACGAGGAATCTACGACTCGTGTACACGCAGCAAATACCATACCTCGTTATTAGTTTTTTCAATATTTTTACGCACCTTTTCTTTATTTCTTTTCGTTTTTTATTCTTATATCAATAAAAGGGTGTTACAATTTGTTGCAATAAAAGTGTTATAATAAAATCGTCTCTATTTCCATCATTGAGAAAGTATTTTTATCGTATTGAAACAATAATTGTCGATACTAATAGTAACGAATAACATTGCGAAGAATAACATAACGCAAATGCTACTCTAAAATTGACAACCTCAGGGTGGAATTTAAGGGTATTCTACGTCGTGAGAGGCCACAATATTTCTTTGGCAATTGGCATTCGCGATAAAGTTCGATTGGTTCCCTATTGTCCTATTACTCGTTAGAATTGTTCAATTAATAATCGTTGCATTAATCAGTTTGATTAACTATTATGGTAACCAGTTTAACTAAATAAACTCGTCATTCGGTTTTGGATTTCAATTCATAATCACAATCGAACTCTATTCTCTCCTTTTAACTCTCTCTTCTTTTAAATATACAAATCGTTCTGGTAGAAGCCACTCTTTCATTGTTTGAACGCTATAACAGAATCTTGCGTAGTTAGAGACGTTAAAGTAATTATTAATTTGTACAGCTCATCAATTTTTATAACTTAAAAGCTTCATTCCGCTCGGTTAATATTCAGGTAACATGCAGCACGCGGCAGTGGCGCATGCCGCATGTTACACAATTGACGTTGTCACATGCGTCATTTTTCGACCAGATTTAATGCGTCGAAAAATGTTGCCAAATATCCAATAACTAATGGATTGGTGCGACAACGTAAAGTGAAAAAATGAGAGCAACAGTTCCTATCACGCTCGAGGAGAGAGATCTTTCGCCCCTGTCAGCAGGCGGTATACCCGCGGTTGCCCTGGCCTTCAAGGATGTTTAGGCGGGAGAGACCGAGTCAAGGGGCCCGAAAAGGAGGTATTCCTAAGCGAGCATCGGAAAAAAAAGACCTTTACTATAGACCAATTGTAATACGACAGAAATCGGCGTAGTAATCTTAGTTAATAAAGAAATCTCGCGCAATAAGTGCCACCTTGTTTTATTCACTACAAAAACCACATTATTTTTTTATTAAGATTACTATAATTCACCAGGATTATGGAGCAATAAAAGCGTTAATTATAAAGATAACAAAGCTTTATTATTGATAATCAATTTAGTGAGGAAATCAAACTGACTTTCCTGAACATTTACGTATAAATTCCCTTTTTCACCATTTTGGATTTCTTCTTTTTGTTTTATTACTTAAGGCTATTGTCGAATACACAGCTATCACAACCATTTGGGAGGATATGTTTCAAAATACAGACGACACAGCGCATGTGTCATATTGCAAAAGATTTGACATGCAACATAAAGTTTGTGGCATTTGAGTTGCTTTTGAAAACTTAGCTAAACTGTGCGATATGTAGGATGTCACATAATGCCTAATGTTGCTTTAATGGAATTGCTCTACAAAATTGTGCTCTGGCAAAGAAAATTCGATGATCAATTCTACCATTAAACGGCCTGACTGACATCGAATCGAACGTCAAAGCCAGAAAATTAAATTTTCTATTTTAAATTATTCTTCATCGGTTGTTAATATAGGGCTTATTAATATACTTTGGACGTTGCGTAGACCAGTGGTTCCTAACCGGTATGCATTTCGTGAGTGTAATCGAACAGCCGAATATAAAGAAATTAAAATTATAAAATTTTCATAAACACGATGTTTGATTATTTCAATATAGCAAAGTAAAAGCAAAAATTAATTTTGTTTTAAGAAATAGAGTCTTTTATATAAGCCGTGAAAAAAACCTATCGGTTCGAGCGAGTCTCCAACTATTTATAATTGTTACAATTCTAATTCCATCTAATCCAATTCTAATAAAATAACTGATGACAAGCTTGTGTATTTCATATTAATCTGAATAAGTGCTCCACTAAAGACAATTGCTCACAATAGTGATCCGCACCCCAGAAATGTTTGGGAATCACTGGCATAGACATTGCAAAGATACTTCTGGCATCTTATGTATGTAGAACGTCAGTTTTATTTCAAATTAAATATATAGATGTTGCGCTGTGCTTAACCCTTTGACTGGGGCCTACTCTCGGAGAAAATCATCAATACAAACTGCGTGATATTCGCTGCGACCGATTGTCCACTGATCAAAATATACAATATGTTTCTTCAACTTTAATTCATAATTAAATACAAAAAAGAACATCCAAAATTGATAATGAGGAACAAATTTAATTTAACAATCGCAACATAATAATAAACATAATAACGATTTAATTATCAACTTGTGTATGTTGTGTATTTTAAAGCATGGATCATCGTACAAACCTACATCGTATTTTTTACACATCATTGCACACTTTCGAGAATAATTTTTTTTCTTGAAAACGGATTAAAATAAGTATTTGGAAAATGCCTTCCAATGAGACGTAATGGATCGCCGTTATTTCTTCTTCCCTTGATGTAAATGTAAAGTTCGTAGATATTTCTCATATATTTGTTCAATGGAACAACTGAACAATATAGAGGCACATCAATATCGCAGCAATTGCCGCTTTTCAGCGATCTTCACTTGCTATGGTACATAAAACGATAAATTCCATGTTAAATCGATCGATAAGATCATAAAGGTGTTAGAATAAAATGAATATAAAGGGTGTATATGCACGTCTTTCCCATATATTAATAGATTTGTGAGGGCGTATATATACACTTTTCGTAGATATTGATAGGCTTGTGAGAGTGTATATATACACCTTTTACAGTCAAAGAGTTCATATGTGTGAATGTAAGTACTGTCCCATGCTATATTACCGCAAAGCTATACGAAACTAAAAAAATTTATCCTCTAATTTCCGTAGTTTATGGTAAACTTCCACAATCCGTCAGGATATTGTATATACTACGTTCACGCGCGGCGCTTTCATTTTTGTGAATTTCACCAGCTATCGATATGGTCTTCAAGGATCGAGAATCGTGCCTCGTTTCAAGATACACGAATCTCAAAAGCACTCGATACGAAACGGGAGTTGAATAAATATTTCTGGCTCCATTCATCGGTGAATATTCCGTGACTATTTTTATCTGGATTCTCCTATCTTTGCATTTCGATTGGCGTTCTCCTATTCTGCAATCGTGAAGTGCTTTCTGCTTCCGGTATCGCGGAGTGTTTAATTACAACATCCTCTGCTAGATAGGTAGAATAGATGGAACTTTATGTTGCGCATAAATGTAGATGTAGAAAGAGTGTTATTATTTTATATATGTGATACTTTTTATAAGGTATACTAAGCGGAAGAAAGAATGGCAAATTTATAACAGAAAACAAAAGAAAAATACTTATAACTGTGGAATTTTTTATGGATCACGAGCACAATTAGTAGATAGTACAATAATAAAGATGTACGAGGTGCTATTAAAAAGAAATCTGATATACTCGGTATCAGTTTTTCAGTATTATCTCGATGACCAATTATGTTCTATGGCTTTGATAATCTTTTGTCTGTGCTCTATATTGTGCTGACGCACACAACTTTTTTTCTGTGCAATCTCGTTACCATGTCTGTCTTTTCGTTGTTCTTAATTGTAGAAGCAAGGAAAAACATATATGATCGTAACGAAACGGCAAGAGGAAAAGGTTGCTTACACGCATTAGCTCTTACAGTAAAGATAATGAAATTATTCTCGAATTTTCATTATTTTAAAACATTTTTATTAACTCGCTTTCTTGTTTACCTGTTTGTCTGTTCGATATAAATTTTTCAATTGATTTTAAACTAACTACTACTTAAACTAACTTTACTAACCGTACGCTATCTGTCCATCCATCAATATGTCCTACCTTTGAAAGGCTGTATCTTTTGAACCGTAAGGTTCAATTTGGATTAGGAATCTGTGTTATCAATCAAGGTGCTATCTGGGGTTACGAATCTGTACAGGATTAGGAAAAATTATTTTATACTTTTTAGTCCGCCTTGAAAACGTGGTTCATTAACAAATTTCTTTTATTTAAATCATTTTATTTCATATTTTAAGAGAATATAATTGAGAATGAAGCTCTCGTTGTCGGCACCGTGTTGGTGGGGGCTGAACGCCTGGCTTCAATTATACTGTTGTAAAGAGAACGTGAGAGGGTAGGAAGGAAAAAGAGAGGGAAGAACGTTTCGTCCTGGGCCTGCTAGTGGACTCATCAGTAAGGCTACCTAGCAGACCCTGCCTTAGACGCTGGGATGGTAGGGATAGGTCCGAATTTCTATTATATAGAAACGGTGTAGGACATGGAGTGCTCGCGGGAAACTGACGAGTGTGCTGTCCCCCTAGTGGCGAAGACCGCCACAAGAATATAAATAAGCCTAAAGCTGGAGGAAAAGATTTTCAAAGCTAAACTCAGTTCAGATGAAATTCTAACTTCTAATTTAGTCCCGTTAGAAAATCAGAAAAGTGATATTCTTTTGGCAAATATCATTTTGTGATTTCGTGGTAACAATCAGAAATTTGCAATCCATTTATTTATCCATTACTTTAGTAGAACAATGGCAAAACGATCAAACACGAGTGAGTCTCGTGACAAAAATAGTAGTGAATACGAGTTCCAGACGTTTATACAGACATGTTAGAAAAACTGGATCTAGAAAAAAACGATAGTAGCGATAATGATATCATTCAATCAACAAGGCAACGAAGAAATTGCTAATTAGCCCGCAATGCATATTGGGAATTGCTTCAAAATTGATCACATATCATTATAATACCTTATCTGGTTCCAAAGTTATACTATATAATATGACGGTTCGTAGATACACATTTTCGCGGCAAAGTGGCGCGGAGTTGCTGGTAGCTAACGTTTGGGAAGGCGCCGAGTGCAAAGCGTTAAATTTCTACAAAGAGTAAACATTAAATTTGATGTGATTGAATGACATAAATAATGATCGTACCTTTTTGTCAACAGTTTACTATATGGGACGAGAGGTAAGTTTGTAACTACGATTCAGAAACAAAACAATAGTCATTTTAATGGAAGTAAGCACGTTCACATAAACTCAATAAGACACAAATGATAAGTTTCGCGAAGACATTAAAGGAATTGTGCTAAATTGTGTTAAATTTGTTTCTCCTAGTCAGGTTATAATGACAAACTTTTGTTGCGATGATAACACTTGTTTCCCATATTTCTTATAAGAAAAGGCACGTAAGACTATTTAACTGCTAAAAAAACTAACAATTTAGTTCTGCATAATTTCTTTTTATTTCCGAAAATCATTTGAAATATGATAGAATCATAGGGATCGCCATATTAATACAAAAGAAGATTATTTCAAAATGATTAGTTAATAAAATTTTTATAAACTCAGTCCAGTTTGACAACATTTTGTAAGTTACAAAATATCGTACCAAGATGTTACATCCGTAACAACATGTCCATCAATATTCCAGCGTACCATATCAATACACATAACATAACAATAAAACAGATTAGAGTTTCAAATTTGTAAATAGTATTTAATATTTGAAGAAACTCTAATCTGACCCGTAACAGCATCGATCATCATATACTCTCTATGACCATTTTATTTTCGACTTAAGCTGCTTTCAGTTAATTTCATTTTTATCCTGGATGTTTTAAAGAAAGGTCAAGGTGCGTGATAAAGTTATTACCTGTTACGGTCGAGGCTTAAGACACGCGAAAGGGTGCACTTGGTACCTGCGAGTGACCGTTGGTTTGGGGGCGGTCATTTTTAACCATTTTTCTAACAATTCTACGCAACCAATCAGTTTTGACCTCCGCTTCCCTCACCAAAATTCGTAACATTGCAATCAACGAATCCGTTTGTCTTGGTCGAATAAGCCACTCCCATCACATGCTTTATATTTGATGGGAATCATACAGAACAGCAGAATTCTAATCAGACAGTCCACCCTGACTCTCCAGGCTTGCACATTCTTTAAACACATTTACATCCCAGTATAGTTCACAACTAGTCATACATTCCAATGAAACATATTAAAATCAACATCAACGATTATCTGCACGTATTATTACACCTACCCCTAAATATTCAAGCGTAACTAGAACATCGCTTGAAGCGCAAAATAGACAACCTATCTATTCTGTGCGCACTGAACACAAGATATGAACTATATAGTTCACGATGCTAAGACAGTTTAGGAATGCGAGTCAGGGTTGTCGATGAAAATCCGGTGCGATTTCATCCGAGGACGCATTTAGCTTCTAAAGAAAAAATGAATATTGAATTTGTGAATAAGGAAACAGTTAAAGATAGATTTCCGATAGATTCCAACCTCTTATAGAAGATTGTATTTCGTATCTTTTTTTAATTTTATTATTATATGTTTTTTACTTTATTTCATGTCCGCCATCACGGTTTTCACCCTCGAAGATTCATTTTATAATTGATCAAAAAACTAAATTGGGAGAAGTCCTACACATACCTGTCTTTCAATTTACGCGGATTATTGGTCCATATCATTTTTTTTTTTTTTTTTATTCATAAATGACACGTGTAAATGGAATCTGTTAGTGTGGGAAAGAACGCGACAAAAAAGGCGGTACCAGTTACAAAAAAATTATTTCTCATATATTTTTACGAAAAAGTAATGTTGAACATTGAAAGAAATTAAATGGTCGATAAAAACCAAGAAAAATCAGAGCTATGTAATTAATGCAGTTTTAAATATTCTAAATCTTCAAATAACGTAAAAGTATCGTTTTTTAAATAGCGATAAACGGAATTAACCTATATATATATAGCATTAACAATGATTTTATCATAAATATTTAGAAAAAGAATGTTCTCATTAAAAAATTGAACTAGCAAGTATTGAATTCCAGTTAGAAATAAAAATAAAATACTTATTACAATTTCTATATTTTACGATTTGGATTAGCGCAAATATTAAAACGTGTATTGTTATGTGTAGCTCTGCTAACATAGTTACATATAGTTTATTTAATGAGTGGAAACTTTGCCCTCACAATCACAAGTTCTGGTGTTACAAATAATTAATTGTTATTCAAAATCCTAAATGTAGTGAATAAAAATGTCTAACCGGAATCCGTCAAAATCTGAATAAATGTCCTGAATAAAATGTTCTGTGTTCGGGTCCCTGTAAGAATCTTATATACTAATTTGTCCGCCTAAGGGTGTGTTCTAATCTCCTGTCCAGAAAGTAGGAAAACTGACCAATCGTACGTACTAAATTTAGTGAGAAGTTCATTAGTCCATCGTTCACGCATCCGTAGTGTCCGTACGTCCAGTTCTAAGTACAGGTTCCTTCTAATGTCCATACGTCGATCAGCGCGAAGTCAGACATCTATTTAAGGTCGTCGATTGTCATCCACGTGTTCGTCAATTCTAGTCCGAGAAACTAAGTTTACGATACGTCAATTGCTATTGAGCAGAAGTATCATAAACTTGGGATATCAAAATAAAAGAATCACGATTCTTTTATCCATTTTTTTCATTGATTCGTTATAAACATACGAATAAAACGTACGTTGTCGTTGCATACAAGGAAATTATATCTGTTTTTTTTTTTCAGCATTACATTAGCAAGACTATGCAATACATAACAAATAATTACAAATTCTTTACCAAAATATTCTCATTGGGAATGACTTTGAACTCTACAGGAATGTTGAAAATGTTAATTCTCTTGGTGAGAACAAAATATTTAAGAAAATAATTACATATACAAGCTTCTTCGCAATTTCAATTAATACATATGACGTGATAAGTAATTATGTACATGGTTACATAGAGAATAGTTTCATCAAGAACGAATTAATCAGCAGGGATTTATTACGACGCGACGACCACGAAATTTACAGCCGCTATTGAATGTAATCGATATTTTCAGTGACGCAAAATTTAATTAGCCGTTATTAAGACGTCTCTCGCTCCGTAGATGAAGGTTATGTCGCCCGTGAAGCGGACTTGCAAGGATTTATCGCTTTTATTTTGTCTCGTGTCAGTGAATATACGTCACGATACGTGTGAAATTACCTCGTAGCTTGTAATAACTGGTTATGCCTGCTAACTATCCAGCAAGATATGACATTTCATGCAAATTTCTCACTTTGTTTCGCGTACACGATTCGTATGAAATATGAAATGTCTAGTTATATTTAGCCTCCTTTCAACGTCGAATACGCATGCAGTGAACTGTGTGAAGCATATGTTATTCATGAAATGCAATTTGAACTGTTTCCTACAAATTATTACTAACTTTCATGATAACTTTGATATTTTTTTAGCAATTTTTATATTTTTTAGAACAAAATTTGGATAACTATTGTGACGTGGCAACGTCCCAAGCTCTCCGCCACGAGGCTAGGAATCCGCCGCTCACTGTCGCAGAGATACCGACTGGCAGATAGCGTACTAATTAGAGTAGAAACCTCTCCCTTGCGACCCCTTCCTATCTCCTACCGCAGTGGTCAGCAAACTTGTTAGTCGACAGAGCCAAACATTAACAGTATAACGATTGAGATTTACTCTGAAAGCCAAATTTTTTAAACTTAAACGATATAGCTATAGATACACCTTTTTTAACTTGACTATATATATCTAAATTATAAGTGAAACCGAATAAAATTTTATATCATACTTACACCTTTTTGCACTTGGATGTCCCCTCTAAGGGGACATCAGCATTGATTAGTGATTACGCGAAAAATGCATGTTAAATTAAATAGTAAGCAAAATATTCATAAAATTAATTCATGGTAATCGTCATTCGTGGCAGGGCCGCACTCAAGTGGCCAAAAAGTCGCATGCAGCTCGCGAGTGTGACAGGCTCGAGAAGTCCACGACGACCCCAAGAGCCGAGACCCAGAAAACTCGCCGCCCACTGGGTATGGACCCGTTGGAAAGGGTGTGCGCCGACGTCGGACTTCGAGGAGAGTGGTCCCAACTCTGAAGCACAGTATACAGTAGCGAAGCTCTCCCGATTTTATGAAGCTGTAGCGAACTCGCTATCACGTTCGCGGTGGCCTGACTCATCTTTCGGGAGGGATCCCGCTCCGTACGTCCAATAAATATTAGAGTGACAAATTTGTGGCTTGCTATTAATGCATTTTGTCCTGGTCCATAAAGCCTAAAATGGAGTACGCATGCGCAAAATCGAGCATCTGTTTCACAACGCCATCTGAACTTCTCTCCCTCTCTCTCTCTCTCTCTCTCTCTCTCACTTGCTCTTATTCCTTGCTCTCTTTCAAAAAGACGATCAAATACCTAATCAAACTTGAAGCTGAAATTGGAGGAAATTCGGTATCTATTGAGAGCTGCTTGAAAGCTCCAGCGTTTTCAAAGGTTTCGAAAAGTATGTTATAAATATTATATATATTATAAGTTATATATTCTCATGGAAGTACTTTGATCTTAGCTTTGTTTCAGGTGTTGCTGTATTAATTCATCAAAAGATTGTACAATGAACCTTATTCTTTTTTTATCTCCTTTCTTGGTTTGTATTAAGGTGGAGTAGCAGAAATACGAAACAAGAAGGAAGAGAAGATACGAAAAATAGGATGCAATAATTGCGTGTATATGTATATCTCTATTTTAATAAAAAATGTATTAGTATTAAAAATATGGTATATTCGTTCTGTTCATTAATGAAACCTTTACTTTTAATATATTAATATGTTTGTTACAGATATATTTGTATAGGCATATAAAAAATAATTTTAAAATAAGTTTTAAAATATAATATTGATAAACATTTGTTTATAACATTTAACAACAAATTAATTTGAACGCATTTTATTTTTATTTTGAATACAATTATTTATTTTATTTAATGTAATAACACTATTTTGTTAAATATTTTGTAATAATTTTCTTAAATATCACGTGTTCAATTTATATCTTCTATTTTTCATTACATTTTGCTTTTCCTGTTGTTTATTTTATATAATATTTACGTTCTTATGTTTTTATAGTCATAAATATATTTATATATGACACATTTATATTATATGTTATATTATAACACACGTATTTTATATTTGTTTCGACTTTTGCTTTTTTTCTTATTTGTGTATTGTAAATAATGTATCTTTTATTCTTATTAAATTTAGATAAACTGGGTGTAAAAATAAGTCGAGCAGACATAGGAAGAGAGCCAAAAAATAAAGAGCAAGTGAGAGGGACAATGAAGCGTTCAGGTAGAGTTGTGAGACGGATGCTTGATTTCGCGCATGCGCACTCCATTTTGGGCTTCTCTAACATCAAAGATGTCAACATAAAGTTTCGCTACTGTATACTGTGCCAGAGAGCCATACCAGCCTCCAGGAAAACCTCCTGGAAAGGAAGTACGGCCCAAAACCCCGAACTTTTCGAGGACCGCAAGAGCTTCCTGGAGAGCCTCGAAACGAAAATAATGATTAAAGATCTTTGAGCGCCGCCATGAGTTCCACATTACGTGAAAGCCAAATCTGGCTTCAAGAAACGGTGCGTCAACGTGGATTGACCGTGACAGAATTAAAAAATCAGTTGCTTTCGAGTATCAGATTCGTCTGATAGAATACGAGAATAGCGGTAAATTAGCCTGTGACCAACGAAGATATGAATTATACGCCCGTGAAATCAGCTGACGACTTGACGAGAACGTGGACGCCAGAGACAAATGAGAACGTCCGAGCTAGTGCCCCAGTCACCCTGCGAGGAGTCAACCGATAGATCCCCAGGTCCATGCCATCGACCAATGCCGGAGCGCACAGACCCCTATGTTTAGCTCGAAATGTCTCGAAGACAACCATAAACATTCCTCCATCACCGTCACTGGTAAGGGTGATCCTTTTCGTCCCAAAATGACCCAGGAAGAGATTATTAACCGTTACGTGGCGATATAGGAACGCAGGGAGAGTGAAAAATCCTGCGAGATCACGTTGAACGTAATTGTGAAAGCGGAACTTTGGAAAGTCTAAATGAATCCTTACTCGCTAAAGTGTGCCTTTATTTAATTTTGGTCTCCGTCATTCCCCATTATCGATCAAAATTTGATGGCACGTGATTTGACATTCTTTTTTCTTTTGTTTTTTTGAAGCTCCCCTTAGAATTTCGAATTGCGAGTGAGTGGCGGCCGTAAGAGATCGAGTGTACAATTGTTGCATTGACCAGATATTGCGTTATAACTTCGGCCTGCCGAGGTAATAGATTAAGAAGCCGTATAGTCAGTACCCTGCGCTCAGGTTTCCCGTGCTTCCCCCCTCTTCTACTGCCAGCTGTTTAAACCGTTGCGATAATTCTCTTCTAATAATCTACCATTAGGGGGCTACGCCGTTACTGTAGCTGGCGCCCAGTTTTTGTGTGTCGCATACCTTTTAGTTCTTCGAATATTGCGTCAATTATCTCCGGTTAGCTTTCTTCCATCTCTTCCCTTCCCTGCGTTTGCCTGGTTGCCTTGTTGTCCCTCGAGTCCCCTTGGCCAGTTCCTTGCCCCGCGCGCCCCAACTAGGATCGCGTTGCGTTTTCGTCCCGTGTTGTATTTGTTTTGTTCCGAATTCGAAATTTATTTTATATTATTTCGCGCCCACAGGAATCTTTACTTGTTAATTTCTTTTTTGTATTATTTAAGTTGTAGTATTAAGACCAATTAGAGTAAAAAATTGAACCATTATTGTGTAAAGTTAGCCCCCTTTATTTCAAGACTGTCCCTCCCTATCCCATAATAGAGTGATCAAACCGATTGGATCAGGTCACAAATTTTTGAAATGATCCGTAAAGATGCCTACCCGTTACCCAATTTAGATCGAATTTTAAACGGACTGCGACGAGCCCGATACATTTCCAAGCTAGACCTTAACCAAGCATATTTCCAGGTACCCCTTGAGCCTCGAAGCCGCCCTATCATCGCACTCCCTGTCCTCGCTAGAGGCCTTTTCTAATCCACCCGCATGCCCTTTGGACTGACTAACGCCCCCGTGGCATTCCAACGACTCATAGACAGACTGATTAGACTCGAATGGAAGTCGCGTATTTAGACAATGTGATAATTGCGACCGAGACGGAAGAAGAGCACTTTTGGTATTTGATCCTTGTATTGACCGCCGGACTGGAACTTAATCGAGAAAAAAGGAAATGAAATATTTGGGGTATTTGATTACCAAAGACGAATTAATGACAGTAAAAATTGCGCCCTTCCTGAGTTACCCCGTCCTCACGATCCTCAAACAACTCCGCCGCTTCCTCGGTTTGATCCGATGGTACGCTAGATTCGTGGGAGATATTTCGGAACACAAAATTCCCTTAGTGAAGCTCCATGATAAAGAACAGCGTTGGTATTGGGAAGAACAGTGAAAAGCGTTCGGAGCGTTGAAACCCGATTTGACCAAACCCTTCACGATCCACACAGATGCCAGCGACGTGACCATCGATGCAGTCTTGACTCAGGAGTCGGAGAACGGGGAGGAGCACCTTATTATATTCTGCAGTAGAGTCCTTTCCCGTACCGAGAGAAGATATAGCGTGACCAAGAAGAAATGCCTCGCGGTGTTATGGGCTACAAAGATATTGCGTCCATACATCGCGAGAGTACTTCCTTCCGCGTGATTACCGACCATAGCAACCTCCGATGGCTATGGAATTTGCGAGACCCCTCCGGAAGACTGCCGCGATGGGCGTCAATGATGCAGAATTTAGACATGGAAATCGTCCATGGCAAAGGAGCATTGAATATAGTCCACGACGCGCTCTCGCGGATGTTCGAAGGCACCAACGAGGCATGGGCGTCTTAGGCGAATCGCCCGACCCGTGGTACTTCGAACAGATGCAGAACGTGAGCGATTTCCTCTCCCAATACCCGAATTGGAAAATAGAAGACGACCGACTCTACCACCACCGCTTCCACCCCGTGATTGGGTCCGCTCTGGAAAATCTGGATGCCTGGGAACTAGTATTGTCCCTCCAATCGTGTTTACGACCTCTCCAAAACGTCCATAGTTTTCCCCAAACCGGCCACCTTGAAATCGATAAAACGTACCAGCGGTTAATCCAAGATTTTACCTGGCCCGGAGTTTTCCACGATGTAGTTAAATTCATTCTCAATGGGCCTCTTCCCGTCCAGTAAGAAAGGGCACCGTTGTCTCGTGGTATTTCAAGATTTGTTCACAAAGTATATAATAATAAATAATAGAGGCCAAACCCTGGGCAACACCGACAATAGCGGCTGCCCTTGATCACCTAGTGTTCAATCGCTGGGAATGCTCCCGTTACCTGCTCACTAACAACCGTGCGGAGTTCGTTAACAAACACTTGACGATCCATCTTAACCAGTGTGGAATCGGCCAGATCTCCATCCTCTCTACCATGCCCAAGCGAACTCCGTGGAACGTGTTAACAGAACTCTGAAGACAACGATTATCTCCTTTGTAGGCGACGACCACCAAAATTGGGATGTCCATCTCCCCGAGCTTTGTTTAATACCGTCGTGCCATCCTCCATCCAGATGACCCCTGCTTTTCTAAACTTCGGACGGAACCCCAGACCGGCCAAGAGCATCCTGAACGAAATACCCCCGCCCGGAATATGATCGCACAAAAAAGTTGCCTCTTATCACACAATTGGGTGCATAAAAATTTATCGAGAACCGCAAAACCGGCTTTCATCAACAGCTCTATCAAGCCGGCTATTACAACAATATAGGCGACCTCGTGCGTCGAAAAAATCGTGTCCTGTCGTCCACCGCCCAGAAATTCGCCGCGAAATTAACCCCGCGTTTTAGAAGACCCTGTGAAATAACAGAAAAGATATCCTGGGTGGTGCATAAGATCCGATTACCCGGAAAGAGGGCGCAGCCAAAAGTGCATATTAAAGACTTACAACCGTACCATTCTCTGTTTAAGGTGCCGCCCCTGCTCATCGACGTAGAAATAGCAGGCCCCAGCAGGCCCCAAACCATACCTCTTCACCTCTTCACCCTTACAGGAACATAGCAATGTAGTCATCTATGAGACTACCATCCATGGAAAACGTCCCGCCCGGGGCGAAGAGGGATCAGGAGGAGGATCACTCAGCGGACCGCGATAGGATACGCGCCGCTCACCTCGACTCTCCACGTCTGCCAGAGAACGGGAACAACCCCGACGAACTTCTCGATAGACCAAGGGGAAGACCAAACCAAAGAGGGGCCACTGTCCGCGCCAGAATGGCTATGGGTAACTTTTTGAGACAATGGCATTTGCAGTTTTTCGGTTGTTAGAATGTAGTCTTCTCGACTTTGTTGCGCTAGCAGATACTTCGGTTAATTTATACCTTCGTTGCCATATGCATTTCCGAGCTAAAGTGTCTTTTAAGGTTATTGCCGACTACGATCGTCAATAGAGACTCACAGAATTTTCCGCGTGCGCCACTCAAGGGTAAACTCGATACCTGAGAGTGACCTTCGGTTTGAGGGCGGTCACTTAGTCTTATATGTTTGTCCAATAGCGTAATTCGGCCGTTTCCTTCACTACTAGTTCGTAGTTTGATTTTTATCCTATCCGTGCGTTTTATCCTAACCCGCACAACGGCTTAGTTAAGAGTTATAGTGTTTTCGGATTTTAGAGCGATAGTTAGAACTAACTTAGCGCTAGAGCGGTCAATACGCGAATAAATAGTTGAACAGAATTTCGGATACTTGTCTTAGTTTTTTGTCTGAGGAAGGTTTGCACTAGGAAGGTGGTCGTTCGAGTCTTAGAGTTTAGTTAATTAGTCCGCACACTGTTGTGCAAAATCGGCCAAGCTCGAACCATCGCCGTTCCAACCGATAACCACGAGCAATACCAAACAGCCACATTACAACCTGCGGCCTTGCCGATAACGGGAGGACCCGCCTCCGAAGGTAGCCGCCCTCATGGCCTTCGAAACTGAACACGTAAATAATTTGTTTAATTTCGATAACGTTATTTTACTTTGATTAGAAGAAAGCAGAAAAAGTAGGGACGATTGGTGTATGTGTAATTTGTATTAACAAGGTAAGAAAAAGCGAAAATATGTAAATTAAGTTAGAAATCATGTATATTTAAAGTTAAAGTGTTATAAAAAGTAATTCATGTAGGGCTTACTCATATAACACGAGACAATAAATAAATGCAAGGTTCTTCTTGTTTCTTGCGAAAACACTGTTTCGAACCTTCAAATATTCCTCCCGAAACTCTGCTGTTGGCGAACTGACCATCCTTAAAGTCACCCACTTGGTTTCTTCATCTCTTTACTTTTTATTAGTCTTAAATATCAAACTCGAGAGGTAAAATAACTTTCGTCAGTGAGGTTCATAAATATGCATTCGCAGGAGTACTTCCAAGCGAAGTTAGAAGACGAATTTCTACGATTCGACAAATGTTTATCATTTTTCATGCCGAAATAGAATACCATTTTTCTCTCGGTTTCTTATTTCTATGGCGGTTCTTCTATAATCGTCACTAGATGGCTTGCAACACGAGCAGTTCTACCCAAGTCGTCACTTCGGCATTTACTTCCTGTGAAAGAAAATTCTAATCCGTCTTGATCGACGTTGCACCCAAGGTACAGAATCTTCATAAGATAGCTTGATTGACGAGTTCAATAACAGGTTCAACTCCTTCCATTTTCTTCTCTCTCTCTCTCCCTCCCTCCTCTTCCTTTTTTCCATACACATTACATTCTATTCTATGTACATAATTACATTTCTATCCTATGTCATTCTTCGCAAGGTTCGCAGATTCCCAAATATCTTCGCGTTCGCGAAGGAAAGAAATAGTAGTCATCGATTAAAGACAGAATAAATTCACTAAATTGCCTCTGTACTCCGTAATTGAAGCGACAAGAGCAAAACTAGTATAACCATAAATTAACTGAGCAGTGTTAATTAAATTTATTATTACGTACAAATTTCTTGTTTTGATTTCATTTAGATACTATTTCGCATCACTTGTCAGAAAAATTAACAATTACTTTTAAGTATTGTTTTTGTTATCCTTATTTTTTCTTTTTTTATCCTAATTAATATTGACTCAACCTTATAAAATTTGCTGCTCACCTTTTTACTAATTTCTTAAACGTCGCCATTCGTTATTTTAAGTTTATTTAAACAAAAACATGTGACTTATTTTGAATGAAATTCTTTCCCTTTTGATGTGGAACATATCAATAATAAAATGAGTCAAAGCAGACACTGATATTGTTGTAAAGAGAACACTCTTTGAAAGAAATGAAAAAGAAGATACGAGGAACGAACGCACACCGATAAACGAAAGGAAAGAAACCATGTGTAAGTAGAACGAGTCAATGCCTGATCGGTCCTGCGGAAGTGCATATACGCAACAGAAAGGGCAGGAACCGTAAATGTAGTCAGACAGGCAGTAAATAAAAGCGTAGTTTTCATGGCACATAGTTGTACAATTTCCCTGCGATAGAAATTCTGCTGAATTTGATTTTTTTCGTAGTCTCTTATCAATATATGTAGATACAGTCGATATGTAGACATGCATCACACTTTAAATGTGGAAATCAATACTTGTGTATTTGTATTACATGGATTTACAAACTAATCATAAATATAATTTATATATTTTTAAACATTAAACATGATTTTTATAAATAATACAAATAGTTACTTTTATAAATAATACAAATAACAGTTTTGACAATTACGAGGAAATAATAATTTGTAAAACAAACTAAAGTGTTTATTGCTGATTTGTTTTGACCGTAAATTGTTTTATTTCAAAGTTTATAGTAGCAATAAATGATAAAACTAATAAGACCCAGAATAAGTAATAAAACGATGACAAAAGAAGATATAAACGAGTCTGCGCGCTCGGCACTAAATAAAAAACGGTTTTTATGGCGTACAATTCTAAAATTTCTATTGTCAAACGAAATTTTACAATAAAGTGATACTTGTGATGCTTTAAATCCATATACCAAGGTAAATCATACGCTTTTACCCCTATAAATACATAAGCAACACTACACAACACACCCTAGTGCATTTAACCCCTCGGGTGTGTCCCTCGGTTGAATTACGTGAAAAGTTCGCACTGAATCAAATCGGTACGTAGCAATTTTCAAATCTATATCATTTTTCTGAACAGCATGAACCTGAAGAGTTATATTTTTCTGGTACTGTAACTTTTGAAATTTAAAAAATAGTAATGAATGATATCAATAATAACGCCCACAAGTTTAAAGTTGTGATTTATTTCTTCTTGAATTTCTGATTGCACGTGTAAACGGAGGGTGATGAACGATGCATGGGGCATTGGACTGGTAACGGACCAAACGTATATAAATTTTTGTACTATCTATACGACTTATAACCTAATCTAGGGGGGCAACTCAAACTCAAATCCTTCTTACACATTTATCCTAAAAATATTGTTTCTTGAGATTTGATCAAATATTGGTTCTTCAATGAAGTTTCTTTTGATTAATCTGCACTTATACATTAAATCTTTAAATATTAAATTAGATGATAAAACTTTGCATCTACTCAGAAGACCGAAGTTAAACCCATAATTTACATTAATTTACATACACGAGAGTATCAAATCTTAATCTCTCTTCGCGGTAAAGGGCATTCGTATGGTAATTGGCATGAACGGTAGCTTTGCTTAGGAGTTGTAGGGTTGCCGTGTCGTACGAAAAGTTTCCACAGTTTTATAACCTAATTAAAGCGAACGTGTGCTGCAGAGATACCGTGTTATACCGAGGTATTCCTTAATTCTCTCACCGGTTTGATAAATTCTTCGTCGAAAAATACTCGTACCCATTTTATCGAAGTCGTTAATCCATCGAAAACTCGTCCGTTCTTCAGTCGTCCGTTCGTAGACGCGATCGATGTAGCAAGAGGGAAAGGGACGTCTGACGCGTGCGTTCCTTTTTCTCTGCATTGGAAAATTAGAGCCAGCGCCGCTACGACTATCTCTTTCCATTCTTTTTTCATTTTCATCCGTGAATGGTATTGCGAACGTGTCACTGCGCGCCGCGTTACTTTTTATCGCGTAAGTGGAATGTAGACAAAGCTTGTCGAGCAGTTTGCTATAAAGCGGCGCATTCGGTAGAAATAACGAGTTTGGCTAATGCTGTGCGATGTTCCGGCCGAATCATCGGGGATAATAATCGTAATAACTTTCGATGTATTTTTAGAGATTCGTTTTAGCGAAAGATTTTGCGGAAACTTTCAGGACTCTCTGTTCTTGGCTGTGTTATTCATTTTTCTTTCTTGGCTGCAAGTCCAGATATTACCTTTACACAATGGGGTCATATAAAAAGTATAATCGTTTTTGTTTTTGAGAACGGTATCTTTTATCTTATACGTACTTCTTCTGTGAGCTGGAAAGTTTGAGAAATTTGATGATTTTTTAATATGTCGATGCGACGTAAAATCTTTACCGAAATAAAAAATTGATCAAATCTTCTATTGATTTTATACTAATCGATGCACAAAATTCTAAGCACGTTATTTTATATTTATAGTTAAATGTAGAAATTTAAATTTGTTTTATAATTTTATAGCGTTATATAGGTTTCAATATTTTAGGGTCTGAATAATTTTATTGCGTGGTTTTGTGTGCGTGGAAACGTAAGAAGTAATTGAATATTGATTATTCGAGAATATTTTAAACTGTTTGCGTAAGAGTATGCGTGTGCATGTATGCGAGTGCCTGGAAAACAACAGAATGCATGGCAATCCGAGCGAAAGAATCTAGAATGTTCGATGAGTGAATGTATATAAGGATGTGTGTAGTGGAGTACATATCGTAAAATTAACCTAATTAATTTCACTCGTTACAAGAATTGCCAATTATTTGAAAAGAATTGTTGCTATATAAAGTAGTATATATCTTTCTTAATATTTCTCTATTAAAATCATCTAATTTTACTTATTTTACTAATATTATATGCATTCTATTCACGTTTCAAGTGTCTCTACAATTTGCAGTAAAAAAAAAAAATCGTGTTACGTATAAAAAATGAAGAACACCTTTGTATCTTCTTCGTTCAAGCAAATGTACATGACAGAGGAAGGACATGTTTCTTTTACATTGGCAAATTTTTGTTATAAGAAGGAATTTTCATTTTCCATGTTATATATTCTAAGAAGAATGCATACAGCGTAGTGTCTGTTAGGAATTTTGTGGCTAAGAAAACACATTGAGAGGTGATCCGAGATAGAATTGAGTTGACGTCACGATGCATTCTGGATTTCAATACTTCGATTTTCTGTCAGTGTATTTTATATATAGCTACTCTACATTTCGCGGCAAAAAATGATAGCATATCTTTAAAGTTTGTTATTCCTTACATTTTTACATTAAACATTTGTACAATTCGCTGTAGAAACAATGTTCAACTAGACCAAAGTTGGTTAACTAAATGTTAAGCAGAATCGTATGAAACAAAATGTTTGTTTTAAATTTTCTCAAACTTTCACTTTTATTGCGTATTTCATCATTATTATCCTTTTTAAACCAACGATATAATATAACTTACATATTAAACTCGTCTAATGACTTAAAATAATAAAATAAAGGATGTAAATTTTTCTTTTGTATAAAATTGTAATTTCAAAACATCGTACTGGATTTTTACCATTCTTACCGATGCCAGAATTATATATTAAGGAAATTACATAGCACTACTTATTCTTCTTGATAATATGTCCGCAATAAAAATTAACATATGGATACAATTACATTATATTATTTATAATATCATTCGTTAATTTATTTTGCATATTATGTATTCTTGTCTAAACGATAGTTCACTCGTTTATCGCTCTTAACGAAAACGTATCCAGCTCTTCATCTCGCGTATTCAGCTATACATTATCTGACAAGCAACCAGGTCCACAGTCCGGTAATCTCGACTTACAATAAATTCAACAGCCCAACGCTCGAACATCTTTCTCGGTCACTGGCTCCTGACTTTCGCAAAACTTCGTAAAACCCGTCATTAATCATTCTTACTTCTCCAACTACAGGTATCACACACCTTTCTCATAAAACATTTTTCCAATACTTTAAGTACTTCGATGCATCGTGCATGGTCGCGTTTCGATACTCGTACTTTTTACTTGTTTCCACACCAATCGTCTTGCTACTTTATTATGTTTATACTCATAACTGTTTTATGATAGAGATTATCGTGTATGGTTACACACGATAAATTTCGAAATCTACGCAAAAGTGTTGAAATATAATATAAATATTAGTCTACGTTTGTACAGTAATCATAGTTTACTATGTTATCAATTTGCCAAAATTTTCTAAGACTAGACAAGAACTTGATAAGATTTTTCGTAAATCGCATTTTTTGAAATATTTATTATTTATTTTATATATTAATTAAATCGAAATTATTAAACGCGATTGTGGCATTCTTGATTTTCTCCTTATTTTGGTTTCTAAGAGGATTCTTTCCACATTATCTAAAAATACATTCTGTTTCTCCAGTGCATTGAAACAATAAATTTTCGTTCTTACTTAGAATTTTAGATTTCTAAGAAAGCGAAGAAAAACAGGGAAAAGAAATACACGTGTAGATCTCAATCCGAGAGTTTCAGGTTAAATTTCTTCGCTTATTCAAATGTCTCTCATCGGTTAAATATTATACCATACAACTTCTGTGGGCGTACAACAATATGTCACGGAGTGTTTACGTGTCACGTTAATGTCTCTTGCGAAACTGATAAAAAGATCACGTCTGCGAGGCATTAACGGGTTTCATTAATATCGAGAGTCACGAACGCTCGAACTCCATGGAATTCTCCACGCTGTTCACACCCTTCCCTTTAAGTATATCTCTTGTTCCTTTATACGTGATGCATAACTAATGTCGCAGAAAGTGCGAAAAGTAGCGTCGAAAAAAGGTGGACATTTTTTTTATAGTATGGCTATCACGAAAAGTCAGGTGTACATTATATATTTGAGATGAACATTTTTGTAATTAATCGGTATAAAATGATAGCAAATGTTGCGTAAAAATAACGATAAAAATAATCATTCTCGCACAGACGCGTGCATTATATCAATTCCCCGCTCGAGGAGTAAATTTATACATTCATGGTATTGGCATCGGAAGAACGTCGCGTTATATTCTTTTGCGAAGCAGTTTTCCAATACTCTAAGTTCTCGATACATCGCATCGCACTAAATATAAAATATACTTTATACAATGATTATTTTTATCAATTTAGAAATTTGAAACAATGGGAAACGCAAGAAGTTGACAACACACGGTATGACATAATCTGTTAGTGTTTTGCGAAAGTAATGAAAAGAATCACTATTGTCGAAAGATATTAACGAGTTTTATAAATATCGACAGGTTGATGGCGGCGCGCCTATATTCTATACCTACAGTATTTTCCATATGGGTCACGTGGCGAAAACTTGTTACGTGGCGTCGCGATGGCCTTCGATAATAACGTAGGCATCGCGACTTTTTACGGTTCGTCCGGTTGACGCCATAAATGGCAGCCAGGTGGGCGGAGGGTAAAGGTGAGCGTTTTAACGCTGGGATAATTCGAGACGCTCGTTTCCGGAAACTTCCGGAAGTTTAGGTTGAAGCATGGTCGTGAAAGTGGATTAGCTACTTCTGTGGGGCGCGTGATGGCGGATGGACCGAGGAGGAAGGTTACAAAAAAAGTAAGTACAGAGAAAGGAGTTGTAGACAAAAATTTAATGGAAGCGATGCTACGTGCGATGGAAGTGGTATCGAGCTGGTATATGCTGTATATCATATACCAGGTGTTAGGTAATAGTTGATAGAAAACATGAACAGCGATTCTGTGAGTCGCTCGCATGAAATGGAAAAACCAAGGGTCACAAAATTTGGATAGAAACGATTCTGAATATTTCTCGAACGAGTTCTTACTATTCTTGCATGTTTAATTGGCGGATTCTGAAAGTCACAATTTCGAAAATATAGAAATACGAATTTATATTTTTACAAACGTACACAAAGAAGTGGAATTTAAACGGAAATTCGTTTCACTCGTTACGTATTATAAAATGTATTTTGCTTTGTATATTTCGTACACTTTTGCACAATAAAGATAGGAATATCCGTTTTCTATTAATAATAACGGAAATATCATTCATATTACTAAGAATACGTGTGCGAACAGGGGTATAATTTGGAATTCAGATTTAAGGAAACAATAAAGAATAAATTCCCAAGAACTCTAATAATTATCAATAGAAATAGGTGAGACTTTTAATATAATTCTTACAGAGAAGTTAAACTGGTCAGGAGAAGGGGATGTAAATTTGTGTGAGGAACGTCGAATTAAATGAGAGGGAAATAAAAGAATCGTTTGAGCGGAAGAGGCTCAATCGGTCGGGCTAATCAAATCGTAGGATAAATTATTTCGATGGTTAAGTAACAAAGGAATCATTCCAGAAGCAAATTAATTGAATCGTTTGGAAGAAGAAATACTTACGGCTGAAAGAATGATGCAAATCGACTATGAGAATCGTGAAAAATTAATGACGAAGAAATTAATTTATCGTTTAAGCTGCCTCTTACACTTGCAGAATACTTTTTCTTGAATATAAATTTTCTTGAAAAACGATAAAGTAATCCTCTTGATAATGCAAAATAAATAAAACCTGCGTTGGTACTTGGAAACATTTTGATTTTTTAAAAATACGAATCGTTTTCTTGTACACGTAGGAAGTATCAATGATAAAATAACTGAAAGCGCCTGCACGAGCGGTTATATATTGTTCCTTCAAAAAAAGAAAGTACACCGTGGAAGAAAGCAAACAGACATTTGAAAGGAAACACGCCACGTATAAGTAGAACGAGTCAATGCCTGATTAGTCCCGTGAAAGTAAACGCAGCAAAGAAAAGGCAGAAACCGCAAGCGGAATCGGGTAGGTACTAAATAAAAGTTCGAATTTTATGCCGAGCGGTTCTACAATTTCTCTCTAATATTGCATAATATTGTATAACATATATTTTATAATAATTGTGACATTTTATCAATACATTGAATTTCGAAACAGAATAATTGTGAAACAAACACTTGTATTACGCGAATTTCACGTTCCATTATGATTAATTATTAATTACCATCAAATTTGTTCGAAATTAAATGATTTACAATTTCCTTCAATTTCTATATAACAACATATTATACGTGCATTCTTATCTACAAGCGATTGGATATTTCCATGGCTTATTAACGGCATAAATAATTATACAGCCAGTAGCAGATTCACTTTATAACTCTAATATAAATTTTAATTTATTTCGAATTTATTAACTCTACGAAAAATGATGAGCGGTTGTATACATCGAATAATGTAAAATGAATTTCTTTTTCGTTACTTAAAAAACTAGTCTTAATTGCAACTTTCTTTGTATAACAGACTATAATATTGAAGTGGCAAAAGACGAACGAATAACACAAACGTAGTCAGGTTAATATTAATTTTAAGTGAAAGCACAATTTTCATGACATGCAATTATGAAGTTCACCACGAATAGGAATTTTGTTGGATTTTGTTTAATTTCCGTGGTCTCTTATTAATTAATATTGAATTTGCAACACATCGATGACGCTTAACGCGTTTCCAGGTCTTTTGTTTCGTCATAATAAATTCAACACTTTTACTTTAAAAGACTATATAATAGGATCAACCAGCAGGAGCGTACATCGACAAAAACCTTTTAACAAAAGATTAACAAAGCTAAAAAAGCATTTTATAAACAAACTTGCATTTAAAACAATTGCACATTTTACATTTGAATTAGTAAAATAAAATCAAATTAAATGGAAATTAATTAAGATCAAACTGCTCGAATAATTACACGTACGAAGTATATACAAATTTTATACAATTACAGTGCAAACGGTTAACAGTGAATTTTTCGTTTCTTTTTCTTTTCGGGCATGGTACATGATAAATTGTATTAAAAACCTTTGAATTTCCGATGAATTGGTTTCCCAGCGCGTTTTTTCAAATTTTTATAATATTCTTCTAACGTTGCAGTTCCTGCGCGATTTATCCATCGTTCGCTAAACTACCCCGGATATGAAAGACTCATTGTTTTAATTGGAAACAATGATTAATGGAACGGTGGTATATAGGGCTAATCGATAGCACTCCTTTTTAAAGGATACCGAATCGTCAGATTCTCTCATTTTGCATCGCATGTAAACACACTTCTGAAACAGAAGAAAACAGCTACGGCGAAGGAACGACGATACATTGTTTGTTGAAACAAAAAGGAGAATTTTTTACATCGAGCGTTTTGTTGCTTTTGCGGAACACCGAATGCACAGTGATATTAAAAGTGGTCCGAAAGATTTTCTAGGTTGAAATAACAATTCCATAACATTTATTGTTGCAACGTTTCTTTTATACAAAATTAAACGATTGTGTCGAAAATAGAATTAGAATAATCATTTAGGAGGTACCGACAAATTGTAAGCCGCGAGATCTGGACGAGGATTCTGGTTTAAAAGCAGAAACGCAGAAATAAAGGTTGGTAGTAGAAAAAAGGGGAAACAAAACGCTTGTCGAAGAGAATAGAATCCAGGCAGCCCATCGACGAAACGAAGCGAAGAAAAAAATGAAACTAGCGATCAACAGTTGAGATAAAGCACAAGAGAATATCTGCTTATATAATAGATCGAGAGGTGAGCGCAGGGATAGGCAGGCGTAGCAGGAAGCCAGGGCAGGGCAAGCGCGGGCTGAACAGCCGCGCGAGAAACAGTCTACCGAATCGCTGGAACCAAGCCAGACGAAGACGCACAGGTCGAAAGACACAGATGGTGCGCGTTGGCGCGAGAAAGAGGGAGGATAGTCGAAGAGAGGGATGGTTGCTCGCGAGAAGGGGCGCGAGGGTGGCAGAAAAGGATAGGAGAACGGCGCCTGCGTGTTGATTCTTGAGAGCTCGCCTCTCATCCGAAATCCAGGATTCCAGTCGCGAACGCGCCGCCGTTAGAAGGCATTCGGAAGAGCGAGGACGATCACGGTCGCTGACCCGGCAGCCACCCGGCAAGAGAGTTCACCCTCTGTCGCGCACCCTCCCTGCCGCTCTGACTATCCCTTTCTCTCTCTCGCTCGTCGAGCCACAAGTTAGAATCCACGAGGAACACCGGCCGGCCGGTTCCGTTGCGGCACAGTTCCTACCCTCGAACATCTCTACCGGCCTTGCTGACCATTTAGACATCCGTATTGTGCATCTCCCTGGACTGGTCGAACCGAATTCCTCGCAGCTCTTTTCCTCGGATGTGGTCATCCCGGGCACCTGACGATTTTAAGTGTGCTTCTCGAGTGCGAGAGGCTGGGCTCGCAGACTTTGAGCCTGGTTCAGTGCATCCTAACTGCCAGATAGTGGGCTCGTGGAAACTGTAGCTTTGTGATTTTGTGGTTATTCGCTACGGTTGCATTTATCTTATCAGAGTGAGTGGCGTATGTTGATCACGTTTTAAATTAGGTACTGTGTGTTTGCCAAGTGCTGGTCCTGAATCTACAGAGTGGCCCTTTGATATTTAGATGAATTTTGAGGTGATCGAGTGAAGTTTAAACAGCAACGTTGGGGATCGAACGAGGTGAACGACCAGTTTCGTTCACGGCAAGGTCGGTCTCTGGTTGAAAGAGGAAGGGGTTTGCCATGTCCATTGTCTCGGAGTAAGAAGTGAAATAAAAGAAACAGAAGGAGAATTTCTTGGGTAAGAATCAAAAGAGAAGATGCACTTTCGTGGGACAACTTTTTTCTTTTTTTTTTTTTTTTTTCTTTTTTATAGCAATGGAAAGCAATTGGCCAATATAGCTATGAGAAACGCCGGGTGTTTGTGGTTCACGAGTCAAATTGAGAATCGGGTAAACCGGAAGAATTACGATATATTATAGACTGAAGAAATCGTATACCTTTTATTAAGTCCTTGATTGAGTGCAACTTAATCGAATTTAGTTGCCGATAGAATTGTTTCATTTAAAGTGGCTTCTAAGAGGTTCTTTTTCTCTGTCTTAATTGAACATTTAAATGTCTTTGTTAAAAATATTTGATCCCTTTTTTTAACAGTCATATGTCTATATTTTGCAATAAATTTTATGTTATTTGTTTATCATTGTACTATTAATTATTACATTTTATTGAGATATAACCATTGTAGCGGCACTGATACCACATAACTTATAAGAAGATGAAAGAAATTGTAATCATAAAAAATAAGAATTTTAGTTACAGAAAATGATCGAAAGAAAAATAATTTTCTCATATCTTTATTTTAATTAAACTAAACAAATTGTAAAATATCTTACGTGAAAATTGCAGAAATATTTCTTTTTTGTAAATAAAAAGAGAATAATTTCTGTAAATTGAGATTCAATTGTAACGAAAAAGCCATTTAATCAGAATAAAAAGCTATTATAAATAAATGTTAAAGAAAAGCGCCTGTAATTGCAAGGGTTTACGTGCTTGCAGAAGGAGTGCTTGAACCTCGATAAATCGGGATCTACGATGCGGAAACGCGGAGTGGAGCAGCTGAAACGTGCGTAATTCGCTGTGTACTGGTTGTCAGAGAGCGATCTTGATCAATGCGCTTGTCTACGCAACGAGAATACGCCTGAAGAGCATCACCTATGCGCAGGTAAGTGTAAGCACATTTGCATGGTTTGTAATTGAAACCTCGATCGTGATCATTGATTACGATCAATGATGGAACTACTCGGGATGCTGCGTTCTCGAGATAACGATCCCCGTTTCGGCAACCAATTCTGGCTACTAATGGAAAACTGTTAAAATTTTTTTCGACATTTTTTTTAGAAAACGATTCTTTTGGATTATATTTTCTATTAAGAAGAGTTATTATTATGCGTAACATTGATTAAATGAATGATTTTCGCAGAAAAATTTTGTTCAAAATATTTTCACTCGAAGGTTCACGTAACTTTGTCTTGTTTTTAATTCATTCTTACTTCTTAGGACGTTATTTTAATGAAATATATATAAATGTATATTAATGAAATATGTACAAAGTTTTGGGTGGGACACAATTTTTAATCTATAGGTATATTATAATATTTAATCTACAAGGAGGATTTTTATCATTTGAAACTTTCAAACGAGAAATATTTAATGTTAAATGGCAAATATATATTTGCCCTCTTATGTGAAATTCTGGTTATAACAAGAATAATTTTGTTTTTAATTGTTTAAAATTGATGTTTTTAATTATCCATATTGGGATCAATTTGATTTCTTTGTCTCTTCTGCTTTTGTTTCTTCCCTTACAAGTCCAAGTTTTACAGGCTTTATTGTTGGAATTAATAGCTGCGCTTGAAAGGAATTGAACAAAGATTCGAATAGATAATGAATTCATTTTGAATGGACGCCTCATTATCATTATTCCTCGATATAGGCGACCACCCAATGCATTCTCCGTTATTGTCAATAAAACTGCAATCCCATTACCAGTTACAAATTCAACTGATAGGTGAAATTGTTCTGAATATGGGTTATGGATTATCATTCTTGATAATACGTGCCCCGCAAATTGCTGACGACGTTGTAAACTCATGTTTTGACCGTTCTATATTTAAACTTGATATTATAATTATAAAATCGATCGTTCTACATGAATATTTAATATTTAAATGAGTATTATAATTTAGCGATTTGTTCGCAATCACGTTTCGTAGTGTAATCATAATTTTTTAAGGATACACAAAGCTGATCGTTGATCAAAAATAAAGCGACTTCTCGTTAGAATTAAACATTTTTTAGTACAAATATGCCAATTCGTAGAAGGATTAAATTGGTCCGTTTTACAGAACCATCCCATAGAATCTCGCGATAAAAAAAGAAAGAGTCGAGACCCTTAGACTTGAGAAAAATAGAAAAATTGCCGATAATATATCCAACCTGAAACTGCATAGTCATCTCCCATCAAGACAAAGAGCATGCATTCGGAAAGAAAATTTCCAACAAACATTGACATTGACCAAGTCATTTTCGTTTTATCTACGCGTCTGCTTTTAATTATTCAACCAACGTTAATTATATGTATCAGGAATAATATCTATAACAAATATCTCCTATAATTGTAAATATTAAAATATTCTATTCAAATTTATAATAGTCCTGTATTACGTAAAAATATTAACATAACTAACTTGTACATGATCAAGCCACAAAATAAACAGACAAGTAAATATAGATAAACGGATAAATAAATGAATGAATAAAATAAGAAATGAACAAACAATAAGTTATTTTATTATAGAAGTAGAGAATTTGGTCAGGGACTGGGTTAGGTATATAATTGTTAGTCTACTAGAGAAATTTTAACAAATAATACGATTAGAATAAATATTACAATTAACAGATTTTATCTGTTTCCGCTACCATTCGAAAATCAAAATGAACGACATTATCGAAAGTCGGCAATAAAGCTGAAACAATACGATTGTATCTCGGACACTGCATTACCGAGGAAAATTAGCTCTGTTGTGCGAATGTGTTCTCGGTTAAAATTTATCATACTAATGATGCGAAATAAATAAGTAAATTTTTTAATTAAAAAAAAAAAGAAAATAGGCTACCGTTTAGAAAACATTTAGAAACGCAAACAGTAGTAATCGGTTATCCTTTAGTCAGCGCGAATAAAAGCTTCAAAATGATACAATACAATACCAAGAGACACTTCGATCAAGATGAAATTGCAGAAAAGTTACTTATTCTCGGATTCCAGCGATTTTTATAACTTTTTCCTGTAACGTATATATAACCTGTGCTCGATATCAGTTTTCGAGATATTTTCTTTTAATAAGTGTGCGTCTGTGGTATTGTTCGCAACAACGCGGAGCTTGAACCAGCTTAAAACACCGTGCACAGCTGCGCATGCGAGGCTGTAACAAATGTCTGTTACCACTTAACTTAACCGGCCACCTTACGACGTCCACTGGAACTTGGAAACTAACCCAACTCTACATAGTGCACTACGATTCGAATGGCTGCATTAATTAATTCGACTCATGAGTGTTGGATTAGGATTCAGCTGTTTCCGAAATTATCTTATCAATTAACAGACATTTGTTATAAAGTTTGGTATACAGTTCGCATGTACAGTGTTATCACAAGTTCACAACTGCAAAACGATAATAGCTGCTCACGCGGTTTGAAAAGTAAAACCTCCATTCTTGTCTGAAATTTCGGTCTCGTTGCGTGCATCGAGCGAGAAACGCGATATCGATAGTTCTCGGAAACTAAAGTAGTGACTTTTAAAATGAATAAATTAAAATAATAGCTATATCGAGGAGCAGAAAATCCGTCGATAGCTAAAGGAGAAAGCATTGTTCGCGGTCATAAATGTCGAGTGCATGCGACTTATCGTTGCGGTACACCTTTTCACGCTTTGTTTTCACGCTTCGTTGAACGATGATCAGCCTACCAAGTAAATGAATTCGCGGAACCAAAAATAATATATGGTTGGGCTGGCCAAGGATTTATTTATTTACTCCGGTTCTGGTTCTCAACAGGCGCGTTATCCGGCTGAAACAATGCCCAGGGCCGGTTCGAGGCTGGGTATCATGCATATGTAGAGGGTGTAATATCGCGTAGCCGCGACATCCAGTTGTATGCATTATAGGCGCGAATGTCATGGACCGTGCGTTCCTTTAGTCTTCGGAATATTCATGTCCGTTAGATAGGACGTTCTCTAAATGAGGAAAAAAAAATGTGGAAAAAATGAGAAGAAAGGCAAGCGGATTCAAGCTGGGATGCGAATTGTTTGACAGAGGTAGTGATTGCGAAGGAAAAACAACCTAGGTTAGCGACGATGCGAACCGGAGAACTATTTTAAACGTAAAATTATTTTTACCGGCTGACGTGAATTGTTCTATGAAGAAGGGTGAATTCGAATGAAAACGGAGAAATTTTTTGTGAAATTCTCGATCAAACCTACGTCCGCAATCATAATTTTCCTAATTCTATAATAGAGGTGTAAATTTATTATATCCATGTCCATCTTCTTACTGTTATAGGCTTTCTAAAAATTTACAACAATTCAAGGGTACACATCGAAATACTTACTACATTTTTCTCAAATTAAATGTTTATGATTTTCGTAAATGCAAATGACAATTTCGAATGGACAGAAGTTTAAGAATAACTTTTTAATGTTATAAGGAAAAATCTTTTCTGTGAAATTTTATATTAAAGATGATGAAAAACGATTTTATCATCATGCGAGTAATGTGATTTATTTGATGCGTAGAGGTGGGTTTTCATTATATGGATTTGCTTGATTTTTAGTGACAAGCGTCGCAAGATTTACAACTAATTTAATACACGTTGCGTGAATTTGTATATTTTACTATTTCCCGGAATACTGAAAATTGCAATTATAATACGTTTCCAACGAACATACGTTTGAAGTTTTGAATTTTTAATCGTTAATATAAATTAACGTTCTCTATAATTATAGAGAGGACAGATTAAAAGGATCAAATTTAAATTGAAACGCAGAAATTTTTTGTTCATTTAAGGATTAACTCTGGTTTGCTTCGGTGAACTAATTAACTTTAGCCGTTACCTTCGATCCGCCGTCAATCGATTATAGCTCTTTCGCCCTGCTACCGGCTATTATTCGTCCCATTGACTCGTTCCGCCTTGAGCAAATATTGAATGGAATTTTTCATTCCATTTTCGATGATGTCCGCCAGACTCCATTGTTTAGTTTCAGCTCGGTTTTGTTCCATAGTTGAACTAATTGAACTACAATTTCATATCGAGGCGGTAAGTTCGCGATTAACACGTAAATAGGGAATTTTCTCACCGCTGTCGAATAAAATAATTGAAAATTATTTCTTTCCGGGTCTCCATTCACATACTCACGGTCATGATGTTTGCTCGAATCCTGTTTCAAGTTTCGCTGGACAAAAAATTGTACCGCGGTGCATAAAAAAAAAACCGTAAACCGCTTTTATGGCAATAAACGTTGAGAGAGCGTTGGAAATTCATAAGCGTAGTTTCAGCTGAATGTGTCTACGAAGCGCCTCCGATTCGATACGCTACTCGACATATACGTTTTACGGAAGATACGAAGACGTAGGCGAAACGAACAAAAGCTCCATTTAATGTTCGTAACTTTATAGCGCAGAGAATCTCTTAATCGCAAAATCAAATGTTCAGAATATGTTTGTAAATACTGAAAATTTTGTCAAAAACGTTTCGATATGGGTTCGTTTCGTATTTAAGCAAATAAGAAATTTGATTACAATTAGCGACTTTACAACAGCGCGGTATTTTTTTGTCAGATTCAGACAATAGACTACCTGGAACATTATCATATGATAAATTGGACCCTTTTGAACAATCGTAGAGCTTGAAGCAATATCTTTCAATTTCTCTAAAAAACTTACTAAATCTCAGGCAAAATGAAGTATCGATGTACAGATTAATGTATAAAATTATATATAACAATATTTGTCTCGACGTTAGAACGTTTCTCAAGATTAAGAACTGATTCAAATCAAATCTGCATTTGAGATTTATTAAAGATATAGGAGGTGACATTTTTCGATGCTCTTAAAATGTTTAAGATTTCATTCAAGAAATTTAATCAAGCGTTCATACTTCAGTTCCTGGAAAACATGTCATTTATAGGGTTGTAATACAAAAGTTATTCGCTCTATAAATCTAAATCAGTGCCGCCAAAATGCTATGTTCATAGCATGGAATTCTATAATTAGAAATCGTATAAAAACTAAATCTACTCGAGTGTCTGAAAAAGTTTTCGTTACCATTTCTTGAACACCTCGAGGGCCATTCTCGCAATCACATTTCTCCGGCGAAAGCGCTTCATGTCCCTTGGGATCTATCCGGTAATAGCTCTCTCGTACAAGCACACTTGCATACTACACCAAAGCGTTCGAATAAAAATCTTTATTAGCCGCTGTGAGCGAGGCTTGGGGCTCCGACAGATAAGCCTCTATATCAGCTTTACGAGGCGGAGTAAGAGTAAGAGAGAGAGAGAGAGAGAGAGAGAGAGAGGCGCTGTACGTCGCCAGCGTCCACTGGCGTTGCGACGGGACTCGACGCGACGCGACGCGACGGCGGCCTACCGATACGGCGCCCTTTCATGTACATAGCGGGGCGCGGGCTCTGTTCGATGAATAGGCCTGGGGACTTCCCTCTTCGGGCGCTTTCTCGTTAAGAAGCTGCATAACGGCGCCAAGTTGACTCTGCGTTAAGCGGAGGATGTCTTGCCCGTTTTCTTTTTGCCACCTCGAGGAGTTGCGGTACAAAAACGACGTGGAAGAGATGCTGGATGCAACGCACGATATATTTCTTTCCTTTTTTCCCCGTCTCCTCTCTCCACGTCTCTCGCGCCTTTTCGCGCTTCCAGACTTTGCTTTCCCCATTATCGTCCACCCTTTCTGGGTGGTTCTTTTTACTTCTGGACAATCGTGGCTAGAGCTAGAGTTGTCCGGACTCTAGATTTTTATGTAACAGCTCTAACGCCGAGGTCGTGGACGAGGTGAAACTTCTATCGGGATCAATTTTCGCTAAGCGATGTGTAGCTCAACCTTTGATTGAGTGACAAATAAATGGTCACTTCGAGTCGTACAGCCGCGCAAAATTAACGTTACAGACATCAGCACAACAATTTTCATTACTCTCATTGATTTCTAACTCGAGTCAGAAGTAGAGTCAAACGCAACATGCAACGGTTCAAAACTTTTGGCCAATAGTGTATATCGATTATTACTATCATAATATTTAAGCCTACATCGTGTACAACGATAAGAAAAGTATAGATTATTTACAATATGTACTTTACAGATAAAATGACCCCTTTTAAGGTTAAAAAATATAAAGAGTAAATTGTACATAAAAGCTAAAATAAGCTACTTTATGTTTAGACGTGCTTAATAATCTCAATTTATGCAAATGTGAATTGTTAAATTAAATTTTAACATCTGCTCTAGAACTTTTTTCCCTGGTATATTACAGCATTTGTACATCAATTAGCAAACTACAATTAATATTATTATCATGTGTCATAAATTAAGTGATGTGACAAGAAAATAACGAGAAAATTTAATACGACGTTTTATACAGCAACTGGAGTTTTCCATCGACAGATTTTAAGTTTCGAAGCCCTACAAAAATGAATTTGAGAGGTGAAATTAGCTCGTGTGAAGATGGAATTGATTTTCAACTGTTGAAAAACGAGATTAGTTGCATTAACGAAGAAATTAGCGGTAGAAAAAAATGATGTGCGATCGAAAATGTCGTCGAGTGTAAAGGGCTAAAAGTAGTAGTCTAAAAGTAACAAAATGCTCCAACTACTAAAAAATATGTAGTACGATACTCGATGTTTTAACATACTTCTTTGCACGCAACATACGTACATCAATTTTAATAACTCCTATTAACCGCATGTCTATCAAATGTTATAATATATAATAAAATACTTAAACGTACGTAGCTCTAAGTCATCGGTCGGCAACCTATGACCCACGGGTCACTAAGTTATTCATTTGAAAATTTTAAGTGATTCATGTGAGTTCTGCGAACAATGTATAACATAATAAATAAAAAAATTAAAGAACGTTTCGTCTTGCTTATAAATGTGAGCAAATATTTTTACAAATGAAATTTATTTTAAGTAAGAACAGGAACAGCTTAACTACAGAACATTCAGATGCTTGCATACGTCTTAAGATGACTAAGTATGAACTTGTAGACTTGGCTAAATTGACGTCAGAATTTCGGCATCAAGGGAGTCACTAATAATTATCCATAATTATGTTGATCTTTGCTTTAATTAACATTAAAAAATATTAATTACTTTTGCATTTGTTTTTACAATAAAGTTTAAAGTTTGAAAAAGTATTGCAATTTTCTCAATAAAAATTTTCTCCTAAATTATATGATACAGATAGTTGATTTTTCATTGTGCAGTTTATATCATATACCAGCCTGTATATATATTTACTGGTCAATGGTCAAACATAAATTGGTATTCTGTAATTTTTCGCACTTAAAACTTCGATAATTTCCTATATTTTTCTTGCACCAACGTCGGTGCCTAGTGAACCGTAACGTCTTCTTAAAAGTCATATTTTGATTAATTTTGGTTTACAGCAAAAAAAGGTTTCCGACCTCTGCTCTAAGACATCCAGTACTAGCACTCCAACTATAGCGCGTGTTATTATAGTCTAATTGTATCAAATTGTTTTCATTTTATGGAACCTGTATCGTTGTAGCGCCATCCTTCTCTGATTTAGACACATATAAATACTGTAGCTTCACGATATCGTAACCCGTGATGGCGATGGTCGTGGTCGCTAGGTCTCTCGTTAATTTAATAAAGAAGAACGGAGTTGGTTCGTAGTGGACTGTATTTCTTGCTTTTCCAAATGTGTTATGTTCGCCCTTCCAATAAGTGCGAACTCCAATACTTATGATGTTTCTTACTTTAACTGAGTGTGTATGCTTGGGAGTGTTGTTGAGATCTGTCTTTCTGCGTGTTTTCCATCAAACATGAAATGTTTGATGGGTGTGCCGTGTCTTGGTAGGACAAGCGGATTCGTCTATTGCAATGTCACGCATGTTGGTGAGGGAAACGGACATCAAAACTGATTGGATGATGAAAACTTAGGAGAAATGGAAAATTGTCCGCCCCCGAACCGTCGGTCATCGGCAGGTACAAAGTGTACCCTCGGATGCCATACACGTGAATTCCGCGTGTCCTAACCTTCGACCGTAGCAAGTAATAAACCCAAGAAGCGCCTCGACTTAAGCAATGATTAATACAAAGGATTCGAAAGCAAAACTGTGACCGTCTAGTAGGCCCATGTAATAAAGAAGTAATATTATAGTTTGTTCCAAAGTAATGGCTTCTTGGATATTATTGCTGCTCCGTGTGAGCGTACGGTCGCCATGTGCTTACTGATAATTGACAATAGAGTTGGTTCGGTTCTGTTCGAACCGTATTGTAAAATGTCCCTTTTTTAATTTTCTAAATTTCTTTGGCTGGATTAGCTCGTTCGGTTGTTAAGACCGAACAAATACAATATTTAGAATCTCAATGCAATACAAAGCAATTTAAAACTATGTTGTCGTTTTGTCGTGTGCCGATCCTCCGACACCCGCCACTAGAGGGACCGCACACTTACCCAGAACGAAACGTTCTTCCCTCTCTTTTCCTTCATTCCCTCTCACACACAGTTAGACAGCGACACGAATAAGAATCATATAATTGTATCGTAATGTTAGCACCCGCAAGCAAACACCCTCAACATCTCCTCTAGTATTTCACTATCGTGGTACTGTTCGTTGTGTAGTCGAAATCGTCGCAGGCCTATAGACCTAGGAAATATCGAATAAAGAAATAAAATAGAGGGCGTGTCCCGGGCGTTACACGTACGCGGGAAACCGAAACCTAATGAGTCGGTTGGATTTTGCGCGTCAGATTTTCGGGGAATCCTCGTGAAAGGATTACCCGCCCGGAGTGGAGAGGCTTTCTTTTCAAAGGCGAACCAGAAACGGTTAATAGCGGCTCGTAACGAGCGAGCATGTCGTCGAGCGAGGGAGGACGAGTCCGTGAGAGGGAATTTCTAAAGACGCCAACCGTAGACCTTCTGCTCCCGCCTCACCCAGCTATGGATCGCCCCTTCTCGGCGATTTAATCCCGTTGAACGACCGCGAAGTCTTAATTACAACCGTCTCGCGGAAAGCAGCCCGTGCATCGCGGGATCTCGCGTCTCCAGCAAAATTGTAGCCTGCATCCAGTTCGGGAAGAGAGGATCGGTGAACATTCGAGATTCGAGTCGGTCTCAGGGATAAGAGGTTCTCTCTTAATTAGGCGTGCGAGTAGATTTTAAACGTGTCTGATCTACGCGCCAGTTTCGCTCGGCACTCGTTCTCTTCTCCTGGGCCTTCTCGTTGGCCTCGTTCCTTTTACCAACGGGAGGGAAAGGTGAGACGAGTTTTGCGATTGTTCCCGAGAGTGGTTGCGTCTTGAAGCCGGTTCGAAACCTTCACGATATAACGGAAGCGAAGGAAGAACACACTGATCAAATTTAATATATTTAATAGAGTACTTTGTGAAAATTTTATTAGTTCCAATTAATATGCAGCTACCAATTTATTAACTAAAGTAACAATCGATGCATGCAAACGAGTGATGTTTATTTACCTGAATAGTAATTATTGTAGTATCTAAGGCAGCATATTTGAAAAATAAGCGTCACGATGGACGCAACGTTATTCCATGTCTCTGACTGAATAATGGAAGGCTGTTCTCCGAAAAAGGAAGTTCAGCGGCATCAAATCCCGGTGAACTGGAGGATCATAAATGTGGAGCACGTCTGTGGACTATCCAGTGGATGCGAAATATATTATTTAAATATTTTCTAACTAATCGACCGAAACAAAGAGAGAAATCTACTCAAACTATGGAGTGTACCAGTTTTAACATTATTCATTTGGTTTCTAAACATTTTTTTATTTATGAGAATAAGATACGGTTAGTAACATTTTTCAGTAGTTTAAACATTACGAAAAATAGCAAAAATCTAGCAGAATGTTTCTAAACTGTAAATTTAGAAAATGAAAATCTATCTCGTTTAATATGTTGATACTAAAAATAAGATGATATTTCTGGAATTGAGGATCTGAGTGTTCGTAGTACCTAAATTTTTTTAAATGTACGAATTTTCGTACTATCGAAAGATTTAAATTTTAATTATGTTAATCGATATGCGTTCGTTCGTGTTACAAACAAGCTGGGAAGCAATTTTGAAAGCTGTTTGCAAAATATAAAAATGTGATCTTAATCCGATAATCCTGGTATTCATGTAATTGGAACATGCGGCGAGTATAAAGCAGCAATCTCTTTAGAAAGGGGGAATTGATTCCCTTTGATGAGTCATGCAGTCACTAATACTTGGCACGATAAAATAGATATTTTATTATCGTGAAATGTTGCATGATTTAATTAACTTGTGAAATTCCTAAATTTGTGGAATACCGATCATCGGTATTTCAATATATTACACCGCTTATAATACATAGCAAATTAATTATATATTAATCTTTACCTAATGTACTTATTCATACAAAGTTTCTCATCGACAATTCTTCAAACTTACTCGATATTTCTTGATTTCATTAGACGATAACAAAATATACACATTTTATTGTATCCTCTGATATTCAAACTTCTGATAAACAAAATTGATATCAAAGTGTACCGGATTTCTTAAATGACAATTTTCACCAGGGAATGTGCAGTAATGCAACGTCAAGCAATAGTCTAGCTAAATGGCGTTAGAGAAATCCAGAGCTTACCCCCTACCCCTACCTTCCTTTTGACGATTTAATTCGTCAGCCAGAACGTAAAACCTTGGCACGAGCATAGCCATTCGCAACTCGTTTCACTGAACCTCGAAGATCACCATTCACCACGGCTCGTATGTCTCGCGTCGATAATAGACGTGTCTACCCCAAAACAATGAGGAGAGAAATACTTATAGATGTTCGAGCGACGACGAGTTTCCGGTAGCCACGTCGCCAACGGAACGATATATAATCGTGTTGGAATTTGAGGGAAGCATTTCCATGTTTTAATGACGTTTAGTTGCTCGATTAAATGCCAACTTTTCGTTTAAATCCTACGGAAATTTCTGTGCCTCCGGGCGGAAAGAGAACGCAGTTCTGGGGATGAATATTTTGAGGAGCAGAGTAATAGCCTCGGCCATTCTAAATTGCGTTGAATATGTTAATGGCCGTTTGGGTTGAAAGGCGTGGTTAATAGGTCCGGCGAAGGAAGCGATTGAGATTTCTGGCGAACGGTGGAACCGACGATAGTAATGACCGTAATAAGTGAGGTTAGTTTCGGCGTATTAGGGGAAATTGTGGTTATGGCGTACGTAGGTTAAAGTAAATTGAATATTTCTTCAAGTATTCAAATAATTGTAAGTAAATTTAAAAACATTTTTATTTTTCAGTTCCTATGTAGATAGGTGTTATAATTTACAAGCTTTTCTCGAGCAAAGATATGCTTAATTCTAGAATGAGTAGTACTCCTTCAATTTAATTTATCATTTTAATTTCTATTCAATACTAGTAAAAGTATACCTGTACTTCTTTTTGTATAATTATTGACAATTAGGATTAATCTTCGCAGGCAACAGACAAATTGAAGGCAACAATTCTTAGCAGTTAATGTAACAACGCATTAATAAATACGTTATATCTTCGAAGTATGACAGTTATAATTCTTGGCTTTTTGTGACCTATTATGATTTTATATAAATTAGCGCTTTCATCATTTCTAGTGTATGAACTTGTCACAAGGGAAAAAATACGAGACTACATTTTAAAAAATGGATTGACCGTAAAATCACTTAAACACCCCTATCTATGATACGAAAGATTTCCCCCTCTCAAATAAAACGTTGTAATTCACTCAACTTTTCTGTATCTATTTCCATTTTAGAGAAAACTCGATCGGTCACTTAATAAAAATTATCCTGTATATCGAACTTGATATGTCTATATGATTATATTAGAATAGATCTATCACCCTCCGGAACTTTCGAGGAAAACAGAGGCTCTGTTATGATCATTACAATTTAGAATGGCTGGTTCTCGAATTATACTAAATCCCGTAATTGACGTTTGTGAACTCAATAACGAAGAATAAACAAATATCTTAGAATCAGCCGTAATTTAGTCCTGAATAAGAATTTTGGATTTTCAGATTTCAGAGAGAATTAAAATTTGAACAGTGTACAAACTTTTTGCTAAAAAAATATAAATTACGTTTTAGGGAAGTGCAGTGAGACAAAGACTTGGTGTAGAATACTTTATGGAATCTTTTCCACATGTAATGAGTGAAATTAATCATTTTTACAAAACAATTTCGATAATTGCTTGAATTACTTTTATAAAATCAGAAAAATAATATTTAAAAATGTTTGAAGGCTGAAGAAATTTTGATAAAGCTAGAACCGGTAATCATTACATAATAAAAATGTTTAACTTCTAAAGGAAAATAGAAACTTTATAAAAATTTTATTACGCTGATCCGACCAGAGGAAAAAACTACAGTTTGTGACACATTTGTGATTAAAAGACATCCTCGAGATTAATGATGGATGATAAATTCGGTATTTCCGAGAAGTTAACCGAAATGTGCATAATGGTACCGAAAATCTACTGGTATAATTGATCTTTGACGTCACTGAAGGTCCTTCTAAGCGAAGATATGCTTAGGGCATACTAGATGATGCGGACCATCACTAAGGGTGCGCTAAGGGTATGAGTGATTTGCACTTTTTTGATAAATCAAATCAGTGTCCATCGTTTCCATGATGAAGAGATAGAGCGAATGAACAAATTCGAAAATTTTCAGCGCTTTAAATTATTATTCAGACAAAAGTTTTAACGATATGCAACGTTACAAGAATCAATCGATTCCAGCAGTCAGAACATTAGATCTTCAAGATATACCCTAAGTGCAATAATCGAGACGTTTTGAATTATAGGTGGTCCAATTAAATCTTCGGCCAGCACCCGCGTCTCCCCAATTTCAAGCAAGTCGAGATCTACAAGTTCTCCTCCAGCGAGACGCGAATAAATGAACAGATTAAGAATTTAATAACTTCAACAAGTTTTACCCTTTAATTAAATAGAAGAAGAGGAATTTCAGTAGATTCTAAATATTAAAAATTGAAATAAAATACAAAACGATACTGACAATATTAGCATCTGGAGTGTAGCTATTCAGGTAGTCGCTCTGGCGTTCTATGTAATTACGGAAAATAAGAACTAAATAAAAAAAAAAAAAAAAAGAAAAAAGAGTGTAAGTAAATATTTATAATATTTTCGCGTAAAGAAAGTACTTGATAAAATTTTTATGTAGCAAACACTGAATCTATTCTCGTATAAAACATTTATATCTGAAATCTTCATTTTTCTATTTAAAATTTGCAATCTTTACTAAGTATATAATAACACCTGTAACAACAACAAAAAATTTGAAGTAAATATTTATTAACTATTTGCATTGCAAAGAAAACTAAGTTGTATGTGTTTTCAAAGTTTTATTAACAACCCCTGATACTGACATTACGGTCGCCAATATCCGCCATTGATTTTACCGTTTACGCTTCCTAGCTTATCGGTAACCTTAGCTTAAAATACCTGTGACTCATAATCATTTACATATTTTCAAGATTACTAAGGAAGCATAAATATTATTTTCTTCGTTCCAAAATAGTTATTCTCCAATTTTATCTCCAACGCGATATATCTGTATCAGTCATCTGCACAGAATGTACACTGGCCGCCCACAAAAGCACTTAAATAAACTCGGTACTTACAGAATAATAGATATTTTGAAATATCCATGTGTAGGAGGCACAGGGTATACGCGAAGGATAATGTATACAAATTTCATTGAAATCGAGTCGTTTATTAGAATTGGTATTGAAAATGGAACCTTCTGTGTGGAACGCAAACAAAGATTGTTCAGTTTACAGGTATCTAGTTCCAATGAAATACTGGGTATTTCATATCAAGTGCTCGCAAAATAAAGCAGAAAAGATTGGAAACGAGTAAAGTTGAAAGGGAAAATGGCAGTCAAATGGTACGAATGGTAAGAAATTATGTACAAGAATAAGACAAATGTTGCGAATAAATCTCGTGGTAGATGGGCAAACAACGGTAACGAAACGGAAAGAAAATGCAATAACTTGCAAAATTAAGAAAGATCGATCCAATAAAGCAATATAATTACAGACATAAGTAATAAATAATATTTTGTTGTGTGTAACGTACTCATCATTGCTAGAAATAAATACTTTTGTAAATAGTGTGTCCTCTGAAAAGCAGCGAATCACTCTTGTTGAACCTTGTATTGTTCTATCCTCTTACTACTGTCTTTAGCACTCCTAAAAAACCCTTAACAGAAACTACTCGACCACCCAGCTTGTCGGTCGATACGTTAAAATAAAAATCCCTATTACAACGTGTAGACAAAAGTACAAGTACGAAACGCCGTAAGTCTGAACGGATTATTCACTTTTTAACAATATATAGATAGGAAAGAACTTTTTGCAATAGCAAACGTGAAGTAACCTGAGAAACATTTCATGCTCGAACGTTTCGTTCTCGGCGATGCTGCCGAAATTACGGAAATAAAAATAGGCTATCGTTGGTTGCCGCTTCGATCGACGGTTCTCGAAACTCGATAAAAGTCCTCCGTTTCCTTGGGCGGCGGTGCTATCGCGTGACATCAATTCCGTAATAAAATAGAGAAAAACGTTCGGCACGATTCAAGTTGTTTAAAAGTCAAATCAAATCTTTGACATCTTAATGTATCACCGCTAAAAAGAACATTTCGAGTTTTAATTCTCGACAGATTGTTATACCGATTATTATTACACTAAAGTTGTCAGCTAAAAACTAACATTGTCAGCAAAAAAGTGATAATTAAAAGAAGTTATTAAAAAAAATATATATAAACGATAACAGTTGTATTAACATTTGATTGCAGCAACTCGCCTCATTCGACGAGTTCTTCCATCTTCTAGTCGATGTTAATAATATTTAAATTGATTTTAGTAACAAATAAATACTCTTTTCATAAAAAGTGATCGGCAACGTATAAACTTTGACGGCTGACCGATTTTACGAGCCCAACACCCTTTCTTCGAGCAATTATAAATGGGCGAAAGATAGAAATACGGTTGGTCTTGAACGAAGAGGGCTCCAATTTCGATGATTAAACGGGAACGTCGCGGCAACAGGGCCCGGTGTACTCGTGGGACGTCGCCTTTTTGTGGGGTAAAAATAGAGAAAGAGTTGGACGAAGAATAAAAAGGATAGAAAGAAAAAGGAAGAGAGAAAAGAGGACTCGCGGACGCAGCCGTGGGCATTGTCTTCGTGTACGGGCTCCGACGCACTGATTACGCGACCGGATATCTGTCGATGACGTCGGGACAATGCGAGGACGACGAATGAAAAAAGTTAAATAAACGCACACTCTGACGCGAGGGCAGAGTTTTCAAGCGGGTTAAGTGATAACGCGACGATCGAAATGCAGGAACGAATGGATTTCTCGTTGAAATGCAACCGGGTTAACCAGATTTCCGTTGGCTTTCATTGTTTAATCCAGGAAATTCGAACTCGCGACATCAACTTCTCATAAATATCCAGCCAGTCGGCTTCCGCGACTTTTGCTACTGACGAATGAATATTTAGTACGATGACTATGATTTCTATTGGTCTTGAAAACATATTTTTAAATTCATAAGTTGTAATAAAAAGTCACAGAATTCTTCGAACGATGAAGCAGTTGCGTGAAATTTTTTTATTTACTACAGATGCGAATTTTATTACCGCGTATGTACAGTAAAATTGCACGGTAAGTCTATTGAATAAAGCGTAATATCCGGACTAGCGAAAGTAGACTCAGTTTTCACGGAAATGAACGTTTCTGGAAACATTGTTGTTCTGGATAGATTCGATATAGTTTTAAATGGTAACGGCGCGAATATTGAACGCGAGTGTTCACAATTTCTCGCGTGGTGTTCAAATTCATACGACGACAAATTCATACGACGATTCATAATCCAACTGTCGAACAGTACGTTTACTAGAAGTAAATATCTATTTGTATTTCTCGAAAGACTTCATTTCCGTAAAAAACACCTCTTGTGTTACGAATATTTTACACTCCGTATACTACATTTCAGCCAATACATTAAACTAGTTGCATATGTTTGAAAACAATAAAATGCAAAGATTTTGTTTTACTAACGTCTCAGAGTCTCATTTGCATCGGGATTGTTAAGAACTATCACGAATTTAGATAATATTAGGTAAAAGGTTGAATTGGTTTAAGAACTTAATTAAGTCGTCCCTCTTCTACTTGCGGAAAGTATGCTTCAGAGCTGGTTGAATTTTAAATAGTTGACGTTGGTAAGTATCTGTACTTGGAGCGGAAGAACAACAATTCAGTGTAAATCGAAGTTGATTTGCCGACAAGATTGAGGGTATTGAGGTTTGGAAAATAGAATCGGTCAAGTTTCTAAGTCCTAAATTACGAATCCGCGATGCGTTAAGCTAGCTGCTGTAGGGCATGCAAAGTGCCCTCTGCAGATTTAGATTTCCCAGTTAGGGGAACAAATTATCGCGAACGTACACGGTGTTCTTAACGCGTTATTATCTCTAGATTCCGGCGGAGCACCTCGCAGACCGCACATTCCGCGTGGAAAATCGAATTTCTGTCTCGTTCGCGGGCTTGTCACTCCCCTAAACTATATTTACGACGGTGAATTCCGGCGGTCGGTGGTGTTCTGAAGCGTTTCAGAAACTTCCCTGACAAATCTCTGTCCGGAAACGAGCCGCAAGAATAGATTGTCACGAATGTCATGCCTCGCTATCCACTGACGGATCAAGCACCTTCTTCAGCAATGTTTGCGCACTAATTACCAAGAGATCCCAATTACAAGCTTTTATGGAGGTTGTACACCCTCCGTTGCTGCGATGCAACGTTCCCTAGTCATTGGAGTACGATCGTTTTAGTTTACTTCTCAAAGAAATCAGTTTCTTTTGCTCTTGAGTACGGTGCTGTATCGAAGTTTCTTCGAGCGTGTTCGATCGACAATTTTTAATTGGGATGTTTTAATGAAAGAAAATTATTGATAAATATAGTAAATTTTGTTAGGAACAATTTATAGGTACGTTAAGTCACGTGTTTTGTTGTTTAAAATTGTTTGCGTGAAAATGTTTCAATGTAATTATGCAAATTTATTGAAATTTCAATCGAAATTAACAGCGTTCTTGATTAAAAAGGTATTTTTAAAGATAATGTCAGAAACTGCACGAAAGAGTAATTTAGTAGAAAGGAAATGTAGTCTTTTTAATTGCAACTCACAAAGAATTTTAAATTTAAGTCGTGGGACTAATTTCATTATAAGAAAAAAGTTAAGTCACTATTCTAACTTTTTGTTCATCCATTTTATCGTACAAAAATAAAGAATGTTTTGATTTTTGACATAGACTCTTCAGGTTATTGACAGAACTTTTTACATATTTGTTTATCTCTTATTTCTATAACAATATTGCGCGTGGATAGATTTTATTTTTACGTCGCGTTTCTTTAACACTGATTGATCCACGGATGTCGGAGTTAGGATAGCGCTTGAATCTGGTCGCCAAGTGTGGACATGCAGCGACAAGGCTCGCGCCGGACCGTGGGAACCTATTGTAAGACTCGAAGGAATTCTCCAAGTTCTTAGAACCCTTGAACAATTACAAAGCTGCCACAATCATATACCACGTTACAGTGCAACAACTCATATAGTAATATAAGAAATAAGTATTTGGAAAATTAAACCAGAGTATAACTTTCGTTTGCGAAATGTTGTTATCCGATAAGAAGAAAAGGAGGGGTAGGGAGTATTTATGGTTGTGGAAGTTGAACGATCAAAAATAAAAGAAAGTTCGTTGAGAAATTGAAAATAAAATGTTATCCACCGACCGTTGTCGGTTCACAGTGTTCGTGAACATCATCTAGGGTACCTTTAATGGTACGATGCAATCTTAGCGACGTTTCATGCTGCGCTTTCACCTCGTCTTTCACGGCGATTCGGTTTCTATCGACGCGAGTTGATTCTATCTTTATATATTTTTCTCTTTTAAGAGCGATAAGAGTTGCCGATATATCAAAGCACTTGGCAAAGTGCTTGCGGATTTAAATTAATTTCTGTAAAGTAAATAACCGTTTCTTTGAAACAGGAGCTTTCGATTAAAAGTTTAAAAGCTACGATAAAGTTTTACGGTGGGGAAGAATTGAATAAATTACTATCTCGATACTAAATTAATAATGTATTTACGAGCTAAAGAACTTTGAACGGTAATTATGCGACAGAAGATCAAATTAAACGAAATATTCTTACGGTGCATTATAAAAGCCAGTCTTTATCGAGTCCGATTCCTCAATTATTGATTTTAAACAAACTAGTCGTTTGAAGTTGAATATTTCTTTCACGTAGAAAAGTCTAAAAGTATGTTAACTGTTTGAAATGCAACGTTTAGAAAAAACTCTACCACATTAGTATAAAATTAAAAAGTAAGCGGTAGTTAGTATTGGAATAGATATATTATAATTATATTTTTAAGTCGTTGAAAATATAACTTATTTTCATTGTTGTAAGAAAAATGAAAAGGAGGAAAAATATTTGAACAAGAGCAACATGGACGAGACATTGTTCAACGAAAGAAACACAGGAATCCAACGAGAGCTTGCCCCCGTCTTTTCTCTTCCTTCGTTCTTTTTCACTGTAATCACGAAATGGCGTTTTTGCCGGAAGACACGCAAATGACGCTGGTTTTGATCCGCAACAAGAGCAATGCAACATTCGCAGCATCCCTTGGTTACAGCTGCTCGAAAAACAACCATAATTTCAGCCATTCTACCGTGTCTGGTTACGGGAATTTTCCTACAGATTTTTGTTTGCACAAGCCTTTGTCTACGCAGAGCAATCCGTAAGAGTGAAATTGACAATTTCCCTTAGGAAACGTGTTTTATGTACAGAAGAATAATCGTGATGTGCATTTACAATAAATACAATAATATATTGCAATATATTTTATATGTGGTGCTATATATTTTATATGGTGGTTTTAATTGTTTAAATGAATGTAGTGTTTGCAAATCCATTTAGACGCTCAAATTTTTCATTCGGAAATATAAAATCCATGAATAATTTAGTAATTTTCTAATAATTTGGAAGATTAAGACCTACGCAATAACGAGATACGCTCATGAAACGTAGGAGTAAAAGGAAGAACATACATCTTGATCTTACTTCGATGCACATACGAGCGTTTGGCAAAATAAATTGTGCATAAAGAAATTTTTTTCATATTTAGAAAATCATATTCATATTTATATTCATTTATAGATAGAAATAAATAGAGCGAATGTATTATATATTATTATTATAATTATGTAATAATTACGTCCATAGGTGGTCAGACTGAAAATTTGCTGGTACATGTAAAACAAAGGATCTCGATCAATGGCGTGCGATCGATGATTATAGCCGATGTATAGATAATTGAGATATACAATAGATGCGATATATTGTACATACATATTGAGATTATGAAAAGGTTGGCAACCACTTTTTGGTTAGCAAAACATAAAAATCTGCAGCTTGGATAGAAAGCGAAAAAATAAAGAGGAAATCGAAGCAAAATTATTTCGCTCTTTCCCTGACATCTGACTCGTTCATTTCGTATCAGTGGCGTGCGGTGAGATTTGCTTGATAGGGAAGCTGTGTTTCCATAAAAATGATAAACAAATGCTAAAATACAACAGTTTATTTATTTTGATTCTAAAATAGATGCAACAAATATTCTGACAAAAGTAATCGCATTGTATTTTAGAGAAAATACAAGGGAAGTGACGCTTCCACGGCTTCCATGAACCGCACGCCGCTGTTTCGTATCATCATCGGAAATCACAGAAGATGATGCTTTAAAAGCGATATTTATGATCTAAACAGTAGAGGGTGGCAAGAGCAAATACAAAGACGTCAACTTCTGTGAGCACATTTGAAAGCGGAATTTTACGCTCGTCGCTCAAACGGAGACACGCATATACCACTCAACATTGTCGGCAGTTCGGTTTTTCTGAGCAATCATTTTCACAATATCGTGTATATCACTGTCACTCGCATTCTACTGTAACCTCGCGAGGTTAGATGTTTAGAAAAACTATTCTTGTTGCGGTTTTTCCCGTTGTGTCGTTGGTTTTAATAAAAACCGTATAATGGGTACGATAAAAGGAAAAGGCTCTGTTAAGATTACTAAATATCCCAAATTTAACAGAATAGTTTTCTACTTACAGCGTATTATTTATTTTATGATCCGAAGAGCAGTGCCAAAAACTTAATTGGCAATTTAATCGTTCGATCTCTCTGCTTCTTTTCTTGAACGGAAACCAACGAGTAAATGCGCGAACGACAGTAGAAAATTCCAAAAACGAATGAATACATGCTTAAGTATACTTAAGTTACGCAATTTTTTGCTGCTCACAATCATTTAACGTTCAATTATTTATCGAACGTTAAGTGATCTATAGTAAATGCAGAAAAAGTTTTATAAGTCTAGTCTAATAATGTCTAGTAAAATATTTTGTTATTGTTTGTACAATAAAGCTAGTTATAGGCAAGTAAAGAATAATTTGCTGAAAATTTGTATAATCTTGAAGTATAGTCTTAATCAGTAGGTATACCATAATTTAAAAAACAAATAAACTGTTCGGTTGTTTCAATATTTCTCTGAAGAATTTCATCACTATGAGGAGTAATTCATAAAATTATTCACCTTACTCACGTGCTTTCACCGTTATTCACTCTTTATTAATCCCTGCGTTATCAGATGCATACAAACGTATTAAAGATATACGTATCAGTTTTTCTTTTCTTCTCCATTCCCATTTGATATATGGGAATAAAAGACAGTTTAATAAAAGACAGAAGTATATAGTATAAATATTCTTATATTTGTGACTTGTTTCATGTAAAAAATACCCATTCTGGATAAATGAACAATTTTTGTTCGTAAACCTTTCCTGCATCTCATGTAGTTTGCGACTTATAACGCAAGGTCGAAAAATAGCCAAATTTTTAAGGGTTGAATTCACTCCGTTAAATTGTTTTTGCTAAACAACAATAACAAAAATTGCGTAAATCATACTTACACAAACGCTACGTATCCTCGAAGTTCCGACATTTTGTGAATTTCCAGGTTCGGCATCATTCTTTACAGACTTTGACTTTACCCTCGATTAACAACTACTTGTTAGTTAGTTAGCGTCAAAAGGGTCATACGGACAACCCGAGCAAACGTGAACGATAGACTAACGAACTTCCATTACATTTTTGACCTTTTCATTGGACGCGGCTATTTCTCCATTTTTCAATATTGACATTTAGACACACTTCTAGATGGATATATTAGTATATAAGGACGAAGTAATTAAGATACAAGAAAACCACTTTTCAAATAATATTTGCACAGAATAAAAATTCGAAAGTTCGAATTTGACTTTGTATTTTCATACGCTTCTTCTCTTGCGGATTTTCTGGACTTCGATATGTTTACACATCATTCATTGTACGTATCAAATAAACATTGTTATGTTTGCCAAATCTACGCTTCGCCAAGTAAATTAATTCCACGAACGTAATGGAAGCTACAGGTTCGTTATTACTTACTATTAAAACTCTTTACATTTTTTATATTTTTTTTTCAAATTACTTGAAATTCACTATGAAATTTTTGACAAATACACAGTCAGATTTTAATTAGATTTAGGTTAAGTGAAATTAATAAATATGAAATCGCGTTTAAGTTTAAATGAACTATAGTTTAGATCATAGTACTTAACGTACTTCAGAATTTTTCGAACAGATGCAACATTTACTGGGTACATTTCTTATCTTTTTTATCCAGGTATCTGTTTCAAAATGATATTTTACAAAGTATGAAAAATCAATAACTTCTATTAATTAACATTGCTCTAATCATTATATCAATTAATACTGCACAACTAAATTGTTTTTAATTGATTTTTTAATAACTATGCGTGTACATAGTTACACAAATTTCCAGTTCCATGCCCGCATTAAAAAGAAAACGAAAAATTACGGACGGTGCTATGCGTCAAGCGGTGTGTTTCGAGTTTCATGGACGCAATATTTTTAAACTGAATACGCGAGCGCGGTCTTTCATTCGCGAAAAAAAAAACTACGGAAAATGAACGTGTCCCATTTCAACGGCTTTTAATTGACGCTATTTTAAACATCACGCTCTGTACTCGCACTTCCTCGTTTCAATTATTTTTTCAACGAATCGAGAAACGTTTAAAGAAGAATCCCTTACGCATCTACTTTGAATTCTTGGGAAACGCACTACATTAATTTATTTAATTATAATTTGATCCGTTTGTTTACTAATCATTACTTGTCACGATTGTAACGTAGATTTCAACGCACGGAGTATATTTTTTACGTAATACTGTTTTGAATACTATATATTTTTGTACAAAATATGATTAAAAGCAACTACTTTTGTTCTCGCGTCGAATTGACTCGAACGTTGTAAAACAACAATACTTGAAAATTTTCTTCGTGATAAAATATAATGAAATTTTTTAAATATGCAGTACTTATTAGAGTAAAGGTGTATTACACAATTTTTGTTTTGTTGGCCAGAAGACTATCGCGTGGAAAAATTTAATTTAATTATCAATTATTACAATCAAATGTGGATAAAAAAATTCATAATTTTTTTCTTTTTTTTTCCAAAGTTAAGTTTTAACCAATACCCTAAATAAGTATGCCAAATTTCTTTATTTTCAATATTTTGTGTTTCATCCCATTAAAATGATTTTGGACAGCAAAAAAATTGCGTAATGCATAACTATGTATTATATGTCCGTGGACTTTACGTATCCTCAAAGTTTCATAGTATTTTTGTATTTTTGGGTTCAAAATCTTCCCTTACCAATCAAGAAATGAAAATTACTACTTCTCTTGTTACTTTTTAATCGATCAGTGTGTGGGTGTGTAAAATATATATATATATTTTTTGTTTAGAATAGACAATACCCATCGTTAAGTACCATCTCGTTTTAGTTGAATCTTTTAAGCTATCGTTCAAATTACTTATTACATAAATTTAATTATTATAAAATTAAATTTATTATTTCTGTAATGCCACACCAATTAAACTAGTTAACGGTTTAATGCGGCTTGTGCAAAAGGAGGAAAAAGAATGGCATTATCGTTACATCGATTTGCGAGCTAAACAATGCATCGTGTCTCTCGAACACAGATCGTTCCATTCAAATGAATAGGTAATACATCATCAAATTTGTATGGCCATTGAATTCGAATCGGATATACTATCGAATAACTTGATTCTCTCGAGTCAACCGTAAACACGTTGTTAATGTTCAGTTTAAAAGTTTTTCGGTTGAAAATTACACAATGCGTGTGATCGATAATTGATTTTCGTAATTTAGTTAAGGTTCTCGAAGGCCAGGTTAATTACACGTTCGTGACAAAAAGACTGTTCAGTGCGCACGGAATAGATAGGTTGTCTATTATGCGCTTCAAGCGATGTTTTAGTTACGCTTGAATATTTCGGAGTAGGTGTAATAATACGTGCAGATAATTGTTGATTTTAATATGTTTCATTGGAATGTATGACTAGTTGTGAACTATACTGGGATGTGAATGTGTTTAAAGAATGTGCAAGCCTGGAGAGTCAGGGTGGACTGTCTGATTAGAATTCTGCTATTATTCTGTGTGATTCCCATCAAATATAAAGCATGTGATGGGAGTGGCTTATTCGACCAAGACAAACGGATTCGTTGATTGCAATGTTACGAATTTTGGTGAGGGAAGCGGAGGTCAAAACTGATTGGTTGCGTAGAATTGTTAGAAAAATGGTTAAAAATGACCGCCCCCAAACCAACGGTCACTCGCAGGTACCAAGTGCACCCTTTCGCGTGTCTTAAGCCTCGACCGTAACAGGTAATAACTTTATCACGCACCTTGACCTTTCTTTAAAACATCCAGGATAAAAATGAAATTAACTGAAAGCAGCTTAAGTCGAAAATAAAATGGTCATAGAGAGTATATGATGATCGATGCTGTTACGGGTCAGATTAGAGTTTCTTCAAATATTAAATACTATTTAAAAATTTGAAACTCTAATCTGTTTTATTGTTATATTATGTGTATTGATATGGTACGTTGGAATATTGATGGACATGTTGTTACGGATGTAACAAAGACTATTTTTCAAACTAAGACGTTTTAAGTAATTTCGTTAACTTCTGCGACTTTAAATACAATGCTCCCTAGAAATTTCATTTCGACACCTTCAATAGGCACAGCGTGTTATAAACGATGTATTTTCCAAGAGTGCACATCGCTGAGAGACTTGGAAGGTCCCATGTTCGTGCAGATATATTTCCACCCTCTTGAAGCGAACGTGCACTTCGAGCGCACAAGAGGGTGTGGACGATACTCGAAAGGGTATGTATCGAAAAACAAAATCGAACCCAAGCTGGCCCAAATTAATTTGACGGACTGCATCCGAGCCTTACAACCTCGAAGAGGAACTCGGTCGCTATATTCCGCGCGGCGAAACACAAAATATTTTACTTTCAATTCTTTGAGCATTAGATCAATTTTATAATCGGTATATCGAGTGTATACGTTTAGAATTTAGGCACAGAACAAGTTTCACTAGCAATATGTTTTTTTTTTCTTTTTTAAGTGGTTAAAGAGCACTTTTATGTCATAGCTGATTAACAATTTTTCAAATGAGGTTAAGGAACGTTAGGAATAAAAAGGTCAGGTGCGGGGGTGGTGATAAGAGGAAGAAAAGTGTGAAAAGGGTAGAGGATTTTACGTACGATCGATAACCTTAATTACGTAGTTACCACTGTTTGAGACTTTCGAGTAGAAATCACGTTTTTCTGGAAAAATAGAAAATAATAATAATAACAATGTCGGAAAGTTGAAATATTTCATTTCCTGCTCGGATCAACCGAATTATTTGAATTTAGGTCGCTTGAATTCAGTTAATTTGAATCAGTTGCATATCTTATCAATGTGAACCTATTATTTTACTTGACCTGAAACATCTACTTAAATTTCTACACTTTACCAGTCGCTTATTTTGAGCTAATTTGAAATTACTTTACTAATATGTGCCTGATTATTTTACTTGTAGCGTGAATATCAGGCGTAAGTAAAATTGTAACCATAAGCGTTGAGTGAACATCAAAGCTATTTGATTACTTATAACAGCTTGACGTCTATGAACATAAATTGGAAGTTAAATTATTCAAATCGAGCAATTTACATTTAATGTTCAGATTAAAGATCGGATTATGATAAATAAATAAATTAATTCATTTTTTAAGTTAATTTAAAAACTCGAACGATAAAAAATATATGGAAAGTTTCAGATAGAGACTCGAGACATGTTGTAAGTGTGTAATTTTTCATTCAGACCCACACACAGCGCTGTTAAATATTTTCGTGGATCGCAGTTGAATTCGTTCTCTACGTCACGTCGGTCACATAATAATTCATAGTCATGGACACAAAGATCTGTTCATGGGAATTGATCCTAGGGACTCCGATACAATGTAAGAAATGCTCGTCCTGAAATTGTTATAAATTTATAATAGTATAAATTAATGCAACGAATTCTAAATATTATACAGTTGTGTTAACTGACAAAGCAAATGAAATTTTTCTAAATTTCTGTTTGCTGGAAAGGATATTGTGCCTATATCCTTCTTCAAGTAATATTTTTTCATGTTAACGTCTATTAAATTCAAAATATCAATATATGGGGTATGTGCAGATCCGCTCGTTTTATTGTTCTGAATACGACCGTGACTTTTATTTTTGGTAAAAATCAATATCTTACAAGATATTTGCAGGAAACACTCTTATCGATACATTAAATATCGTCCATACGTGTGCACACGTGAGACAGTCGCAAGTCTAGTCACAGCCTTTCTAACAAAAGATAACCGTGTTATCGCATAAACAGAAAATGAAAATTTCTTAGAAAACATAGATAGCATAGACGAGGAGTATAATGTTTCCTTGGTCCATTTTTTCATTAAGAAACTTCCAAATGGCGCGGTATCGTATACTTTTGGGAAATTTTTCCCCATATGCAATAATCATACTTGTTTAAAATTATTTTTCATTTTTTCACTCAGTTTTAAACTTGTTTAATTTTCATAATGCGACGGTCTTTTGGTACCCACCACTAGAATCCCACTAGCAGGCCCCTTTCTTTTCCTCCTCCCCATTCTACGCATTTCATATTAAAAAAGATTGAAGCTGATTTGCGTCTACGAAAAAGTTGATAAAAAAGTTAATATGTAAGAAGACAAACGAGGATCGATTTTTGTTTGCTAAAATTAGTTTACAATTTATATTGAATTTATTCTATTAAACATTTGTATTATTTGCAACAGAGGGATCGTTTTATTTTGGATTTGGCAAAATTAGCTCAACTAGGTTGAAAACTAGGTTCGATCGCACTGGATTAAGTTGCGGTTAGAATGATGCTTTTATTTAATGTAGAAAATCGATGGTTTTTTTAACACACGTCGAACAAAAGACCGAAAACCGCAGAGTTTTCCGGATCTATCATGAAATCGCTTCCGTCGGGTTGAAAATCACGCGAAACTTTTGGTAGCACGGCGTGTGCGTCCTTCCAGTATAGGTATTCAGCCGTAAACCCACGATTTGACGAGACAAAGGGGCGGGGAGCAGGAGGAGGAGAACGATAAATGACATTTACACGGGACACGCCGAGATTTTTATCGAAAATTCCTGTCGTGGACAGCGGCGGTAAAATTTGTTCGCAGCCAGTCGGATCCGCGCGCGATTTGTTATTCGAAAAATAGAACTGATTTAATGCCGGTCGAAAAATAGGATAGCTGATTCGTCGTTCGCGATGCATTTTCTCGTATGCCTCTCGCGACGAGTTTCGACCAAACCTTCGATTTATCGTATATGCATTTTCGATTGGGAAAAATGAAAAACGCTCATGGCGTTGGTTTTATATGATTTACAGAGTTTCCGGATTTATCTGTGCGCGAATTAAAATGGATAATGTCAGGCATTCCGTCGGGAATTTGTACGAGGTGAATTTATGAAGCAAATATTTGTAAAGTTGGTATCGTCGCGACAGAACTGGGAAAGGATAATATTTTTAAGTTATTGACGAATTGAAATGCATTTGTAATCGAATGTCGAGATATACAGGATATTTTATTTATTTGACGGGTCAGATTTTCCGGTGCTCGGTGCTGTTTCTCAGATTTGTTACTGTGAATGCAATAATAATAACTTTCTCGACTGAATTCAAAGAAATTAATAATCGTTTATATTTTTCATATTCTTCATAGTTATAATTTCCAATACATTAAAATCAGAAAACAGATTATCACCGATCTCTCTCATTACCGGAGAAGATATTCAAGCATATAATTGTCTAATTAAAAATTCTCTGTATTTTATATTCTACATTGCATTGGATCGTGTTATAGTCGATGCCGTTTCAAAGACGCCCAGTTTTAGTCTTGTTCTTTCACTTTAAATTAAAATAAATTTTTCAATACTTTAGCTTGAAAGATTTGATTAAAACGTAAAATGTCAAAAGACGGAAAAAACTATCGAACGATGAGATAATCGGTTCAACCTTTGTCAAAATTTGTGACTAATGCGATGGCAAGTGCAAAGCGGGCGAATAGGGGAGAGAAAGATAGAGAGGTCGAAAATTACTGAGATTGGACTTGGGGAAAGGAAAGAGAAGCGCGAGGCTTTCGAGCGTCGGGAGATAAACGAGACGATGCAGGCAGTTTTAGACAGATCGTTCATTGGAACAGCGGTTTACGTTACGTATCTCAATTATTTATCAAATTTTTTAATCAGTTACAATTTATACATTTACCCGTTCAATAAAGATTTCGAGCCTTTGACGATTAATTTCTGTACCAATCCTTTGACTGTGGCACACTCTCGCGCAGAGCCATCAATATAAATGGCGTATATTTACATCTTTTATATAGATTGATAGACTTGTGAAGATCTGTACGTACACCTTTTGCATATATATACATTGATCAATTTTCAAGAGCGCGTACACACGCCTTTTGTAGTCAAAGGGTCAATGAAACAACTGAATTAGAAAAAGTTGCTGACATCCTTCGTCACTGCTCAATTCCAGCATCGCATACTGCATGCATACGCGAGGAATTTTCAAGGTTGATTTCTTCAAAAACAAAGTCGCAAACGCAATTCTGTTCTTACTCACTTTCATGCTACTTTAACCGTTAGAATAACTATTCGTAATTTTTTCGAAGAGTAACTAAGTAGTACAAACAGAAATTGTAATTCTTGAACGTCGGTACAATTTCTTTATTTTTCCACGTAGCCACAAGATAATAGCATAGTGGATTTGCTATTTAAAAATGTATGATTTTTAATATTTTTGCACGTCTCTTCATTTTGTCGCGTAGCGACAGAAGAAATCGGGACAAAGGTCGATAAATTATAAAGTTGAACGAAGCGAGGGGAAGAAAGAAGGAAAGAGGTATAGACAGAGAAAAATATCGGGAAATGGAAAAGTGGACGAAAGGCGGAAAGGTAAAAAATGAAAACTCACGAGAACTAGAAGCAGGAGAGATCGAGGCGTCGGGGAGTGGTGGGGTAGCGGAGGAGAAAAAGTCTCGCGACGTCACCATAAAGCTGGACAATTTTCTCTCTATGGAGGCTCTTTTTCGGGGAGGAGGGGCGTAAACAGTGGGCGCAATTGCCGTTTGCCGCGCGGAAATGCAATTCCATTTTCGCGGACGCAGACGGCGTGTTTCAAAAGTGAAATAAGTTTCGCGCGAACAATGACCTTAATATCGGCCGCTGTACTTGTCGTGGCTGAGTGTTTCACTTCTCCGACGTAACAACCATTCGACGAGCTTGGCGACCGTATATTCGCGCGTATTTCAACTCGATCGCGTGTTTTTCTTGCTTCGTTTATTTTTATGTATTCGATCCGATCTGTAATTTCGATTTATTCAGTTCTTTTTCTTTTCTTTCCGTATTTCGTATTATTTCTTTACGAATAAACCTGATGAATCCACCCTAGCGCTTTCTTTTTTCATATCGTGTGTTATATAAAATTATTTCTATTTATTTTTCTTTTAACGTGTAAACAAAATTTTGAAGTATTTTCTTTCTAATCGCTTTAAATATTGTGTTACATTTCTTGTAAATGATCAGTTGAATTGTAAGAACTAAGAATTTCAATGAAACTTAACAATAAATGGGACAAAATCCATGTTAAATATTTGAATTCTGTACAGTTTTTTTTTACAAGGCCCATCTCCTGTGTTCTACAAAGCACAAGATTTACGACACGAACGGAAGCGATTGCTATTTTTGAAAGATACCTTTAGCTTTTCTACTATCTGGCTGTCGATACTCAAATAGTCGATACGTGATCGAACAGCGATCTTGCCAAACGGAAATAAATACAACGTGTTCTCCCACGCTTTCACCCTCCACAGTCGCCATTTTGAACATCTCAACACGCTTCTGACGAATATTTCCACGAATAAGAAAAACCAACGTCTGTCTTCACCATTCCGCTTATTCTCAACAAAAGTATTTCAGTACTCCGTTCACTTTGTACGTATAATATGAAGTAGACTTTTCATTTTGCTTTTCATTTCGAAAAGTTAAAGGTTCCTTGTAAATGTTTGTAAATAATTATATTAACGTCTGGTCAAAGTACAATAATTTGATTTAAGATAAAACTTAATAGTTATCTTAATCGATGATTCTTATATATTGACATTCTCTTGGATTTCTCTTCCTGTATTTACCAAGTTCCTGTAATTTCTCGGGGAAGAGATAGAATGTATTGTGGGATCAGAAGATTTTGCCAAAAAAATAAGCGTAATTGTAAGGCGTGAATTTATTAGGTTAAATCGATGACGCGTCTTACGCTGATGTTCTTCTACAACTCTGCCTATCGCTGCGCACACACATCCTTATATATATTCAATCATCGAACATTCTAGATTCTTCATTCCCTTCTTTTTCCAGGCACACTCATACTCTTTTGCACAAAGTTTCGAATATTCTCGAATAATATCATTTTATTCCTTCATACACAAAGCCACGCATTGTAAATTCATTCACACCCTACAGTATATACAGAAACTGTCGATAAAATGTAACGAGGCACTTTACTTCTAGTTGCTCGCATTAATAGATTCCTGGAGCGATCGCTCGCTAGAATTTTACTAATTCGGGCGCTCAAAGTGCATCATTCGTCGAATTCTAGTTTAGATACAAACTTTGTTCCATTTTATTACGTGAAATTTCACTTTAATGAGTACACGTGTATAGTCATTTATCCGTACTTTATATCAAATTTAATTTTGCGACAAATTTTTTAACAAATCTCCACAGATTTTAAAAGTGTAAATACTCGGCGCAATGCAAATAATTATTTGTGAAAAGTTACATTTTCATTATGGAATGTTTGGACACAATAAAGAGATAATTATTCGAAACGTTTAAAAATGCAAAATTAATTCTATCAATTCGTGTGTGAAATTATTGTGCTTTAATATACTTTGCTTTTTAACACATATCGTGTATCCTACTTTTTGTTAATAATTAGTTTTGCTTGATACGTTTTATAATCAAACATAATAAATTGGTTCGAATGAAAGGGGACGTACATAAATTTAGCGCGATACTCAGTTTGCTAAGAATTGTTAATGATAAAACGTAGGCAGTGCGTGTTTATATATTAGCAGTATTCATATTGAAACTCCCTATATAACAAGAAATTGATTATGCGAATTATAATAAAGGGAAGAGTGAAGAGTTCTAGATGATTACGTATAATGATGTGTAATCTCTTTTAAACCTCATTACTGGATTTCAAGTTCAATTAATATTTAACAAGCGACACTATTGAAAATCCTCTTGCTCGTTAGCTAATGAAGTTCCTCATATGCTCTTCGAATTTCTAGATAATCCTGACAAAATATGTACATTACCGTAACTATTAAGTTGTATTAGTGTGACTATTAATTATCGAGCAATACATATGAAAAAATTCTATGGATTTAGATATTAAAAATATTCCATCTATTTTTTATACTTTTATTCATTTCTTTGGGCGTCTATCATTTACTTATTTATTATTAAAATAAATTTTCCATATTTTTTCTTCGTACACACAGATTTTTATATAATACTATATATATGTCTTAAAAATTCGGAATATAATATATATTATTCTAAATATAATAAACACATTAGTCCACAAATGATTATTGCACAATTTCTTCAAATACCCTAGATCACAATTCATCTCCACTTTTTCCGTACCAGTTCCTAGAACAATTCTGAAACGAGCAAAAAATCCATTCAACAGCAACGAGAGTTTTCTTCTGCACCACCACTTTCCGTTGGTTCAAAGCTTTCATCGCGGTTTTCTTAACCGATCGTGAAGCTTTCGCCATGCGACTACACTAGGCCCTCGTTAACGTCAAATGTAGATCGGAAATTCAGGCGTCGAACGTCTGTTCCAACAAATCTTCGTCTCTATATCGTAACTACATACTGAAAAGTAAACAATAAGAAATTGTGAAGATAAAAAGGGCCAACATTACAGAATTCAATCGAAATGAGACACAATAGAAAAACAGATTAATATCATTTTAATATACACAAATGTATGATTATACGTGTATCTGTGTGTTTATAGATATATGTAAAGTATTTGTGAAATAATGACTGACTATAAGTAGAGTGTTATGGCATACACAGAGAAATGATTGTATGGGTTTCAATTGTAATCTGAGTTGGAACAAAATTACGTTCTATGTTAAAGTAAATATTACTTAAAGATGTCGATATAAATATTTATAACTTAAGCTGATAACAATCGAATGTCCGCAGAAATTTGTCGATTAATATGAATTTGAGGTCTTACAGAATTATGAAAGAAATATATAGAATAGAATGATGCGACTTGTCACTGAGCGATTCAATAAACTTATATCGTTTAGAAACGAAAGAATTTTCAGTTGCCATGTGAAACATAACGTACATATCGTGTTTTCTTCTTGAATTAACTACGCTGAAGCTGTTCGTCTTTGTATGTTGTTGAAATGTTGGGCACATTATTGATCGAAGGAAGAGAAAGAAATTTAATTATATATTCATACTTAATAATTACAGAGCTCAAACCAGAGCAGTTTTGTGTATATAAATTATCTATGGTTTTATATACACATTTTAGACCTCTTTGATCAACGCGCGAATGAAATAAGTAAAAAATTGCAATGTGTTTACGGGTGAATTCGCGGTGCTAGATTTGGAGAAGGATGCAGAACAGGATTGGTGAGGCTAGAAAATCTTTTCATACCCTATTTTCAATAGCAACTTCCTACTACAACTCTCATTAGTCACGCAAAGAAAACTAGTCTCTAAACACTCTCAATAGCTGCACTTATCTTTCCCCCCCCCCCCCCCCCCTCATCCTTCACCCCGTGCAACGTAAAACGAAAAACAAGAGCGAATTTTTTACTTTTAGTTTGTTTACTATCAAATAAGCCTACATTCGGTTGAAATCTAGACTTGACCTTTTTCCACCTAGATTTGACAGCCGGCACACTGTGCGGTAATCAAAGCTTTACGTTCACTTACCGTATACTCGCAATTTATTTTTGGGTGAAATATCTATCGTATACCTCTTTGCGTTTATTAGTTTTTAATTATCTTTTCTATTGCGATACTATTGTCTTAACGAGAGCTAATTTCCCATTATGTTTGTTCATTTCTTTCCCGTTACGAAAAAGGACTCTTTGGCGATAACAGGATTTTACCCGCCAGTACCCAGATCTCAACGCAAGTACACCTTATAGATGTATTATCACTTGCTGGAATTGTTCTTTCCTTTGCTGGGTAATAATCAGTTGGCTAATCAGTTTAGAATTTAAATAACATCTCTAATATACATACTATGAGTAACGATAATGGCTACTTTCAGATTTATTTGACGAAATTTTTGTATCGCATTCGTATTTGCGATACTTTGATTATTATGTTATTCCACGAATCAAATTGGTCAGACGTTTATGTGGTTCCACTGGCAAGTATTTTCCAAATTTTTAACGTCAACCTATATATATATATATATTGTGTATGTAACGTTTGCTTTGAAATGTCCTTTTTTGCAAAGTGTTACCGTATGTTGCAGTATATAGATTAAATTGAAATGAAATGTTACAAATACGATATGTATTACAGCGTCTATTAATTGCACATGGATTCGTTGCATTAATTTGATAGGAGATTTGTTCTTACTACTTTCATTGTTCGTTGTTATTATTTGGGTAAATTTTATTGATTCGCGATGACAAGACTATGGACAGAAGTATATTTTACATATTTTTCCAGGGATGTACTTTTATTAGAAGCAGGATTTTTATATATATTCGTAGTATCATTTCGCTACTCATGGCAACATGGCAAAACAAGCACTCTATGCGATGCCTTGACTAGTGGAATAGTGAAACTGTGATTGTCAATATGTTTCAATAGTGTCATTCCATTTTTATTCCTCTTCCCGAACAGAAAAGTGAGGATAGTGGCATTTAATACGCAGCTAAAAGTATACAAATGGCAAATTAATATATAAACGACTACTCAATAATCTTTATTGATTCTACTAGGTATTCTTTCAAGTACACAGGAAATTATAATTTGTTTAACTTCTTAATTATTTGCTTATGTATCTCATTGTTGAATGATTAGTTTTTCTACAGAGAAAAATTTAAAATCAGTTCTATAAATTTTATCACTGAGATTTCCTCTACAACGTTGTGTGTTTTGGTCTACACAGGAATTTTTTATGCGACATGTATATATTATAATCTGATAATTGAACTACTCAAAGATATCAATATGTAGATGCTTTGCATATAATGAGGCTAGTTTGTTTTTATCAACGATTGTCAATTCTCCAATTATTTCAATATTTACATAAGAACAATTTGATTATGTTTTATCACGAACAATTCCAATTTCCATCTATATCCGTGTAACATCTTTTGGATTTATGATGGCCAATGCAATAGATATATCTCTATTAACGGTCACAGGAATACAAAATACAATTTCCGTGACATTTGTTATGAGTCTTTTATTTTTTTGTTAGATTTGTTACATTTGTTACAGTACGTTTAACTTTTTCTATAAATATTGTACGTAACTTTGCATACAGGCAACGTAAAAGTTTTCGTTCTGTTTTTTATTCTTATTTGAACATTTTTGTACTGGCTAGGTACTATACGCAACGCTGCATCATACTCTCGATCTGACCGCACCAGTTCAATCAGGGCAAATTCATCTGGTAAATAGTTATGGATTATTTAGATACATGACCGGAGTGGAAGATAGACTGGGAGTCCATGGAATGAATATAAATTTTTGTATAAACCAGGAAATATTAATAATTCATTACCATTTGTTGGTAGGTCATTTTTTTTTTTTTTTTTTTTTGTCACCCATGTTCAAAACAAAGCAAGCAAAGTAAACTTTTTGTAATCTTCGTTATATTTTCAGCTCTTCATCAACAACGACTTGATTGGCAAGTGCAATGTGCAGCATTAGGCACCTATCACCAAAATCCATGGTTATTGTCGTTAGCGTATCGTATTTTAAGCGATCAATCGGAAGTATTGGCTTTAATGAGCAACACGGAACATCCATTTCGTAAAAAACCACCGAGATACGTCAGAGTTGGTCTCTATCGTTATCATTACACACCATGGAGTCGATCGTGAGCGTTTTTTATTTTATTTATATATTTCTGCATTTCGGCATAACAGATACAGCTTAAAGCTTTTGAGTTGACCTATTTATTTTCTGCCATCATTTTATTTTACGTCAGGTAGACTGAAAAAGCTTGGTGGACAAGAGAAAAAATTGGGGCATACTTTTCTGTATTTACTACCGATTGTCCACTACTAACTGAATATTTATCGACGATAAAAATTATTCAAGACAAACCAGCTTTAAAAATAATAAACGAAAAACTGAAAACATTCCTCGATATCAGTTGATTTTTAAGTAGCAAAATCGAAGCTAGCCTCCTCTTGTGGGCTGTTTCTACGACAGGTTGGGCAATTATTATAATTCAGTCTCAAGGAAGGAGTAATCATGCCATTTGTAACTTTCTCGATAAATGCTAATTTATAATTTATCATATTTGTAAGATATGTCTACCGTAATCGAGCTTGATTATTATAATGTGCGCATAAGTTTATTCTTAATTTAAATATATGTTCGCGTATGAAGCGCATTGCTTCGTATCGCTGTGCGAGTGTGAGAGAGAAGGGAATGAAGGAAAAGTCCTGGGCCTGCTAGTGGACTCATCAACAAGGCTACCTAGCAGACCCTGCCTTAAACGCTGGGATATTAGGGACAAGTCGGAAATTCTATTATATAGAATTCGGATAGGAAACGAGTGCTATCCCTCTAGTGGCGGCTGTCAGAGGACCGCCACAAGTATATCTTCGTAATCGTTTTCTTTAGTTTTTAGGCATTTTAATCAAGTGATACTTGTAATGAGAAACAAAAGGACAAAGTGATTTACTAGAAATCATTACACGATTCATTTCTTATCATTAATTTTCTAGAATATCTGTATAGATGTCACATCATTGCATATCTCCTTATCTTTCTCTGTACAAATGAATAACACTCTCTTTCAAGAATAATCCTTGTTACTTTTCTGCAAGATGAAAGTCAAATTACACCAAATTATGCAATTCAATGCTATTCTTCTTATTACCGTTTCTCACAATCGTCCTTCCTATTCGTTTACAATCACGCGAACATAATTATAAGATGTTTTTAAGAGCACTTAGCTTCAACAAGCAAAATGATTACGCCATTACTGTTATTAATAACTTATTAATAATTTGCTTGTATAACGAAGGTTGATTTAATTCGTAAGTCGCATTTTTCTAGGAAATATTAAATTTCTGTCCTTTATTTTTGATAAAATAACCGCGATATCTGCTTTCTTCGATGCAGAATAACCCGAAAATAATAAATTTCACCTAAAAATTTTGCTTTGCAGAATAAAAGAAAGACATTATAAAATGATCAACACAACTCATGGCCCTCCAATTAATGATTACAACAGCGATACATCAACAACTAGAAAAAATATAAAAAGTATTTGAATTTGAACAAATTATTTTATCGCGTATTTTCTATCGTAGTTGAATTTAAGTGTCCTTGCATGAGCTATGATACCAGTTATCACAAAAATTTGTGACATCAGATTGTGTATCCTTTGAAACCAAGCAAGTCTGAACAAATACATTTTTTTATCATAAAGCACAAGAAAACGATTTAGGTGTGTATACTATATTAGCTGTGTATATATTATGGTATATAACACATAGATTATTTAATTTACTTAGGATCTATAGGATGAAGCTAGGAAAAATCCTCTTCATGGTACATTGAAAGATACTCCTTCCTATGTATTTTCATGTATTAACTCTAATGCAGAAGTTGAAAAATTAACAGATGAAGCCGGGTACTACGTACTTGTGCGATATAAAATTGTGCAACATTTAGAGCATGGAGTGACAAAGTATCAGATCTCGAAAATAAATAAAAAATTTAAATCAATAAGAATGATGATCCAAAGCAAATAAATTTGCCTGGCGCACCATCTCATTTTTATTACATTTCACGAAATTCTACATCACTTAACCACATTTTCGCGGTTTTCTTTCTCTTCATTTTGAAAAAATGTTGCAGATATTTGAATTCTGTACTAAGTGCCCGGAAAAATGAAGATCAACATAAAACAACATAAGCTTCCGTTTTAGAGGTAGTTAAATTAACTTTATTTGTGCACACCATTTTGTCACAAAAATACGAACGATTTGTTTTTGCATTTTTTAAAAGGCACAAATCTATGCTGGTGAAGCTAAATTAAAATTAAGGCTTCTGGATATTGCAGAACATGACGTTTCGTAAGAATTTAAAAATATAACACAATCGCAATAATGATAACATGTACATTGAAAAGCAATTATTTATATTTAATCACTGTCAGAGAATAGAACATAACCTGTTGTACCTAAGTGTCCTATTAATGTCCTGATGAATGATCATTAATTAATATTTAATGATTTTTTCATGTTTTATTGTAAGAATTCGATATCTGAAAGAAAAGAATAAAATTAAAATAATAAATAAACTTAATAAATGGTTTCTTTTTTGTGAAATGTTTCATAAGCTTACTTTTCTTCGATTCTTTTTTTCTCTGCGATATGTTAATCAACAGAACATACAAGCAAATTATTTGCCTCTTGGATTTCATGGAACATTGTTTCATTTATTTTAAGTTTTCGTTTCAAATCATGATTTTCATGCCGTTATCTTCCGTATCCAACTTTTAGTAGATTATAGGATCGATTGCTAAATCCTTCACAGTCTTCGGTATATTCACTTTTCCGTTCGTTTATTGAATCTTCTATTAACGTGTTTTAAGATTAATTGCGTTTTATAAAATTTCAATACAAATTGCATTAAACCGGTACTTACTTACTGTTTGTGCACGGAAAAGTGTTCATTTTCGGTTCTAGCGTAACGTATTAACCGTGTTATTCGAGAGTCTACTGTATTTATCGAAACGGTCACGCATACTAATCGGGGACCTTACCATAGGAGGTGCTTTATAACTATGAATCTCTGTATTCTCATATCTCTCTGCTTGTCACGTGCAAATAGTACATTATATAAGCCGTTTATTTTGAAACTGATTTAAGTCCATTTGTCAGTTGTTTGTCGTTAAATTTTTAAGATCAGAACATTCATCAGAACATTTTCATTAAAGAAAAATAATTGAAGGTTCAACTCGTTCAGTCGCTAACCAACTGTTATTCTGCTTTCTCATTGGATCGGACGGTTACCTTACCGCGGACTTCCATTTGTCTCGCTTCTGGAATATTTCACGAAATATTCCAGAGACGCAAATCTAATCTATTTCCGTTCCATTTCCTTACAACAATTTGTAAGTTGTGATCACGAATTTTTGTTACACGAGTGCGTATCGATGAAAAAGTAAGTTTTTAGAATTTTACTTGTACAGCAAGCTTTCCTTCCATGTTTAATCCTCTAAATGTTTAATAAAATTGAGCTTTTTTAACGAAGTGATTTCACTTCATATTTATGAATTTATTGTACAGATAATGTAACAAAAGTATCAATATAAATACTACAACCACGCAACCGATTGCATTCGATAAATACTGGACTTAAAAACCAGTTTCTTTAATGTTTATTTTGTATTTAAAAGTAATGTTTTCACGAACTGTGAATAACTAACGAATTGTAACTAAACAACTTTTACTTAATTATATATAAATTTTATTTAATTATAAAGAATTTGCTAATTTAAGTATTTCATAGTGTAATAGAGCAGAGGAAACCATTGAATTTTTGTTTTAACAGTTTCTTTTATATCTATCACGGTTTGAGATGTATACATGAAAATTACCTTCGAAGGCAAACCTGCAAAATTGAAAAAAAAATCGAAATTTATTGGTTACCGAAGTCCCCTTGCGATTATACAAGGAACGAGTATCCTCGTACAACAGTTTAATATTTTCAAGTGTTATTCATATTTAATATGTTATTCTAGATAGATGCGGTATAATGTTACATAAGAAGGATATGTAATGACCGCAAGAGGTCACAGCATAAATAAATAATGCTCTTCTGCTGAAATTTTCATACCAGCAGTTAGCGCCCGGGGAATTTATCTAGCCAATAGTCATACTTTTCTTTCAGACTTAATACATTGGTACAGAAATTGTTGAACAGTGCACCTACTAGCAGTGGAAATCTCTTTGTCTCTTCCGAAGAACTTCATTTCCGTGAAAAACTATCCTCATATTCGACTTCAGCGATGTCAGTTTTATCTTAGAGAGTCTTTCTTCGATATCATAAATTATTTTTCGATAAGGAAATCAACGATTGACGTTACAAATAAAATTAACAATATATTATTCCTTTGTCTCGAAAAATAGGTATATTGGCTACTGCAATGGCAATGGCACAGAAATGCGACAGTGGTCGATGAATGGTTGAGGAGATCGCGGTGAAATAAATAATAAAGTTAAGCGCAGCGAACTGCCGGTCGTAAGCCACGAATAAGTTAGCCAATTCGAGGGCAAAGTACATAAACCATTGCCTCTTGGCTACTCGCCGTCCAACTGCGGTAGCTTCAACTTTGTTACACTTTTTCGATTCTTTTCTATGGCTATGCGACGATAAAAAGAACTCGTCCAATTTTTATTTAATTACAAAATATCATATCAAAATTTGTCTCAACTATCGAAAGAAGTTGATTTAATTTTAGCTAATTTAATGTACCGTAACTGTAATCAACATTATCTTTACGTTTATGGGAAACAATCATAATCGATTGTATGATCCTTTCGTTCTGATTCAAATGTTAGGAAACAACATTTCAAATTTACCAAAACGTGCTGTCTATTATTATCGTGCCATTATTTTTATATATTTGTTACAAACAAATTCATACTTTTCCTTTCTTTCTCAACTTAATGTGCAGAAATTGTTTAAAAAAAAAATTCGCGCGGAAGAATTGCTTAAATAAAATAAATATTCTTATTATAATTATAAATATATGGTTGTGGGACCATTTTTCCACTCCTGTCGTTTTTTTGCGAGAGAAGCAGAACGACACATTTCATTACTTTAAACGTAATCATTAGTTTGAATACGAATGTTGCATTAACCTTGTTTGATACTCGTCGACGCATCTGAATTTACAAAAAAAGGTTAGACCCCTCTTTCGCTCGGCCGAATGCTCATGAATTTTAAAAACTTGCGACCGAGAAACGCGCAACGCTTCTCTGTGAAAGAATTGTAAATTTCTACGTACTTGGCTCTTCTCAAATCTGATTCGTCGGAATATTTTTTAATTTCAGCTAGTTAAAGAAATGTTTTTAAAAGACATGTGAAAAAGTGATTACTTTCTTTTAAAAATTTAATTTAATAATTCGATGGTAAAGTTACGCAACAAAATCGGTAGAGTAAAGATGCGTTCAACATAAAATAAAAGTAACAATACATTTTCCGTTTCCTCGATTACCAAAACAAATATTATAATTAAAAGGTGATTAAAATATTTATTATTACAACGAATTTGGGTCTTTTCGAACACAATAGCCATAAACAAAATTGTGAAAAAAGCTCTTCCCGTGAACTATATTGAAAGAATTCAATTTTCGTCAGTGACATGTGAAATTTACAAAGATGCTCGCCAGATTTAACGATAATCCAAACAATTTTGGGCGTGCGCCTATAAATGGATAGAGTTATCGAGTCTGTTGAATAGAAATTGGAGAAATGATATCAGATCTATTCGAAACGCGACTCACGTAAATCCTGACACGCGTGGTACGACGGCGGGTCACGTAGCAGCGAAATCTTCGATGGTACCATCGAGCCTCATCATCGATTCCGTTCACCGTAAAGCATGTAGATACGAGAAGCACTTTACGAACCCTTGACGCGTAAAATTTCTCGAAATACAGGGTGACCCAACCGATAACGTTTAAAGGGTAATTCCTTAGGTCGTTCTAAGCAACTTTTCCCTTCGCAAAAATTTCTGCTTTCTTATTCGTCCTTTAGTTATTAACGAAAAACAGTAGCCAATATGAAAACGTATAAATCTCGCTCCGTGCCACGGTTTATGCCGACCGTTAAACTCGAATGAACAAGTCGGCTCATCGAATTAGTATTCGAGAAATGTTATATCAATCAACGCAAAGCGAATGAACTGCGCAAAATTATAGTACAAAAGGATGAAATATACAATTCTTTTGAAATATCAACGACAAACGGTGTTCAGCGCGCACGATTTGACTATTTGTTTTTACTTCAAATTATTGCTATCCCGCGCGTCAAGCCTTAACCTAATATTTAGGGCGTTGCATCGAAATGATATAGTTATGTTTTTTTATTAATTTTGGTAGTCTATCCATTTTTAAGCAGAGTGTTGATACTACTGTTTGACGGTTGAGTTTTTCGACAAGTTGGACACGATATTGTCTGTTTGATTATAATAATGAATCTGACTTAATTGTGCAATTCGAATTTGCTTAAATAGAAAAAGTTGAAGCAGCCGCGTACCAATTCGCATGCTGCTTCCTGATTTTGAAGTCGAGGCAATTACTACCCTGCCGTAGGGGTAGAACCACGGAAAAACCTGCCGGGGTTACGCGACCGAGCGGAACGGTACCCGAGTGTTTTATGTTTATGGTACGTTGATTGCTATCGAGTTAAGGTATTTAAAGGTACAAATCAGTCCTAATCGCTGTGTAATGCTTGTGTAAAATTCAACTAAATGGCAAGTAATAGTTAGTTGTTCTCAAAAATAGCTAGTTATAGCTACCATAATCTTGGTTCTAATAATTTGTATAACGATCCTTTTCGCGATGCGACATTATAATTATATTGTTGTCGGATAACATTGTTTCCTTCCAGATACTGAATCTAACTAGCTAAAAAAACGTTTTTTTTTCATTTTTTCTAATTGTAAGAATGTGTGTGTTGAATCAGAAGAAAATTCGCAAAGTAAAAACGTTTCTAATATTTCTATATTAAAAATACTGATTTTATACATCAAATAAAAAAATGGGTAATAACTGTACACTGTTCTTTTGCGATTAAAGTGAAAAATACGAACATTCATACGTTTAATAGTGATGAAAGTAAAAATTCTTTTGTTAAAGCAATTTTTGCAAAAATCAGCAAATTAAGATCTCCATCATTTAGTGAAAAACTATGATTGATTTAACATGAAAAGATTCAATGTTCAAATCAAACAAAATTTCACATCTCCAAATTCGTAGTATACTAGTATACCTGGAACATTGTCACTCGATTTACGTTTACGATTTCTATATCGCACTTGCATTTACGAATGCAATGTTTTCTGTTGATTATATAAAGCTCCGAAAGTTCGCTGGAATAGGGCAGTTAAAATGTATAATTATAATTGTTTTCCTTCTCCGACACTGCGAGGGCTTTTTCTGTCATACTATACTTGTTGTTTAACAGCACCGTGGCGGATATGAGCCGAGTGATTTGTAAAAGTGATTGTATTACCGCTGGGCTTCGGATAAAGCTCCAGGGGAACATTTTTTGGAAAATAAATTTTCCACTTTATTCGTTATACGAATATTAAATTCATAAATTTGTTAACCCCTCGAAGACTGCTGAAATAATACATCTCAAGTAAATATTTGGAAAAGCTGTCAGAATATTTATTCCCAAACAGGACCACACTTACCAATTGCTACTTTATCTTATCTTGTTAAACATTTGGACGAATAAACTTATTTACCGATTGTGTTTTAATCTATTTTCAGTCAGCAATGAAATTCGTTTAGTTAGACATGATCCTATCCTAAGGAATTAATGGGAAACTAAAATTTTTTTAAATTACAAACAATTTTCTTTTATTTCGATATACTGTATTCCATAATATTATTTAAGAAATCAGTATTATCACTGGATTAAAAGCAATTTTTACTAAGTCTTCTTTTAATAAAAATTCGAAAACAAGTTACACGATTAATATGAATGAAACACACAAATAAAGTTTAATTATATACATATGAGTATTTCACATCCACCTTCTCTCAATTGTGGAACCATTTTGCACTTGATTCACTTCATTCAGATATATAAAATTTGTAAAATCCCTTTCTGTCACGTCTCACCGCAGCCGTGGAACTAACGTCTCGATTTAACGCGGTTACTCGCGAATTTTGGATAACTTGTTCTTTATTATTCGACGCTACCCGACTGTATGGAAGTTCAAGCTCGTATACTAGTAACTGATTGATTCGGTCGTTCGTTTATTCTTCCGAGTCGTACGTTTCTTGTAAGAGCGTTCGTTTGAATTTCCTCCCTCCACCGTGCAGAGGGTCGACACTGTTGGTATTTGCCGAAACGATGCAAATTACCAATCAGCGATACCCTTCGAGTATCGTCCACACCCTCTTGTTCGCTTTAAGAGGATGAAAAGATACCTGCACGGAAGTGGGACCTCCGAAACGGTAAGACTTCGGTATGCAAAAATGTAGGAAAAAGAGTTCATATATAGACTGTGGTGTATTTTATTACAGACAGAAGCATTTATCAATCGATGCAAATATGTAAATGTACACATGTATAGATATAAATGAGGTGATGCAAGATAAGACGATATTGAACTTAAAACGAAACTTTTCTTATTCCTTTATCCTGAATTCAACCCTGAAATTATGCTCACAGATTCTTTAATATCCCGCATAATAATGTAAATGAATATTTTATTTCTGTTCTTTTTTTTTTTTAATGCTTTACTTTGTTACTAGAAAAACAAGTCAGTCGGAGAAGATCAAAGAAGTAATACAATTCTTGCCACAGAAGAAAAAAGAACCTGAATAATTGCTTAAACCGACACTCTCTTGAGTGATGTCAATGATTTCTGAATATATTGTAGAAATCAACATTTGTTTAGTTTTCGAGATATTCGCAGAAAAAGATCGCACCACCGCATTGAATGAAACCTATAATTCTGCAGCGACGACAGCGCATGCGTCCAAAAATCCTACGGCCCACAGCTGCAACCGCGATATACAGGATTAACTAGGATTAGGTTTTAGAACTTAAATTTCGACTGTCGGTTATGCTATACGGCAACAGACACCTCTCACAACTTTGACGGTACCGACAGTTTCTTGTAGATATCTCGAAAAGTTCAGCGGTTATATGTATAAGAGAAAGTAGTTCAAACATATACTCCGGCAACGTGTTAAAAACCAATTGCAATCGGTGAGGAAAGTAACGTTCTAAGCTGTTTGCACAACCAATTTTGCACAACCTGGTGCCGACTAAGTAACTAAACTCTTAGACTCGAAGGACCACCTTCCTTGTGCAGGAAAAACAAAAACGAAGACAAAGATCCGAAATTCCGTTCAACTATTTATTCAAGCTTTGACCGTTCGAGTGCTAAGTCAGTTTTAACTATTGCTCTAACTACAACTCTTAACTAAGTCGTTGTGGAGGTCGAGACACGCGGATAGAATAAAAGCCAACCTACGAAATAGTGGTGAGGAAAACGGCCGAATTACGCTATTGGACAGATATGTGAGACTACGTAAGTGGCCGCCCTCAAATCGAAGCTCACTCTCAGGTACCGAGTTTACCATTGAGTGACGCACGCGGAAAATTCCGTGGGTCTCTAACGACGACCATAGTCGGCAATAACCTTAAGAGACACTGCGCAATAAAGCAGAGAATGCTAAATTCTAAGAACCGAAAAACTACAAGTGCCATGGTCTCAAAAAATCATCGCAGTTCCCGATCGAATTAAACTAAGAATTATTTACACACGGACAAGAGTTTCTAACAAATAACGCCAATGTGGGTGGCATATCCATTGTGGCGCGAACAAAACAATTATCCATATTTCTTTTTTAATGACAAAAAGCGTATTTTTCGATCTGCCCAAGTGATTTCGTTTTCTAATAATAAAGGAAAGCGTTTAAGAAAAAAGGAAATACTCAAAATTGATAAAATGATATTGTAATGTTAAATATTCCCAGGTTAGAAAGTGTAATAGATATTATCTAAATAATTTCTCTCGATTCGTAATCGAGGAAGTTATCATCGAATTACGAGGATTACGTAGAATTGTGTGTTTCACCGCGAGACTATGATCTCGTAGCATAGCAGTGCCAACTGATTGTGAGACAGAGTGGTAGCTTCGATGGTAATTTTGTAGCGTTCAAAGGGTAAAATAGAATAGAAAAAACAATTGTGCCGTGAAGTGCGTTGCTTCCACAATTGCAAAAATTCAAATTCAAAGTCTTGGTACTTGCCTTTCACCAGCTTATCAATTGGAACAATCTACAAACAAAAGGTACGTTGCTTGCCAACGGTACCAACAATTGTTAATAAAAATCTGAAAGAATAAAATGAAACAAATAAAACAGAAAATAAAATAATAAAAACGATGTTAAGTTTACAGGTTTTTGTTTTCACTCTTGTTTTGTTATTAGAAAAAGAAGTCAACCGGAGAGATCGAAAAAATAATACACTTTTTTTCATTAAAACTTAATAACGGTATACTTGACCTTATGCATACTTGACATTTTTTTAAACTCGACTTTCTCAAAAACGAGAAGCTAAATAAAGCATTTTCATTCTACATTGTCGACTCACTTTTCAATTCTACCAGTCGTCTCAGAGTATTCTGTATAGTTTGAAAATAGTAAAATGATGGAGAAATCTAGAAAATCTCCGTACATTCCATTTACGTGGTTCTCAACCCTGTAAAAAATACATAAATCGAGAAATAAGTGTAATTACGCATTATGGTAATTGAAAAAAGATCTTCAACAACGCCGTAGACGTCTTTCATCTAATACTTATTAAGAATATTGTACAAATGACTGCTTTGCTTACCTTAATTCTGTACGTACTTGTGTTCGAGGTTAGTCTTGAACTTGACTCCCTTCAAGGGGTATAACCGCTCTTCGATTCTGGTAAACGATGACTGTAGCCAGTCGTTTACTCGTACCAGCATATCGTGTCGACTCAACTTCTCGGTGGTCACATTTCTTGCACGAACGTTAACGCCCATATTTCTATTTTCTCCTTAACCAGCAATATCTAATTTAATTTACAGATTACAGATTTATAGATTAAAGTGTTATTATAAAATCTCTTAAACGATTTCTCTTTAGACAGACTTAAAGGGAACACTGGCCGTCGACATGTTCGGAGATTTTTTTTCGGCGTGCCACGTCGATATTCAATGTACGCATACTTTTACAAAACTTCACACGAGAAGATATACAAATAAATTTTATTAGACCAGTGAAATGTTTTCTATTGTTAAAATGCATGCATATGATATCTAACCAAATTATCCGTGGAAACACCAGGACGATGGATGATATAGAGCGAGAATAAACATCAACACGTCTCACCGGTTATTCGGTCGTACACACTTTCATACACACTTGATATCGGTTCTCTCACGGTTAAAAATGTCAAGCGCGAATACTTATATAACGTTTTTTTTTTTTTCTTATGACTATAGAAATGTTATACCAAACTTTGCGAAAGCGCTTATTCTATTAGCTGCTTTCTGTTATTATTCATTTAATATATAATAAATACAGTATGGAGTTTTAGTTTGTTAATAGAGGTTTAAATTTTATGTTATGTGAAAACTTACTGCAGCGTCTACTATACTACTATACTATCGGCATACTATAAAGAATACAAGTTGATTCGAAAACAAGAACATAACATAATAGAGAACTGTAATTTGTTTGTAATTTCATTTGGTTGCAATCTTATGGAGAAATATCTCGAGTAAATGTTTTATGTTTGTCTTTTACCTGATATTCTCCGGTCTAAAGTTCTTTTGAGAGTTTGTAAAAAGTTGGAAACTAGATTACTGTAGAATTGATGTCTAAGCAATACGAAGATTCGTACAATAATGCCTGCTTAGGCCGTTCGTATTAGCCTCGAGGACACGAAATATATAAAAAATCGTACACTGAGTAAAAATTGAAATTAGAACAAATATAAATATGACTACTAAAGAATTAAAACGATTAAAAATGTGAAATGACCATTATTTCAAGTATTTCGTTGGAAGTAAGTTTAACACAATTGTGTTTACAGGAGATTCCAGTCAGTCAGGTTTAACCAAACTGCAATAATACCGTAAAACACGATGTTATCAATGTGTTTGCTCTGCCAGTTTGCGGTTGCATGGTAAACGAACCACGATTCTCACGCTTCGCGTAGTTTAATTTTCTTGATGGTAAAAATCGAATGACCTCCATTAACGGTAAACGATTGGTCGAATTCAACGGAATAGGATTTTTTGACAAAAAATATACCGTTAAAAAAAAGTGAATTATATCTAATAAGTGCATTATATTTAATCCAATTTTACGTAGAGTTCATTTATGAAGATGTATAACCTTCTAAATTGGACAGAACATTCTTCCAAACTATCGACAGGTACATACATTCTACGTAAACAAATATATAGTGAACATAAAAAATATTGCCATATTATTATACATTTATTTTACGATTTAGATACCGACTAATCTCTAATGAAGTTTAAGTGTTGTGGGAGTTAACCGAAACCCATTTAATGGGTGAAATAATCTACGAGAGGATGCTTGGAGCACGATGGTGGTCAGATGCGTGGCGGACAGAATCTCAAGGGGATCTTGAAAAGGCTAGTGTAAAAAAAGCCAGCGTAGAGTCATGTATTATATATTAAAATATATTATATATATTATGAGCACCAAGTATATAGAAGGCACGGTCAACTGGTGTTCGCGATAGAACAGTTATCGGTCGTGGTTGACCAGGCGACTGATAATTGGATTGGGCAGTCAAAGCCGTCAGTGCTGTCAAGCAGTTAATACGTACTTTCAATTTCTATAGATATTTGTATATTTTAGGATATTTGTATTATATATTTGCAACAATATATACACTTACACGTAGCTTTAATTCGCTGTTATATAAGGTGTTACTATTTTTATGCAACTAGAAACATTTGGTTCTACGAGAATGAAATGTAGAACTTGATCAAAAAGTGTACAATCAGAAAATATGCGTATGGAACGATACTTTTTGTAGGATGGTTCTTGTATACAAAATTTTTCAAACGAAGTTTAACAAACTAATTAAGATATCGATTTCATTTTCGTACTAATTAAATGGTACACAGAAATTACATTTTATTTTTTTATATTCATAACGATGCTTATTTAGATAAAATGAAGGTGGTATCTTCATTAGTTTCCGAAGAAACGTCTTGTAATTATTTTAATCGGATCAGCCTGTATGAATGGAACTAAAATATTTCTAAAAACTAAACATTTAAAAATAAATATTTTTAAAACAATCCAATAAGCGAATATCATTGAATCACATTCATCGAATGAGATTAGATTGGGTAATCGAAAGCAGTTACTAAAATATTTCCGTGTCATTCAAAAATATCTAGAGCTAAGAAGTAATTTAGATGAAAAATATACGACAGTATTTGTCCAAACATGACGGGTACAATAACTACGAAGTATTCGCATAAAGACTATTTTTGAGATTAAGACGTTTTAAGTAATTTCGTCTATAACTACCGTGACTTTTGACACAATGATCTTCAGAAAATTTAATTTCGACGTCCTCAATAGTCATCGCATGTTGTAAACGAGGTATTTCCTCCCCCGAGGTGCACCTAACGGGACCAGACCGGAATCTTGACTTTTGGGAAATTCCCAAAACGTCACCGAGGGACTTGGAAGGTTCCACGTCCGTGTAGGTATCTTCTCACCCTCTTGAAACGAACGCGCAAGGGGGTGTGGACGATACTCGAAGAGGCAATTTGCCTCGTTTGGTAATTTGCATCGTTTCGACTAAACGCCAACAGTGTCCAGCCCCTGTACGGTGGAGGGACCAGCGGACGAGCTTCCAAACATCAGCGCAATACAGTCTTAGAACAATAACGAACGTGTCAATCGTAAGACAAAATCGAACGAATAACGAACGAACTCTCTTATCAAAAATAACTAGCTTTCTCACGAGCAACCGCGTCAGATCTGGACCTTAGAACCCCAGAGAGTGAAACGACGAGACGAGACGCGACATAGTGAAATAAAGTTTACGAGACAGTGAATATACATCGAACCCGACAGACTTCCCTTCCTCGTATTTTATAACTCGTTAGCCAGACGAGATAACAGGACAAAACGTTGAGATTAGAGTCGAGCATTGAGTTAGGAGTGGTCTATCTTTAGAATCCCTGGTGGTGTGTATCCTGTTTCGTGCAAGTTTCGTTGAAGAAGAAAGAGCAAAAAAGAAAGAGAAAGGCGGAACACGGTGAACGAAGCGAAACGCCGAGATGGAGGGGGTGTAGCTTTTTCACGAGCTTCAAGTGGGCCGCAGTTAAAAATCCAGAGCAAATTAGCAGGGTGAGGAGAGGGTAGGCTCGCGTTATTGTTAATTGCCAGAGGCCGGAAGAAGTCGGTAACCGGCTGGACGATAAAGGGACAAAGGATTTAGGGAAGGAAGCCAAGGGAGTTGAGGTGGGCTGATGGGGCGAGCGTGCATCGATGCTGAATGGAGTGGTTGAATGAAAATCGACCAGGTGAAGGAAACAGTGTAAACCGGAGAAAAATTAGGGAAAAAGATTCAGGATTGGGAGAAAAGAACAAAAAGATGCTCGAGTGGTCGCTACGGGGGTGAATGAATAGCTGGGAATGACACGGAGGAAAGGTTCAAGGGGGAATGATAAAAATGGTCTACACTCTACACTCTGTGCACGGTCTGCAATTATCGTTGCTTTTTTTTTGCGATCGTTTTAACTTGAGCAGATTAAAGCTACCTTTTGGTGGTAATTTGAAATTGTTAATTCGCGAAAGAGGAAATAGACGACAGATTTTGGTATGTTTAGCGGTTTGATCTTTTTAACGTAAATAGCAATCGTCAATAAATATCGTCCGGTAACAAACGATGCGAGATTTTTTTCAAATATTTTTCATTAAGTAATATTTAAATGATATTTTGCAAAAATCAATCACTTTATTTTTCATGAAAATTTTACATACGTGTACATATGCATCACTCAATTGCTGCAACAACGATACAACTAAAAATCACAAAATTCTTTCTGTAAGAATAGTTGGACAAAAGTTCTCAGCATGCAAATCAAAATCTGGTTGTAACACTTAAACACGGACCGTTAGATGCACAGGCTTGTGATTAAGTAACCGGTATAGCTGAGGTGGTTGTAACTTGTGTGGTGAGACATAGAACAGAACGTAAATTCAAGCGGTACAGGCATAGTGTAAAGTGAAACAAGCATTATTGCTCAGCCGCAGAATAGCCACAAGTATTATAGTATCGATGGGGCATATGGTCGGACGAGTAATATCGTGTAGACATGTAGATTATACGAACCGACAAGTAGTACAATCAACTACTTTACGAGGCAAGTAGTACAGTTAGGCATTTGCGTTCTGCCGGATGAGTAATTGTAGAAACGAGACTTTCGTCGTGCAAGTAGTACCAGCCAACAGCGTGCAAAGTTGGTAATAAAGCATCGACTTTCGTTGCACAAGTAGTGAAACTAACCTGGTGTACTTAATTGATTTACTATACAGTTACTCGTCGTTTTTGGTTGAGCACGCAACTAGTAAAGCTGTGATTTTTTATGCGAAAATAGTACAAGTAACTGTTGGCTATGACTTCCGCTATATGAAACTAAAGGATTTATCGTACGCGTAACACTATCACGACTTTTTGCATATGCAATGCAACTGAAACTTCTACCAAACAACATTGTAACTACGAATTTAATTATAGTAATTATATCTAAATATAATTGTGTTATATAAAAAAAGTGTTACGATACTCAAATGAGTATTCTTTTCTATTTATGTATATTATTAATATTTTTAAAAGCAAATCGTTTCTTTCGATTAGTAAATCCGAATATTTGTATCTTCATCATATTCTGATATTTTCTATAATTTTTTCAATAAAAACGACTCAAGTATCCATGGTTCTTTCTTTCACGATTCGATATCTCAAAGTTACAAGATAGTTTTATACGTACAGTACGTACTTTCTTTCTGTTATTGCAAGGGTTCAGCCGCGAAAGAAAATACCGAAGTGAAACAGAAAACATTCCTCGAATGAGCGGAGTGGAAGTATCTCGGTTCAATTTCCATATCAAAGAGCTTGATAAAATACTCGTTTGAAAGACCGCAGGCTGTTTGTTCCACAGGTATTAATGAGATCTCGTTCTGTCGAATTGAGAAAGTTGCCACTGGAAGGTTTCCCTTTCATATCTAATAAACTCTGGGGCGAATGCTACAAATCATATTTCCATCTCATTTCTCGTATCCGTGTCAAACATTCTTCTTAAGGCTTGTAAATGTTTCTCGAGCGGCGCGGGCAACGAGGAAAACATCGAGGAAATTGTTCGATGAGAAAACATAAATCTCTATCGCTAGTTTCCTTAGTTCCTTTTTTTATCTACGACTGTAGGTTATTAACCCTTTGAGCGTGCCGATATCAAATATAAACCGTAACTAAGTCTATTGCTTGAACTTACAGGAAGGGATCGAGTCGAAACGATTGTTCTGAAACCTCGAGATATTCTATTGATTTTCAACATGTTAACACATATTGTATTATATTTAAAGCAAGATCTCCACGATTTCCGTTCCTTCGGTTCCCAGAGTGTCAATCTATAAAAATAGTAAGAGTCAGGTTTCGTACACGGTAGAATGTCGAATGGGAGCCGGTCTTCCTTCGTAAAAAAGTTCCAATTCAGGGAGATTCAAAGGGAAAACTGGGAAAACTGCACGAGGCCGGGGGGACGCGTTCGTAATAGCGAAACTCGCTCGAAACGATTCGCTCGAGGCTCACGTTTTACGTTTATTACGCATTGTTCTTGTTACGGTCAGCGTTTTTCTCTGTCTTCCTTCGCCCATTTTTTTGCGCCAATTAAACGAAACGACAAGCATGTCGTTACAAGCACGAGCAGATCTGCTTTGTCCGTAAATAGAGTTCTATCTTCCGATAGAGCAGGGATCGGTTTTAGCGTCGGCCAGATAAACGAATTTCTGTTTTCTTTCCCTTTTTTCTTATTCTAGTGAAAACTTTTCAACGTCCATTGTGGAGAAAGAAGTTACTTCTGGGCTTTTCACTGGGCCTTCTCTTCGTTTTATTAAATAAATCCAACGTGGACCGAGTTTAATCAACTCTGGCACTGAAATGAGTCCGCAGAAAGAAACTGGCAAGTGTTTGTTAATTTTCAAATGTTTTTGGAATACGTGCGTCTAAGGATAAAGATAATTGTATCAACCGTTGCGTGAGTTATGCAGGCCCAGCCTGCGGTACCTACGTAAGCAGTTATGCTTAATTAGATGGAAGAGAAACTGGTTTGTCCTGTACGATGCATCGATGCGCAATAATGTTACAAATTTAGACGACAATGAGAAATTTTTGGCTTTGATTTAAAAAATCCGCGTTATATGCACACTAATTTTGCAGATTGATCGAATGTTGTTCGATGGGCACACAGAAATTTAGAAATTAAATTTAGAAATTAGTGATCATTATAAATATCACATTTGCCATCGATGCGAAATAGCAATGAAATTGAAGAAATGACGAAACACAGCGAGGCAGTATAAAGAGACAGCAGGAAAGAAAAAGAAAAAGAAAGAAAGGGTCGAATCACGCGTCACGAAAGAACATACATAGGTAAGAACAGTTTATCTCCGACAGAGGTAATAACGACGTAACGACGTTTGTAACGATGGTTCCTTTACGGAGAATGACATTTCTCGAGCGAAACGGATGAAGAGCGTGGGAACGAGGCGTTATTCAGCGGCGTGGTTCCCCCTTCAATTTCCATTTCCAATTTTCCTGTGCGATTTTTTCCACGAAGTTTACGCGCGGCCATGCGTCGCTTTAAATTAATTGAAACGCGGTAATAAAACAAGCAGCAGTGTGTCGCGCGATACGGTGCTTAAAATCGATCCCGTTAACCACGACAAGCGACGGTGCTCCGATTCTGTTAAAGATCGTTCGTTCGGACAAATGTTCGAGTGGTCGAAGCGCTCGGTTTTGCTATTTATTTTGGAAAAATTATTCTCACAAAAATAGCGAATTTTTTAAACAATGGTCAACCTATCGAGTACTCGATAGATTTGTTTTGTTTTAGAGGAAGATACCCAATCAGAAAATCATTAAGTTTTTTATACATATTATCAAATTTTCATCGTTTCAATCGATTGCTTGTATAATAGGTAATTTAAATAATTATGAAACACCATAAGAAACAAATATTTCTTTTTAATACAACTACAAGTCTTGCTGTATCGTTGAATTGTGTTACTTGACTGACAGTCATAAAAGTTCTGGATATCAATCTACAGTATCTTTTAGTGCATGCAAAAATAACATTATTTCTATTATCTACTTTTATTAAATATAACTTATCTTTATTCTTAACATAATTATTAAAATTATCCTCTATTTTCCCACGAAGCATGTAAGATAATATACAAGGGTGTAATTATTCTTAAATGGTTGATCAAATTCTTCAAAAATATACCGAACGTATAATGAATTTATTATACCACTCTAAAAAATGCCTAAATTTTGATAATGAAGCGTAAAACAGTTCGTTAGCTAGTGACGGAATGCTTGCAAATCGTTTAGATCAACAACTCTATTTGAGCGTATTTGCGATCCAATCATACCGTGCGTTTTGTGGTTACGAAGACTCGCATCTGCCGGGAATTCATCTTATTAAGAGGGGTGGTACTCGAGACTGCATAAACTTATCACTCCCTTTGTTTTGGGCTTTCATAAACGAGTGTTGTTATGTTACAAAAGTAACAGGAGAATGTACGTGTGTAGATTTAAGTAATAAATTAGAAAACCGTAGCTGAAACGAAGTACAATTAACGATATTGTTCGTAATATAGATTACAAATTATACTCGGTAGTATTAACAGTATCGCGCGCAGTGTTGGGCGTCTTGGTTGCCGGACAAGTCCCTCGAGTTGTCTTGGCAGACAAACGTCTTATATTACATGCATGGGTGGAATAAAGAGTGTACTATGTAACTTCAAATCCGCAAGGGTTTAAAATCTCTCAAAATGTTTTTCTGAAAATATCTGAAAATGAAGTAATCTTCCGCGTTACGGATACAAATTTAATCAACGACACAAACAAAAGCATGAATATATTTTTCAATCAAAATCTGCACTATTTGCTGAATAACTTGCACGTTTTATCTTATTAACTGTTTCCGTTTTATATATTATTTTGAGCGACTCTTCGTTATTAAGCATCGAATTTGCTTATTCGAGGTTCATTGAGAACGTGAACGTATTATTTGATTTTGAATTCTGCTGGTCGGGAATACTGTTTATACGTATGCATGTAATGCCAGGAATAACGTTCGAAACGCTCCTTTGCTCGGTTGGAGTTAATTGCTGCTAAATTCCAGATCGAGGTACAACCCGTAGATCTTCAGCATCAGCAGATTGCTACGCGAACAGATGATTTAAATGTGATCATCGTAAATGGTTTTAGCAAATTGCGTTGTTAATATTATACATAGCGGTTTCCACCGCAAAGGTACAACAATGTCCAAAGGCATTTTTGCTCGCACAAGTTTCTGTTCCATGTCGTGATACGTTCTTGCGAGTCGTTCCGCATTTCTGGTCAGAAATACCGAGGTCATAGATGGCTGTACATTTTGGTGACTCCCTTGCATCCTCCAACGAGGCTGTCGCGAGCTTCCTTGATTAGTTCAGCTCCAACCTCTTCGCGTGGACGGGTCGTAAGTGGATCGAACGGTGTTGCACAAATGTTGCGCCTTTGAAGGTTGTTGACTGGATGACCCAGTTTTGGCTGACTGTGTTGACGACGGCCAGGCTTAAAGGTGCAAATACGCGGACGATGTCAGTTTAACTCCTTGACTGTCGCGAAAGGAAATTAGACCTTCAATTGAATAACATTACTTACTTACTTTTCGATTGATTTATTAAGATTCGGTGGACAGATGGTTCGAAGTACTGTACCGTGTATACCATATTGGGAGAAACTCCTTTTTCATTCCCGACCAGTTTCTTTCAACTTTGTTCAGACCGTACGATGCCTAAGATACGTAATCCCTTTAACTAAAAGCACAGCTCCAACCGCATAATCGATGAAGAGTCTGCTGAGATTCAGATATTATGGAATCGGTTCTATGCAAAATTCAGCTTGATATTACTCAAAGCTGTGCGTAAAGAGTTCCGTTCCTTGAAGCTCGGATAAAGCTTGTTTCATGAGCCGGTAAAAGATTGAAGGTGCATTTTTCGATCCGAACGAAATCCGTACAAATTCGTAACGTTTCTCGAGAGCGGTGAACGGTGTCCCTTTGGATTCACTTCAATTTCATGGAAACTGTTAACTGAATCGAAAACGGTCAAGTACTTTGCTCCTCTGAGTTTGTCTAGAATTTCTCTAATTTGAAGCAAAGGACATTTATCCGTCTGTGACTGATCCATCTTGTCGTTCAGCACTTGGAAATCGATTACGAAAGTTTAGATGCCCATAGTGGAGTTCTGGAGTCCGGTCGTTAAAAAGTTTTAATTTCTAAAGATCGAAATCGTCAAATAAAGTCTACTAAGTAAAAATCGCAAAATAAAAACTAACACTAACAAATGAAATTATTCCAAGTGCCACGTGCTAGCTACGAACGGACTTGTTAAAGCTGATAAAAGACAAAACTCTACACATATTTGATCACACCGTAAAGTCGTCCGTACGTTGTTCTAACTTGTCACTCGACAAGCAAAATTTCTCTGAAAAACTTTTAAAGTTGTCTCGAAAGCTGTCCCAGATTTGAGAGCTGCATCCTATTATTTCCTGATTAGTTTGGCTTGATAATTCACGACAATGATTATTCTGTGCAGCGGTCTGATCTTCTATTCGACTTCCTCTTCCCTCGTATCGATGGTCAGCACGTAGAAGATATCGTCGCGGTTACACACAGCTTGGGTGCAATCCCCTGATACGTGGCAAATATCCTTCCTTGATCTCTCGAGTCGCAGCTTTCGTGTTCGTGCCAGAATATGCTTGGCCGTAGACTCGGATCGTTAAGCGAACGAATGATAATTGTTTCGTGGGGCCAACAGTGTCATAAACGAAGTATTTCTTTAGGGCTTCGGACGCACAAGAGGGTGTGGACGACACTCGAAGGGGCACCACGCGGAATATTTTCAATAAATCTCCAAGTTACCAATGTTAATATTGGACAGCTGGTTTATCGAATGTCAAATGCTTCTCGAAACGGTGGAAGCATCGTTGAGAACTTTTTTGGGAGCCCGCTCTTCGACTCCCTCGACCGTGTAGAGGGTGGATACTGATTGGTTTTTCGCCGAAACGATGCACACTACTAATCATCATGCCTTTAGAGTATCTTCCACACTCTCTCGTACGCCAGAAGAGCGCTTTCGCTTGAAAAGGATGGGAAGATACCTACACGGTCGCGGCGGCCTTCGAAGTTCTTCGCATCGTCGAGGGAATTTCCCCAAGGTCTCGGCTGCGACCCAGGTTCCCTAATGTGCACACGCTGGTCCCATTACGTGCACATGTTGGACCGACCCTGAAGAAATATCGCGTTTATGACACGGTACGGCTATTGAGGACGCAAAAAAATAAACTTTTTAAAACACATCGCGAAATTACTAATGCGTTAATCCTCAAAAATAACCTTTCGTCACGAACGTATCGTAAACGCGATCTTCGAAAACTCCCCGTTCCTGTGTGGAGGGAGCAACGAACGACCTTCCGAAAAATCATCTTTCGAGAAAATCAGTGTTAAACAAAAAACGAACGAACGAACAAAAACCGAACTCTTGCAAGAATCGTGTGACTTGCAAAAGACAATGAACGAACGATTAATCATAAAAAAAACACTTCCATCCGATCGGGAAGCGAAGAACGAACTGTCCAAGATTAGTTTAGCGGACAGCGTCGCGAGCAATCGCGTTTGAATCTGGACCTTACAACCCCAGAGACTGAACACGAAGCGATATTTCCACGCGGCGAGACGCGACAATAATAACAAGAGGCCTCTACTCTTTTTCGCGATAAGAAAGAATGATCGATAATTTCGCTTGTAGATATCGAAAAATTAATATATCAAATCTAATATATAAAAAAGTATCGTTTTATCTCGATTCTTGCCACGGATATGCCACCAATAGAGCAGTGGAAGTTTTCTTCCCCTTTTTTCTCTTCTTCTTTTCATTGCATAGATAGAGACAGTTATTAAAAACATGTGCATTTCTTCAGGCGAAAATGAAGCTTCTTGCAGCAAATCACAAAATTATTCTATCGCTGTCACCAGTTTGTCACGCTTTTCGCGTTTAGATGCGTGTATCGCGAGATAAGAGAAAAAACTGACCTGAGATAGTGGAAGATAGTAGGCAAATGTAATTTTAACTAGTACAAGTGTATCGAACCAATCTACTCTGGCTGCGAGAGTGTCCCTTTGGCTTCGACGCGACTCGAACGCGAGCCAAGTTCAATAATCTACCATACACTTACGTTCTAAAAAAGCCGAATTACGATCACTTGGAAAAAGTAGAGCGACAGTATATCGACGTATCAACTAATTCCTCTCCTTTTAGTCAAGAAAATCCCTTAACTTTGGTAACGAGCAGCGAAATCCCTACAACTGATACGAGTCGACCTTATCCAGAGAGTGCTTGAGAAACACTCCAATCATTCCAGGCGTTTCATGGAATGCAAATCCCGTACCTGGTGAGATGCGGTATTCTCTTTATCGGAAGGGGACAATAAGGGGATAATTTTGTTTTTATCCATACTTTTATGTTTCGTTTATCTTAAATTTGTTAAAACATAAAAACAGCTGCTTTACATAAATGCTGTCGGTTATCTGTGCTTATTATCCTAGATCCTTTGATTTAAAGTAACATTTTTGGTTACCCCTTAATTCTAATTTATTATGCGGAGACAAAGTGTACAAGCGAAAAGGAGAGGATGCTGAACTGGAACTGGACTATACACGACTAGTACACGCGACATATTTGCAGAAAAAGAAAAGGAAAGCGCAAACAAAAAAATAGTGCGAAACGCGAAAGTAATCGAACGAGGCTCGCAACGTAAACAGAAAAAGGAGTAGTACCGTTACAGGACAAGGTGATTGGGAAATGGAGTTCAGGAAGTAAATTTCCAAACGCGATTTTCTCGAGACGAACCGAAAAAAGGGAAATGAGAAATAAGAAACGCAAAACGAGGACGCGAGCTAATTGAACGAACGAATACTAATTGAATCAATTTAAGAATATAATGGTAAACTACACCAACGATATACCGTCTGGTCTTTTGCACGATTAAAACCATTACGTAATAAACTGGTATACGTGATCTTGAATCTTCTAAATTACTTACAAATTATAACTTCTAAGCATGATAAATTATATAAAAAGCCCCTAAATTACAGATAAAAGAAAAAAAGAAGAAACTACATATCCATTCGCTAATAAAATCGCTTTAATTGATTTACTCGCTCAAAATCACTATAACGTTCGCTAATCTCTGCAACTCGCAATGGCTGATCTCGAAGTGAATGACGATGATCCTCTGCATCGATCCTAAATCTCTCCGTTAGACTCGGGTGGTCGGTGGTCTCCAACGGGCTACATTCTTCAAGGGGATCAGGGTTTCCGGTGCAGCGAATCAACCTCCAATTAGGACTGGTTCTTTATTCTTCTCTCGATAATGGACTCCATCGAGTCCTGACAGACATTTGTATGAATTTTTATGAGGTACGAAATGTAAAAACTGTAAATTGAATCCTCCTCAAAAATTAAATGAAGTGAGAGAGAGAGAGAGAGAGAGAGAGAGAGAGAGAGAGAGAAGAAATGGGTTCGAGTCAGATTAAGTTAGATATTATTTTTTTTTTGCAGCGGAGTTCGCTACTAAAATAAATAAAAATACATCGTGCGAAAACAATTTAGTTTTCTATGACCATTGTCACCAGAACGTATATATTATACATATGTGCATTCACATATTTTCTTCCTTCACTTTCATCCGTCGGGAAACAGTAAAATATTATGTTTGTAATATTTGTTAAAATGCTCTGAAAGGAAAACATACTTAAATCAAGTTTATGTTACGGTCGTTTGTAATTAGCTATTATTCGAAGAGTCCCAATTTCTATTTATCACTTTTTCTAATTAACTTGTTAATTCGAATCACCGGGACTAGAGCCTTAATGGTTGCTATAGAACTTGTAGAGACTCGTCTTTAATGTCTTACTTAAATAGTTATTGACGTATCATAAACCCAAAATACCAAATTAAAGTTACCGTTAGACCGAGTAACACTCGAGTCGGTTACCACCATCACCTCGATATCAAGATCAGCCAGCGGATTGGCTAAATGCTGCTTTAAGAAATAATATATAAATGTAAATTTTGTAAATAGAAAACTGTGTCGAATTATACTAAAAACAAGCAACATCAACTAAACATAGATTAAAAATACTATTTATATAAGAAAATTAGAGTTGGATTTGTTGAAGACTCATCTTGGACACTAATCTTGGACAGCTGGTTTTCTACTTCTCGGTCGGATAGAACTGATCGTTCGTGGGAAGATATCTGCACGAACGTGGGACTTTCGAAATCCTTCGGAATTTTCCAAAGGCCAATTCTCAGTGCATGTATCGTTACATACGACTGATCCTAAAGCAATACTTCACTACGTTTATTGTTCCTCGGCGTCGGTCGGAACTACAAAAACTAATATTCCATCCGAGCAATTACGCAAGACGAAACTAAGGACGCAACATACTCTTGTGGCGGCCCTCCAACATCCGTTACTAGAGGGGCAGCAGTACTTACCATTTCCCGCAAGTGCTCATTTCCGTCCACTAGCAGGACCAGGACAAAACGTTCTTCCCTCTCTCTCACACCCACAGCGACCCTCTTATGGAACCCTTTTTCATCCTCCGGTATCGCGTGTAATCATATGAATATGAATATCGCGGGCAGACCTCCTCTTCATTTTCAGGCCCAAACACGAGAGACATAACCTTCCATGAAAAGTCGTTCGGAACAAAGCCCAACTCGCTCGGAAACGCCAAGTCCCGTGCCATCGCTGGCAGACTCCTATATTCGACTATACAGGTTTGGGTACCATGATCAATCGAACTCAAATAGGATCCCAAAGCCTCAAGGTCGAAACCACCGTGTCCGAATACTTTTCGGAAACATATTATAAATACTTTGATCAGAGTAGAAACTAGACGGCATAGGGGTAAAGTGATTCCATAGACCAGGGAACCTGGTCCACCTAACCCCCTTCGTTATTGATGACTCTTACTATTGCGTTGATAACAAAATACTTAAAAATGTTAAGACTATACAGAGTTACTCGCTTTGCCCTACGAATGGCTGACATATCATTGATTTGTTTCACTTTTAACGGCATAATTGATATCTACGTGCTGTTAAATAAATTGGTATCAAACAGGTATCAAATTTTAGCCTATTTCATTTTTAACAACGTTTAACGTATAAAAAATTGTAAGTAATTTATCAAGAGAGAGAGAAAGAGAGAGAATTTACGTCGATATAATAGATGCTTCATCATTTGCACGGTGACTGGGAGACGAGGATCGTTTCAGGAGACTTGGTAATTTAATCGCGGCCGTTAATTACGAGCTTACCAGCTGGCTAGTAATCACCGCGTTACTTTTAATTCCGTTAACCCCGTTTACCATAGCTGTTCGTTATTTTTCGTGCAATTTCCAAGATATCAGACATTGGTGCTACTATTGGTCCCTCCAACTAATATTTCAATCTCTGCGATATCACGTTGCAATTGCCTTTAATAATTAACGGAGAGACGATTTCCTAAAAACTCTGCAACGCGAAACCAAATCCGATATGACCGTACAGGGATCCTGTTATCATTACGCGATACTATTTTCAAAATCGTATTGTTAGCCTTAATTTAAAAAGCAATTTATCAACAAATATTGAGTGACTTTCACGTAACGGATATAAGACATTCTAACATTTCTAATATATCTAATAATATATCTGCCAAAAATTATAAAGATACGGGTTTAAGAAAATCAAGAGTACAAAAAAATGATTTAATCTTTGCTTCAAAATCGAAAAGTTTTCAAATAAATGTTTCGCGTACACCAACGATTCTTAAACTTTTCGTTTTTATTCGAATAACATATTTAATAAAAATCCTACTGGTCAAGACTTCTTGTATTTTTTGCTACTTAAAGTGCATAAGTTTAAAAATCCCTGATGTGCATCATATGGACGATCTACGATTATTCTCCAAGTAATTGATAACATTCTTCGCCTTAATTCGTCCCAAACAATTTTCCCTTCATAAACAGTTATCCCCCATCTGCAAACTTTCTAATTACTTTGTGCTAATTACACCCGTTACTCTCGGGAAGACTTTTACGCAGCCATCCGCGAGACTAGAAAGAAGGAACCAACTTCAGACTCGCGAAATTAATCAGCTCAAGCCTTTCCGATTCAGCACGCATAATTGTAACCTGTTAAACGGAAATCACGACTCTGAGAGGAATCTTGCCATTGCGATGAACGAAACCGTAATTTACAACCGAATTCCACCGATTCCGAAAGCTATCGAGAAACGGTTAGACTGTCTTACATTGGTTACGGTTGCATTTACTTCTTTCCGTCAGGTGGAGTGTATCACTCTAAACACGCATTTATCTTGCTGATTAAATTATTTTCCTAAATTCTTCTAATGCCTACTAATAATATTGTAAAATATTGTAAAATAAATGTTATATTTTAGTCTTCCCTGCACTTCCATAAAAAATGAAAAGGTACGAACCAAAGTAAGCAAATAACGCCGGATATTCCTAGAATATATGCCTCCTTCTCTTAAAGAGATAATCTTGTAGGTCAGTGTTTCCTAAAGTGGATCCAGTATACACATACCGTGGAGCATTTAAATAGGAACACCTACATTCAATCTGCGTTATTTATGATCGTACGGAAAAACTTCTCAAAATGAAGTTATACTATTGTATTTGAAAACTGTAAAAAAAAAAATGGAGAAAGTGAAATGATTCAGAGAAAAAAACATTACAACCTAGGAAATATCAGCTATTACAGGATTGAGATATTTTTGCAGCGAAAAAGTTATAATTCTACTTCGATCACATTTTCTTTCCCTTAGAAATGACTGTTAGGGACTGTCTTTCCCATTTTTGTTCATTTGAAATGCAGAACGCGATAAAGAATGAAATAAACAACAGAAGTACTAAATTAATTCGAAATAGCAGATTTACGTACACAGTACGACGTATACGACGAATCGGTAATTTTCTCTGAACGCGAGCCCTTTTCCCAAGATATCGCGGGGTAGAGGAAAGCCACGGTCCGTTATTTATTCAAGAATCGCTTACACGATTTCGCACTCGGACCGTTAATTGCTCCGGTTTTCCGACTGGCATACGCAAGCGTATTTTCCATGGTTCGATCGTCCGGTCAGTCGTGCCTTGCTTTAACGCGGATTAACAACCGTCCTGATATCTCGTGTCTAGTTAATCCTGATCATTAGACTGCGAATGTCTACGCAGAATTACATCTTTTTACATCAATTTGAAAATTTCGATAAAGAAAACAATAAATTGTGTCTTGCATACTTTGCATCGCGTGTACCTCTTCGTGTTTTTATTCCTTTAATATATGATTATGTTCCATATGACCGTATACGACTTTCTAATCGACGTGTATGCGTCGGTTTTCGATTCCAGACTACTTCACAGTTTAACGCTCTTATTTGTAATGAGGTTTAGCTGAGTTTGGTTTCGGACAAAAGCTCTTCGTGGACCACCGCTATTACCTGGTTTATCGAAACCGGAACTGAGCCCATGGTCCGAGCTTGATCCAATACTCGTAAGCCGAATTAATTAATAGGAGTAATAGTTATTTGATTCCTATCGGATTAAGGATGCGTAAGGTGTAAATGCGATAAGAGAACGCTATTAAACTATAGATAGAAAAAGTATCGAGTCCAATTTAAGAAAAATGAATTGATCTTCAAGTAATTCAGCAATGTGTGCCAGAAGAAGAACATATTTTGTTCGAACGATTTCTTCGAATCTCTTTTTATTTCGAAGAAAACTCGATGACAGACATTTTTTATGATAGCGCTCTTTCGCTCGAGGTGCCCACGAAATAAGTACCCGGTCGGCAAATACCGCAAACGTTAGCACGGATGCACACGTACAAGCAAAATTCACTCTATCGGTATTAACAGTTTGTTATTCTTTCTTTTCTACCGTTATAAAGTGTCACTATTTTCTACGAATTGGTTGAACGTTTCGTAATTTATTAGCAATCTGGTTGTCCGAATATTTTTTCGGTATAATGTTCCATTGCAAATATATTTTTGCTTGCACTCATAAATTCTATTATATAACAAAATAATACCAAAATAATAACATATTTTTCGTATCATCGCAACTTTCTCCAAAGTAGACGTACCAGGAAATGGCTACATTCAATTGATAATCTGCGCGTTATAACTTACTATATTTCTTGCAACGATGGACAAACAAAAGTACAAGTACTATTATGTATACGTATATATGTATACTTTTGTAATAATAATAATAATAATAATATAATAACTTGAAGAATAATTAATTTTGCTCTCAAACAAATTAGTTTGATTAATAATCCGTAGTAGATTCTGAATTTTTCCACTAGCAAAGTTTGCCACAAGGTCGTATCTAAATAAAACAAAATTTGCTTGTCTTCTAATTGCTGTTTCAGGCCGTTGACCTGCCTCAGAATGAAATACGCGCTCGTTTTCATCTCTATATAATTAGCTCCGTTGTGACGCACGCCGATCAAGTAGAACAAGTGCATCGTGTGTCAGACCGATCGACTCGTTGATGCATTCCGCCCAATTGTTGGCGTTTGATGTCCTAACCGAAGGTGAACCTGTCATTATCACATATAGATGGAAATGTAAATTAAGTAGTAGCATAGGGCTTGTATTATTATATTTTTAATTAAAATTTAGAAAAATGATCAAAATGAACGTTTCATTCTGCGCTTCTTAGATGGAAAGAACGTGCAAATTCTGCGTTTGCTTGATAGAATTTTAGTCGTGCCTTCTGTGGGCTCTTCGGTATTCAAAATATCTTCAAGATTTTTGTCAGTAGACATTCGACTGTTAGATGACGATTACAGGAAATCTCGAAAAGTAACAAGTACACAGCTATGCTCATCATCTTCAACACCGTATCTCATGTAGGGTTAAAAGGGACACGCGAGGACAAAAATAGGAAAAATAGGAACAAAAACAGATTAGAATTACGTAATTAGTTACTCTAATTCAAATGTAAAATCTTGCTCGATTATTGTAATTATTGACAAGATGATTAAATAGAGATTGTAGCTACCAATTATATAGGTTGAATCGTTTAGAGAAAATTGAAACGGACTATGTGGATTTTACAGTCAAAACTATTAGATATAATTAAATATCACTCAGCACGTTATTCTATAGCGACACTATAGTGCAATGTAAATTATTAGAAAGATAGATGTAATATATTATGTAGTACATAATGTGAAATCAGTGATGCTGAAATAACGTAGAATCTAGAAGAAATATAATATTCTGAATTTTGTATGACCATAGATTCCTTTAAAAACCTGCTACGTGCGTATACTCGTAATCTTTCATCGTGAATAAATTTCACAGTGTATGATTCCAGAAATTGCACTACGTGACTTGATTCTCGCGGTCAATGCGACATTCTGTCCTTTAGCGAAGCGGCGCAGACCTTTTACAGTATTGCATTCCTGCGATTACAAGTTGATAAAGTGTACTGACAAAAGAAAAAAGCATCGTTCTTATAAATCTAGCGCGAAATCTTAACGCAGATTATATCCGGTTTAATAAAAATTTAGTTTCTATATATGTATATATTATACTTGCAGAAACCATAAATACTATTTTTCAACATAACTAAACAAATTCGTGCTGATCGTAAAAATAAAAATACTTTGGGAATACGATATTATAATGAAAAAAATTGATAGGTATACCGCAATAAATATCCGTAAATATAAATATAAAAACTTGCGCGCTGCGGATATAATGGAATTATAGAAAGTTTCCTAAGAGAATTTAATCAAATCCGTTTACAACAAGTTATTTAACCGAATGCGAAGAAACTGTCGATAGAACTTTCCTCGCGAACCGATAACTCGGCGTTTTAAAAGACGGTACTGTTGACACTCGCTTATGTATCAAGATTGTACTCCTTCGAATATAAATCGATCGTGATTCGTGTAGGTGCTGCTCACGTGTACACACTGCACGCCGTACAATAGCAGAGACGTTCGATACTATGCACAATTGCGAGTGATTCGCAAACATCCACTGTACGTACTCCGAGCCTTACCTCGGGGAGCAGAATAGCTGACTGCCTTCGGCTCTCTGAATAATTCGACGACCATTTCGAGCAACGTTATGGCAATATTAAGCGCAACCGATTCGAAATTCGAAATCGAATTTTTAATATTCACACAAACGTGGCATAATAATGATATTTTTGGAACAACAAATTTTCTAATGCTCTATGTACTATTTAACTTTCTTTTTATCTCGAGATACTAAAATACTAGTAGAACAATTGAATTTACGCACTTTCGATTCGGCATTAATTTTAACAATAATTAATAAAACCATGTTGTCAAGTATTATTTAAATAATGCCCAAGTATATATAACACCACCATTTATTTGAATTTTTTATGATGTCATCAAATGTAATTAATACAAAATAGGATATTTTATAATATTTATTTATTCTTGTTTAAATTGTAAGAGAAGGCTTTTTTCCAATAGGCACTTATACTATTTATACTTTACTTTATATTACTATTATATACATAATGGCGTGTCATTTTTGCAATTCTTTTCCAAATCTTCGAAATGTTAACATCATTAACTACAAAAAGTAACTCAGAATGTTGCAATAATAAAATCGATTAGTACTCGATACTGATTACAGTGATACACAGTTGATATTGTTATTTAGCGCATAGTTGAGGCGTTTCTTAGGTTTATCGCTTGCCATGGTCGAAACATGATACACGTGGAATTCACGGGTGCGACTGTGGGTGTCTAATCAATTAATATCAGCAAAAATTGAGACGCAGCTGCAATATTTTTTAACGTAGCACGCTCCGTGGAGAAAATTAGATTTTCTCTTGAGGATATCGTGAAGTAGAAACCGCAACCACCTGTGACATCGTTAAATTCATTTGACTATCCACGCAATCTACCGAGCAAAAGACGGTATGCACAGTTATTTGACACAATCATGATGATTTAAATTTTTTATGAAATAAATACTTTTTTACAAATTAGCTGTTCATTAAATTTTATTCGAAACGAGATTTTCTTATCGAATATAGTAGAAAGAATTGAAAAATCGTGGCAACTGTTACAATGAATTCTTTATGTTCAATAACTCGGTCTTTGATTAATGTGTCTCTACTCGAAGGACCATCTACAATTGTGAGACTGAATAAAACTCGATGTTCGATATTGACTCTTACTATGGTTTTTTGCTTTCTGAATTCCAAATTCTAACACTCATCTGGAAGCTACTTCGTCATTTTCTTCCAGTACTCCTGGTACATTTTCAGAGAAGGGATGACGAACTTGATTCTAAGGGTGGTGGCAACTGTCCGGTCAACCGTTATGCAGCGAAAGCTACTAAATTAGAACCATCTGGGCTTATTACGCAGATGGTGCGGGGCTAAACTTCAACTTTCTCTCTGTCGTAAATTTGGCTCCTCCACTTCTATATGTCAAATTTTCCGACCTGGCTCTAACATCCCCGCGTTTAAGGCAAGGTCTTCTGCTAGGTAGCCTTACCGATGAGTCTTTTCTTTTCATCCCGTCTCTAGCCACAGTCACAGCGACCTGAAGCAATGCGCTTCATACCTATGTTATTATTTTCATTGTAGAATAATAATATGCAACGTTTATACATTTAAATAGAATAAATTAAATCTCGGATTAGCTAGACCGAGATTCGAACCGCGTATCTTTCAGTTCCACCAATTACGTTCGATACACGTTATCTGTCCGTTTCGCTATCCGTGCTTGGTTCTATCAGATCCCTCGAGGTATCCACATTATGGAGCAGGTTGCTATTCGGTCTCACCAAGCATAATCCTATAGAATGATCTATTTTTAAACACCTTCGGAACCTTCAGTTTACACTCCACTTTCGTACGAAAAGGAACAAAGAATGATCCCCGCTGTATAAATCTTCTTTCCAACGAACCAAGATGGGAGCACGTCGTTACTCGTGATATGCGGAATGTGTACTTGATATCTTATCGAAAAATTAACTCGTTGGAAATTTGTTACGAAACGCCTTATAGCCAGCAAAAATTGATTAACTTTTATTTGTTATTTTATTTTATTTGTATTATTTCTATTAGACCATCAGAGTAGGCTGTGGCGGTCTTCGCCACTAGGGGGACAGCACACTCGTCAGTTTCCCGCGAGCACTCCATGTCCTACACCGTTTCTATATAATAGAAATTCGGACCTATCCCTACCATCCCAGCGTCTAAGGCAGGGTCTGCTAGGTAGCCTTACTGATGAGTCCACTAGCAGGCCCAGGACGAAACGTTCTTCTTCCCTCTCTTTTTCCTTCCTACCCTCTCACGTTCTTCAACACAGCGACAATAATTGAAGCCAGGCATTCAGCCTCACCAACACAGCGGTGTCGAGACGCTTCAACGCCATCAGAAATGGACAAAAAATCATGGCGACAGTTACTGGTGATGCATCCATACACAGTGTCTCGTTATCCCCGTATTTCTCTCGCATCGGTATGCAAAGTTGTCGATTTTCGTTTATATTATATGCGCCAAAAAATGCAATGGAAAACACGTAAGCTTAGAAAATATTGAGTGCACCGTGTAAACAATCCAAAATTACTAAAGGTTGCGTTTTACTGTACGATGAATTAATTGAAAAAATAAGAATTACAATGACAAAAGCAACACCAACAACAAAATAATTAACTGTGACTATTCGCTGCTAGAAGACAAAGCCATAAACATGCAAATACTAAGACTAAAATCAAACAACCTTTTCACATTATCGAGTTTTCATCTTCGAATTGAAATTGAAAGTCGTGGAACATTGTGGTTGTTTTCTACCGTATTCATTTTTACATTCTCGTTCAAAGAACGAAAACCGAACAATGTAAAAAGGTTCCAATACTTATCACCGATGTCACCGTGAGGATTACCATTTTCTTACACTGTTTCAAAGGTAAGATACGCTAAAAGCGCAGTCGAAGAGTTAGAATTTTTTAAATTATTCAATCGGTATGCATCTCGGCTACAATTACACCAAAGTAAGTAAATAAGCTTAAATTATTTTGAAATTTCACAAATTCATCATTCGTAATTCTTCTGAAAGTTACAACAAGAGAGCGAATTACTCGTAGGCATACGATATTATAATGATCTTTTATTCTTGAGATAGGCACAAACACAGGATAGAATTGAACGTAACGCAATAAATATGAAATATTTAAACCACTTTCGCAGTAAAGAAAGAGACATCTGTGTTCGTGGTAAAATGTGTCATTTTCAAGGAAATGCATTTTTATGAATAAAATAGGGCAATTACTGAACAGAATAGGATATTAGGAAAAAATGATAATGTAAATTTTGCTTCTTTTTAAACGCAATTTCTGTTGTTGGAAATGCAGCTTGTATAATGTCAAACGCAATAATTTTAATGTTAATTTGTGTTATTTGAAAAATTACAATAATTTAAGTTCTAGGGAGAATAATCGATAAATAAAAATAATTAATTCGAAAGTTTATCAATAATTTTATAAGAAAATAAGACATTACGTACATTTAATCGTATTGCAGTTACATTCGTATAAACAGAACTTAACATTTTAGAACAGTGCGATGCGACACCAATTTACATCGAGCACCTTACAGCCTTACCCTAAACGATGTCAACCGTGGACAAAGCCAAGAAAACAACCTTGGTAACCTACCGTAAACTATCTGTATTATATTTCAACCACCGTTATAAAACTGATAAATTTGTAAAAAAATAAAACATCGTATTTTCGGTCAATCTCATTCTATAATATACATATATACATATACAGTGATACTGACAGTAATATAAAAATAGTTAAATTATAACGGTGAACGGATAACAGTGAAAAAGAAAAACAGAACGATTAACCGTTTATAGTTAAATGATACGCGCTTAAAGCACTAAGGAGGCACCGAAAGAAAATATCGGCAGACACAGTAGTGATTACGCTAGACGGGAGTTGGCTACAGGTGGTCCCGGGCAAATCAATATTGTTCGCGTGTTTCGGTGAATACGCGAGTGGTCTGATTGCTCCTCGCAACACGCAGCTCCTGAACCCACCCATGATCGTGATATTGTATGCTTCGTATATCACTCATCCTGCATATCTCATTCGATTCTAGTTGAATCTTATGGATGTAATGTAATTGTACTATTTGAAATAATTAGGGCTTGAAATTTCAGCCTTTCAATTGGAATCAATTAATATTAAGGACTGAAAGAACGATTACAATGAATTGTAGTAACGATAATATTATAAATGTACCGAGAGAATGTACGTAGGTAAAAGAAATACCGCACGAAACTTAAAGGTTGTTTTCCTATAAAATGTCTTAGGTATCGAGGTATTTGCAAGAAAGATCGCAAACAGCTTATCCCAAATTATCCAATTTTAGTCCAATATTCACGGGTCAAGGTAATACGTAAACTGATTCAACTTGTGACTATTAGATTATAACAGATATTTTTTTCGCTCTAATGCTAACGATCTCTTTTTGCAAATATCTTGAAACCTAAGAGAGATTGGCACTTACATGTATAGAAAAAAATTGTTCAAAATGTCAAATTCTACAATAACAAATAACAATAACAATAACAAATTATTTTTCTATATGTATAATTACCAAACGTAAATGCCAATGCAGAATGCTTTGGTTAGGTTAGTAGATAGGAATTAGTAGTTTTGCGATTTCCTCAATGATTAATTATCTCTAGTATAATATCCTACAGTTATTATTAGCATTTTCTCAGTGATAAATGCCATACTATTTTTAAAACTATTCTCATTTTCAAATATTTTTACCAGACTTGAATCATAATTTGTTCGACTTAAAAATATCCATTTTTTGGTTTGACCTTTCTGTTCAGTTACCATTGAAGTAACTTGTACCGTAAAAATTCAACTTGGACAAATGATCGAGGGCGGATTAAATGTCACATGGATACATCGTACATAATATCAGAGTCCTCGTCGTGCACTTCTTCGACAAGATACTCCGGAAAACCGAGGTTTCGTACGTCCTGCTGCGACAATTCTTGCAAGTACAAATAGAACGATGTCAGTTTATACCGGCTGATACATTCAACTACCCAATCGTAAAAGATTGGGACGGCCCTAGTCTTTTTGTACCATTCTGTTGACAGAAAGCAGAAAAAAAAGCATAGCACGCATCTTCACCAATTATAAAGACTGCAAAAAAATGTTAAACAATATTACATTAGCACCACTTTAATGTTTTACTTTCTTCTACATACTTTGTACATTGATCGTTAAAAAAGAAAAATTAGAAGTTCGACATCGTGGCGAGTTTTACGCCCATTTGATTAGTGCTAGTGTAATACAAAAGCAATAAACATTATACAGACTGAGTCGCATAACTACTTGTACGTCTCAAATAACTTTTAAATTATGGATCTACTATAAAAATGATCGCGTTTTAATTTAAAAGTTATTTGAGATGTGCAAGTTATGCGACTCACCCGGTATAGGTGCATCCAGTATTTGTCGCGAACATGATGATAGTGGATCATGATGGAAACGATATTTCAGCGTCCTTCGAGAAACAAGTTTGGACAATTGTGTCTTAACTTTTGAACATAACCAGAAAATTATTTACAAAGTTGACACGCCGAGCTAATACAGGGATATAAGCCACACAGTCACGTCGTACGACTTTATTTGTGTTATTTTTACTGAAATTTATGTTGCTCAGTTTTATTCCAAAAGTAGGTAAAGTCTTTATAGTCTAAACCAGGGATTTTTAAACTTATGCGGTCCGAGGACCCCCACTTGGACCCTAAGCCCAGTAACTTTAATTAAGCAACAACAAATACAAAAATTCTTGACCATGTAGGATTTTTATTAAATGCGTTATTTGAATAGTTGAGCGAAAAGTTGGGCGCTGATCTAAACAATATCTGGTAAACATATCACAGAAATATTTAGATATATATGTGTGTATGTATGTATGTACGTTGAGTATTTTGAACACTTTTTTAAATAAGTACTCATACAAATTTTAAATTAATACAAATGTTAATGTAATTATTTTAATTATTACATTCAAGCTGATAAGCTAATAATTAAACGTAATAATGTGTTACTATCGTACTTTTTTAGAGAGATAATAATCGACAACGGATAATGGAATACTGGATGCCTGGAAACATTCTTTATCGGTTCGTGCACATTCATTATTGTGATTGTGATCATACAGTCGTAGTTTCATAATTATTTTTCAATACCGCTTTTTCAATAGTTCCAATATCACGATAATCAATTATCAATAAATTAAATTAATTACTATATACTTAAAATTGCCTTTAAGTATATAGACTTATATACTTAAAACGTATCGAGAATAATTAATCGGTATAACGGTATATTATGATGATTTCGTTGGCTGTTATGATTATAATTAGAGACTAACAACGAACAAAATAACGAGCTTACCAATAATTTTGTACTCGTAAACGTCGGATTGAATCACGATAATCTTCAGCTTGGTTCTTTCAGCTGCCAGGCTGTCCAAATTATTGACAACAGTAGCACCCATAGCGCGTAACAAATCCTAAAAAGAATAGTATAGAAATAGTATACCGAGATTAGGACGCAACACAGCAAGCGTAAATAAAAGTTTCCTTTGTTGCAAGTTTCGTCAACCATTTGGTAGAAACATACGAAATCCATCAAGTTTATACGCGTAATTTAATAATATCTTTTATTTCAGATTAGTAACCAGTCTTTCGTGCAAAATTCTAGATGTAAAGTACTCGTACTGCTTCATGATATACAATACATATATGATGAAACGCTAGGTACGGTTAAAAAGCGTGATATAACAAAGTAAATGTTAGAGAATCTACCAAACGTGAAAATTTTGCAGTTCGTAAAGCAAGCAATAAGAGAGTATGTAGTTTTGAAAATACATATTTTATAAAATGAATTTTAACGATCGATAAAACAGCATTTTCAAATATACGATATATCTTTTACTAGAACATTCGAAATCATTATTTTACTGTACAAGCAAATGAATATTTTCTAAAACAAAAAACTTGGAAAAACACTTCACTTGAAATATTTCAATCTTTTCCATGCGACAAAGAGATCACAGAAATTAATAATGAACATTTTCCAAGCTAAACATTGATATTTTCCAAATACACAGTGTTCTGTAAATCTTATCGCACTGTTAAACGTACAGAGTTCGGGATTTTATCATTTCTTATTCAGTAGTAAAAACAGTATTAAAAGATAGAAAATATACCCGTCTATTTCTAATAAGAAATTAATAACAAACAGTAGTTATCGATAAAAAAGATTCTAACGTTATTCTTGATATTGTAAAAAATATTGTACAATGCTCTTAAAATAGGAATTACTTTTCACACACCTTGTAAAGGCCACAGCATAATTTTGTACCCCAAGGAACAATTGTCGCACAATTAACCTTGAATTTAAAAATTTTATATCGTTGCATCGTATTCTAACCATCGAGAGGATAAAAAGTGTCAAATATTCCATAACTTGGTAATTTTCAATTCGATCTTTTTCTACGAATATCTCGAAGGTCAAGAGAAATCGTGTCCCCGTCAACATATTCAGAGATTAATTGTGTGCGTTACAACTCGAAAACGCTTACCTGATATTGTTCCACAGAAATATCTGGATAAGGTCCAATGCAGAGAAACGCAAATCCCGTGAACAACCCTTCCTCGCTGAGTCGTGATTTTCGAGGTCCAGCCTCGAGAGTCTTGGAGTCCACTGCCTCGTAAGGTAGCTCGTTGACTAACCTCCCCTCGCTAAGCGAGTCAACCACCCACTTATAACTCACGATCCATTTCTTATGAACGATGCCTTGCAGATACTTTAGTGTCTTGTCTGTCCCATTATTATTCTTATTCGTTCTCACGATCACATGTGTCACATCGAGTTCAAATTGCGTCACGTATCTCGCGTTCACCATGTGTGCAAGCCTGTTCACCTGTTCGATTTGAAACGATACCAAACCGGTACACACAAAACAGAGACGTTGGTTGTCAATAACTTGAACACTTTGTGGAACCCGTAAAACACTTTTTTCAATATCTGTTTGTTCGTTGCTAAACGTAAACTTTGTCAAACCACAGTTGCTCTTGATGCTCGATCGATGCGCCTTTGGGGTGCTCTGACAAAGAGGGTAGGTTTTCCTTCTGCAAAGTGGGCTGCTGACATTGCTCAAGCTTTCTCCTGTAATCTTCGAAAATGGTGATACCGTTGAACTTCCTCGTGACAAATTAGTTGCTTGCCTGCTGTGGGTTAAGAAAAGCAACGAAAGTCCGTTACGTGCAACAGTAATGTGCAAAATTCATGGGTGTAGATTACTTTGAACAGCGAACGTTCAAAGTACAAAAAAGATTAAGCATTAACACAGGCCTATGCCAACCTCAGCTGCCCGGGGGGAAAACTTCACGCAGAAATCCCGTCATTGAGCAATCTATGTACAGACAGAAACAGAGTAATCTTTGTATACTGGATATGGTAGAGAGTTCAATAGTGTAGGAAGCGTTGATAAGGCGATGATAAGCACCAGTTATACATGGTGCATACGAATTATTTCCCCCATTCATCGTCGTAACGGTAGTAATTATTCCTGAACCTGTGAAACGGTGAATATCTGTAAAAATTCACTTCGACTACGTTTTTCATCCTTTTTCGATATTACAACATAACTCGAAAAGAAGATATTTACAATTTTGTCGACGTAAAAAAATTCTAAGATTTTTATATAAACGAAACAACGAAAAAAATCAAATTTGTAGATGGCGACGCCAGCAATCGTATATTAATAAAACTCTGTATCCTTATGATAAACAGAATGCTCAAGATCAAGTATGCTGCAACTTTTTCTACAGATCTTCACTGATCCAGAAGTGCAAAATAATACTGCGAGGATTCTGACAAATAATTTTTGTACACCCTATATAAATGACAAATTCGTTTATAGTCTCACTAACGTGAAGACAATCGTACCAAGCGTTTTAATTGACGAAGCTAGACCAGTGTTTCTGATCGTATATTAAAATAAATGTTGTGTAACCTATATAAATATAATGTACACGCGTTTTTAAAGTTCATGTCAACTTAAAGTTATTATGAAGCACCAATAAAAACGTAGGGTGTCCCAGCATTCAACAGACGACGCTTAAGGAGTGATTTCTGAAGTCATTCTAAGTGACTTTTTCCTTCGTAAAAGTTTCCAATTTGGTTTCATTTTCGAAATATTAACGAAAAACCGCGCACGGCTATATCCTATATAAATTGGTTCACTGGATCGCAAAATGATTTATAATCCAGTAATGAGGTGAAGGAACCACATTTACCTGGGCTTTTACGCGTTTCAATATTCGGTGGCTCTGAAAACGGCCCATTGATCTCTACACAAAGAGAGAACGAGCCCAGACATGTGCAGCGTGGTGAGGTAACGCTCCATCGTACTGATAGAACACATTCTTTCAGTAGTGTCACGTCGAACGAACGCGCGACTATCGTCTCGTATTGGCTCTCTGACGATGTAAGGATCAGATCCAACGTGGTTGCTCTTGCAAAGAGAGTGGGAAGACCCTTAGCAAATACCCTGTTTATAACACATGGCTCGTTATGACTATGGAGAACGTCGAAATGAAATTTCTAAGGATCGTTATGTTAAAGGTCGCAGTAATTTTCGAAATTGCTTCAAATCTCTTCCGTCGTAAGGGGAATAAAATTCGTTTGTAATTTTGTTCAATAATAGCGAGTTTTTTACAATGCGCTTTAGAAATTTTATTTTCTGCGTCCTCGATAGACATTTCCCAAGGATCGGCCCAACAGGTGCGAATAAAGGGACCAGAACCGAAACCGTAACCTTTAGGAAATTCCATCGACGTCACAAAAGGACAGATATCTTCTCACCCTCTTCAAGCGAAGAGACGCCGCGAACTCCCAAAAAATTTGAAACTTATCATAGAATCCGTTTCGAGAAGTGTTCGATGTTCATTTGAAACAACCCTAGCTACGTAACTTCGAGATTTCAAACTTTGGAGAAACAAGTATGGCCCAACAATGATCGTCCGGCGTTCCTTTACTGTATATGGAGAAAATGTGCAGCACCCCTCTATTGTAAGACTACTTTATTCCGTTTCACTTTCCTCAGCAGCCACTGAGAATGATAATCGTAAGCAGAACACAAACCAGAATTGACATTTCAAAATTTTACGTATCATCGATCGCCTGAGTCTAAAATGAATAGAAAACGTTTTCTAGAAATAATTCAAAAACGAAATCGAGCCGGAAATTTTTGGCGAAAGGAAAAATTGCTTAGAACAAGCGAGTGAGTTAGAAATCACTCCTTAAACGTTATCTGTTGAGTCCTGAAACACTCTCTACATACATACGTACATACATATTAATTCTATGGTCCTATTATATCTATGGTACTAACTCGCCTGTCCGTAGATTAGGCGGCAATGGTCCCTACACGGACATACCCTAACACTGAGTTTGGTAGAGGGGAACTGAATTTATCAAGATATCAGGGATAGTACACAGTCCTGCAAATCGTTTGCGCATGCGGATGAGGATCGCCAATGACTGAATTACAGTTTCATCGCGAATTAAATTAAATTTTTTCATTACGTATAGAACGATTATACTTAATACAGCGGAATTTGTATTTCACTCTTTACTATGCTTCACGTTAGAGTGTATACCGATGCGTATTAAGAATAAAATTCCTTACTCTTTGTAATTAATGGAATCCTTAGTTCATTATTGACACTTGAAATATAAGAAATAAATTTGAAGCACCATCACCTAAAATTCTATCTATATTTCAATTTCTGTATTCAAATTTGAATATTAATTAAAGTCCTATACATATAGGACATGAGACAAGTGTATAAAATGATATACTTAATATGCGTTTGCTTAAAAATGTATCGAGCGAGAAAATGATATATGCGTTTTGAAAGTGGCTGGAAAGAACGGACGTAGCGAGAGACTCGCGTTACTTACCTTTTCGTCTTTGTGTCAGGAGTGTTCTCGACAATGTCGTCTTCTTCACCCGAGTGTTCGACCTCCTGGATATTTCAAAGCGCAGAAAAGTCATTGAGAAAACTGGCTTTTTTGTATCTAATAAGTAGCAACATGGATAGCGAGGCAGATAAAAGTTAACTAACCAAGCACAATATAAACTTATAGAAATCCTTAAATAATTACTTAAATAAAGTTACTGCGAAATTTAGATATCTCTTTCATGAGTTTCGCAAGGAAAAATCGGTAGATGTACAAATTTCTTAATAAATAAAAATTTCATTTCATTTTTTCAAATAATGTAAAAGCTTTAAAATTGAATCTTATTTCATTAAGAAAAATAAAAAATTTTGTTTAAATCATTAGCAAATTGATGTTGTTTTTACAACAATCGCATCGTGTTGATATACAATATTGTACGTAAATAATCTTTAATACTTCCATTTAATAAAACTATCTATTCTACAAAATGGGACATTAAAAAACTGACCTCATCATTCGAGCGCTTATCCTCTTTCAACTTTTGTGGAGTTCTTTGTTCTTTTTCGTAACGAATAGTTTTTCCAAATAGATCCTGCTCGAACTGTTTCATCATCAAAGAATCCTCCGTGATATTCATCAAAGAATCCTGTTCGTGCATATTCTTCATCGTTGACTCGGTAGCTACATCAGAATCTATGTTTGACATCCAATTCATTAGCAACCTTGTAGCGCAATTGGAAGGAATCATTGTTTCCTTACTGGTCGAATCAACTAGGTTACTTGTTTCCAGAAACTTATCTTTTTTCAAACTCTTACGTGTCACTGTGTGCTCCGGTTTAAAAATAATGTCAGCATTACTATCGCTATCATTGTACAAGGCTCTGGATACACTACGCTTATTCTGCTTATCAGAGCTATTGGAATACAAAGCTAATGAACTTTCCTCTATATACTTTTTTTCCCAATTGTCGTCTAAAAACTCCATCTTGCCTATTATAGGTTTGCTCGTATTATCAGGATTATAAGTGATACTAGCTAACTCTGCGGTATCCACATTCGCCATGATATCGTCCAAGTTATCCTCCAAGTTATCCTTCAACTTTTCGGTATCACAATTACCAGCAAACTTGTTACCACGCGAACAAGATATGAACGAGATGCTGGTTCTGGCTTTACCAGACGCGTCTGCCGAATAAGTGGAATCACGTTCTTCTTCCGACTTACCCTTCTTCTTGCATCTCGTACCACTTTCCCCCGTTTCGCACCAGTTGTTCGCGATCTCGCACAGGTCCTCCTCCTCACTGGAGTCAAACGAAACAGATCGTTTCCTCTTTGACTTCGGAGAGACGTCTAACCGATCGTTAGTGGAGCCGTCTACATTATCTCTGTCAACGATACTGAGACACGCAGTTCCAATGTTCCTGGCGGAAATCTTTTTGGTGGGCATCGTAATGCATGTAACTTGCGATGAAAAGCTGTGATCGGAAGCATATTCTTCTTCCTCAGACTTGTCCTCGAACTCTGTCGTTATTCTAGATTCTTTTCTTTCCGTGGGTGTGAATAGAGGATCCGTGTTGCAAGCATTTTGTGATGTACGCGCGAGAATTTTATATGATGCTTTAGGGCTGCTACATTTGGATCGTTCAGGGAATTGCTGTTGGGAGTTCTTTGTTGGCGATGTATTCTTAAGTAACGTTGTCGAATGTTCGACACATGGTTGAACTGTTCCTTCGTTTTCGTCCAAAGTTAAAAGGTCTACGTCTATACTCTGAGTCTTATTCGGGTTACCATAAACAGTGTTACATTGTTTCGGTGCATCTTTCACTATCGACACTGTTTCGGCTTCGTCGTGTTCTATTATTGGCGTCTCGTTTACGGTAATTAGTGCATTGTTCCCAAAGACACTTTCCGGTGCACAAGCATACTCTAAGTCCTGCGTATCCAATACGTCCACGAGACTATAAGGTTTTTGTAACCTTAGATCGCAATAACTACTACCCAAACTTTCTTCCTGCCTGGTTCTACCCAGATAAAAAAACCTAACGCGTTTCTTACGATACTTGTAAACCTTTCCTAGCCTTTGGAACATAACTGGAGAACTGGTCTGACCCACGTCATGTCCTCTTCTACTTGAACTAATTGTAATTGAACCTCTAACTCGTTCGTTATCGTGTTTCTCATTGTCTCCGGAAGACCTATTCTTCTCCGCTTCAATTATTCTTCGTCCACTATTGTTATCTGCATCGGCATGCCCACTACTTTCATCGATCTGGCGGTTCAAATCTCGCCTAACAGCTTGCAAGCGCGAATCAGCGTTCGAATCGGAAGAGTTGTTCGATCTAGGATCGACAACCTGCTTCTTCGGAGACAGTCTATTACCAATCGGAATGGAGGCTTGGAATCTCGGCACGGAGTATAATTCATCGATTAACTCGATCTCTTGTATCAAAGATGGAGACGAGTTATCCGCTTCATCGTTTAATTTGTTAACCAGGTTTACCTGATTTCGAATTTCAGCTGATCCAGCTGATGTCATTTGAGAAGGTATCTTCTTAATTCGATTCTCAAAAGGTGTGTTCGTCGGATCGACGTGTCTTTTTTCTGGAATTGTAATTTTCCCGTAATCCGGCGTGATAAAGGACGACTCGCATACCGGCTGAATTTCCTCCGCTATCGAATTGTCCTCTCTGTTACTACCCCAGAACACTTCTTTCGTTCCTTCCTTTCGTTCTTTCGAACCATCTTCGGTTCCTGGTAAATTTTTCTTCCGTTCGGAGAATTCTTTAGTCTTCGAATTCTGTGTCACCTCTCTTACTCCTTTACATATTTCTTCTCTTATATACTTCCCTCTGTCTTTTGTCAACTTTTTTGACATCACAACTTCTTCTTTGTCTAAATTTGTTGTCGATTCATTAAGAGATCCCGATTTTCTCTTGTTCTCGATACTCACGTTCAAGGATTTTAATTTCTTCCCCTTTGCGCGCATCTCTTTGCCAAATCGCGCTACCGTGGACCAATTCTTCTTGAGTCTCACTTGACTGCTCTCTTTTTCGCCATCGTTCGATCCTGTCGCTCCTGACGTACTTGGCTGCGGATTATCTATGTCAAAGTTCATTTTCGACGTAAAATTCTGAGCACTTCTGGTTTCAAAGGATTTTCTACAATCCCACCTATCATTCGACTGATTTTCATTATGTTTGTCTCTTGAAGGTCCTCCGGATAATTGTTTAGACACGGAACAACGAGTATTGTCCCGCATCATTACTTCGCTAACAATTTTTATGTCCTCGTCGCTGTTTTCCATTCCGTTATCAGCGCAATTTTGAGAAACCGACATTGTCGAGTCGCCACAGTCCAACGGTTCTTGGGTCAACGGTGGGTCTACTGGAAAAGATATATTGCGCTCGCTATTTTATACACTACTAAATTTGTAAATGTTTATATGCGCAATTAGGTTTATTTTATTCCAATCTATGCTAGGATTCAGTACAAGTTTACTGTCGCGAACTACCACTCGGAATGCTTTCGACTCGGACTCGATTCCTCTAATATCAAATGCTTCCACCGAAACGGTGGAAGCAGAGCTGAAACGATGCTCTTTTTATATTGATATTCGTTGTCTCTCTTCGAGTTTTTTCCGTTTTGTGTTTCGTTCGAAAGTTGATCGCGATCTGATCTTTTCACGTCGAACTTTTTTGGAAGTCGCTAATTGATTTTTGCCCTTAGAGTATCGTCCACACCCTCTCGTACGCCCGTAGCGCGCCTTCGCTTGAAGAGGATGGAAAGATACCAAGCGACTCCCCTAATGTGCACATGTTGGACTGACCCTCAAAAGATCAACTTTCTAACACCCATTGTCTGAAAAGTCACGATTGCCGATTCAAAAATTAGTAGTCTAATCCTGAAAAATAACCTTTCGTCGCGAACGTGCCATAAAGACGACCTTCGAAAACCCCACGACACCGTATATTTTTTAGTTCACAGAATTGTTGATAACCTCAATTTTTAAAATCTGAATTCGAGCAACAAAAATGTTAAGGTTGCATCATTTTTAACAGAATTTCATCTAAATTTCTAAATTAAAAATCATCGCAAAGACATATCATAATAGGTAGGAACTCGTCATTAGATTCATTTCGTTGTCAGATATGATGCTATAACGTCAAAAATATATAAGGTGAAGGTACCAGTAGTTGACCAGTTTTTAGAAAACGTAAATTAAAAATAAGGCTTTCATAAGTTGTGCACTTTTAATGAAAGTGAATTTCTGATGCCACGATATTTGTCAGTGAAATTTGAAAACAATTACATGTAAACCGAATTATGCTTACTAACAACGAACGTCTAAATTGATTAAAGTAAGTAATATGCCATTATATTTCCGTTTCCTTAACGTTTCTGCTAAAAGTAGCTATACGGTTCAGGTAACAAAATTCAGAGGTCGCGAATATTTCGCGAATAAATTATTTACTATTTAAATTCTCATAGCATTTTATTAGAATTTAAACAGTATTTGGGAATGGTACGTGGTGAATTGAATGTTGAAGTCGTTTTTTGTAACAAATAATTTAATCAACGAAAAGCAAAGGATATAATCTATGAGTAGAGCGTGTATGCTGATGTACTGAGGAAAGCTCGGCAAGGGCCTCTTTTCCTCGCTTCGCTTTCCCTTTCCACCCCCTCATTTCACTGTCGAAATGGAGGGGGGGGGGGGGGGAATCGCCAAAAATGCGGCTCTTAACCCTCGATGACGAGGAGAAAGTTTGAAGACGAAACATATGTTTATTGTCTCCGGTCTCCTCGCTTCGAGGGTCAAGTATGCCTTTCCGCCTTGCACCACGGGATGCACCGCGACTACGGTGGTCGCCACAAGTAATAATTTATTCGCGAAATTTTCGCAACGTATGAATTTTTTTACCTGAACCGTATAGCTACTTGTTAAGTTTTTTATTTATTCATTTAGTATAACCATAAATGTGTTTTCTTATTATAACCGCAAAAAGTAATAGTTTTATTTAGCGGTGAAATTCTGAATATTGTTATTCTAACAATTTTCAGAAATTGATAAGTGTGTTCAATTACTGACGTCTCATTTAAATTTGTTAAATTTGTTAGAAATACAAAATGTAATTCTAAATTTTGTAGCGTACTGCGTTTTAGTGGATGACCATATGGTCGACTATTGACTGCATCCGCGGTCAATTATTGACCAGTATCCAATGTCTTAAAACAGATATGTGCATGACACCATAAACACAGTCGAAAAATTAAAATGCATTTACTTAATTACTTATTTCAGAAATTATTTCATTGTTGATCAAATTACTGATGCCTCTTGTCGAGGGTTCCTTTATAAATTATTCTAAAGGAACGACGAAGACGGTCAATTGAAGATGCGATCGGTTGCACAAAATACCAAAATAAGAGAAAGAAAGATGAGACCTCCTCCAATTTTAACTCAAACTAAAGAGCATGAGATCCGTCAGTGGATTGAAAAAATGGCTGCAGCTGGTTTCCCAGATACGAACAAGGAACCTGTAACTAACGTGGAACGTGTTATTAAAAAAGTGAAACGTCAAAACCCATTTAAAAATGATCGTCCTGGTAGGAGCTGGGTAACCATTGTTTCCGTGGAAAATTTCTCTTAACTGGTCAACTGCTGGTATCATTACTTAATGATGCGTAGAAAAATTTTTTCAAAATTTCTGATATACAGTATCAGATCTGATCTGATATCATATCTGATATACAAATATTGTTTCTAAAAATGCTTCATTCGACTAAGAATGCGTCCCGAGTGAAGGACCCCTTGGGTCGAGGGCGTACGTGACCTAGATCAGGGAGGTCCTGATCTACTCGTGCATTGGGCCTGCCTTATGCCAGACCCCTAACCGGCTAAAGCCAGGCTGCAATTTGTCTACAAATATAACTTGAATTTTTCAAAGGCTTGCTCGACTTCGGAAGAAACGAGATTTTGTCGAAAATGATGTTGTAGAACATGTACTTTTTAAGCTACAGACAAAGACAATTTTCTTGCAGTTTATCCATTTATATTTTTCCGAACTATTATACTATGAAAATATATTATTATATTGGTATTAATTTTATACTTCTTACTTATTGCATACTACGTTATATAACTTATACGTGCACATATTAACACATTGCACGCGGATATATTTCGCTACGAACTTACGCGTGTTTGGTCATTCAATAAAATCGCAATGAATCGAACCACTTCGTTTCTCTTAGCGAAACTTTTTCATTTTATAGGTATTAAATAAAATCTTTTATTATGATATCGTCAGAAATTTTTATATTTTTAGCAAGTTCTGTTCTATCGACCGGCGCTTAATTTTTACTTATGCAATGTGCTAAACATTTATTTGTTAGTACACGTGCCTGTTTTATGCATAAGTAGATATATTTGTTTCTTGTGTTATATCGTATATTAGTTGATACCGTATGTTGGTTAAAAATTAAATTGCAACACAAATAATATAAAAAGTTAAATTAGATGTAGGTATTATAATATGTGTATAGGATTTCAAAATTAGAGATAAATGCCGAATATATATGCCGAATGAAATGATATCGTGTAAGAATAAAAAGGATATTGAAATCAAAAGAAGATGAATTTGTCGAATCTGATCACTTTCCTGTAACGTATACGTAACAGAAAAAATAATAAAAGATCAAAAGAATTTAAATGGAATTTCCTTTATAATGACTCTATTATAACGTGAACTGATAACAAAACAGAATAATTAAATAAATTCGTTATATCTCCGTGAGAAGTTGGAAAATTACGCAACGTAACGAAAATAGTTACTTACGTCAAAATAAATAGAATAATTTGCATTGAACTTGCTGAAAAAAGAGAAAAATAGTTTTGAATGTGTCATCTCATGTGTTGCCATGGACAGCTAAACGTTATTGTGCCGTTGGTGTACTGTACTGTTTTAAATATCATCGATGCTGATTCGATATAGTTCTAGCGTTCCGCTGTCCGATGGGAAACAATCTTAACTCTCCAAGATCGTTTAATATTCGACGACAATAGAGTATAAAATTAGTAAATGTAAGCAAAGCTCGTAGGAAATATACTGATGATGTATACTAGACTATGAGGGCGTTTATTAAACTTGTTTGGTTGTTTGTATTAGCCTCGAGGACACCCCCGACGCCATGGCCCATCCAAACGTTTAGGCAAGGCCCCAGAGAGGGATAAAATAGATTCTTTCAAAATCATCGCAATCCGATCACTCTTATCGAGTTTCTCAATATTTGCATACGCACATACATATGTGTGTTTGCGTATATTAAACTCGCGATTACATTATTATAGAAGTTATTTACATAAATAACTATATATATTAAAAGGCACGATTTAGCGGGAAGGTTATAGATTACATATTACGTCATACTAATGTTACTATCATCTTCTGTTTCCTGGAAAATGATTCATTTATATATCTAATCATTTCAATGCCATATAGGATGTTTTATTATTGAATAAATTTATTTTTAAACTGAAAGCATCCTACTTGATATTAAAAATCAAAATTTAGTTATCAAATAGTTCAATTAAATTCAATTATTATTCTAATTTTAATTATAATTCTTATTTCTAATGGATCTCCATTAAAATATTTTATAAATACCATTCACCGTTATTTGTTACCGTAAATTTATAAAGCAATAATTGACATTGTCGTTAAAATATTTCTATTTCAACATTATCATTTTTTTTCATATCATATTTTATCGCGGTAATAAAATATGAATTAAAATATCAAAGATTCCAATAAGTCAAAGGTATAACTTACGTCGCAAGGGTAAGCCGGAAACATAACTCTGGTTGATGCCAGAATCCAGTTGAAATGCATCCATCAACTTCTGCAATCGATCGACAAACACCACCACGTGCTTGTCCGAAGAAATATTTCGAAGCCATACGTTACAGAGTGGGCATCGGACAGGTATATTTTGCAGTACGCTTTGAATACACGTGCGACAATATTGATGTCCGCACGAATTTTTAATAGGATCGGATATAGTATGCAGGCTGAAAAAGAAAAACGGAGACATTATTTTTCACTAATTTTTAGTAGGAATAAAACAAGTGTAACTTCTCTACTGTTTTTTATTTAATTTTTGTATAGTTAAAATAAAATTTGTTAAATAATTTATAAATTATTACTACAAAGAATGTTAGCTCGTATCCATATTTTCTCATGAGACACTTTGAAACAAATTCTGTGTATTAAAAGTATAAAATTAATATAATAGATTTGTTTACATGTAAAATGAATTTTATAATCCTCGGTCAAATAATTTAGACATGACAATGGAAAAGTACTAGTTTCATTGGATAATTGAATTACATCTTCTCTTGAAACATTTATTTTTATATTATCTTAAATCCAAGGAAGTAGATGTAGGTATGTATAATTATATGTACAACATGTAATTATATATAAATATATTTTAAATTTATAACATTCCATTCCATTAATATATATTTTTAATATATTTTACACCATCCAATTGACATCTTGTCAAGTATGTAATACCTATTTTTCTATTTTTGTTTCGGACACATTAAATTATGTATTTGCATCGATATAAATATCACTATTAACAGTTGTTGATAGATAAATTTTCATAAGTGAATACACTGATTTGAAAATACTTGTATCAATGAAAAAGTTCAAAAATGTAATCTGTAAAATATACCCTAGTTTAATTCCATGTTAATAGTTCACCTTAGCTATAAAATGACGTATCAGAAATCTGTCAACCATTTATAAAAGTTTACTCTAATATAATCATACATTTAGAATATAATATATTAGAATAATAAATATTTATATATATCGATATTATAATTATCATTGTACAAATGAAATTATGCACAGAAAACAATTTTGAAGTAAAAACTAATATTTAAATTATTTGAAGTAATAACTAACTAGGATTAATTTTATCGTGTTATGCATAGAAATTGATTTTTGCATTACATTTAATTCTTAATTAAATATCTTTTGCAACTATGTAACAGAACATATATATATATATATATATATATCTTACATTTATAAGATTTAAAGTAAAATTGTACATTTATAATAGGATACAAAAATAATTAATTGATTTGCTATGATCATACGACAATTAAATTAATCGTACACATTTAATAGAATAATATTTATTTTGCAACATAAAATTGAAAAGAACGAGTTTCATAAAATCACTCGACTAGATATGCAAGTACTTGTATTGATTTTACATCATCCTGTTTCAGGGCTATCTGAAACGCAATAATGAGTAATCTAACAAACATAACCTATATTCGTAACACGACAACTCGATATAAACTGCATACGAATACGTATTCACTTAGAAAATATTACGTATATCAAATTTTTATTTTTATTATTTTATATTTCTTAAATCTTTATATGTATAAACTACAGGCTTACCAAATCGTACACATTAAACATCTCTGCATATTTCTAACAACTTCTAACAGTTTTTCAGATACATCTCTCATTTTGATTCTTTCTTGTTATCAACATTAGAGCACGAGTATTTAAAGAAATTTGATTAAGCTCATTTTTTTCAAATACTTCATAAACGTGTACATTGCTACAAATCAATGGAAACTTGGCTGTGGTATATTGTAAACTGATGGTCGAGCTTTATTTCGGATTTATACGCATGCAGGCAGTGGCGCTGCAATCGTGATTATTTAATACGCAGAATTCAAAGATTGTATTTTATCGTCTAACTTTCGTTTCCAAAAATTCGTTAATTCGTTAACAAGTCGTTGGAATCGAAATTGAATTTGTCCTTAATTACTTCATTTTTATTTTAATATGCAGCGCACAATGTTTACGCAATTCTATCGATAAATCGTAATAGAATGTGTATTTTTTTCAACGTCAGTGGGAGCTTTTGAAAACTTGGCAAGCTTCGACATTCGACAAAAACGGGAAATCATAAAATAAGACCCTTGGATTTTGATATCTAGTCTTTATAATGGTTTATTGTGTATAAATATAATCGTTCAACATAGTCGAAGGTAGTAACGATGTGAATATGTTTTCTTTGCAGGAATTGTCATTAAAATGATCAAGCCAGCCTCATCGAGTTCATCCAGTAGACAGAAAAAGCGATAGTGTAGTGTAACATGAGCTTGGCAGAAACGACTTGTTGATGACGTTATGGGGTGGATCTTTCTTGCCAGTATTTTATTCTTCTGCTTATGCGGTAAGTCTTGCTCGCATGTACAGTATATGACTATTCTGTAGACTATTAGCGTGCTACGAAAAAGTGTCACGAATGAAAGTTTATATTATAGAAAGATATAAATAATTGTTTTCAGTGCCACAATTTTCATTCAAATGGGTGATATTTAAAAAATGGTCAAACTGCAGAACAACTACCTCCTCTCTGATTTCGATGATTTTTAAATATGTTGCAAACATCAAAATTTTGAACAACTTTTTCCTATAATAACCAATCTCTTAATTTTAATTTTCGAGATATTCACAAGGAAATCGCTACTATCACAATAAATTCTGAAGTCTACAACCTCGGTATTGGTTGTTAACTTATATAATTGAGTCAGTCTGGGGTTGGGTGAAAGCCTCTTACCCTAATCTAGTCTACAAGTAGAATTAATACACTAATTATCTGTAGGTATCTGTCGTCTGCTATGCAAGTATGTACAGAGCTTTTATTCGAGTCCAAACTGGCTCGAGCTCTGTTCATATGCATACGCATGTAGATTATAAACAGAAGGTAAGTCAGGAAGCGATTGGTACACATATATAAACAGAATTCATTGTAACAGTAGCCATCTTCTTTTGCATATATCTCAAAAACTAATATGTTTAAACGTATCTGAAAATCATTGAAATCGGGGTGAAAGTAGCTGTTTTGTAATTTTATTAAAAAAAAAAAAAATTTGTAGTTGCCTTTCTGATTACAATGTATTGGTAATTATTCAAGGATTTATTCACGGTCAACGTCATTGAAGCATAAATTCATCACTTGGAAAAATTTAATTAACCAGTTGAAAACTTGGTATGTTAAAGTTCTTTTCTTCGAGATCAGTTACGTATACCGGTCTCCTTGTGTTTACGTGATAAGGAAGTTTGGAAAAGCAATTACTCTTTTAGTGTACATCGAACATAAAAATGATACACCAACCGCGAAAATATAATTGTTATTTTCTTTAAGTTCTTTTAAATTTGTATCTTTCACACGTTCTTTACATAAAAAAGCATTAAACAATTTATTTTATATCATCTTAAATCAGTGAAGTAGATTCATGTGTTATATACGTATGTATATATAAACACATTTTTTACATAGAGACCAAACAAAAGTATATTTTTAATTTTCCACAAATATATTATTAAATTAACGCAAAGGGAAAATTTCTATTCGAGTATATACGAAAAGTTGATGAAATGTAATGTTTAAAAGAACAAATTATTTATTTTTATGTTACGTAGTTGTGAATGAAATAAACATCAGTGATTCTTTTAAAGAAGTCAGAATTTATGTTTTATGCTTTCTAACGAAACTTAACTGTAAAACCACGAAACACTCGATTCTGCTCGATTCATCGAGGATACGATAGCATATAGTTTTTGTTATAGAGATATATATATATATATTCAGTTACGCAAATTTAGTTTTCTAACATTTTGTGCCATCTTGGTATGATAAAATTAATATTTTTGTGTGACCATCAACAGGTATGCGTTAACGGTGCTGTGAAAATTTCAGTGACAAACGTGCAAAGTTGCCGGGTGAAATGAACCTCATTTCTAATAACATTGCAAAATAGATATTTTTTCTTATCTTCTTAGCGGTTTTGCATGCAAATAAACTGGCACTGAGAGATTTTAGACTTCGGGTAAATTTATTCAAAGATTACACTTATCGACGTGGAAAATGAGACATAACTATCTCTTTGTATGGAAATTCGAGTTATGCTCACGAGGAACTTTTCTCTGTCGAATAAATTTACCAGGAGCGAAATCAACTGCTCTTGCAGTAATTAATGGAGCACGATCCCAACTACAAACTATTTTGCTCCCCATTACATGGCCTATCATACAATATTATACACACTTGACGATTTTGAAAAATACTTTCAACACGGTGGTTCAACACATGGTACAAGTATTATATGAATACGTACATGATAAAATGCTTCGCGTCGACTTTTTAAATTTATTTCAAACAATATTTTCTTTTAATTGTTTATACCAGATTTGGGTGTCTCTTATAACAGAAAAAGAAACATTTTTTTTCGATTATTCAAACGTATACCCTTTAATTCCGCTCAAAGTATTAAAGCTTACTTATACATAAAATTTTGTCCCGTTACGATGACGTTAACCTGTGCCGATTAGACTACAAATAATAAGGATATTACAGAACGGAAAACAATTATGAATAATATTTAAATTTATCAAAACATAAAAATGAAGAAAATTACATTTAATATTTTATTTTCAAGTCCCGACCATTTCTTTACAGTCCCGATACAGATTTCTATGTTCTTGCGTAGAGCGTAGAAGGAACTGTTTCTATTCTTCAAAAAAAACATTTTTTTTAGTTTTCAAAAAAGTAGCATTTTCTTCCGATGAAGAAACGCTTTCCCAAAGAAAGCTATTGCTAGGTAATATCAATAACGTAAAATCAAAGAAATCGGATAAACTCTTCCTTTCTAAGTTGACTACTATTTTTATTTTTATTTTTCCATCGGCTAGATTATCAAATTATTAATGAAAATTAATGTGGCTATTTTCTTAAATAAATGCCACAAGTGTTGGCAAAACTCGTTCGATGCTGCTTGGAAATTAATTTGTCAAGTTTTCCGTAATCTTTTAATGTTTTTAAAAAGCACAAATCTTGATATGGCACCTTCGCTATCGAACCACATCCGAGCCAGGGCTTTACATAAACTGTCGCAATAAATAAGCAAATGTCTTGCAGAATTGAGACTGCAGCAAACATATTTTCAAAGAGTAAATAACTTTAGCCGTCCATCTTGCTTGGTGCATTGAACCCGGAGATCTCGATTAGTTCACGATAGTCGTTTCTCACGATAGATTTTTGCAGTTTGACTCATATAAACAGTTAATAATCGATCAATTTCCGCGCCACTGAAATATCGTTATATGACTATTAGTAACTTGATGGATTTTTGTTTCAAACTTTTACTTCAAACTTACTTTACTCTGTCTGACTTTTGTTCTAGAAGAACACAAGCTACCTTGTTAACCCTTAACGAACGAGCGTATTTTTCTAGAGCAATGACCAGTAGATGAACGGAATTTTAATAAATTAATTGCTTTATTACTAGAGCGAGAAAAAGTGTATAATTAAAATAACGCTGTTATTGGATTTTATGGAAATTTTCAGTAATAATAGGAAGTATATAAACAGATATGTCGATAGAAAAAGATAGTAAAGTGAAAATAACAGAAAAATATTGGGGGTTGAAATAATACCGCCTGTACGGTGGCATTCGATACTACAAAACAAGTTTCGATGCACCTCGGCACGGGTTAACAAGGGACACCCTAAGTAATATCTTAATAAGTTAAGAAAGAAGTTTTGGAAGTATCTGAAATCGTGAGGTGCGTACGGGCTCGGTTACACCCTCGCAACAAGAACCACCACTAATGTGGTGGTGTACAAGTAGTAGTAGTAGTGCACAATAATAATTTGATCGGCGTGTGTTGATTTTTCACGCTGCTTTGGATAAAAAAAGCGGCAGGACTGCCGTTGCCACAAGGGGGTGGCGGTGCGGGGGGCCATGGACAGCCGCAGGCTGGCTCGGCGAGCACCCCGGGCCCCGGCGGTGGCACAGCTGGCAGTGGCGGCGCGAGCAGCACTCTCGGCGCCGCTGGCGGCGGTGCTTCTGGCTCTGGCACCGGCGTCGCCGGTGGAAGCGGTGGAGTTGGCTTCGGTGTGACCGGTGGAAGTACCGGCGGTGGGGCCGGTGGCGGTGCCGCCGGCGGTGGCACAGGTTGGTCCACGGGACCGGCTCGTCGGGGCCGAGGGTGGCGCGACTGGCGCCGCGGCGACCCCACGCTGATCAAGGGATTGTGGAAGTCGAAGGGACCTCTAGGTAAATCATCACACCAGTTACCCAAACTTTTCCTCCATCTCGTCTGTCTCTACACGGTACTAGCCTGCCTGCCAGTAGTAGCGCATCGAGCAACGTCAGTTTTACATACTTTAACACATTCTGTGCCAAGAGAAACAGTTCTTTGGTCAAGTCGATACAAGTGTTAATTAAGGAAGGAAATAGAAGTTTTAGTCCTCTGACGACTATAATACGCTATCGATGGCACAGAACGTGTTTAAACGCTGGTTAAAGTTAAGATCTCGCATCTGTGTGTGTGTAATTAAAAAAAAAATTGTTTCCAAATAATAATTCTAATGAAAATATATAGTTCAATTTATCGAGATAAGTACTCGATAGTTGTACTTAAAGTTATATATTTTAAATCACTTTGGTGTTTAATTAGTTTTGAAATGTGTCGATTTCTCGAAGAGTTTTTTTTTTTTTTTTTTCTATAGTTGCATATTTAAAGTTTCTAAAGAGAGCGTTTCGATATCGAAGTTATCCATGATATAAAGTTGGTTCATTTTTGAAATATTTTTACTATTTAAAATACCTCCAGATAATTCAATGGTTTTATATTGTTTTTAGAATATTATGCTTGATACCAGTATTGTACGAATTCTAGAAATTAAAAGATCTTCAATCAAGTTCGCAATTATTGTTGTTTTCGTTTATATATTATATTTCTATTTTAGTTGATCAACTTTGCCTTTCAAACTCTGAAAATATGCATTGCTATTAGAATTTAAATATTATCACTTTTACGATTTCATTTTCCTCTTCTTTATGATTCTTTTATTTCTTCGTCTCTAACATTTTGACAATTTCTAGGGAGAGAAACAAGAATAATAATAATACAAAACTTTTTTCCATATCGATTGTCGAACAATTTAGCGATTCCATTAGTTTCATTTTACGAATGAGCATGGATGGATGCAATATGTCTTTTTATATATTTCATTTATTATACGTATCATTCACGACCATCAACAAGTATTACGAATTATTTATGTACTTTTGCATGTATGTAATGTAAAGAAAATTCGTTCCGATCGCCTTATTAGAATCGATAGGTCAAAAACCATGCATAACTTTCACGCTGTTCGTGTTAGCTTTGTAGCTCATCAGCGCAAGCAATTTCTCATCGCGTTACCATGAAATCTTTTCCATTTTACAGCTGACTTTCACAACACCTGTCCGGGTACCTCGTATCGTAACATCTATTTCTCAATTATCTCTATAAATTTTCTCAATTTTGTGGAAAATATATATTTGGCCCTTCTGTGTATTGATATTTTTTAAATTTCTATCCTTTCGAGAAGAATTGAAACGAGGGTTGATGAAAGTATTGGAATAACGTCAGATTATATTTCTTGAATCTTTATCAACTTACTCACCTATGTTGAAAATAATAGATACAGCGGGAAATATGAAAAATTCATGAAACAAACGAGCAATACCCGTCTTTTTGCTCGCGACCCTAGATTCCGATTTAACTTTCAGATTTTGCATAGATCGATAGATTCCAAGTTTTAGAGGCGAGTGCGATAGTTTAAGTATCAATTCTTCCAATTTTGCCGTCTCTTGCGAAAGGCTCGCAATGTTCTCCATATTTTTTCCTTCTACCGTCTTTACGAGGAGGAATTTACTTTGCACGCCAATACATTTTTTTTCGCGATTCATTATTTATTTTACGCGTGATAAATTCAAACGAAATTTCTATCCAACTCGCCACAATGACCCACCCACACCAAGATTCACCGCAAGTATCGGCTATAAATCCCGAAGAGCGTTAAGATTCTCATTCAAATCTCCGCTATAATTCTTCCGCATCGTATCTCCATATTTTCTCACGCTACCGCTATTCGCACGTTGCTCGTTTTTCATCACAAAAAATCTCCGCATGCCACGCACGCGTCCATTCAAAGCCAACCTCAATCGCGTATAGAGTGTTCCCATAGAAATTGAACAACGAACGAATGGTGAATCTCATGTCCTCCCCGTACAGATTCCTTAGGAAAGGCGGAGGTGTACATCTTCTTAGCCCTGCTGATCGGTTTCGTGACCGTGGTGGTGGGCTGTTGGCTGTCCGACAACTGTTGGTCCCCGGAGCCGGAAGGAGTGGTCACACTGGCATAGCCTAGTGCAGACTTCCGTTCGTCCAGGCGATAACAACTAGTACGCGGGCCCTCCTACAGGATCTTTCAGGATTTCGTCCAACGGTATCAGCGGCCGTTACTGGACATCAACGACAACCACACGACGCTTCCACCCGTATGACGTCACCTTATGAACGAAAAGAATACGAGATGTTTGCCCGTTAACTCCTTGCCTTGAAACGTTGCGCGGCACTCGTGACACGTATAGTTGGTGAAAGCGATCCTCGGTGCGATATAGTCACCCGTTATACCGGAGTATACGCACCATCCTATAGAAGAATCCGAAGCGTTGCGTCTTGCTCGTGGACACTTGTATTTTCCCAACTTTTCGTTTTGCCTAGCCTCACCAGAATCGGGGCCAGAAATTGTGCTCTGACAAATTTGAAGAGGACGCTACAATACAACGCTTTCGCTAACTATAATAAATCACATGCACAGTACAATTACCACATATGTAGTACGTACCTATGTATTGTGGACCAAAGTTGACAAACGCGAGTAGGGCTCGCGATACGTGTTACGGGTCAGGTGGTTCTTTTTACAGAGTCTAAGTGACTTTACCGTAAATTAGACCACGCGCAGTAACGCTAATTAACAGGTTGAGCGTCATGGCGGTTGCAATAACCATCACTTCCCATTCGGGTGGATACGAAAAATCCTGCCGAGATGATGACATTTTTCGTAAGTGGATTATAAAAATTGATTACGGACCTTGATTGGCGGGTCCTGGTGGCGTTTAAAATTGACGCTCAATCGATTGAATCGTAAGGCAAGGAATTAAACACGCCCACGGTTCGCCGCCATTACGAGCGCCAACCGTCGATCGAATATGACGTTCGTCCGTTCGTCCACAGTACCGTATAATGTCTCGGTTTTGCTATCACGATAAAAGTAACAAAACCGAGCGAGAATCCAAATGTTCATCGAATTATCGATATATATGGATGAAAAACTATGGATAACTGATCGCATCCACGTTTTTTTTTCTCTTTTCTTTTCCTTTTTTTACAAGCGTTGGAAGAAGCGAATGGGTAATTAGGAAAAATTTAATATCAGCTCATTCATGGATTCTAATCCTCCCGTTAACGCGATCGACGTTTGATCAATATGGTTGGGACGCGACGATGGCTGAACGCTGTTCCATGGGTAGGCTCGAATTCACGCTGATTAGCGGACTGTATTATGGTTGGTTGATGCGCGGGTGGATGGATGGATTTGATACAGAATTTTTTTCCAAGAAGAATTGCTACGAGTAAGTGTGTAGTAAGGCTGCCAGGAGATTTTCAATGCGGTTTCGCGGTGTTTCAATGGGTATGGTAAGATGCTGTTGTGACAGTTTGATGCGAGGCGGTGATAACGAAGAGGTGAAATCGGTATTTTCTTGTCGATATTGTCGAAGAGGATAGGTATTGTATTATATACACTGTTTACGTGGTGTGCCAACAAATATGGCGCGAGAACACTAATTGTTGTTGAATACCCACTGAAATTCATTGTTGAAAATTATACACAAAGTATAGATCCACAAATCAACTATATCAGGGTAATTAATATTCTTTTATTAGGTAGTAGTGTATCAGTGAGAAGATGAGACATTTAAAATTACATCGAACTGTTCTCACTTTCTGCCTTAAATAGTGATATATCGGCTATAGAATCGAGCTTGATTGTTCAATAATCGTGATTAAGTTTCGTAAAAATGTTTTCATTTATAAATACGAATTATTTCAGTTCCTCGGTCAGTGCTCGCAAGTCTAAAACAATTAACATTAGTAAGAAATTTTATTATAAATTGCGCGCTTATTAGATATCATTCATCGAACAGAGATCATCATCGCGAATAAACGACCAACACCATTATCAAAGTAAACTTCCATTACCAATTGAAAATCGATCGGTCTATATCTTATCATACCCATACCGCCATTAACGTTCGTTCCATCATCGCCATCAATCAAGACGCTAATCACCTGTCAGTGATACACACATTCTTGCCACCACGCAAGCACGATAATCCTTGATCATACCTACTCGTGTTTCTACTTTCGAATCGAAAAAAAAAAATCGCCGCGAATTGGCGGGCTAATTCAATATTTCGACAAGATACGCTAAAGCACGATATAGCCGGATTGGTTTAAAGCTTCTAGTTAGCGCAATATCCGAAATGGGTCAATAATTTCATTACGAAGCTGGCTGATGGGTTTCGATATCGACGTTAGGGTAGGTCCTATCGAGACTGAACGCGAGCGAAACACAAGAGAACAGCCGTTTGAACGCGATTTACCCCTTTGTCTTAATCACCATCCGAGGAAATTTACGGACTTTGTTGAGCAGCCTTAATGGCGGCGGATAAAATACGCGATATGAGGCTTTACAACAGCCTTCTGGGATCGGAGCCTCGAACTGTATTTACGCCAGGCTCGTCGCAAACTGTGCGAAACGGTCTACGCGAGGATAAATGCTCGGTTTAAAGATACATTACGGAGAGAAGCTTTTCTATTTTCTATTTTCCTGTCTCGGTGTAGCGCGGAACACGAAAGCGCTCGAACGCTTTGACGATTCAGCAACGAACAAGCTATTCAACTTGTGCCGTGACGTGCGCTTCTTTTTTCAGATTACTTGTACGATTAAAAGTAATTTAAAATATAAGCATCAAAATATTTACAAGTAATTCAATTTCCAGTTAATTAATTCGACCAGTTGACCAGTTGTAATTCGAAAAGTTAAGAACGTATATTCTTTTCATTTGTATATTTTTTTCCGTCTTTCGCAGATATATAATTGATATATTTCCCATGTTCGAGCAAATGTTCGAGCACTTCCGCGATCGGCAGTATATTATGATATAAAATTTCGTATTGAATTGTGACGGATTTTATGAATAAAACAGGGAGACCAAGTTTGTACCCATAGAATTACGTGCATAACGCAATTTAATGGTAATTAATTACTCTTTGGAAACATTTATTACCTTCCAGTCATACTCGACGAGCTGCTTCGGAAGGCTACGCGAACTCTACAATTTATAAACATTTCGATCTTTAGATTTAATTTTTAAAATTTCTATCTTATTTTATTCACGTTCCTATAGTGTTTGTTAAAATTTTGCGATAATTGAAAAACTATATTCGAAACAAATAGATAACGTTAATTTCTTTTTATTAAATTCTATTAAATTCTATTGACTTTTAAATAAATTATAGTGCATTAGGAGGGCTAGCTTGTTTAAGAAAAAATATAAAATGCGATCCCTAAAGTTCATTCGTCTGAATGTATCTCGAAAATTGAGTAAAATTCAATTATTTCATACAAAACGACGTCTTGATCAACGCACATAAATATTATTTGTTATGTTATTCATTGTAATTCTAATTATGAGGGGTTTCGAAAAAACGCATTACAAAAGGAACAATTTTCTTGGGAAATTGGACGTGCGATACTGTTCCTGTTAATTTTGATCAGGGCAGGTATTTATTAATCGTGGTAGGGAAGGTGAAACGCTCGTGTACTGGCCGCGGTGAAAGCCTTTGGACCCAGAACTTTGTGCCTCGCGTTCTTTGAAACTCCATCTTCGATCGATCGATACTACGAAGCGGGTGCCGCTCTCCTCTGCCTTCGAATTATGCACGCTGTGGCGAATTAGTCGTGACATATTCATGCACCTGCGTCGCTTTGGCACGTGCGTGCCACTGTCACGCTTCGATCGATGAGATTTATGGTGTGCTGTATATCCTTTCGAAACTCATTTCAATCCGTCACTTCTTGCTATTAAATAATATTTTATTTATCGGTCTTCTCGATTAGATGCCAAGTGAATTTTTTCCTTTTTTCTTTTTCAATTCTTTCATTTCCGCTTTTCTTTTGTTAATTTTACTTAATTTCATTGCTCTACTTTCCTTATGTTTCCCCTTCTTCTCTTAACTTATAGTTTCTGTGTAACTTGTCCATTTCATTATTATTTTATTCTCCTATTAACATACACACAAAACCTCGTTTAAAGGGAAAGGATGAATTTTGAAAATTTTCATTTCATTTAACTAATTTTTGGCACACCTGTTTATGATTTGTTCTATCGATCGATTAAGTTAATTTGGATCGCTGGCTGCGTATTTTTCTCTATCTCTTCTTTTTTCCTCTTTACTTTCCTTTTGAAATCTTCAATATCACGTAAATATATCACGCGAATGAATGATTTTCCGCCATAAATGACACGGTACCCGTGCTTCGCAAAATATATGATTCCCCCGGTGCCACAAATTCATTGAAAAAGAAATTATGTACACCGAATAGTGTTGTTTAATATATTTCAATGATGCAACAGGATTTGGGGGAACAAAGGATTCTTTTGCAAAGGGATGGCGACTACAAAGAGAGGATGCTCCTACTTATTTTTCACGATAGCTTTCACCAAAACTGAATATCATTTATTCGAATGATGTTTCGTTATTCCATATTATTGAAGAGTTATAACAAAATTAATATTTAATGACGAATTGAATCAGATGAAATTCAATGTTCACTCTAAATATTTATTTATTCTTTTTATCATATTATTTCATACATCAGATTACATTGTTACAGTTGAGGATTTACAAGCCCTTCATACTTTCATTATATCATAACTTTGTATTTTAAGTATCTCTAAAGAAAAAGTCTCGGAATAACTTGATTTTAATTACTCTTTGACACGACATAGCCTTCCATCAGATTTTCCTTCCGCCATAGTTATTTCATTTTGCAGAGTTATTTTGACAAACAGAAATTAATGCAGTATCCGGATTAAAAAAATTTCGACAATCCAATCATTGATATGCGAACAAATATTACCTGGTAGTATTTGCTATAGTTTCCAAGAGGGTATTCTAAAACCCGACAGACAAAGCTTAAAGGTACTTCGTGAGATCATTTCGAACAACATTTAAGAGTACGCGTAACTTACGCACAGTATGGTATATATGTAGTTAAATTTGAACAAACAATTTTTCAATAAGTCGGTTTATTGAAGCAATATCGATAAAAGTTATTTAAAGTGAATAGCAGAAAATAATAGTGTAAATAATATACATATTCGGAGGAAAAAGCTAAAAAATAAATTACAGCTTACGTTAAACTTTAAAGTTACGGTAAACGTTCTCTTGGTCAAAAATTCGCTTCAAAATTGCTTTTAAATCTGTTTCAAATACGAAACCACCGAAAGATACAAAACTGTACTGTTCATTTCATTACGCAATCACTTTACTTTCGAGCGAATAGATATATTTAATTTTACTTCTTTTTTTTTATAAATATTTATGGATCCTTGTATTAGTTTGTTTTCACATTATAAGCCACGGAAATACATTGTGGAATAAGTCAACGGAAATTGTTCCCGTCGTTTGAAGAGCAAGGTTTTTAAGAACCGAACTAAATTATCAAACAATTTACCGATAAACTAAATTAAACTTAAAATAATCCCAAGTAATACTGCGATTAATTGGTTTCCTTGAAAGCAGCTGATTGGGACTACTTCCGGGAAAATTCAACATAGTCGACATCACGAGCCTTGCCACGACAATCTTAGTCTTGTCGTTAAACTGAACGACAATTCAAAACGTATGATAATACATTCCACAGTCTTGACAATGATAATTATTAAAATTTCTATTAGGAAAAGAATAATTTTGCAATATGTGGATTATGCTATCGATCCTCGTATCAGTCCAATTGATACCATTGGGGGTTTAATAATAACTTGATGGATGCCGGTACGCGTTGCGTTTTGCGCGCTTAACGTATCGATTGTGCTGATGCTGGATCGATAATCCAACCTAACGTAGACGTACGGTTAGTACGGTTTAATGTATAGCGCAATAACCGTATGCTACATTTGCGAATTGTTTCTTTTTTTTTTTAATAGAAATTGGAACATTATTTCATGCATTGGATTCGTGTCTTTGAATTGTATATCCATCCTGAGATAATTTTAATCGACTGTGTGCCAGGCTAGTAATTAATCATTATCTCATTAATATGTTTTCATTATCTTTCGGTAATCTCGTATTATCTATGATCAATTGTGAATCGGCACATTGATCTAGCGACAGATTTTGAAGCAATTTTCAATCTGATTTATCAACGAATTCTTTTAAATAATTAAAAAAATTTAATGCATTTTTTCATCCTTTTATACGACTATTTTAGGTCAATTTATGCGTTGCATATCCGTAGCAAATGATTAATTTGTTTATTATTAGCGAACAGTAAGTAATTAATTCGATTAAACCGACTTGGAAAACAACTCGCCGTCGGCTACTGTTTTTAATTAATAATTTGAAGACAAAGATCAAATGAAAATTTTGACAAAAGGAAATGTTATTCAAAATGTTCTCAGAAATCAGTCCTTAAGGTTGAGCATTGTCCGTCGACGTCAAGAACATTGTGTACATATGGATATATAGTATATCGATATAATATTATATTTGTAAAATGAACGTAATAACCTGATTTAATTATTTAGCTACCAGAAATTTGAGGCTCAAAGATTTAAAACTTTTGTAATCCTCCTCGGAGTACTGAAAACCTTTTTTACGAAGAATAGAAATTTTCTAGCAATTGTTTGTACTCCTTTTAATGGTAATTTCGAAAATTTATACAAGCTCTTCCATCTTTATGGTAAAGCTTTGAACCTATATTTGTAACCTGTTTTCTCTAAGTCTGCTCAAGCGATATCGATTAAATTTCAAACTAAATACGCTACTAACAATATTATTATAAATAAATTAAATATATACGACTTTCTTATAAAAATTACGTCTCTCAGTATGTTTAGCAATTTATTACGAATCATTATTAATAGTCTTACCGTTTGCGATAAACATCATGTTTTCGAGAAGAGGCAGTAATTAAATTATTATTTAATTTGCTTTATTAACGCGTTTGGAACTTCAAGGTAAAAGTAAAAATTTATGCTCTATTAAGAGAATATTTTTGTACATTTTTGCTTTCATTTGGGGTTAGCATAAAAATTCCGACGATTTTCAGTGACTAAAGGACGAAAACACTATCTTCTCGTACGCCCTATAAAGAACACTCAGCGAAATGAAATCTGCTATCAGAAAACCGTCACTTCCACTGTGCGATTTCGTACTAGCGGGCGTAAATTCTATCTGCGATTTTACTTATGGGAACGAATCCAGAGCGCGGAAGAAGTCCAGAGTTTCTTGCTGGTCTAACATTTCGTGGCTCTGGTAATCGAGTTTTTTTTTTCGTTTACCTCGATTAAATCGCCGCCGCAAAAAAGTCGTACATCCGAGAGAAGAGTAATTCGTTCGGATCCCCGCGAGTCAGAGCGATATTTTTGCGTGGATATCGGTAGAATGGCTGGAAAAACGGGCAACGATGAAATTTCAATATGACGTTGCTCGTAACGCAAAGCTTACGAACGTGAATCCTCTAATCCGCAAGATGAAACCGAACATATGTATCGCGCTTCATTGTTTCAACGAAATTAATCCGAAGGGTTTTAGGCGGGTACCGCAAGAATATTGCGGAACTTGTAATTAGGGATTGCAACACAATGATCGTGATAATCTGAGATAAAATTAACTACTTTTTTTGCGAATAAAATACTCTGCTAAATTCTTTATCGGCTTAGGTTACGGTATATGTACGTTAGTGTTTTGACGATATTATGCTCGATATTGTTTAACATATAAACCAAAGTACAACTTATCTCCTCTTACTCGTTGAACGATGAATGATCACACCATCAAACATAAGAATCGATACAATATTTCAAACAATTATAAAATCTTTCAATCGGAAAACGTTATCATACGTTTTCAATTTACTTTTCTCTATAAGACATCTTGTATCTACGCCCAGTTGCATTATTCGAGTATTAAATTGGAATTGTTTTGGATTAATTATTAATAAAAATCGAAAAATAATTAAAGTTAAATTAAAATTATTCACTACTTCACGTATCTTTGCATACAGTTTTGGCAATTTTTTAATTATTTTTTCAACGGTCTATCATGTACGGTGTATCGTAGTTTTTCGCGAATAGTCTGAATTGCACAAGAATTCTCAGTGTGATAAAGAATAATATCTTTTACACGGTTCTCTGACAGTGTTGTTGTCGTGAAACGAGCTTTCAGCAAGTCGTAAACTTGCAGAAATCCTTTAGTCAAAACTTAATTCAGTCGTAAATTAGCCGGACAAACAGTTTGATCGATGATGTTTGGAGTTTCTGGAAGTTGGCTGACTATTGGGAAAATTTAAATTTTTCTTACAATTTTTAATATCGCAACCCTGAATTCATTAGGAGCGTTTTGTCTAAAACTAGACTATACTGTATCATAATTATCATAGAAATTAAAATGAGATTTCACTGTTACCAATGTTTCGTCATTAATTTTGATGACATCGGTGCTATGCTACAAATGGAATTTTAATACCATCGACACTTTGCGGCATTACTGACAATGGAGCTCTATTTCTATGCAGCATCGAGCATTAATGTTGCAATTAATAGATGGAATTCAGAATATATCTGTCAACTATGGCGGTGAAATAAAAATTCAAGAATATTCATTCAACGATAAGAGTACTATTCTCCGTTCTTCTTCGTTTTGTTAACTAAAATGTTTTGATACGTTTGAAATATTTTCATTTAAGCCTTCCGGGAAGCTAAGTTTCTCTGCATTACATTAACTATTCATGCAAATTGTTTTCATTTAAATTTTGTCATTTAGGAAAATTAAAGCAAGAAGAATAATATTACTGGATACTTGTCCTTCTTCTTAAGAAAATGAAATCCAGAAAAGCTGCGCAAATATGTTTCTCGTCTGGATTTAATAAATGCCTGCGACCAGAATGTTTTTCAAAGATATGCAAAACAGAGAAAATCCAATCGAATCGGATCTGGTGACTGGATTGAACGATCGATCACTTTTAACGGTAGCAGGAATAGACTATCCAGAGTGGACATTCTGGTGATGAAAAAGCACGCGTCTATACAACATTTCGGAGTTTCTTTTCCCGTTGTTGTTTCAGTTAGAGCTGTTATATCGCGTTATAACGCGATATGAAATAAATGGCACGCAAGTGAGAGGAATTACAAACATCCAGAAACAGCCGTTCGCATCAAGATCACCAACTTTTCAATTCACCCTGAGTTGCGTACTTCCGATATCGAGGCCTAGATACGGTTTCGCTAGCAATATTGAAACTGAAACTCTGCGGTCCTCTTATCGGTAGGTACACAGTCTGTAAACCGCTCGATATTCTATGCCACTACTATATACGTATAATTCTGATCAGTTTCATATAAAACTAAAGTTACACAGGTTTACTTTATCGCTCTGTCAATGTGTTTGTCCGAGACTGGTGTTTATCGATGTCCAACAATGTGTATTTAGTGGATTCCGCAATTGTCGCTGAAAATTGAATCGAATCTCGTTTTAATTCCTTTAGTCGGTTCAAAGGAATCCATGCTACATATATTGACTTGATGAAGCTGCCACTTTAATTTGAACTTCCATTTAATCGGAGACCCCAAGTAACGACAAAGCATACACACGCACGCCTTGGTGCTCCCTGACCAAAGAAATGATCGGTAACCGTGGCCCTGAAAGGAAATTCCGTCGTGGAGGGCGGGGACCTTCGCCCGTAACTCATCGCTTTGTCCGGAAGTTCCATTCTGGCCGTGGCTCACGACTGTACCGCGGTTTCCGCCTCGTTTGCTCACCCCACCCCTATCAACTGCGTCCCCGACTGTGAAAGTCTTCGAACGTTGTGCCGCTATTTCGACTAAGATCCACGTTACGACTCGTCACGCGTGTCTCCTAATGCGTGAGTGCTCGCACGAGGACCTTGGTGTGATAAACATTTAATGAAAGTATAGTGTTGGAAATTACGCTATTGTTATTTCTATTTTGCTACTTACCTACTCGATCTGTTTAGAATTTAACAAATTTTCAAAGTTTTTCAAATTTTTATTCAATTCAATTCAATAGTTTATCAAGTAGAATATAAGGTATTCGTGGAAATTAACCAATAATGAATGCGGGCGTCAGAAGAATATCGCTACGTTGAATCCTTTTTAAAAATATTGTTAAATAATGTTGCAGTAATATATACGAATTTTCTGCCCGTTTTTACAACATAGTTTAAGAAGCAGTAATGATGTTGCTTATTCGATATATTCGTGTATATAATAGATATTCGAAACAATCGATGTACACTTTTTACGAATAGCCATTAAGATTCTAGTGGTTTTATTCGACAGGCAAAATTATTGCGGAGTGTTCCGTTTTAATAACGAATAGGCGTGTGTAGTTTGGAAAGTACACTGCTGAGATGAAAGATTGAACAGTCGAGAAGGAGGAAGAATTCATGAATGCGGCGGATGCCATTAGAATTTCATGCGGAAAATCGATGCGTTACGCCTTCAAAGAAACTTCAAAGTTACGACTGCTCTGAAATAATAACCCGTACAATTTTTATTTGCCTCTCGAAATGTACGATCAGACAAACTCAATTTTATAAAACGTAGCTACTAGGTTATTCATTTGTGTATCTATATTTTTCTGATATTATTTTTACGCATCCTTTACATTTACTTACCCCTCGGGAGTGTCGAAATCTCTTCCACGCGTCGCGAAATGTTGGCAAAAATTTCGTCGATCGAAGATCTTCGTGCTAATTCAGACATTCTAGAAAGTAATTACAGAGGCAATTGGAAGAAACACCGCTTAACGTGTAAAGTCATCCACCCAATTTGAACGTCTCTCTCGACCTTCTTAAATCTCTGCGGCAATACAATTTTTTTTTTATTACGTAAAAAATAAGCGAAAAAACCAACGTGTTTTTCCAAGTATGCACGTTTACTACGCCCTTACGTATATGCTACGTGTAACAGTATATATAGTTTGAAACGGGTCACTTCACGGAAATTATCGATAAGTTTTCCACCTCCGTCTTTCGAATAGCTTCGCGTAGCAGCTTTTTAAAACAGGTGCGCTTTCATCTCGTCACGAGCCCCGTTTCATTTCGTTCGCATCACGGAAGGAACAATATTTGGTACGTTGTCGCCACCATAGAAAGTTTTATCGCAAACTCTTGGACTGTAATACGCGGAATATGCAAATGCTCGTTGTTTCACGATCCTCCTTCCAATAATGCACTCTTTTTAATCGATTTCTTTCCTCCGTTCGCCATATTCAACCGGGGATTCAAGCTTTTTCCATTCCTTTTTGACAGCTGATATTTTTAAAAATATTTTAGATTACGTTGTTCTTTCGTAATGTCTTCTTTAGTGTCGTTAATATGTCAGATATTGAGTTATTAACGAATAGATGTAAATCTATTTTTTAGAACATGAATATCGTATGTCTGGTTTTTATCTAATTTCTGGCTATTGGTTGTTCCTTTATATATTCCTTTATATTGCATATGTATAAATAATGTTATCGTATAAATTCGTTACGATCAATATTTTTGTTTCTTGACTCGTACAGAATAATTGTTCTGTTTTTTTTTTTTTTTTTTGTACATGGTTAATTTAATTCGGTGGAAATGTCGATGAAACATTTATCTGAAATATTAACAGAAAACAATAATGAAAATCTAAAAGAATAAATTTAAAGCGAGATTAAGTTCTCTTAAAGTTTCTTAAGAGTTTAAGTACTCTTACTAATTGGTTCGTGTAAAAGTTGGAAACAACTTTGCAACTTTTATCTAAGTTACATGCCTCGTTCAGATTAATTTAGTCGCTACTCGAATTCGAGTATAATTAGATAATGTAACAGTTGGAATATCACTTTCGAAAAAAATATATCGAATGAAAAACTTGAATTTCTATTTTCGCAAAACTTATACGGTGGAAAATGTTTAGCGCGAACGAAGATATAGTAAATTGAAGCTGAGCGAGTTAGGTTCTGGTCGGGTTTCAGTGAAAGAACCTCGACACGCGACTCCTCGTTCTCGCGGCGCGGTGATTCTTTCCAACCCTCCGCACTGTCGGGAGGGAAGGGAGAAAAAAGTGTTTTTCCGGAGCTTTTCAAAGTAAAAAGCGAATAGAAGCGCGGACACGGACTCGGGCAGAAACGAACGGTTCTATGGCTTTTAACAGCGGTTCCGTATTCTCTAAGCCGGATGTCTAAGGTTTATCTCGGTTTATTACGTTCCTTCCCCATATGGTCAACGGAAAATTGTTGCGACCTAGGTGAACCTTCAATAGTATTTTCACACGAAAGAATTCACTGTTATTATATTACTTGTTACTCTATAATATTTTATTATTTTTGCTCGTTTCTTCTATTCGAATTTGATTGGCATAATCGATCGTAAAGTGAGATACGTGCACAAGGTAACGGTGAACCATGTATAATGGTGAATCGGTATAGTTAGGATACAAGTAATGTACTTCAGCGTTAACAGGCGCAACGATCATCCCGGGAAAGCGAGGTTAACGAGTGAAATCAACGAAATTGGCCGTCAAACCGGCTGCGATTTCCGACGTTCACGTTTCATTGCACGCGTTCGATTGCAGTTCGCCAGCGATTTAAATCATTTAAGAATTTCGATTGTCAAGTTTCGATCTTTTGACGTGGATCGGTGGCAAACACGAAATAAAAAGGAAAATAATAATAATAATAATAATAATAATAATAATAATAATAATAATAATAATAATAATAATAATAATGATAATGATAATATTAATAATAATAAGCTAGAAACAAAGTGATAATAACGTACTAAAGTGGACCAACCAAAGATGCCACACGTGGAAATTCTAAAAAGGGTCGTAGAGTAGAAGAACCCGCTTGAAAGTGTTAGAAATACATCGCGAGTTAGTCTTTCGGCCTGTCGATTTTCTCGCGTATTTCTAGCGACTTGTAAGAGTAACTTTTAGAATGAGAGGTCCCGTGGAAAACCTTTTCGTCACTTATTGCTCTTTTTTAAGATGAACTTTATAAGACGGATACACAGGATCCGCTCTACTTTGTCCTGTGAATTTGAAAAGTTCGAAGCGTAACAGAAGACTATTGTAAACGACAGGAATGACTCTAAAAGACAAAACAATACAAAAATCAAGATAAATTAAATTGCGTTCAAGGATTTGTTTACGAGGGAAAAAACTTGTCGATAAATTTTCAAGGCTAGTTCCCTCGCAAATGAAGCGTCGAACGAAATTTTGTTATTCTTGATTTTTTTTAATTTTCTAAAAACTTTTACAAAACATCTTATATAGGCTCTTGAAATATAAATGCCACTCGTTAATGATCGCGGAAAGCGTAATTGTGGTTTACGATATTTCGATTCGGAGATGACCCACGAATAGGAAGATCAGCGAGTCCGTGTGTTACGATCATGTCTCGATTAATATACCATTAGAATAATGTGAAAACATTCCGTGGGACCTGGCAGTAGGAACTTAGAAAGAATAATATCATTTCAACTTTCGTTGAAACTGTTAGACTAGAAATTAAAAAATTAAATAAAATATTTTTTAAATAACTTTTTCATTTTTTATTTAGTTTCTTGTGCTTTCCTTAATTTCTCATTTTATTAAACGCGACGTTAGAGCTGAAACGAATAAAATCATTACTCGCATTAACAACGATACTCGCGACGTTAGATTAAATTGTAAATAATAGTAAAATAAATGAAAAAAGAGAGAGAAAAAAGCGATCGAGCCGAAGGACTGACAATAGTTAAGCATAGTACGAGGATATATCTATAATATCAATTTTAGTTACACGTTCTACCGTAAATAAATGTTATCTAGAATAAATAAAAGAAAAAAAAAAGAAAGAGAAACAGGTTCATAGGAGATAAGTGCATTTCCGTGAATCATATGTATACATATAAAAAGGTCGTATCGACGTACATGTAACAGACACACATGGTGTATCGCGCAGCTTCCTTTTTCTAATACGTTTTGAACTACCGTCGTTTTTATTGTTACAGCACTAACCTTTTGTATTCTAGTCGTACACGTACGTACAATGCGCAAGGATTTTCGTACATTGCGAAAGGTTCTCCGTAACCGCCATGTATTTTCACATGATTTCGAAGTTAGCTTAGAAAAAAATATCGATCAGTAATAAATTTCTAATAAGATTCTAATTATCATTATTGACTTCGTAGATATTTCAAAGCCTTCTGTTTCCTTCAATTATTAAATACGTTATTTATTCATATTGTTCCGACTTTACCATTAGGACCGTTGTATTGTCCAATATTTCTTTCGTTTTATTCTGTTTTATTTACAATTTCTTTTATATGATTATTTTAATTGCGAGGTTACACATTTGATGATGGCCAAACAGAGAATAATGTAATAAATACTTCTAATACTGTAATTCCTTAAGAACAACCATCACCGATTTAGAATCGTTTTTAATTTGCATTGATTGCAATTTAAACTCGATAATTAAATTGAGATTTGCGAAATTCAAACAGTTTCCATTGTGTACAAAGATGGACACGGTGAGAACCTGGACAGTTCGAACGTTTCAATAATTTCTGCCAACAAATGATCGAAAGGTTTGTCATATCTGTCATCTTTGTGTTTCCGCAGAGCTGGGGAACATTTGAAACATATAGAAGGGAATAGTAATAATCGTAGTTGAGTTGAACCTAAATATTATTATTATTATTATTATTATTATTATTATTATTATTATTATTATTATTATTATTATTATTATTATCATCATCATCATCATCATCATCATCATCATCATCATCATCATCATCATCATCATCATCATCATCATCATCATTGTTAAAATATATTTTTATTATTTATATTACACAAAGAGATAATTTAATGTTAGGCTACGCGTATGATATATAACACGTTTAAAGTACAAGCTAAAGCCTGTTTCGAAGGATCATCCTAACAACGGAGTTGGTTCAGGGTTTACTAAGTTCATTAATTGAATCAATTTGATTTAACACATAACTTATAATAGTAAATTTATTTATATAAAGCCAATTTTTTATCTCTTATTTAGTATTTTTAGTCACTTACTTTTATTACGTTTGTTTCGGGATTAAAAAGCAGAGTACTCGAACCATGGATAATTATGGTCCACTTGGCAGGATCATATCACAGCAGGACCCTCATCTAAAACTTAATCGAAAATCCGGAATATAGGTTAGAAAAATAGAGTTTTCGATAGAAATAGATCTGAAAAATCTGTATAGGTGTAAGTTTGTCGTATTTTTTAAAATAAATTATTTCTTTCGAATAAAAATATATATAATAATAATCTTTCACAGCGGGAATATTAACTTACAATTAACTACTGCAAGCGTTATTATTTTCCCCAGCTCTGACGTTTCGCCCACGGTTGCAGCGTATACATTTTTAATCGAGAGAGAGCGAGTTGTTTCGAGCAGATTGTGTCACGCGTCGATAAAAAGTGTTTAACATGTTGTTTTCTAGGGGTGCGTCGAGTTTTTTATTGTTGTTCGTATCGCGATGCAAACTATCCCCACGTAGTATATATACCAAGGACCAATTTGTTTATAGGCCAAATTATGACGCGTCAGCGCTAGAATCGTTACAGCTTAGTTTGGAGAAATTCCCCAGATCTGGTGCAAAAATTTAGGTACCTCGCATTTTCCATTTCTTTCCATTACAGTCCTTAAAAGTTTTCTTAATATTTTAAAAGTTAATCTTCCTTATATAATAGATAATGTTGTGCACGTAACTTTAAAGCTGTGCATCTATGCGTGTGTGTGTGTGTATTTCATCTTCGTCTCGTGTAACTTTGATCGCTACAATATCACGTTTTACCATTATATCATTGCTCTTCCATCGTGCGGTCTGCTTGTAGTAATCGTTTCTTCACTTATGATTTTTTCTATATAATAAAAACGAATGCAATTATCGAGGGTTAAAATTTTAATCAAAGAAACTCGATCAACATTATATGAAATTGACTCGAGTAAAATGATTAGAAATTTAGGTATATTATAGGTTCGTATGTCACAATTGTTATGATTTAATTAACTTTCTATAACGATGTACAAAAAATAATAATAATAATAATATCTTCTTTATGTTCAGAATTGTTCTGTGATATTTTTTATCGCTTTGAGGAAGAAGAAGAAGATGCAATGGCTACAAAAAATATCACATTACAGCACATTATCGAATATAAATTCAATTTGACAAGTACACATATAAAATTTTCTAGAAAACGTATTATTGGTAAAAAAATCTGTTTAACACTATACTAATAAACAAGCGAAACTAGAGTAAAAATTATAATTAACTCACATTGTATCATCCGGAATGTAACCATTACTACATACGTTATTGTAATATTGTACTACGGATGTTTATGCAAATTTATGTTTCTCTCAATTTTTCTCGAGTAAAAGAACATAGAGCTTAACGAGAAATTTGTTCTACTCTTCACTTTGGTGAATTTGGTTATTTCCTAAAAACGCATAAATATCCACACTTTTATTGATTATCCGCAAACAACTTGTAAGTGCCTACATTTTATATTTGGCACGAAAGACGAAAGGAAACGTTTTGTAAATCGTTTCGCGAACCTACTACGTTACGAAGGGGTTGACGAATAATTTTTATGTTACAAGGAAAAGAGAATTCTCTACCGTATGCATTAAAGAGTGGTAACCTAAATTTTTGCCCAAGACCGGGCTAGAGTTGAAGTTAAGCGAACGTATTTACGAATCTCAGGTTTGTTTTTCATTTAACGGTAGTTTCTACTCTCTACATACTTGCCCGTCTAAAAGAACTTTTGCTACGATCTCTGCGCGCGAGTAGAAACGTCGACGTCGCCCTTCCTTTCCGAATCTTTCTAACGAGCGTACAGAGAGATACCTATCGATATGCATACACAGGAAGTTTCGCTGCAACGTCCACTTGAGACTCACGCGATCCTCCGCGGGTGGTGTTGTAAATACTTTTGGTATGCGTGTGCCTATTTCGTCTGTTAGTTTGATATTGTTGTGTATATACTTATATGTATATATATATATATTACCGTATACTGTATAAGGGTACCTTGATTGACTGAACAAATTAAGGAGAAGTAAACAAAGAATGGGGAAAAAAACGAAAAAAATCGTAAAAGAGTAAAATGCGTATAAACTAATTGTCAATTACAAAAATGGGAGTTATACACACGAAACTGATTAATGGAATTAATCGTACGGCGACTATAGTGTTACTCGTTACGCGCGTTCAATGTGTAATGTACGGCCTGTGCATAATTCTAAATTAGGTACAATCAAAGTAATCTCCGTAGGCCTATACACCTATACACATATACACGTATACATATTGGAAACGAGTACTGTACTGTTATAATCAGCGGACGTATTGTGCATGTAAGAATAACGATTCCTTTTTTTCAGAAGAGGAAACATGTAATATTGTATATGTTGTATGTTGGTAGCCGGGTAAAGTACTATTTTGCCTTCGTCGGAGTGTGATAAAAGAATACAGAAATAATAATTTGTTGCTGATGGTGCTGTGCTTCGTACGATCCCGATTGCGGTGTGCAACCTCTTTTAACGGATCACCTTGAAACCCGTTACACAAACTAGTATTTTACTCGTTTGTCACTGACTATACGTGTAATCGATGTGACGATACAATGTCAAATAGTAATCATTAAATGGATTGTAAATGAAATTGATTACCTTTCTAACGAGTTTCTGGACTATGTTTCGACCTGTGACCTATCACGTTGCATCCCTCTCTTCACGGCAAACTATAATGGTGTAAATAATAATCGATGAAATATTTTATGTATATACTATATTTATTGTATATATATATATATTTACAGTGTACACACGTAAAGTTGCTTAATTAATATAAATAATACGATACACCGACTTTATTCGTTATTCCATTGTTTCGCACGAGAAGGATACATCGACGTTCTTTACGTTTTTAACGGACAAATAAGTCGATGATAAAGTAGACTCGTTGAGACAAACATTTTTCAGTATATTAAATATATTCTGTTTCTATTTTCGACTTATTTTTGGACAGGAAATTACAGGAAATTAACTGCATTTCGTCTGTTACAAAATAGTTGTCAGATTCACGAAAACCTTTTGATCGGTACACTAACGTAATTAAAAATTGTTTAAACATCTTTACGTATACCGTTACACGTTTTTAATTTCATCACTCTTCAAAATGTTGTAAAAGTACTATTCTAGAAAATTCATAAGAAACATTAAGAAACAAGTGATAACTATTTTGGAACAGAGAGGCTGCATTTTGTATTTTATAATTTATTAAATGAGCGATAGATTAATTAAAAATTAGTAGAATGTAATTTGAAATTGATACCGGTATTCTATGGTATTCTGCTTGATCAACGTTATCGTCAATGCATCCATTACGAGGTTAAATAACATCCAGCTTCGAGCAAACGTTCTAATCACTTATATTTACAGAACATCTCGTAGCATCCGTTATTCCTCTCGATATTTTCCATCGCCTACAATAATTGATGCTTCGACACGCCATCTAACGGTCAAATGGTTACGTGGTTTTAAATAAATAATTTATTTACGTAGATACATCTAGAATGGAGGTGAGGATAATTCGAATGAAACCCAATCGAGTACACGTGCATATTTTGCTACTCTTTTCCACGAAGCTACGAATGTCATCACAGGATACCTAAATAAAAATCGATCTAACAATATTCCAACAAAGTATTCCCATCAATTTTCCCGGAATTTTGTCACCATTTTAGTCCACGGAAAAATCATTGTTCCCATTCGTTGTTAAAACAACGAATCTTCCTTGTAGACTTTACATTTTTGTTAGTGAGATTGAATTATTTACACGAAACGGTGAACGGTGCTAATTGGAGAACATGAAAAAGTGAAAGGAGCAAAGTAAAAAAAATTCAATGGTTTCTCGTCCGAACAATTTTCTTGCTAGAAAACAAAGAACCGCGATAAAAGACTGGAATATCCTCGAAGAATCGTCGAAAGAGCACTCTCGGGATGAAAATCTCACCACGGAAGTCTCTTGAAACGATCCAAGTCGTAGCGACTCGCGCTACCCCTTTAGCTCCTCTTCGAGAATTCTTGGAAGAATGCCTCGATAGGCAAAGTGGGTTCGTCGGTGGGTATCTTGAAGTGCGACGAGACCACTCTGCTCTCAGGGGAGACCGCCTTGAACATTCCAGGCTTGTCGTAGAGAGCAGACGCGGAACTGGTCAGATCTGCCACGCTTTGCGAGGCTTTCGCGAACAATTCCTCGTCTTCCGATCTAACGGCAACAAGGGTACTAGCCGTTTCCTCCTTTACATCGCTCTGCATCGTCGTTTCCTCGTTCTTGATCGGACTGGGATAGTTTTCCGTGACGCTAGTTTCCTTCAGCTGACTTTCGTCCACGATTTTGGCGGTACTACTGGGAACCGGTTCCGCGAGCTTTTCAATTTCAACGTGAAAACTGGGTCTGGTTTCACTTTCCTCCGCGTTCGCTTCTTCGCTGATGTTCGATCTAACTGGGACGTCAGTAGAGGCGGTTTCCTCCTTTTCGACGGGGATTTCGTTGCCAACTACTTTGGTGGTGCCCGTCGTCGTGACGGAGGAATAGAAACTGGTTTCTTCCGCGGCCATTTCAGTGGCCTCGGTTTCCTTCCTTTCGTGGTACGCCACGGTCGAACTCTCCCTTTGCGCGGACAGTCTACTTTTCATCACTGGTCGCCTTCGCACCGACGAAGAAAACACGTTCTCCGGTCTGGCCGTACTTGGTTTCGATTGGGCTTCGCTTTCGTATTGACTCTGGGATCGGCTGGGGCTGCTGGTGGTCCCGGATATCCTACTCCTGTACACGTTGCCGTTGACGGGTCTCCTCCTTGGCACGAAACGGTTTGTTCTTTCTGTCGTAGCCGAGACTCCATCCTCGGCTACCGATTCTTGATCTTTAGGCGTCAGTGGACTGGCTGAAGATGTCCTGTAATTCATCCTCGAGACGTACTTGTACTTTCCCGTAGTCTCCCTGAGACCTTCGCCGTTTTGTAACTGTTGTTGGCTGTGCTGACTCTTCAAACCGGAGCCTCTCTGCTTCGTGTGCGTTCCAGGTGTCACTGACGCTTCCGTGCTCGAAACCTGAGATAGTCTGCTCTTGTAATCTAACCGACTCTTGTAGTCCTTGATGCTGAACCGTGGTCTGGTCGCATTCCCGTACCTGATCGGCCGGATCTTGTGGGATCTGCTCGTCGAGGAGCTTAACGGTGGAGACTGCGTGCTCGATTGCTCCGTCGTCGATGCGGTCGTCGATGTGATTGTGGTGATACCGGGATTTAAATCGGTATTCGTGGTTACGCTGCTACCAGTCGAGGATACCACCGTCGCTCGGTCAAAGTAATTGCCTTCTGTCCGGATAAACAGGTCCTCTAGAGGAATATTCGTGACCACGCCAGAATCCTGTTGATGGTTGTAGCTTTTATTGTTCGAGGCCTGTTCGTCTGCCTTCGTCCTCGTTATCTCGGTATAGTATTCTATCGGTACGGTCTGTGTCGTGTCTTCTCTTTGCTCCTCCACCGTCACGAATTGTTGCGATGTATAATCGAACTGCTGATTGGGCTGATTCGTCACAAACTGGTTATATTCGTTATACTGTTGAATGGATTCCGTCGGACTCTGGTACGTGTTTACGGGATTAGGATTGTGAACAATCTCCGTGACAATTTCAGCCTCGAATGGTTCCCCAGGATTTACTCTGTTCCTGTGGCCAGGCCGTTTTCGAATGTTTGTCTTCTTTTCCGTCACCGTTTCCTCGTACGTCGTCTGTGTTGGTTTGATTCTCCTCCTCTTTGACACGTCCACCTGGTGTACCACTTCCTCCGGTCTGTCGTACTTTAGGAAGTCCTCTACGTTCGGTACGGTGACCGGTTCGGGAGTGGTGGTCGTTGGCCTCCTTCGACGCAGCGGAGAACCTGGTCTTCGAATTCTAGTCTTCTGCGTGCTCACCGTTGCAAGGGTCGCTGTTTCCGGTGTGGTAGACTGCAGCGATACTTCCTCGACGTGCAACGTCACCGGAACGGAGGTTTCCGGAATTTCGATTGGAGCCTCCGTCGGGGTTGGTTCGTAAGCAACGGTACTTGGTTTGCGTCTTCTATACTGATCACGAGATGGTTTGCGCGGCCTGTAAGGTCGCAGGTCTGTCTGCTGTTCCCGATAATTGACCTGGTCTTGTTGATCCTTTGAATGATCTTGGTACTGTTGGCTTTGGGTGACGGGACTCTCGGAAATCACGTAGTCTGGTTGCGCTACCTGCAACGAAATTTTGAAACTTTGCTGAAACGCTGCGTGTCAAGTAATTGCGATCAAGATTGACCGAGTTTGAAACAAACTTTGATTCATTCCACTAGGATAGTAATCGGTTTGTTTCCATTTAAAAGAAAAAGAACCGTTAAAGAAGAGTTACCGCGATAAAAGTGTGCTGCGTTAAGGAGAGTAAAGGAAGATAATAATTTTTTATTGCGCTACCGTTGTTGTTTAATGTTGCTATGAATTTTTTGTTAAAATAAAATAAAAATAAAAAATGACGACTTCGTTATCTCGTAAAGTAGAGATTAGTGCAGATTTCCGGTAACGAAACCACCTCTGTCCAAACAATAGCCACCCTATGCAATGCAAACTCGTAAGTAAAACCTGGGTAACGTTTACGACTCCTTGCCAGAAATTCCACGGTAGCCAAATATTTTATAAAGCCGCCGGCTTCCACTTAAACGAGAACTACCTGAGACTGTTGAACCTTTGGCTGCTCGCCAAGATCGCTCTGCTCGGTAATCACTGCGGCCTGGTCCGTGGTAACCTTCGGGATCTCGTATCCCGTCAGCTGAATCGCGTAGGGAGATTGCTCTTCCGTGATTTTGGCCAATTGTTCCGACTGATTCTTCGCCGATTCCGCGGCCGACCTCGCCTCTTCCTCTTCTTTCTGCTGCGCCAACAATCGCCTTAATTCTTCCTGCCTCTTCTTCAGTTCTTCCTGCTGCTGCTTTTCGATTTCCAATTGCTGTTGCCTCTCCTGTTCCGCCAACCTCTGTCGATCTCTCTGTAATAACTGTTGCTGGATCAGGTACTGTTGCTCGTTAAAATGCTTCAACGATATACTCTCCGGAGTTTCGAACTCCGGTTCCCCGTTCTCCGGTCGAATATCGATCGGCAGTACCGAACTTTGGTACTGCGGCTGCTGCGCTTGGGGACTCACGTAGACCACTTTTGGGACTTGCGGGATCTGGTTCGACACTACAGACTCCTGGTTGAACTTGGACGGTGGATTTACTCGTGGAAGAACCTCGTTTATGTCTGAAGGATACTTGCTCTTTGGAACCGGCCACGCTGACGGCGGCGGAGTTAGATCTTGCGACTCTGACACGTAATAGGTATTACCGATTCCTGCAGTCGGTAAAAGTTCGCTCTGCCCATTATTCCCATTCTCCAGCTGTTTCACCGTAGTACTCTGACTAGGTCTCTTGTAATTCTGTATCGCGTCTCCCGACTGCTGTTGATACTTATTGTGTTCCTGAGTACGAGGTGTAGTAGGAGCCGGAGTAGACGAAGAATATACGTCCGGAGGCAGAAGAGTCTCGTAAGGTAACGAGGGTCTGAAGTTAAAAGGATTATAGATAGACGGAGGAGTGATGTAACTGATCTCGTGACTTTCGTGGACCAAAAACGCAGGATCCCTCTCGTAGGAAGTCTTATAGGAATTAGACGGATGGTTAGCTTGACCGAAGAAATTCCCATTATTATTCCCATTTTGATTGATACCGTGCTCGTTATGTCCCTGTCCAGAATATTTCTCGTAATTCTGTCTGTGTTCGTAGTCGCTTAATCTCTTGTCCTTTCCAAAGTCGTTAGCTAACGCGGTGCCAGGTGGCTGGAAGTAAGGTTTCGCGTTGTTAGTGACTTTCAACGACTCGAAAGGCTTCGCCTGGTACCTGGGCGGGTGAAGTAACTGCGGCACGTATGGCTCCGCGTAGTGTCTGTTCTTCGATGTGGCCGACGAGGACGGCGAGTTGGTAGTGGAGGTGTACCCCTTGATGAAATACGTGGCTGCCTTTATCGGGTCTGGAGACTGATGCACGGCATGGGGGTTGAACTGCGGCTGCCGCAAATACGCGGAGCCGTCTCGTAAAATCGGCTTTCTATGCTGGTCCAAGTCGAAGCGGTACGCATCCCTGGGCGGCGGAACCAGGAAGGTGTATTCCTGCGTCTCGGAGGCGACGTGTTTATTCGCATGATTATGCCCAGACGGAGCTTCGCCGCGGATTTTCGCGGCTCCATGACCGAGAACCGTGAAGCTGCCTAGTATACTGGGCGGATTGTATTCGTGGTAGGAGGTCGGTTTACCCTTTCGTTGCGGTTTCACCTTCTCCGAACTGGCCATGTGCTCTTGCAGTTTGCCCATCACGGGATGCAACGGACCGTTCCGTTCGAGACTACTGGACGGGGATACGTTCGTGCCGATGCCCGTTTCTTCGTAGCCGTTGGTCAATGGTCGCCACCCGTTTGCGATCATCGACGATGATCGCGTCGTTAGCTGAAAAACGAACCTCGTCATGTTTTTTACATCAAAAATTATACGAATATTTTTTTCTCGTATTTCATATTGCACCCTTTTGAAGAAAATTTCTGCACCAAACGGAACAGATTCAATTTGTAAAATATTCAATTGATAAAAGAGCGATGTATTTTTCTATTCTAACTGAAATTTTAATCATCAAAACTTAAAGTAGCCTAATCCATTGCATTCGATATCGTAATAATATTTTACGTAAAACCTGGTTCGTAAAGGTAGCATCGATCGAATAAGTTGAATAAAATACTACTGTGGCTCGTGTTCATTAGCTTAAAATAGTTTCGAAGCTGATGGTCGTGGAAGTTTTCTGAAAAGGAGAGAATGTTTGTCTAGTTGAGTTGTCGCAGGTGAAAAGGGGACAGATTCTTTCAGTTGTATTACCTGCAAGCGGTCGATGCTTTGAAATAATAGACTCTATGTACATTTAATTGTAACATATGCCTATTCATGAAACAGGCCTATATTTCTGTAATTTATATGAAAAGAACACCAGTTTCCATCAGCTCGATAAAAATGAAAATAATTATTCTAGCAAAGTACTTTCTTCGTTCGAAATGAATCCGTAATCCATTGGGAAGAAGTGAAAATTGACCAAAAATTAGACCTTCGTTCTACTTACTGGTTTGTTATCCGAACGGTCTATCGATACGGTGATTGCACCGATGCAGGTAAAGAGGCCCATCGCTAGGACACCTATAGTATTCGCGAAAAAACACAGAAAGGAAAAACGTTAATCGTCGAAATTCAAAGCGTGTACATGGATAGTGAAAAGAATAAAAATGATCTATAATATATTGACCCTTTACACTGGAAGTGTGAGAGTACTCTATTTTCAGAATATTTTCTTTTTAATAAAATGAACTTTCTGTTTACTCGAGATATTTTGCAAGAAAAACATCACTTTTTAAATGGGCAAACGTTGTTTCATCGTACCGGAGTATGGTAATCTATTTAGTTACAACATTTTTAAGTAAACGAATAATAAGTTTTGAACTAAGCAACTATGCTAGATGTTTCCAATTTACATGCATTTCTGTGGAAATTATAAAAGTTTGACAGTAAAATTTAAAAAGTGAGCAACAATTCGAAGCGAAGAATATGTATTAAAAAAAAAGAAAAACGAATCATCTACTTACAATTCAGCGTTAGCGTCGACTGCATCGTGACAAACCATGGGATCATTTACGCGAGCGTGGTCTGCAACAAAAAAGTTGTTCGATCGTTAGGCGAACTCATTGCGTTCTCTCGTCGCGTTGCAAATTACTCGATTACGAAAGTGGAGACCAAAGAGGATCGTAACATACTTCACCTCAATTGTCAGCGTATACTAGGACAGGAAAAGTGTAGCGCGCGCGGTGCAGAGAAAGGAAGTATAGAAAGCGTCGTTGAATCTATCACGACAGCGTTTCCGCTGCTATTTCGTCATTTTTTCTCTTTGAATCACGGTAAACAGCGAAACTCGCGAAAAGACGGAAGAATTTCTCTCCTTTCTTTCTTTTCTTTTTTTTTTTTTTTTTTTTTCATTTACGAGTCCTGGCCGTAATTTTCTGAAATTTCCACTTAATGTTGCGTGTTCAGGCTTTCGTTCCTCCTGTAGCGAACCAGAAGTAAACCGGAAGTACCTTAGGACGATCGTTGATAGGAGAGATGGTACTTTGATGAAGTATTGAAATTTACTAAGATTAGAAGTGATTAATTTTTGAAACTTTAATAGATATTTCCAAATTTTGTAATTGCATTTCAATTAATGAATTCTCGATTCGTATGCATAAAAATAAAACAAAACTAACGTCGATCAGTCCTCTGGTTTTAATTTATCTAATAAATTGAAACTATGGTGATAAAATTATAAGTAATCAAATCAAATTTTGTGAACGTCAAAGTTGGACCATTTAAAAGAAAATGAAGTTTTAACGAGATCAGTAATTGTGACTATTTAATATCAACGAAAATATCATAATGCTACGAACCCATCGTTAATTCAACTCGAGTATTTCCAAGGGCGTGAGTACGAGAAATAAATTAGCAGCTTTGAAAAATTCCACTTTCTCTCATTAATTTTCTAGGCCTGAACTGTGACGTAAGTAGTGGTATGCCTTTCGTGCGTTCGACAAGTGAAAAATGTAGAACTAGTTTCGAATCGATGTAGTATTTTTAGAGACCGCTCGTTAACGAATTAATGCGATATTTTCGACGTAAATAACAATAGAATTTTCGTGACATTTACATTAGAAAAAGGCCGCGATGTAAAATATGAAGAAGAAAAAAAGGCAGAACTGTACGTTTCCATGGATCTCGTGGCTATATCAAAAATCCATTCTGCCTAAAAGTTAGGTTTTCGCTCGAGTTCTCCGCAAACAACGGCCGCGGCCATAGCGCGATTACGCTTCCGCTGATTCGTTCCGCATAGAAACCGCTCGAGTTCCCTGTTTTTTGCGACCGATACGACGGTTCGTATAACGAATCGGATGTTCGAAGCTCGCTCGCGTATCTACGGCTGCGTGGGTACTCGTCGGTCGCTCGGGTGGTGCCCCCTGCGCGGGCTAAATTCCCGTCGAATCGGAAAATCAATAGAGCAGGTGCGTTTAAATTTCACGCAGATTCTCCGGTTGAATTAATTACTAGCATTAGCCTGCCCCTGGGGTTCGCTCCAGCCTCCGGCCAACTTTTCGAACGGTTTCCGGCTGCGCGGCTGCGCGCACAATTTAAATTATCCGACAGACAAAATAGAGAGAGTGTTGCATTTTTCGCCCACAACCGGCTCATCTGCGTTTTCTCGCATTTTCACCTTACCAAATACATTAACGGCAGAATTTCGTTGTTCGTTATTATATGTCTAGTTTGCGACTAGGCAGTGATCAATCTATTTATACTAGGTGATAAAGCTGGACGATACCACTTCATACGCAGAAGGTATTTTACTGTAAAAAGAAATGGTTACCTAACCTAAAATTTATATAAGTGAATTCTTCGTGAACTTACGAATGCCGACAACTGTTAAATTTTTATATTTAGAGTCTCGTTATTTAGTTTACACGAAGGAGCAAAATATAAAAATAGCAAATTTAATTAACGACTTGGGTACAAAGCAGGGCATCCCAAACCTTATTTCGTGTCTCTGATTAGAACCTGTCAAAGGAAGTAATTAAACAGAAGTGTTTGCGAGAGAGCGGGCGAATAGTGAAGAGCAACAAAGATGAAGAAATAGTAGACGGGAAACTCGAAAGAAACAGCAGCTAGGTATACGTGCAACGAGCTAGCTACGCGCTTAACTACGATAAAGCAACCGCGAAAGTTTCAAACACCTTCCGCTACATAGCCATTTTACCATTTCCGCGCGTGTTTTATATATTATTTCATTTAAGTAAACAGATTTGTTACCATCCCTTTGGTTGGGAACTTTGTAAACCGTAATTGTATATCCTAATTACTGTGTCGAGCTAAAGTGACTTAACTTAACTTAACCTATCTAATCCAAGAAAACTACGGAAATTGTAACATTTTTCGCACGCGACGCATATCGACTAAAATATTCCTGTGGTGCGGCAACTTTCAGTTCATAATTAGTGAGCGGATCGTGGACTCTTGGATACGTTCTTGCGTAACATGAATTTTGTGACTGTCAGGACTAAGTGGACGTGAATTTACCATAAGCCTCGGACCTGTTTATTTCTTCAATAATTATTTTGCATAACAGTTACTCTCGAGGGAGTAAAGCAGTGAAAATATCTTAATTCTAAAAATATTTTAATAATATTTCAATTGTAATTTATTTATTTTATTCCTTTATGTATCTTTATGTTATTACAAAAAGTTTTTGTTCTATACCGTCTTGTGATCAATAGAATATTTGACATCGCGTTTCTAATTTGAAAATTTGAAGATTTGAAGATTTATCTGTCTGTTTCGATATACCTCTGTTGCAGAATTTTGCGTAACGTAACGATTTTTTTCAGTTCCTGCAACACGAACATTTATCAGACATCTCCTCGGTAACTTTTAAAGAAGCATCCTATTTTATCGATGTTTCCTACCATTTTCCTATCATGGGTGTGAATCGTTGTGAAACATTATTAGGAAAAAAAATAATGATGTATATGATACACACACCCGTTGAACTTTTTTACGGTTTCAAGGTCTGAGTATTTTTTTTCATTGGTTTCCCCAGTTTTAGAGAAGTAACAAATAGTACTCGAGTTCCTTTCGCAATTACTTTCATTTCTCTATCTTTTTATTCACATAATTTCCAATATGCGAATAAATTTTTAATGAAATAAAATTTATTTTTTATTGATATTGATATAGAAAAGAAGAGAAATAAAAAAAAAAAAAAAAAAAAAAAAATAGAGGGGCCAGTGGTAAAAAACGGGAAAATACGTAATTGACAAAAGTTCGTGTCGAGGCGCGTTCACCTCGATCTATCGAATAAAAATCTCATTAATCCCAAGCTCCTCCGCAACGGACGAACAGGATACCTTTAATTATCTTCGTTAACTTTTTATACGATAATTGTGCTCATTGACCAGCCTTTCGAATGCTTTCGTGATGTTCCCATTAGAAAGAGAGATAAAGGAATTAAGATAATTAATAAGAATGCACTTTACCACGTGTCGATAATAAGGAAATTTTTACTATAGATTACACCATTTGTAATATAAAAAATACTTGCATCTTTCAATCTATTTTAAGAGATTTGACCAGCGTAAGAAATTGTCCGCAGCTTGTGTTGGTAAATTTTATGAAAAACTTTTCTTACTTTCTACGCTATTCTTATTTTCATCGGTTCGAATATGGACGAAACTTAAATTCGTTAACTTTATAGTTGAGACTTTTTAAGCATAAAGACATGGATTGAAAATACGTCTTCGTTTAACTTATTTTTGTTAAACAATTTTTAAATTTATTAATAAAATTATTAATGCTTTGAAAAAATATAACTACATGTTTTTCTTTACCGTTTTCCTCTATGCTTAGTTATATCATGGTCTATGAATTCCTCGCAGTGAAAACTATCAAGTTTTAATTATGCGTGGAAAAAAATATGGAGTTCGATTTAAAAAGAAGAGATTTTTAGAATCACTCGGATGCTTCCATCTACAATACCACCGTGTACATTAAAAGATTTTCTGCTCTGAAATAGAACATTTGTATACTTGACTATATAGCATGATTTCAGTCGGAAAAGCACGGAGGTGTACAGTGTGTACAGGGTGTACAGGAAACGGCGCAAAGTAACAGCCGAAAAGAAATTAGCTGAAATTAAGACTGTTGCCCTTTCTCCCCGTGGACGCGAACCACGGATCGCATTCAATTATTCGTCTTTTATCTTTACTTTTTAGGAACGGACGTCTCTTATAATTAATTATGCGTGTAATTTTTTAAACTTACAAATTGATATCGGTTATATAATGTATAGAAAATTTTTCGCGATATCATAATATTTAAAAAGGAAAATAAACTTGAAAAGCCTGCGTACACGAAACAGTTTCTAAGAGCTGGAATTTTCCTTCAAATAAAAGTCTGACTTCTTTTCCTCCATTTCTGACGTTTGATCACTTGACAAGAAACATTTTCTGGCGTCGTGTACCTTTTTATAAAAAATTTACAGCGAATAGAAAACATCGTAGCTACGGGAATAGGAGAGGAGAGCGAAATAAATATTATAAGATTCAGTTCACTCGGAGTACCCTATCCGAATCCTACGTATTTTTATTGCAAAAAATTAATATTTCAAAGCGTTATACTGTATGTTTTATCACTATAAATCTTTAGTTTTGTTCCGATATTTAGCATTAAATTCTTAATTTCATAATTACTTAACATTTAACTCCAGAGGATGAAAGTCAATTGTATTGCAAGAATTGGCTTTACTTCTCGGGCTATTTTGAATCTAACCTAGCTCGACCTGAATTTAACTCCACAGTTAACCAGCAAAATTTGTTGAACGTACCATTTCGCGGTGCATTTGTGCCGTCGCTAAACGACAATCAAAATCGTTATTTTTCACGAAAAGGAACGAGTCCGAATTTTAAAACGCAGCTGCTCGTGTCAGATTGTAAGAAATATCTAACAGATATAGCGTAACCCACCGTCTTAGAGTAACCGGGAGTTGACAAGAAACGCAACCCCAATCCGATATTCGCGAATCGAATCAATTAATTATTAGTTTAATTATTCGACTGGTATTAAATTAGGGTATCGGTTACACTTCCTGTCGCTTATATCATTTTGCGCGAACATTTTATCCGAGTTCGATCCTCGTTATAAACAATAAGTAAACCGCGAATTTGATTGGTATCCAATATTGACACGTAAACTCTCGTCGACGTATACTTGTGTCTAGAAAAAAAACTCGTTGCAGTGGTAGCGATCTTTGTTATATGTTCATCAAAATGTTCATTTCTGCAACGTATTATAACTTCATCGATTTATCATATATAGAAGCATATCATGGAGCCAAAATTATATAAAGAAATGTTTCTTAACAGAAGTATTCCATTTATCAGTATTAAAAATATAAAACAAGTTTTATACGCTTTTTACTTTTCTAAACTTGGCTACACTTTATGTGTCTTGTAGGTTTTTACAAAATGTCATTTAGCGCATTATATTGCGATAATCTATTCCGAAATCAAATAATAAGACAGTATACTACTTTTTGGTTTTTATTCATAGTCAGACTTTTGTAACATTCCTACTAGCCAGCATAACGATTTTCGTTCATTCAAAATTTGTTCAATCGTACCAGTGCGGCGTAAAATTGAGTATCTAGCACCAGAACTATATAGCTCCCATGATTCCACGTAATTCACATACTTTCACTTTTCTGTATCACAGCAATTTAGATTATTTCTCTATGGGATCTATTTTCCATTTCACATTCCATTTCGCGGTGAAAGTCTCTAATTTGAAAGAAAAATTGTCTCGAAACTGGAATCAAGAAAGCAACATATTACACGTAATTCACTGTTCAGCGCTGTTCCCAAAGTAACCAGTTTAATTAATCGTTAACTCATCGTCTTTTACTCTCGTTCATTCTTGGGAACGCTATTGTTACCCTTACAAGATCGAGGAATTACATTTCAAACGGCCTTGTAAATCTGAAATAAAGCATAGAAGCTTTTAGTCAGCTTTCAGTATTGTTAGTTTAAAAAGGTTCAATTTTTTCTAGAAAATTTTCTATCGTTGTATCTAGAACATTTTACATTAATATTCGAAACTAAGTGATCGATATTTTTTTTCCATTATTGCAGATAAATACTAGAAACAATAACGAACCGGTGGAATTAATGACCTTTTGTCTTCTTTCTTATTCCCTTATTTATACAGCGAGTGAAGATATGATAAATTAAGTATATTCTAATAACCTAAATTGGACCATTCAATAAAACTGCTTCATTATATATGGTTTGCTGAATATGGTTATAGTTTGCTGAAGATGAAGATGAAGGGAAGATATTGCTTAGCTTAACTTGTTTAGAATACTTCCGACAGGTGAACGCATTTCATTTCGTTTCGCTTCGGTCTATCTCGAGTAAGATATCGAACGCTTCTCGCGATTGTTGCAAGAACAGGTTGAAAGAACCGATTCGCGTAAGGTCTTGAGAAACAGACGGTTTTCAGCCTCCCGGTTGCGTCACACGATACGCAGCGGTTACGCTATTAGTTAGCCGACATTCTGACCCGAACGCGAAGGTGCGCGCGTTCGCGAATGCGTGCTACGAAAGAGAAGCTTTTCCCAGGGAAATACACCAGACATAGAGGAGTAAATTCCCGCTGCGAGCTAAATCCCATCGAGCTCTTTCCACGACCGTTTGATTAGTGAATGCGTCCGTTCAACTTTGAATAGTAAATTAATGCGCTGCACGTCACCCAGGGGAAGATGAATGTTTAGAATGATTCGTGCTCTAATTGTTACGTAAATCGTTCGATGTTTCGTACATTAGTTTTCTTTTCTATCTTGAACCTTTAATATTTCTCTCGATGCGTTCTATACTGGATTAAATTATAAATCGTTATCCATTGATATGGTCTGAAACGATTGCTACGTAAACTATACCCTATGTATGGGTATAAAATTCTAGATTTCGATAATTACCAACATTTGTTATGCTATTTATTGTTTGTCTGATTGAGAAATTCAACTTTGTTCATGCGAATGATAATTTATTACGTGGAACACTGCGTTATAACGATCTGTGATACAGTTATTACGTAAATAGTTGGAGCGATCCGCAGTATCATTTTTTCTCTGTTAAGTATTTTATAATGGTACGCGGAAGACTGAACTAGACTGAATATCCAGTTTGGAGATAGTAAGGCTGTTCGAAAAATGACATGCAAGAGTTTAACCTGAAACCAGTTGATCTTATATTCTGTAAGTGTTGCACGTATACTGTTACAGCGATCGAGCAGTTAACGTGTAATACATTTTTTACAATTGTTTCTTCTAACAAATAAAAACAAAAGTCAGTCAAATAGACCAATGGTTAGGAATAGTTGCTCAAAATATTCGATTTCGTGATACATTTTACAACGTATTTCGAAATCATAGTGAAAGTAATTTTTCTACAATTACATCTTAATAATTATTTACAAATTTATAGCACTTAAAATTATTTTTAAATTAATACTACCTTCCCTTACCAATACAAAAGCATCTAATACGTACGTACACATGTTAAATCGGTTGAATATCTTGAAAACTAACGAACAAATATACTAGAAGTAGCGGTATTCGATCTTGCAATGGTGTTTTTAATTCTGCGCTAACCATTTAGTCAGGGATAGTTACCCACTACTTATATAAGAAGTTGTGTGGGATCTTTTCGAACACTTTTTTCCTAACCTTTTTCATGCAACCCTTGTATTTTCTGCATGTACCGTCAAAAAGGGGGCATAAGAAAAGTTCTCAGCCATTCTTAGCCATTAGATAATCTTACCGATAAACCCACCAGCAGGCTCAGGACGAAACGTTCTACTACCTTTCTATTTCTAGGTGATTTCTACCTTCTCTTTACTTTTCTCTTATAGCGATAACAATAAGATGCGTTTTAAATTCGGAAGGATTTTACAATTACTAGCGTTGAGAGCAGCGTGAAACGATTGAACGAAGCATAGTTTGCCCACCACAGCTTTGAACGAATGTCTCAAATGGAGCGCACGATCCAATCTGTTTCACTCCTGTCGATTGCTCGTTACGTTAAGCAACGATCTAGCGGACCACGGCCACGCAACGGGGATAATTGACAATTAATGCGTAGACCTATCTGACCGTTGCACGCAAGTGGAAAGCGAAAGGCCGGTGGAAACAGAGCGCGACCGTTTCGTGAGATCGTGAACGCGGGACTTGCTGAAAACCGGCCCTCGACGTAAATGTTATCGTGTCCGCGTGTTGGCCCGCGACCTTTTTTTTTTTTCTTTTTTTTTTAATCCGCCTTTCGAACGAGACGCTGGATTCCGCCAAATATTTTTTCCCCGTTGCTCGGATTTTCCACGACGTATTATATCGAAATGCGCGACTCTGAAAAATATATAGGGTAAAGCGAAAAAGGTTTGGTAAGAGAACATCACGCAATTTGTGAATAAGCAGCACAAAAAAAGGTGAGAAATAATTCATATATTTTCGCATTAACCACGACAAATGGATACATTAAATCATGCATCCCTCATCGTTATGCTCACTTCAATCTTGTAACGTTAAATACTTCCATTTGTCGAAGTTGAAAATTTCGGCATATACCGGAAGCTTACGATCTTAATGCGAGTGTCAGTCTTTTTTGTTGGTAGTTATGTTATTTTATTATTTTACGTTCACCACTCTCTCGCGAGTCGCAAAAGGATACGCCGATTGGTAGTACAGTGAAAGTAACGATTATCCAATTGATATGCCCCTCGAGTATCACCATCACCCCTTCGTAAGCTCCTTGCATGCCTTTTCCCATATAGTAAAGACGATACGAGGCGATACGAATCTCCCGAATTCTTTGCACCGGGTCAACCCTCCATCAAGTATCGCATACGGTGTTAATATACGTACGGTGTGGATAAAAGACTATTTACCTTCACCAGGTTTTGTCTCACGAATAGCTTCCTTTCACCGCGATCGTATGGTAAATTTACTAAACAAAGACTGTAGGTATCGCGTTCTTGCATAACGGAACAAGTGCGTTGTCCAACGCGAGAATGTTAACATGACCAAAGTTATATTACCCACCGCGTATATTAGTAGAGTAAACGTAGTTTTACGTGGTAAAGAAAACAGAATACAACACGGGGCAGATTTTTTATTTTGGTTGGGTTCATAAACTTTGTAAATTTAAATGCTTGGCTATATTTTATAACATAGCAATCTACTTTGATTCATTTTCTCTTTGCGGTTATTTTTAATTTTTATTAAGGCTTTACTATTATATTTACGCTTTCGATCCCATGATAATGAATAATTTCTTCGAAAATTATACCTATAGTAACAGAAATTCTGTTTCTTACAGATCATCCTCGAACTCTCAGGACGATATCAGGACTACTAGATGCGACACCTAAATGCCTCAATTGTAATAATTGTGCGATGCATAAGTTGTATAAATCGGAAATCTCGATTAAATAGAAAATGTAACTGTGATAACTTTTTGCTAGATAAGTTAGTAAGATGATAATTGCAAAATATTGGTTTATTTCTCACTTGACATTTCATCGTAAACTACGAGTGTGAATTGAATAATATATTTTCATTAAAGGCATAAAATGTCAACATCTATTAACAAATATAGAAAATGAAGAAGAAATCAAGTCTCTTCAGATATATCGACGGTAGTTTTTGTAATTATAGGTCGGATAATATCCTTTTGTCTTATTTTTACTGACTTTTCACACATTCGTAGAGCTATTAAGAATATTTTTCATATGTACACATACATAGTATAATTAGTTTGAAAAGGGGTGGAATTACTTTCAGTAACGGTACTTGTTATTAAATTATTACTTGTTAATAAATTATTAATTAGAAATTAATCGAATAACTATTGCAAAATTAGTGGTGTTAAAATAAAAGAAGGAAATAGAATTTGTACACAATTTCACAAAAATCCGAATTTTTGTTTGTTCATTCGTCCAATCGATTCAAACGGTATACGGAGACTGCCGTAATTAATATTATGTCAGTTTCTCCAACTTTTCCATCTACTGTCCTCGTTATTATTCGTTAGTAGGTAGATACTCTTCATTGTTACTTAAAATTTGTAGTAAATTGAATTTACCAAATTCAACGAACGTAACAAGATAATGAAAACGATTGCAAACATACGGTTGTAGTTAACTTCGAATCAAGGTACAACAACGTATATATGTATAATTTAACTTTCCCCCACCATCGGTTAGAACGTGAGCAATTTTTTGCCGACGTCTTACGTGTCCGTGGAAAATCTTGTCGGTTGCACAGCTGGTGCACGTACTGTACTATCCTCTACGATCAAATAAAATAGGAAGGAAACGTTCTTCGATCATTTCTGTTAAAAGCAATTAAACGTTTCTACAGAAAATGGATTCGAAATTGTCGATATTTCTTTCATTTCTTATATTATATTTAATAATTTCTTTCTTTAGTTTCTGAAGGATTAATATTATTATACAACGATATACGTATATTATTTTGTGTCACGAAAAGACAACAGAAAACTTCCATGCTTCTTTCAATTTTGTTACATCCGTAACAACATGTCCATCGCTATTCAACATACCATTTCAATATATATAATATATATAATGTATATATAAGAAACTCTAATCTGACCCGTAACAGCAATAAGCTTATGAGGCCATCGATCATCATATACTTTCTATGACCATTTTATTTTCGACTTAAGCAGCTTTCACTTAATTTCATTTTTATCCTGGATGTTTTAAAGAAAGGTCAAGGTGCGTGATAAAGTTATTACCTGTTACGGTCGCGGCTTAAGACACGCGGAATTTTTCTAAAAATCTATGTAACCAATCAGTTTTAACGTCCGCTTCCCTCAGCAAAATTCGTGACATTGCAATCAACGAATCCGTTTGTCCTAACCGAATAAGCCACTCCCATCGGATGGTTTATATTTCATGGGAATTACGCAGAACACCAGAATTTTAATCAAGCTTTCCTCCCTGACTCTTCGGGCGTATACATTCTTAAACATTACCAATAGTATAGTTCATAACTAGATACATGTGCATATTATTACACCAACCACGAAATATTCAAGCGTAGCTAAAAAACCGCTTGAAGCGCAAAATAGACAAACTATCTATTCGTGCGCATTGAACAAATTTCATCCCTCTTGTGAATCATACAGATACATAAGTACTTTACCCGTTTGTTTTAGCGCATTATGTCTGTTTACTAAAATTATTTTCATTTTTGCAGTCAACCAATCTTTCTGGATTACTTAAAAGCTTAAAATTCCACTTTATTAACCGAGAAACGAATATGAAATGAAGTTCCATTTGTAATGAATAGCCTATAAATAACAGTACCGTGAATTCAGTTCGTGTTTCTCATGGTTTCGGAATATACCATATTTTGCGTCATTTACCTATATTTGTAGCAAATCGTTATTGCTATATGAAAAGTAGGAAAAGAGAGAGATAACACTTTTTATTCAATTTATCTTTTTTGTAAATTAATGTAGCGAACCAGAAAGTTGTTTGAATTTTAACATAATAATGTTATATCGTTTTAGTATATTTACATGACAACACTTTCATAAATAACTTTTTTTCATATTTTATATATTCACAGTTTTTCATTGTTATTTTCAACTATTTTGATTTTTCGTATTTAAGTATCGAATGTCATCGTGACGACATGTTTTTTTTATCAAGTCCCACGCGCTCGGGAAATTCTTGAACTTATCTATTATATTCAATTTCCTGACATAGATTTTGTGCAAGGTATGCAAACAAAAATTCAAAATACCGCAATATTTTTATTCATTGTATTCTTTACGAGTAGACACTATATAGATACTTGACTAATGAATATGGCTAATGAAATTTCAAATTATCGCAATACCAGCAGCAAAAAATCTGGGACACTAGTGTCTTCGATCAAATTACCGCGAACTTGGAATCCACTTAACGCCTAATAAGAACGCGTCTCACACCCCATTGACCGCGAAACACTCGTACCGTTGCAATGCGCTCTTCGATGATAGAGCTGTCTAGTGCGTCGATTGGGTCGCGTTTCTTTTGACTACAATGTAAGGGGTACAATGTCGGTAGTACCGTTTTCGATGACGGATTATCTATACTTATATAATAGGGATGAAAAGTTGGGTAGTGAGAATAATATAGAAGTAAAAGAAACGTTCACTGGACTCATCTCACAACACTACGCGAGGCTTAGAAATTGCATGAAACTTCTCCAATCTTTTATTTCTACACAATAATTTGCAATTAGGTTAAGTTACGTTAGGTTAGGTTGGGTACAGTCTCTCACGTTAAGACAAATTAATTCTGAAAATTCCTCGCATATCTACGCTTGCATTTGTCACGCTTTCAACTTACGTATACGTATAACTAATCTCACTGCAATTGGGTATTAAACTGACATCTCTCGAGATGTTAATAACATCAAAATGAATAACACGTGGGTCGAATTAATCATGATGGATCAATTTTCGATCCAAATTATCGTAACATATAAAGCGTGAACAATTACAAAGGACACAAAAATGCATTGATATTATTTCATATTTGCGTGATTCAACAATTTGTTCTTTCTCTCTTTTATAACGAACCCATCCTTCCTTGATTGTCAAAATACGTTTTCGCGTCAAATACGTGTATGAATCGAAATCGAAGTACAACATTTTACATTTAATTATGTATGTGTTTTTCCTATTACTAACGTGCTGTGTACTCAATGCCAATAACATTCATCACATTAAACACATCATTCTTCCATGTTATATGGATAAAGAAGAAAAAGATCGCGGCTAAAGCAATGCAGTCTTCGTGAGATGAAATAGTTATACAAGTATATCGAGATACTACTAAAGTAAATTAAACATTCAAGTATCGTTTACTAATAATAGTTTATATCCATATGTAATATAAATTATTTATTTCTTAATTTCTTTTTGATCAGTGCCTATATTTAAGCATTTCTATAACGTGGAATTAGATTCGAATGAATCATAAACGATAATCGTGCCACGTAATAATTGTTTATAATTTTTTGTTATATTTTTCTGTGTTTTGTGTTTCAACTGTTTCTACTGTGATGTTCTTGGCTAAAAACCGTAAATATATTTAATCGAAATCTATCGTAAAAACTTGATTAAAACTACTGTGACGCGTCATTAAGTTCGCCATCTAAAATTTTCGAAATTTTTCGATTCAGATTCGTTAGCAGCGACCTCGATTATTTCTTAGATATCAGAAAAACTCGATAAAAATTTTGGCCACTTGTTCGATGTTTCCAGTTCACCGTGACATCGTCCCATAATAAGATTCGTACACGAAAAAGTTTGGGTCAAAGAACTGTAATGCTATTTCGTTACATGACTCGCATTTTAAACGCGCGAAGTCGACGAAGACACGAATGTCTTCTTCATCGATACGGGGACAATTTCGATTTCAAACGTCCACTTTCGTGACCCAGTTTCGTATGTAAGGCGCGCAAGATATTTCCAGCGGCCAGTGTTCCGTATATTCATTCGTTCATATTCATCAGAAAGTGTAAATAGAATTTTTTTGCTCGGTATTCATTGAGCTTTCCGTTTGCGCTTCTGCTCGCTACGTAGGCTGCTCACGTTTCATCTGAACGTCGCCGCAATTAATCGCCATCGATCAACGCTACGCCAACTTGTAGGCGCGTCCAGGAAATCATTCACTCGGGAAAGTGCGAACGAAACATCGATTAGGTATAAGTTGCTACTTTTCTTTACAGACGCGATATCTATACTCACCGCTGCACCGCAAGGGGATTAACCTCTCTATAATGAAAAATAGGACCAACATGTATAATAGGTATATATACGTGTTAGTAAGACAAATATTCTCAAGCCTTTTCGTGTTATCTGTGTTCTCTGAATTAAAGTACCTTCCAGGTATGCCTTTTAAGTGTTATATATTATATTTCGCGTAATATCGCGATATCTTTCATACAAATTGCAATTTACGAAGCAACATAAACTAAACTAATTTAAAGTGAACAAAGCGGTAGCACAAATTTATACCACCCCCCATATTATGAACAATTAAAAATAGTGCGTACAGCTTAAAAAAGCTACATATAATATATAATTTTCTCGTAACAGTAAAATACCACATATAACAAACCCGTATTTCCGTTCTGATGGTATAATATTGGAAAGAAAGAGTAACGTTTCTTCATTTGCGACTTTACTTTTTGAATCGAGTTTGAAAATTCAACGAGTGCAGGTGAATGCAATAGAGATGATACAATTGACAGAAGGTTATTTTATACAATAAGCGAAGAAGGCAATGCGGAATAATATTTTTTTCATCGAAAATTCATCCTACGCCAGTTACAATCCTCAGACTGGAGTTTCTCAAGAATTATCATTGTCAAGTCCGATCGAAAACATGTTTTGTTCTATATTACTATATCATCTTTTATCTGTACAATTACAGTATACATACACGTATTGGTGTATGTTAGAATTTCAAAAGAATCGATTTTTTCGAGAAGAAAAAAGAAGTATTTTATTCATTTAACATTATTTTTTCGTATCATTCACGTTCCAACCACCGGAACAACAAGCCGTAGGGTTTTAAGAAAACTTAATTTCGACATCCTCAATAGCCATAGCGTGTTGTAAACGCATTGTGTTTATAATCATAATTTACACCGTTTCAGCAAATGCCAACAGTGTCCACCCCTGCACGAAAAATTAGTCAGTCAACAACGAAACAAACTCTGTTAGAAAGTCAATCGCTAATATACAAGCTTGAACACTTCCATATTAGTTTGGCGGATAGAGTCGCGATAATTCAGATGGTATAATATTTTATGCTATTGATTATATTATTATTAGATTCCAGATAAGAAATTCAGGGAGACTTCTAGAGTTCATCGGTTACTGATACGTCTTTTAACACTGGAGCGTGCCGAACGACTGGTCTACCTATGTATATATAGGTTTTGGAGTAGGGGAATGGCACTATGTATGCCTGTTGGTTTAGGGTGGGTTTGGACTAGAAGGGTTTGGACTTGGAGTTTGGGGTGACTAGTTTCGAGGTGACTAAGTTGTGAGGATAATTTAGTGCAGCAGTGGGGGGCCGTGGTTATGGCAAGGCTAGTTAGAATTTACAGATGACGATTAATAAGCACTTTTTAAAATAGAATAATATTCTTTAAGTTGAATTTTCTTAAGAAGTTAGACTAGAAGAAGTTATTATTTTTTTTTCATAATTTTTTTTACCTAGAATTGTAGTGAAAATTGAAAATGTACGCCCATAATCCATAACTGTAATAAATCTACACATTGAAGTATAAAAATATTATTCTCGCATCTTTTAATTAATAATTTGTATTTCAAATGTTATAAAATATTCTCGAATACGGGCGAAAGCGAATGCACATGAATAAATATGTTTTACGCACGAATTCTTTTGAATGTTGAATCACCGGTTGTTCAACATCCTATACCAAATAAATAATATCGATAAAGTTTTAATTTAATTAATATCCTACGCATTTTTACATCTTTCGATACCTATCATTTCAATGATATCGGTCTCGTCATTTTACATAACCGACGTACATTTACAAAACTCACGTCATAAATTCTCATTACGTACTCACTTAGTTGCAACGAAGAATAAAACTTCAGCAATTATTTACATTATGGGATACAACACATATATGTTGTTAAAAACATGATCTTCGGCGATTTTTTCTAGTCTTTCTGAGATACTTAATTTTTTAACTATGGCTAGGCCCTGAACTCCAGATATTTAAAATGCCTATATGCGCTCATAAAAGAAATCACTTTGCTAATCACGCTACATGATTGAAACGACGTGACACACGTATCTCTCTAAGTAATCCTTCTCATGTTACATATAAGTTAGAAGCTTTTCTAGTAATTTTTTGTTAAAGCAATAAAACTATCAATGAGTATCGGATAAATATCTTAAGTAACTACAGAGAGTAAGCAAATGTAACGTTTTTTAGCGTTTAAATAAAATCAAGATCAGTTTATATTACGTTTCGTATAAACCAAATTTCGCGTTTAGCGTATTTGTGTACACGAGAAAGTTTCGTTCGACTTGATCATCTGTCTGTTCCGACAAATTAATTAGTGACCAAGTGGTCTCGCGTGTTTGTTGACGCAGTTCCAAGAACTCTCGCAATATGTTTAATTACTGCACTTTTCAACGTGCATTTACGATAGACGACGCAACATATTATGCTAATGTTACCTGTGTACCTGTATATTATATTAATGTTAAAATTACATTTTTCAACTGTCTTTTCTTCTATATGAAATTAAATGTAAAATAGTTAAGGAAAAGAGGTTGCCTCAGCAATTTTGATAATACTGAAACACGTTGTCAGAGACATTATCCGCTCGACTTTGGTTTTCGGCATAATTGCAGAATTCTGTTTTGTAACTTTGCATCCGTAGTAGCGTATGCGTCAGTATTAGTGCTAGCAGCCGGATATTCTGCAAATTCTTCGGATAAATGTTTATTATGTCTACAGACTATAATACACTAATTAATTTGATCCTATTTTATTTTCAGCCACCATGAAGTGATCGCCTACGCTGCACGCCCTTTCCTCTTCTCGAATTGTAAGAAAGATATTAGGGATGATAAAATCAGAATTTAAATTCCAGGCAAAACCGAGTAGCAAGACTGGTAAACTAAAGTTGAACGGCATATAGAACGTATACAAAAAAAAGTTATTCAAAATAATGTCCCTGAGCTAATTCCTTTTCCTAACCATTCCCGTTTTCTAAGTAATGGATCCAAGCACTACCCTAACCCCAACATCCGTCCGGTTAGCGTCTTTTCCTAGGAACCCTTCGAATTTTTCAATTGTTTTCCAAATTCCCGCCTCAGTGACGCTCCCGTGAGCGTCGCCCAGTCGCGTCCCTAACTTTCACTCGTCAAGGACCTATTTCCGTTCCCTTGTGTTTTTCCAGGAAAAACACCCTTGTAATTGTCATCGCTACTGTTATTATTGTTATTATTGACAATTTGTGTGTTGTTCGATCTTTCAAAATCAATTTTTATATTCCATATTATTATAGTCTCTTAACGATATATTGAACGTAAACAGAGGAATTGGTTTAAAAGTACATTAATCGAAAGTTATCAATGCAAGATAACAAATACCAATTCGGATTGTTCGTAAACGTTCGTAAGCGTAGTAAAAATTTAGATGTATTTCCTGAGGCTATTTTAGGTACCTTTTCCTTTGACAAAATTTTGCACGCTCTCCGATTCGCTGGGCTTTCGTTAATAACTCGTTCGCGAAATCGGAACGAAAATTTCTGCAAAGCAGAAAGTCGTTTCACATAGCCTGAGGAATCATCCCCCGAGCCTTGTCAATCGAGTTCCGGGACATCCTGTATCGTAGCGTACACGTATATACATAATTTCAGTTACGAGTAGAGTTTCTCTAAATTCAGAAACTACTTTCCTTCACAACTTTCTGCAGCAAACATATTGAATTTTATTACTTTGCACTAAAGATAAAAATGTTCGTCAGGAAATTGGAATAAAATTACAAACGTTTATCTATTTACTTACTCCAGAGCAAAGGAAGTCTGCGGTTGATTTATTGTAACAAATATTTGATTCTTACAACCTCAAATTCCACAAAAGCTAATAGCAATTTAACCAATTATCAACGCAGTAACTAAACAAATTCGTTTTATGCAATTCCGTAGTGGATAATATAATTGAAAACCTCCCAAAATCCCTGGATACCGAAGTTTCTAGTAGCACTTCGATTGGCCTGCACGTGGGAAATACTCGCAAGAAGTTTCGAAACCGCAACGCGGGTAAAAGGTAAATAGATCTAACTAAAGTTGGGAAAATTTATAACTGATTCAACGAGACTACTGAAGAATATTATTTCAAACCACTATTTTCAATGATATTCCATTTCGTTTGCATTCCCTTTTAGACAACTACTAATTATTGGAATATATTAATTGGAATATTTGACTATCGAAAACAATCCTTTGAAATATTATTTTATATTATTGCTCATATTGTACAAATATTTTTCTTTGCTATCGTCGAGATTCATCAGTTCGATTTTTTGATTCTCGAATAAAATATCTAATATTTAGTATTATTTGTCGAATTTAAAGTGTCTTTCAATTTAGATAGGTGGTTTGTTTTCTAAAGATTCACAAACGGTTATTTCGTATTCCAGGCACAACGTTATCCAATTACTTTAAGCGCTGCACCTATTTTCCCTGGTAGGTGATCTAGGTCGTAATAATTCGCTTCCAACAGCCACGTAAGTACGATGGTGCGTGGATCTTAATATGCATAGCTTAACGTGGCCAGAGTGTTGTCTGGTCTATCGTCTCTGGGTTACGCTTTAAATGAAAACCAATACGCGTTCTTAAAACAGAGGGAAAGTTATGACGATTTTCGACTCGCTACACAGCATTCAGTCGATTAACCTTTCGACGTGCCAACTTTTCTTTTTTTAACACCCATTCATGACGTCGTTTCAACGATGTTATATATATATATATATATATATATATATATATATATATATATATATATATATATATATATAACAGAAACTAATATCTGTTATAATATATCAGAAACAGGGAAAATAGTATTCGTTTGAAATCCATTTCTACGATGTAAAAGAGAACATACGGTGGTTTTCTGTTTATCATTTATCTCGAAATTTTGTTAATCGTATTACGTAGTACTTGAAGTCAAAATAAAATTACAAATATATATGTTACAAACAATTTTCTTATGAAAATATTTTATGTACATATTACAAGTATATCTTGAGACGATTGGGTTAGTTAAATTATTTCTATTCATAAAATGTGTTTTTTTTTTAACAGCAATGCAGCATACCAAAAGTCTGACAAATTCGTGGACACTTTTTTATGTCTATTAAAGTTTTCAAACAAGTAGAACTTGCACCGAGAAATTCTGAAAAAATTCTTGAACATATGCCTACAACTATTGTAAATACTTCTAGATATTCTCCACAACCTTTTTATTTAACTTTCTATAAATTTATTTCTGCATTGCATCACAGAAATTAAATTATAGTTCTCTTGAAGATATTTCCATTTTCTTTTTTGCTAGGGGAGGTTGGATTATAGTGTAATATTTGGCTATGGAGGAAAAAGATGAGATTTTAAAATGAAAATAGCTTTATGGAGTAAAACGGAACACTCGTGTTAAAACTAATATCACGAAAGCTTTGCTTTTGGATAATAGGAGTTATAAATATTTCTACATATAATTGTTATGGGTAAAAAGTAACAAAGATAGTACGAAAGTTATTGGAATTACCTAAAAATATAAATATGATACTGTAAAAAGAAGTGTAAATTTGGTTTTTGATTTTTAATTACGGACAAAAGACGCAAACAAATATACCATCCTATTTTGCCCGTACGAGGCAATTTAATAAACATTTACTGTTTACACTTTAGCGTGAGATAAAAAAGGAAGAAATTGATAAAATGTTAACAGATAGCGTAAAGATTCAAGTTTTAAAAACTGAACTGGAATAGAATATCGAAATTTCGACATTGGAAATTTATCCAACTCTGTAAATAACAAAATAACGTGGCGTGCACTATCGAAAGGATCGTTTGGTTCAATGCCATGCGATAACAATTCATTCGTAACTCTTACTTAAAAAAAAAAAAAGATCGATTTTACCATGCCGTCTCTTGTATTTCACGCGCTGTCATTTCTAAATATTTATGGCAAATTGGTGGTCCGCAGACGCGTTTCGTTCTTCAATTGCGAAATCGAAATTATTACGTTACATTTTCATTTGCTATATCACTTTCGTATTTACAATTTAGGTTATGCTCGGATCACGTCACCTTCAACCTGCTCGCAAACGATTTCAAATAAATTTTGTTACGCGATGCTTACTTTGCATCCGCAATTTACAATGTCAGGTGGGCCGCATGCAAGTGCTGTTTAGCGGAAAGTACAGAAACAAATGTCTGTGATTTCGTTCAGAGGAAATTTAAATTTCAGAAATGTTTTTAAACACGGTTACGTTGTAGCCGGTTTTTCGATTTACGGCAAATTCTTTTAAATTAAATCCAAATTAAATGTGCAAAATCTTGACTTAGCAGAAATTCTACAAGTAAAGAGAAATTCATATGACAACGAAAGAACAACACTTTTGAAGAAAATCTCAAACAACGAGTGTTGATTTTAAATAAATGTTAGTTGTAATTAAATTTTAAATGATACTAAACACACTAAACTAGAATGAAATTAAAAGAAGACCAGGAAAAAGTTAAACAAGAAAAACGTCGGGAAAATTAAATTCAAACGTGAAGGACCCTAACTGATAAATTGACTTTAAAATTATAGCCTCGAAAAAAACTTTCGGTACTATATGCGGCTGTCTATACAAAAGTTATTAATCAACCGCCTTCGATGGTAGTAGTAAGCTAATTCGATATCTATAGGGTGTCCCGCGTTCAATCGATTGTGCTTGATTATTTATTAGGACACAGATCGTGTCCTCAAACTTGCAGAATGTCGCTTTATTATAAATCAACCTAAAAAACAATTTGTTCGATTATTTCGTACGTAGTTAATCGACCGCCTCGCGGAGACTGAGAAAATTAGTAGCGCAACCCGAATACTACCCGAATTTTTGTTCAAATGGAATACCTTATCACCTTTCATTGCGTTGTACTAACAGTTTTTTATTAATATCTCAGAAACTAACGAATCGGTGGTAAGAACATTTTGTAATTATAACCAAAAAGCAAATTGCCTATGAAACTGAAAACAAAATTAAAAGAGAAGAAAAACCGAAAATGGCGGACGTAATAGAAGTCAGGAATTGATACTTGCGAATTTTAAAGAAAACTTCAAATACGAAGGCTAAAAAATAAGTACAAATGAAAAATTCAGAAAGAAACCGAAAACCTTTTTGGTGGTTCTCCAATACTCACCACTAGAGAGATAATAACCTTAACACGCGCAATATAGTTTCCCGCAGGTACTCTATTCCTGCCTTCGTTTTCATATAATAATAAACATTTCTGATCGGTCTAATATCTAATAATGGGTCTGTTAGGTAGCCTTACCGATGAGTCCTCTAGCAGGCCCAGTACGAAACGTTCTTCCCTCTCTTTTCTATCTCTCCCTTTTTACGTACACGAAGCCACGCGCTTCATCTTAAAATAGAAACAATATCTCGAGTCAAACAAAGTCATCTAAATCAATTTTTCACTAAACTTTCCACTTCGTTCGTAAAGTAACAATAAGCCTAGGGGGAGAATGCTAATTTTCCTTCTCCTTTTCGATTGCTTGGCGTCCCGGAAACAACGTATACGTACGTGTATTGTCGTTTCCAACGGAGACCGTCGATCATGTTCGTTAAACGGTACATTTACACTGGCGAAAACGCGACCGAAAGAAAAACTTTCCCTAGTTTAAGGAGCAAAGGCAATTTCTCGGCTCGACCTCGCCTCTGCTTTCGCGGTTGCAGTTTCTAAGCACGGAGCTACTAGGGAGGGGGTAAAGGAGACAGAACGAGGAAGAGCGGGGACGAGAAAGAAAAAATGCGCGTTAACGAGCACGCAACGAGACGAGCCTACGTTCTAGGGTAAGGCGCGGACGAGAACCGAAGTTTCGAGGCGTTTTCACGATGGAAAGAAGCTTTAGGCGCGACTCGTTTTTTCCCCAGTTGGTTCTCGTTGTTTCGGTACACTCGGTGAGTGACTTGAGCGAATATTTTTCTTTTTTGCCGCCGCGATGATTTCATCTTTGCGTAATATGTTATCTTCTAATTTACAAAATATTTCGGTTACTTTTAAGTTTAACATAATTAATCATTTAGACTTTTAATGATTATTTTCCAGATGATGCGGTACTACATAAGCTTTCAGAGGAATCCGGGAATCAGCGTTGCCATTATTTAATGCGCATCGACGGGTTGCGGGCAAAGGGTGCGCAATGGGGCGTAGATATTCGTAGAAATATCTCGCGAATTTGCTCGATAACAGGCATCCTCAAGCTCTTTTCGACGGGAACGACCGCGGGTTCGTTTATCGAACGTATAGGTGTATACGGGCGAAGCGAAAATTCGAGCATCCGACGACCTACATACTTTGCAACCAGCTCTGGCTGAAATTCGATTGTGCCACGTATTTTCAATCCGCGCCGCTCTCATCTAATTAACTAATCGAAATTACCTCGAGTCGGATTTATATCGAACGTAACGAAGTCGCAACGTCCCTTTTAAAATTTTTCTGTTCGATCAAACGTAAATTGTTCACAGCTGAAGTATTGGGAGTACAAAGACTGGTGCGAGAAAAAAATATTATATTTTTGCAAAAGCAGAACTGCTTGGTTATGCGAAATATTTCTTTGTCTTCGGTTTTCATAAATTCTCCTATTTCAATTGATTACATTTCCAATTGAATACAAAAGCTCGCGAGAGAAATTCATACGGTACGTTACATTACATACGTGACTGACCAAAGGGAGAACCTCCGCAATAGCGGAAGCATTTAACGCAACTCTGACATGCTGCAGTTATTTACGATTTATTACATTTTTCATCGGGTATACAATTAAAATAATTTTTCACCTTTCTCGTTGTTAAACGAGATTAATCTTTCTTTTTCTCATTGTTAAACGTGTGTAAGGATATTGACCTTGAAAGTTGAGTCGATTCCGTTGTTGTGCGGTGATGTAAAGAATATTTTTTTTTTTTCTATATAGAATAAGTAAGGCTAACAAATTTCGTACATTATAGTCTATACAATATTTATACACATATATATACAAACAGCTATATACACTTTTATATACGAAATTTGTACATATATATGTGTAAAATTAATTTATCACAGGAACATTAATGATTCTCTACAGTCGTAAGAAAACATATTAAAGCGTCGGAGAAATGTTGCTCCTGAATAGTTGAACTTCGAAAACGGTATAATTGAGAAAATTACAAAATGCTAAATATTTATCATTGCAAGATCGATAAACTCGATATTCCAACTTGCATTTGTTTTCTCGAATGTTCAGAGAAGAAACGAAACCGTGCAACGTAGACGAACGATAATTCCATTTCTACGCGAGGATGTAATTCACCAGGGGATTTCTTAACGGATATTTCTCCCTTTTGCGTCTTGTTGCTTTCACCTTAATAGATAAATGGATATCTAGATCCACGGTGCAAGCCACTTTGCATATTAATTCTGTTCAAACGAATGCAATAAATCGTTGCACAGTAACGGAAATTACGATCGAATCAAATGTAGATGGAAAATTATGTGATAGGAAGATTAACATAATTTTGGTTGTCGTAGCGGAAGTTACACACGAATGTTACATTTCATAAATGCATTTCATAAATGCAGCAATGGTACTTACGTGTTAATTAATGAGAGAGTTTCATGTATACGTAGGGATACAATCTCTCATCTCAAGCGATCCATTTAATTATCTCAGGAATTATTTGTAATTCAAAGAAATGTTTCGAATAGAATCTGAAGTGCAGAACAGAATTTTATTTAGAACCACTTCAAATACAATTTATTAAGCATTTCATTGGTATTAATCAATTCATATAGAATGTGTAAACTTTTAGAGAGCAAGTTAGGTTTATAATGCAATTCTGATAACGTGGAACCGGTTAAGGGCGTCTTTAACTTTGATAAGTTCCTTTTATGGAACTATAAGGAAAGCGAAGAAGAGAGAGAATTGGGAATGTGGGAAAACTGTATTTCCTAAAACCTGCCATGTCCAATTTGACTGAATTTTTGTCGATTCGAAAGTTAGGATTGAAAATCTTGCATTACCGATGCAATACTGTTAGATTAGGTACTGATTAAAGTATTGTGGAATAGAATCTGATAGCAGTACACTTAAAAATACGCTTAATACTGTATTTTATAGGTTAGGTTTGTGGCTGTTAACTTTCGAGTCGCCGAAAATCCGTGTCGTAAACATGGTTTTTGGAAATTTCGGCAATGGGAAACGAAAGGAAAGAAAGACGGAAGGAAGAATGTTTCTCCTTGTGCCTGCCAGTCCACGCGTTAAACGCGAGCTTAATGGAGTCAGGTCAAGAAGTTCTTGGGAACTGGATGATTAAGCGAGTACTTCTGAGAGAACTGTTCTGGGGCAATCTCTCTGGTGAGGAGCGTAGGAGGACTGCCACACTCTGAATGTTTATGCATTTCTGAATAAAAACTGCGTATAATGCGTAAATATATTAGACTCTGAAACGTGAAACAAATCTTTATTAAGCGAAAGAAAGAGATAGTTAGAGGGGAGAGAGAGAGAGAGTTCTACCCTTTTAAACGTATTTAGAGGTAGTTGTAATCGAATCCTAGCATATACCCGTAGTTATAGTATAGATATATTTTCTTATTTTGTTACTGGTAGTAACGGAAGGGTTAAGGTAACATAAAATGGTACAAATAACGATGTAGCGGAGTGTACACTCTAGCGATCCGTGGAAGCTATATGCCTACCGATTCCGGCATTCGTGTATTCCGAATGAACAGACTCCATCGATGCGTAAATAATAACGCTCGCGGTTTGCACTAAATCCGGTGTACATATTCCCGAACTGAATTCAAAAGCTGTCGCGTTCGACTTGTTTGGGAACGATGAATTCGGCACCAGCTGCCTATATTTCTTCGCCAATCGGCGATTCTTTCTGCGATGAAATTGTTTTTTTATTTATTTTCTCGAAAAATTAAATGGAAATACTAGGTCTCTCGATACTGCTACATGCGTTGCTTTTTTCTTTTTCCTCCCTCTCTTCGGGAAACAAATGTGACGTTCTGAAAAATTCCGTTGCGATATTTTCCAGCTACTAAATGAAATCGTCAGTTTTTGCGACAATATTTATGACTATAAAGAAAAGTTGGAGAAATCCCTTATTTGCAATTATTCCAATTAGTCCAATCCAGCATTATAATAATTGTCATAAATTGTCTGGAACAATTTGTGTGAAAAGGAGGAAAATTTGCGACATATTTAGTGGAAGTTTTTCGTATTTAATTCACGATTTGCTAAATGCGAAGATCTTATTATTCTGTGAAAAGTAAACAGATCTGAAGGTAATACAAAATTCCATCTATAGTAATGCATCAGAATATATACATATTTGTAATTAATAATTACAGAGCTCGAACTAGAACGTATGTGCGAATTGTGTGATAATGCGAACTAGAATGAATGTATGTTCGCGAATGAATTTTAAATGAATGAAATAAGTATAAAGTTGCAATGTGTGTACGAATGAACGTACGAATGAATTCGCGGCATTGGATTTTCAACGGTAATTTAATAGAGAAAATACCTGTCATAAAATAAAATTAAAGAACATACATCCTACTACAACTCTAATTAGTCACGCAAAGAAAACTAGTCGCTAAACACTCTTAATAGCTGCACCTATCTTTCTCCCCCCTCACCCTTCACTCCGTATAACACAGAACGAAAAACAAGAGCGAATCTTTGACTTTTAGTTTGTTTACTATCAAATAAGCCTACACTCGGTTGAAATCTAGACTTGACCTTTTTCCACCTAGATTTGGCAACCGACACACTGTGCGGTAATCAAAGCTTTACGTTCACTTACCGTGTACTCGCAATTTATTTTTGCGTGGTATATCTATCGTATACCTCTGCTTTGTTCATTTCTTTCCCCTTTACGAAAAAGGACTCTTTGGCAATAATGAAATTTTACCCGCCAGTACCCAGTTAGATCTCAACGCAAGTACACCTTATAGATGTATTATCACTTGCTGGAATTGTTCTTTCCTTTGCTCTGTAATAATCAGTTGGCTAATCAGTTTAGAATTTAAATAACATCTCTAATATACATACTATGAGTAACGATAATGGCTACTTTCAGATTTATTTGACATAATTTTTGTATCGCATTCGTATTTGCGATACTTTGATTATTATGTTATTCCACGAATCAGATTGGTCAGACGTTTATGTGGTTCCAATGGCAAGTATTTTTCAAATTTTTAACATCAACCTTATACATATATTGTGTATGTAACGTTTGCTTTGAGATGTCCTTTTTTGCAAAGTGTTACCGTATGTTGCAGTATATAGATTAAATTGAAATGAAATGTTACAAATACGATATGTATTACAGCGTCTATTAATTGCATTCGCACATGGATTCGTTGCATTAATTTGATAGGAGATTTGTTCTTACTACTTTTATTGTTCGTTGTTATTATTTGGGTAAATTTTGTTGATTCGCGATGACAAGACTATGGACAGAAGTATATTTTACATATTTTTCCAGGGATGTACTTTTATTAGAAGCAGGATTTTTATATATATTCGTAGTATCATTTCGCTACTCATGGCAACATGGCAAAACAAGCACTCTATGCGATGCCTTGACTAGTGGAGTAGTGAAACTGTGATTGTCAATATGTTTCAATAGTGTCTCTTTTATTCCCGAACAGAAAAGTGAGGATAGTGGCATTTAATACGCAGCTAAAAGTATACAAATGGCAAATTAATATATAAACGACTACTCAATAATCTTTGATTGATTCTACTAGGTATTCTTTCAAGTACACAGGAAATTATAACTTGTTTAACTTCTTAATTATTTGCTTATGTATCTCATTGTTGAATGATTAGCTTTTCTACAGAGAAAAATTTAAAACCAGTTCTATAAATTTTATCACCGAGATTACTACAACGTGTGTGTGTTTTGATCTACACAGGAATTTTTTATGCGACATATATTATAATCTGATAATTGAACTATTCAAAGATATCGGTATGTAATGAGGCTAGTTTGTTTTTATTAATGATTGTCAATTCTCCAATTATTTCAATATTTACACCAGAACAATCTAGCTCGACTATGAGGTAGAGTCACGATGATATGAATCAAGTAATACTTGTAATGAGAAATAAAAGGAGAATGTGATTTACTAGAAATCATTGCACGATTCATTACTTATCATTAATTTTCTAGAATATCTGTATAGATGTCACATCATTGTATATCTCCTTTTACCTTACTCTGTACAAATGAATAACACTCTCTTTCAAGAATAATCCTTGTTACTTTTTTGCAAGATGAAAGTTAAATTAAACCAAATTATGCAATTCAATGCTATTCTTCTTATTACCGTTTCTCACAATCATCCTTCCTATTCGTTTACAATCACGCGAACATAATTATAAGATGTTTTCAAGAGCACATAGCTTTAACAAGCAAAATGATTACGCCATTGCTCTTATTAATAATGTATGTTGTATTTGCTTGTATAACGAAGTGAATGTTTTAATTGACAAGTTGCATTTTTCCTTTGAAATTAATGATTATTCCGTGTTTCGTGGTTTGTCTTCGATTAATTGGTAGTTCGACTTCCCGTCCCCGGCACATAGAATTCTGTTCACTAACGGTATTTCTGAATAGAGTATGTATAGGGAGCAATATAAAATTTTCGTAATTACGTTCATCCAAATGTGTACTTAGACCGCGCGAATATGTTCTTATTTTTGAAGGGTTAAAACGATAGTTCCCTTCCATGCTGTTTCAAAAATTTCGTATTCTTCATGTGAAACACAGAGCTTCGTCAATTGCTTCCCTGGCATACAATAAATACACTTGTGTCACATACCAATAGCGATATGCGGCGAGAAGAAAAAGAGTCGATATGCAACACTTGTCCCGATGTAACCTACATAACCATACTAAGCAAAACAGGAAACTGGTCTTCTGGCTAGAGAGCCCGCGTGTTGTTTGCGATATAAACTGCAGCATTATCGAACGACGGCCGCTATCAATTGACGAACATTTCTTTACTCTAACTTTACATATGTATGACATGGATGTCCTAACGACGCCTGAAGACGTCTTACACGGTCAAGATATTGTATATACGGCTCCTGTAAATATCAGTTCATTCTTTTTTTGTCACCGACAGCACCGCTAGCGCTCTATACATATTTATGATTACCATACTTGCCGACGAAATCGCTCGACTTACTTCGATTCATCTAATTATTCGCAGGCTTGAAAACTATTGGGTACATTTGGAACTTGAAACTACGATTTATCAATAGGAACGAATTCTTGCGCTCTTTAGAAATTAAATGATCAGTCAGAAATGTTTCAAATAAAACAGAGATTTTATTTCTGTTTGCATTTTTTTTGTCCTTTTTGAAAATATTTCTCGAAAAATATGTTTGGGAATTTTCTGTATAAAGAATAAAGGTATTTAGAGTACAATTTTAGGTGGAACAATTCCAAATAGTGTAATTATTTTACTTTTGACATTTAATTAATATCATTCTCATTCTAAATTTAACTAATATTTATTTTGAATTATAGTGCTTTAGAACATTGATTTTTACGATTTCTTTATACTTCGTTTTTGATTATTGAATGTTGAAGAAAGAATTTGAAGAAGAATTGAAGAAGATTTTTTTCTTTCTTCATTCTTTTTCTTAGTGTACTTAAATTTATGGATATATTTAAAATTTTATGTTATACTTTTGTTGTAGTTTTGTATTCTGCTTTTGTACTTAGAAATCGAAGATTGTGGTTACCTTTTTATCTTTAGAGTTTATAACATGATGTAATAATTTAATTGCATATTATTCTTATTATCGAAACTAATTCAATTGAACAGCTCGAAATGGCATCTGAGCATTTAAAGACAGAGTTAAATAATCTCACCAGGACCGTTAGAACGGAAATTAATAATTATAAAAATGATAAATTCGATAGATACGTATCACGTAATTCTCAAAAGAATCACCAACGTCGTTGACGACAAAGGTTTTATATCAAATCACTTAAAAAAAAAAAGAAAAGTAACAACAATAATTCAGTATTGTTCCTCGACACGAAGAAAGAAATCGATAGATTCTGGCATTTGGATCTGCTCCATAAATCCTATATTACTAAATCCTATGTTACTTGCATCGTTTTACAAATTAGTTTTATTATATGTAGAAAATAGATAATTCTACATAAAAATAGAAAACATTGCCTTCGATATTCTTTTATAAAAACTGAAGTACCATAAGGTACTTATGACCCTATTACCGACAACTTTGGAACTTAAGAATTATCATTTTTTATTAAAATTAAATAAAATCAAAGTTATCACCGTCAAACAAATAACCAACATAAAAGTCAATAGCGATACCACACCAGTAGCTTCATCGGTAGAATACTTTGGTCTTCGTAAGATGAAAAATAAAAAAAAAAATTAAATAAAAATCAGTATGGACCCACGGAATTGATCGGAATTCATCAGCTGTAAAAGAAATAAAAAGCACTGAAATAAAAATTCTTCGATCAATAGTAACTCGTATAGTATACACAGACTTTAAATCCATTAGTAAACACCCGATAGATTTAATAAATACTTATTGTTGGTGCTTGTAACTCATAGTCAAACGCTATTCTTAATATGTATGAAAATAGAAAAAAATTATATAGAATTAAATATAATACTTTCTATATCACATTCTAGGTTTGTGCAGTATTCAATTTTATCTGAACGTTGAAAATCGTCCAATAATTTCCGTGATTAATATCGCGCGCAATGACTGGACAATTGTCACACGTAACCGCGTTTGCATTAGTTATTTGAAATTTGACATGTCGGTAGAAGGCTGCTCGTTAAACCATTATCGAAAGATAAATACATTATGTATTTAATGATAAATAAAATACTAATGAAAGGAAATAATAGAAGTAAATCGCTCCTTAATCTCGAAAATAGATTCTAACCCTCGTATAATAAAAAGTAATCGATAAGAAAACTTCGAGTAGAAGCAGTTACAAACTTTGCGTTTACGAGCAGGTCCTTTGATGTACCGACCGCTGTTCACTGCGGCCTGTTCGCTAAAGTATTCACAATGTTGGAAGGTATAATTCGCTAGCAATTCGTGAACAGCAGCGTTAATTAACTTTCTTTTTTCATTGTGAATAGAAAATTTTGTTTTATGTAATAAAGCTAATTAGATTTTCTGAATAATTCTTAAGTTGTAATTTCAAATATCGAGTAATAATTTGTTTCAATTTTAGAGTAATAACCTCCAGCTTCGAGTGAAATTCGGAACGTATCCGACGTATAGTAATCTACTCAACGAGCAGAAAAGTATCGCACTAGTTGGGACTTAAGGTGCCACTTCGTCTCACTTACATCAATTGTTCTCTAACCCCACAATGTCATCCGCAGGGGCCACTTGTCCCGAACTATCCTCATACATAACGCGAATCTTCCGTGGATCTCGGTTCTATTGCACTTTCCAGCCACTCGCGAGGAACTTAACAACCTTTAATGGCGGTCCCGAAGACATTTATGTGGTTTCTCGTTGCAATTTGTAATGTCCAGCGAACGTGTTCGATGCTTTCGAGGCAATTCGATCCCTTCAACGGCATCGTCATGCGAATTTATTACACGCGCAACGCGCTTTTCGCGAGATCATTTGAACACAGTTTAGAGATCAAATTTAAACCAATTTAGTGATAATTAAAAGAGTTCCTTTATGCAAAGATACAGCACAAAAGTTACAAATGTACTTCAGAATCAATAATAAAATTACAGTCGTAACACTCCATAAAACTCATTTCGTTGCACAAATCAGTTTTTTCTTGAATTTAATTTTCTTTAAATTGAAATTATTAAACAGTATCCAGCAAGCTCAAGACGTATATAAGCGCTAAATCCTGCAACATGTGAATTCGTTCGAATATTTTGTGATAGAGTACTTGTTTTTGGGCAGTTTCGTAAAATTCATAACAAAATTATTATAAGCTGCTCAAGTTTCACCTGCATTTCCGGAATATAATTTTTTCTCAAATCTTTGCCTCATTTACATACGTACATAAATTCTTACATTTTGTTTTCCTGATTTTATTTATGTCTTCACGCCATGTTCCCTTTACACTTTCTTACTACAAATGATACTTTCTACTTTTCTATTGAGAGATACTTTGTTTTACGTCTGTCGAAGGTAATGGAACAGTATGTACGTTTGGTTATAGTAAAAAATAACGAAAAATCTGTTTGTTTACTATATTTTTTTATTATGTTTTACCGTTTACGTGTACTAATATCAAATAACTTGATTGATTTTTCGAACAAACGGTTTGACACGACAGAAAACAAGAATACTATACTACTTCTATTATTAACTACATTTTTACAACGCGTTATTAAATGCATTAAACTTAAACAAATTATTCCATTAATTATCAGGTTAAATGTTGAGTTTATTATGTATATCAGTAGCACACGAATATATGCTATCGGCTTTGAAAAATTCAAGGACACTTGCTATAGCGCGTATCATATCGTGCAATGATTTGTAATCGTGCAAACAATCTTGAGAAATAGTATTCAGGCCAGAGAAAGTAGAAAGGATCGGTGGAAAGAGTGATGTTAACGAAAATTGTTGAATAAATGATGTAGACTAAATACTGTATAAACGAACGGGAAAGGTTCCTTCCCGCAATAAGAACGAAAGGCGAAGAGGCGGAAATTCCAGCGCAGATAGAGAAGCCTCGCATCAGAATCAGGCATAGCGCCGATCCAGTTCCGTGACGCGAACGAGTTTTCTTAATCGCGGCAGGGAGAAAATTCTCCGTGGAAATGTACATCTCGTGAGGTTAAAACGCTGGATGGGCAAATATTCCGCAGATGTATTCGCACGCCCCAAGAACGTTTCAACAATCCCGTCACGACGACAAGTCGATAAATCTGATTTGCACCCTCGATAACCAAAGAAACGCGCCATTAGTAAGTGGATTCGTAATGGATAAAAATGATCGATGTCGAGTTCACGAAAGTGACTGCGGAGATTGCAAATTAAATTGGTAGATGAAAGTAATTGGTTATTGGTTTCATCAAATTTAATCGTTTCTCGTTTCTCGTTTTCTACTACTAGAGTGAGGTAAATGAGATTATTGCAGGTTCGAGTAATTCGTGTATGCTAAAAATGTTGATAACAGTGCTAAAAAGCTGCAGGGGGCTTTGATAATTGTGGCAACTTTATGGAAATAACATTGTACGGTACAAATATTTGTATAGTAAAAAATTTAAAGTTTAAAGTTTAGTTTAAAATAAATTAAAAATCGCGTATTCACACATTCGAGAAACTATTATTCATCGTGAATGATGAGCATAAGCATTTATCAGAATACTTACAATCAACAACCTTATAATCTTATAGTAAGGGTCAAATTTCTCATTCAATTGAATCTTCTGCCATTAAAAAGCTACATGACGTTGCTACAAGAATTATATACTCGTAAACGTCGCACGATATTTAACAGCGATGTAATATCGTTACAATTCAGTTGATTCGGTATCCTATAATAGTTCTCACGCGCCACAGGTAGTTCGGATTTATTGGAGCAAATCGAGTAAAAATATTTGAAAAATTAAAAATCTGGTAAACGATACACATAAAAGATAGATTTCCAGAATTGAACACTAGTAATAACTGCTCTTAGCAGTTAGGATCGTAAGGATTCTTAAACAAAATCCACTTCTAATTAATAATTAATATTTGAAATAATTAATATCGAATTAAAATCTTAAATAAAAATTGATCAGGCTTTACTGCAAGTCAGCACTTTAAGTTATTTTTTTTATTTTTGGAAACTTTTCGTAAAGGTATATTTTTTAAAAATATTCACAAGTAAAATTATTTTGTCAAAAATTAAAATAAATAAAAATTAAAACCGCAATTTTTATGGTGATTTACTTTTTCCAATCCATCGTTGATTAAAATTAAAATTAATTCATATTTACAACAATCATCGAATCGAATGTATCTTATCTAAATATATATGAATCACAAACCTTGCTCACCCGCCATAGTTCTCACCTATTACATTAACTATCTGAAGGCTACCTTGAAAACATTTCTCCGGAAGTAAGTTCAGAATCTTGGCAACAAGTTTCCACCTCTAGTCCGACGCAAAAGATACTTACTCGGTTCGACGATCTCGAGGTCCGCTTCCGGTGATCAAGCCACACAGGAAAAATATTCCTCTGTCGTAGTACAGGTCGTTTCTTATCTTCGATAAGAAATTGGCGCGAAATGTAAGTATCTCGCGTATTAAGTAAAAAATTCGGTCGTCGACGAACTCTGCGATTACGCGTCGCGTCGCGTGCACTAGAATCGACTCGGGCCCAAGATTGCTCGAATGGGTCCTACGGACTGGCGCTAACTGGCGTCGGCTAACCAGCTTCTCCTCTACGTTCGACGTTCCCCTCTACGTGGACAAGAAAGAGGAAGAAAGTAGGCTTCGACTGACCCTTCTTATTCCGTGAATCGACTTCGCTATTACTTGCCACGAAAACGGAGGCTTCGTGCCGGCTTGAATCGCGACGTGGGCTTTCCAGCTGTCGTGGAAAGTTCAGTGAAGTTGCTCGAAATCGAACTACTTTGTCGCGGGACGACCATAAGCTGTGTATTTATTATATATTTTATTCGCGCGTTGATTCACTGGCATCGTGAGTTTTAAATTCAAAAATTATGCAACAAATGAAGAAAAAATACGATTCACTCGTTCCTTTCAAATATCTAATAGGTTACACCATAAAACAGTTCAGAGTTTCAAACGCTGTAACAACAACGAGTTCACCAAGCCATCGACCATCGGACACACTCTACGACGTCTTTACAACCTCGTTACACCTAGGCCTTTATTTTCGGCTTAATTTCGACTTATTCAGTTTCAATTTTATTTTCCTTAAGTTTTTTTTTATTTTCCTCAACAATGGAAATCAAATTTCCGTATAATCAAAATAGTGTCCCATAGTTCCAGCTAAATATTATAATATATCACCTCGTCTATTGCTGAATCTTGATAAGTGCGCGCATCATCGGATTAGTTCCAACCAATCTACTATTCCACTGTTACGTTAGGTTGGGTTAAATACATCAAGACATCATTTTCCGTTTTGTATCAGACCGAGTCGTAGCAACGTTCTATATGTATTTGAAAATACCGCGTTTATCTGGAAAGTAACGGATTTGAAACGTCTGATGGACACTTCCTATTTTCAAGGAAACGAAACTTACATACTTCATAACAAAATATCATTTTACATGTCAACCATCAATTATAGAATTATTGGTCTAGTATTATTTTAGCAATGAAATATTATATAAAATATTTTCTTTATTATTAAATCATTCGCCTTTTTTCTTTCTTACTTTTTTCCTTCATTTTTCTGCCATCGCACTGTGTAACGTCGCATTTTCCGAGAGCTTAAAGGCGTATTCACTCTCTGTAAATCATACATGTTTGAAACTCGATAGTCTCTGAAGAAATACTATTTTCCTATTTATCTCAGCGGTCTAGATTCAAGAGTACGTACAAACAGAAATCGCCGGAAAACCTCTTTTTGATATCTTCTCATTGCCTCGAGTCGGAAACACCATCTATCATTTTCGATACATATTACTAGCTAGTGCGTGTTTACGAGTAGGATTGAACTAGAGATCGACAACGTTGCGTGTATCGAATCTGTCCTGTGCTGTAACGCAAATCGTGACACTTGTTTTCAGTCACGCAGCTGTTTCATTTGAATACTTTATATGTATTGTTTTCTGCTTTTTTCAATTACATTTGCATATTAAAATGTGATTAACCGATTGTTTCGATTTGGTGATTTCGTGATAAAACGTACGTTCTTAAGAATTTAGTAATTTTTCTGCCTCTCCGTATTGCGCAAATAGTTATCCTCTTAACTAAGAAGATTTTATAAAGGGATGCAATCAGAATAACCGTAATATGGTAAATCAGGTCTATAAGATACGATGTTCAACAGTGATCCAATACGATATAACATATATTTTATAGAAAAAAATATTCTGTATAATTTCCGTATAAATATGCAAAATATGCCTTTCAAAAGACATTGTAAGAATAAAGAAAAAAAGATTTGTCCACTTCAAACTCTGAAATTGTTCGTTAACCACTTGTGTGTTATTAACTTAATTGGGAAAATTCTTCGTCAGATTCCTTTGAGATCCGTCCAACTCCGTCGAACTCTATTCAACGACAGCTACGAAAGAAACGAACTTCCGATCTAACTGGTTCGCGTTTTTTGCATTTCCTGGGTAAGCGTTTCTTTTTCTTTCTTCAGCCGCTCATAGCAAACGCATCGAACAATCTGCCGTATAGTTAGGTGGGACAGTGATCAGTCATCGATTAGCGTACTTTATCTTCCCTGTTTTCTTTTTCTTTGTTGCTCGATCCGCTGCGTTGGAATCACAAGTAGCGTTAGAAGAAATGGTACTGCAATGATCGAACAATTTCTTTTACTACGTACAATGATCTCTTCATTGTCGTTTCGCAAACTAACTGGCTTCTTTCTATTTCCTTTAGATTAAATAACAATGTTATTGGTTGAATATTTAAATATGGCATCCGAGGATTTAATTAAAAAGTTTTCTACAATATTATTTAGTAAATCGCTTCTTTTTGTCATATCTTTCAGTTATGCTTGTTACGTTGATTTCTTAAAAATCGAATTTTACAATTTCGACCCTTTTATCTCCATCACTGGAGTCGAAAATATTGATGAACTGAAAATTTTCTTATTACGGTATCGCACTAAATTGCTCTATTATTTTCACGAACCGACCAAATGAAATCAGACAATTGATATCTATTATATATATGTAAAACATGACTAAATTAGCTAAAAAAGTGAATCTGTTTCCATGGTTTTAGTACAATGTTTCGTACGATGCCTCGTTTCCATTGGGTTAAGATTGCGTTCGAACACATCGATAATTTAAGTTTAATGAATTCCACTGAACTTGAATGCGATGCATTGCAGAACAGAACGTATCGGTTTCACCACTAGATTGCGAAAATGAAAAGAAAGAAATGTTCCCTGCGTCGATATTTGACAAAAAGTAGCTTTGACGAAAAACCATTTTCATCTATTTATTACAAAACAGCAATTGAAAGCTGTTACATGTTTTAATTAGGCGTAGGTAAATTTGTTGAAGTTCGATTATTAACAATGGATTTACCTATTGATAAATAAATCATTAAAAGATGTTACGTGCTGATTAATTTATTTAAGTTCAGGTTTGAACCCGAAGATTCAATTTCAAACAAGATAAAAATAAAATGTGTTGCGTTATAGAACGAAGGTTAATTTATTATTCCAGAATGAATCGTGGTGAGTTATTAGTGGTGGGTGAGGTGTTCGTTTGGTGGAAAAACGAAAGTTGCACGGTGGTTGGACATGTGATACGGCGAGACGGTAATTAGCTTTGCTCTAGAGTATCTTTTTGTTGGAGTATGAAGGTCGGAGTATTTCAGCCTTCTAAATAGAACATCCAGCGTTTCGAGATAGATGTTGAAAGACATGAAACGTGTTCAAAGGAATGTTAAGGTAAATGGACTTGCGTAGAAATTAATGATAGTTAATAACTTTAATAATATTATATGCGTGTAGTGCATTTTGAGAATGAAAAATTCGAAGGAAATTAAATAGCATAAATATCGTTTCTACATTTATTAAATATTTAACGATATTCTCCTAGAAATAGAAATAGCTTAAAATTGAACGTTACTTATTCCGTTTCATTCGATATATAAATATAAATCCGTTTCTTTTGTATAACGTTCAATCGTTGCTGCGGTATTCAATTGTAGCATAAGAACGTGTTTGATATTAGCGTTGAAATGAAATTTGTGCCAAGTATACTTTCCATCCAGAGGAGTAAAACTTAACGCACATAATTCCCGAATACTTTCCTGGTCGAGCATTGCACACGCCAATAAGCATCGTCCTACATATTTGAATCTCTCAACGAGATTCACTATCCGTGGAACGCTATTCAATTTCGTTCGACGATCTTTTTTTCTCTTTACCAGCGAACTTACACGTGAAACTGATTTGATAAAAATTAGCTCCACATGTTCACTCGTCTAGTTTAATATCGGCTTTTGCTATCTTTTCAACATTTGCTTGCATACCACCTCCTTTATTCCTTTCTGCGAACAATTATTTATCTACCGAACTGGACGAATTTTCTATTTTTCCTATCTCCGAAATACTTGCCCCGACTTGAACTTCTGAAACACCCGTTAGAGGCCACAGATACGCTTATACCCGTCTAGCGGTGGCAAGGAACGGCGAATTGTTTCGCGAATCGATCGTGCGCGTCGCGTAACTTACAAGATTCGCGTGAACTTTCGGTCGCGGGGAAGAGAGAGAAAAAGGAAGCGAAACAGGGGAAGTTGGACGACCGAGAAAAGAAGAGGAGGGAGACAGGGTTAGCACAGGTTATGATATAATTGCTTAAGAAAGTTCGGAACGCGAATGTACGGTCGAGCAACAGAAGTAGTTCACATGTGAATATTCCTCCAGCCTATTCTCCTTCTATTTTTGTTCCGTTCTTCTCTTTTTCTAAAGGCTGCCTTTCTTTCATTGAACCTAATCGTTCCTTCAGTTAGAGATATTACATTTCCTTTTCAAATTTTAACCATCAATTTTACATAATTGACTGCACAATTAAATTCATTTTTTATCGCTTCTGGGGTAATTCCATTGCGATTTCTATCGTGGATGATGGACCGCGAAGGACCAATTTTTTAGAACTCATCGACATTAAGGATCGTGCTTAAAACGCTTTGTAAAAGTGATCTATGGATGCAGATAAATTGATCAAATTCCTTGTTTTTCAAAATTTCTTTCAGTTCGATTAATATGTCTTAATTTTAATTAAATACCATAATTATTTGTTTTCTATTTATACGTTAGTCTAGTTATACGCCATTTATTTTCTCCATTTCTGTTAGATACTGTTGTATGCGTATATTATCAAACTGTTGCAGAAATACTTACCAGATTTATATTGACAGTTCGAGAGCAGTAACATCAAATAAATAGTTAGTTTTCATCCATTCATATAAGCGAGTTCTCTTTCCTCGGGCTAAGTCGAAATCCTAATAACTCAAAAACAATGATATTAATTTTTATCGCATAGCTCCTGTGGAAGTTTTACTTACACTTTTTACATCCCATCAACGTTCGGAATCCTTCGAAAATACTCGATCGAAAATCAGGATAATCGATCAGAGTCACGTAACCAGTGTCTTTCACTGCTGCGCTAGGTGATTACGTGTCGGAGGATAATTGATAGTCTGGCCATTACAGCAAAGCGTTCGTGCGATCGAGATATACAATTTGGCAACGTTCAATGGGAAACCGGGCTTTCATTTCGATCAAGTTCATCTTACAACAGCGAAATGATTAAACGTCCATTTCGTAAATGGACCGATTCTCCCTGATCTCTAATCGAAGAGGAGACAAGCAAAAATTGAATTCTTCTATTTCTGATCACAATTCGGTTCGGACTTGGATGTGCGATGGTAATAATCTTTTTTCACGAATATCTCGAAAACTAAGAAAGATATGTATGAAGAAAAGTCTGGCAAGTATCATCTTAAAATTCTTAAAATACTTATATTTTCGTGGCAAGTTTTATTTTATTTATCAAGCGGAAACATAGATTCTCATTATGTAAAAAATATCACTTTCTCCTAATTACAAGAAAAACAGAAGAAAAAGAAAAAAAACGTTTGCGAAAAAGACCAGTTATTGCATTTACGATAGCAGTGTTCAAATTCGCTAGCTCTCTACAGGTTTTCCAGTCTTCACTGCGGCTGGCCAAGTTACAAACGCTACAAACACTTAACGAACATTAACAGTAATTATTAACGACGCACACCGTATTTCATGTTGGAGCCACCTTGACATTGACATCAAAAAATTGTCCAAGTTGAGTGAAATCTTCACTTACGCGCGGCACAGATGGATTCGAGGTTTTCTACATCGGATAATCGATGATCGCCGACCGCGAATTTGTTCGCTAACTTTCCTCCTTTCCCTGTTCCAGCTTCACAGCTGTGAAACCGTTCGACTTGTTTGAATCAACTTCAGCAGTATCCATCGTTCTGAACGAAATCATCTTGTATATAAGAAAAATCTTGTACATCGAATATGATATACCCCGTACATAAGTACAGTTTAATGTCTTATTCGACGATTATATTATATTATCCCAAGTGGCCATCCTTCTGGGAAGTTGTAACAGTCTACAACATAACATGTCTATTGTAGAAATCAAAATGTGTATTTTAAGTATAAAGAATTTGTTTCAGTAATGCTGCGTGAAACGAGCGTGTCGTTCCGTTTCGACACAGAAACGTGCTCTTTCGACATCTCGAATGATCCCGCGCATCCTGTTCGAACCGTGATCACGTTGCGTGCACACGGAAACAGACCCGCGGAGATAGAGATCAGCGCTCTCGATGATGATGACAGCCATTCGTAGAAGGAGAAACGGAGTTTCGTAAAAACATGTGTTATTTTTCAAATCGAGGAAACGTGTTGCAATAATAAATTAACGATGAATCGTGGCAAAAGAGGAAGTTCTCTTTCGAGAATTCTATAAAAAGCATGTACCAAATGTTTCTCGATTCTTATTAAAATGGGAGGAGCCACCATCTCGGGCAACGTGACTTTTTATTATCGATTGATCGACAATTTTTGTCAAGTGTTGAAACAGAAGTCGCAACACATTTTGAATAGTTTTGTAAACACTTTATCTTATTTAAAGTTCCAAGATTAATGGAACGCATAATTTAATGTTTTATATTTAATTAAAGAAATATAATTATGTAACACAAGGATTCTACTTATAATATAGTTTACACTTAAAAGAATATAGAATATAAATTAAAAATCATATTTTAAATATTTTATAATCGCAAGTTAAGGAATATATATATGCGCACGTAAAAATGAAAAGAGAGACTAGATAGTATGGAAAAAGAAAGTGGTTATACGTATGTGTTATACCGAAACTTAGCCAGACGGGCCCAAAATTTGGAACTCGCTCACCGTACCACTCAACGTGCATAAAATATTTGATTGTAAATACAACACGCTTTATATGCATACCAAATCTAATACGTTCGTTTTTCTTTTATGGTTAATTAATCATGCACTTTACAAAGCCTCGTGCCGCTAACCCACTTTTGAGGCCAATAAACGATTTCTTTGGTCCACTTAGAAGACGAGCGTGTGCGCGAGCACGATACGTAAAAGAGGAGCAACCACGAAACGGACCTTCGATAACAAAACGGACATTGACATTTCTGCCGACACTCGCAAACATCGAATTGAATCGCAATCGAATATGGATGCACTGTTGTTCAGTGCACTCCGACACTTCAATTATTTGGATCCGAGCAAATTGCACTTAACTTCGAGATATTTCGATTTCGTATAGTAGGAGATATTAAAAAATATTTTTCAGAATATACTTGTTCCGGTATAATAATTGTTTTCTACTGCTGTAAAATTCAATAGTCATTTTTAATGTAGCGTATCAAACGTTAGACATTAGCACGTACTCAAATTTCATTTCACGTTCTTTTACCAACTGTTCTAATTAACAACTAATATTTTGAATATTTCTGGAATAGGTAATTGTTTCGTCGTCCCATTTGCCGACCTAATACGTGTCACAATTGTTTCTCAATTGCTTGAAATGTTTATTTAAATAATATATTAAATCCAATTAATAGTCATTTCTTCGTAATAAACTAATTATAAAAATCAAAGATTAAATTCAACGTTAATGAGTGTCAAATAAAATTAGTGGACTCGCGTAACTAGAAAAGTGGATACTTACCGTACACGCACGGAACTGGACAAAGAGTGTGGGGAGATTTCAACACAAGCACAAATGCAACCAACAAATTAACGACTCTATACTGCAACTTTGCAATCAATGCTTTTTAATAGGTCTCCATTTATCTGTCCGCGCCCTATAATAATTAAATTTTCTTATTTTTCATATATATGTTTTGTTCGTTTCTTTTGGCGACCTTTGACACAGAATACCGCGCCTATAATGATCAGTGTCTGTAATAGCAATAAATAGAATAATCCTCCATAATGATTAATAATCGTAATAATAATGACAATAATTGATAATGACGATAATAAATAGCGAGAATAATCGTGCTATTACTACTGCTACAACAACAACTACTACTACTATTACTACTACTACTACTACTATTACTACTACCACTACTAGTACTACTACCACTACTAGTACTACTAGTACTACTACTACTACTACTACTATTACTACTACCACTACTAGTACTACTACCACTACTAGTACTACTACTACTACTACTACTACTACTACTACTACTACTACTACTACTACTACTAATAATAATAATAATAATAATAATAATAATAATAATAATAATAATAATAATAATAATGATGATGATGATGATGATGATGATGATGATGATGATGATGATGATGATGATGTTGATGATAATAATAATAATAATAATAACAATTCGAGTCGTTGACTGTAAAAGTGGCTCGATTGTATTGCTCCCCGAATTTCGAAGGCGTTTCAGAGTACCGATTAGTACTCCGAGTCTATTTAATCTGCAACTATATCATACAGTATTACTAACTCTAAGCTTCTCTAATATCTCTCTCACTCTCTCTCTCTCCTTCTCTCACTTTCTTTCCTTTTCTCACACCCTCTTTCAAGTTCGATCCTCTACAAAATGTTTACGCTTTTCATAATGCTTGTGCCATTTTTTTCTCGCTTTCATTTTTTCTAATCGGTGCCTCACCATCGCAGCATGAAGATATTTTGCAACGTGCCAACAGAACGAATGATCACGAATGCTTGGTGCAACAGTTATCCTTGCAAATTACCTTTGATTTCGATCTATGCCGATAGGAAAAGTGATTGCGGATACGTGGCTGATACGTGTGTACGTTTACACCGGTTCGTCAGCAGTGTACCAAAACATTAAAAATAGGAAAGCTATTGGAGAATGATTAAAAACAAATTTTAGAAGAAGTTGTTGAAATTAGAAATTTTTAAATGTTCAAGTCTTTACTAATTTTTCAATTTTGCCTCAATCTTTGCCATTCTCTGCAATTTTTCAAAGTCGCGCAGACGACACTCATTTAATTGAGATTACAATGCGGAAATAAGACAAGTTTGGGTATATAGAAATTATTGAGCAAAATAACGTTATTCGCAGCAAGGTATACGATTGTTAGCAATCGATTTAACAAATCGTAATCAAAATGCTTTTATATAACTTTTGATCGACAGTGTATAAATACACAAGTTCACGTACGTATAGATGTATGCGTATATAAATAGGTATTCATTATTTATCCGATCAATATATTATATATATATATATATATATATATATATATATATATATATATATATATATATAACTCACAATTTCAACGTTCCCACGAGTTTTCATTGGTATTTCATTGACTATCTTGCTGGATCGTGGACTCGATATCTCAATTCGATGTAGTTATATCGAAATCAAAAGCAACGAACACAGCTATATAGTCTCTACAGTGTATACGCTGACAGCTATGTATGTATGTATCTACAGGGTGATCCGTTCCAATTGGGTATCGCATATTTCACGGGATATTGGTCCTTAAATTTGAACGTACAGAGATTGTAGATGCGAAAAGAATTAATGGATAAAGCAGGCATAAACTTGTGCTTGCCAGATAATTTAATTTATTACAGAAAAATTAAACTGCAAAATATAAATAAAATATCTATAACTTGTATTTAAAACGTTTGCGTTTTATTAAATTAACTTTCATTTAACTTGGTCTTTCCGTTCATTGTTCATTAGACAAAAATCACACGTAATTGTGAAATGTACAATTTTCTCTTTTACTTTCACAAAATGACTAAGTTTTTAGTAATCTTTCTGTAGGGGGGAACTAGAAGCATTCTCAAGCATTTACTTTTTATTTTATATTCACCGTCGATCGGTTTTTAAAAGAATCTAAAAGGACTCTAAATGTTTCCGGTGTCTTCCATTCAAATTTTGTCCACCGTTTCGGTACAACATATTAAAAAACGGATCAACCTGTATACACTCGTTCACGGGACTAGTGCTAAACGTTCGCGTACTGTACGAGGTAAGTAAAATTCTACACAGCTCTAACACGAACACGAACACGAGCATCGAAATCAACGCAAAATCGAATCGTTCAAAACACTTTTCGCCGTTTTTGTTCACCCTGAAACTTCGATACTCGCGTTTACGATAAAATTCGAGCAGAAACGTTCGCATACATCGACCACAATGGTAGAAAATCGATCCAACTGTTATCGATACCAACCATCTTTCTCCTAATATTTCGACGTATACGTTGCTCAAATTCATAAACTTTTCTTTTCTTTCTCGAGAATCTATGCTAATGACTAGGATAGTAGGATAAATTGACCTATGCGAAATCAACAAGCCTTTCAACAATTCCGTCAATCAATGATTAATCTAAACAACAACAAATTTTCTTTCAAATTTCCGGAAAATAAATGTCACGTTATACAAGGTAAAAACGCAACGAGGCTCGATCGCTTGTTTATTCTAATTTTCTCCATATTTCTGACAGACCAGAGGTTATGCAAACTTCCATCTTTTAATAGGAATTAGAGTTGTATATCTCCTTCTTTTTCCATCTTTAACTGTACGTTTTTAAACCATAATTTGTGTTTGTGTGCGCGCGCATGTGTGTGTGTGTGTGGTCGCATGGAGTGTACTTACGCTCGAGTAACACAAATATTGCAACGAGTTCGCAATTATTTTAGAATCTAACATATATAAGATGGATGTACCAGTAATAATTAGCATTTTAAATACCTTTTCAACTATACAAATAAAAGACAAATCCGTCGAAGTGAGCCCAAGCATAAAAAAAAACAATTATTATCCTTTTCCTATCATAGTTTCGCAAGATGTACAAAATGCTAATTCTTATTGGGTCAATCTGTACATGTATGCGGATTGTTATACCAGTAGCTCAGGTGTACTTTCTTTGGGCATTTTATTTGTATCCTAAATTTATAAAAATTAAAACCAAAATCGATAACATTATTTCTGCATCTACAACACGCGCGGTAAGGATGAAACAGTACACTCCCATCCATAAATTGGATACGGTTTTAAAATGATATCTTAGAGTTCTCGTATCGAATTATTATATTATTCGTGTACTACCAAAGGTTAAGGTGCTTCTAAAGTCTTATTGGTGACTTATGGACGGAAGTATACGTAACAGTATATTGATAAAAAATGTACTCATTAAAAAAACAATAAAAAACGTTTATATGGTGCATTTGTTTTACTTATTTTTCTTCTTGCAGGAAAAGCTACTCCACACGACCACTTATGTAACACTGCGTACCATTACGTTCACGCGAATGCGACCACTGAAAGATTAAACGTTTTCTTCCGTTTCCATTTGGTTTTCTCTTTGTACCGAAACTCGTGTGTCTTAGACTATTTGTCGAACGCGACCATGCTAGCCTAAGTCTCTAAGTCGTCTAACTTAAACGTAAGTGATACGAAAGGTACAAGCGATATATCTCTGTACGTATGAAGACACGGTCTGGAACAGTCTGGAAAAAGGAAGAAACTCGAAAAACGAGATCGATCCGATTTATCTATACTGAGAAATGAAATTTGGGTACTTCTTGGCGACTTATTCTAGTCATTTGAATCATTATTTTTGTTTTCCCAAGGAAGAACAAAGATTCCTTTGCATATCCTTCAAAATGGTTGAATAGAAGTCAATTGATTTCCTCTCGCTGTAAACTGTATTCTTGGAATTCTGTTTCCCTTTTACCGAGCAATTTTTTTCTAGTAATCGGTAGTTCTAAATATTTATTGTCTAAAAAAATAGTAGAGAAAGAGAGAAACATCCTATCTTATTCCTCAAGTTTCTATCCCCTTCCAGAGCACAAAACGTTCATCGTGATATAAGTCCACGTGTCTATTACAATATATCGCTCTAATTGCATAAATACTCTGTGTTGGTAATTTTAATAAGTGTATATAACGGGTGTCACGAATATTCCTATCGATTACTCACCGGATGTTGAATCATGGCAGACGGAATTCTTTACAATCGTCTATATATGTATATCACGTATGCTGAGTTATCGATCTGATATTCGTAACATAGTGTGTTGTGATGCTATAAAATCGCGTGCGATTATTTGAAAACGTCCGAATCTGAAATATTCACCACGAGACGCGACTAGAAATGTGTTTCGGATCGTGTTCAGATTGCATTGCTGAGACGATTATCGCTATATAATACGATCGATTCTTTGGTATCCTTTCCTTTGTTCTTCTAGAGTTAGAATACTTATCATAGTAAACAGTAATAGTATAGTTACTTTTGGTATAGTCAGTTATATCACACTAGAGTCCATGACTTCTGATGGGAATTGTCACACAAATTCTTTCTGTCCTAAGAGTTCCGCCTGCAGAACCCTGGAACATGACAATTTAGACAATTTGAGGTTAAACTACGAGATTTCGCTATTTCTACTTATATATCATTGCAGCGTATCATCACGATTGCAATCACAATCGCAATCAAGATGACTGCGCGATTTTTAATCAAATGTTTTATCATAAGTCCGTTATGATTTGCGAAATTTGTTTTATAGTTCATATATTATAATAGTTTTAATCATTATTACAAGCGTTATGGGGTTAAATAAATATGAACATACATGTATGCGCTGCACTTACGCTTTAATTGATATTATAAATAATACATTAAATTGATGAACTGAATTATGTAGTATGAAAGTAAGAGAGACTAACTATGTGATATACCGACTGTGCTTTCGCGCCTTGAAGGCGGAGACCGACTCCAGCGGTTGTATTTTTCGCATTCTTTGTTCTTTTGGCGATTTAGTCAGTAATTCTTCCTTTATCCCATCTTTCCGTTCTGCAACTTGCCGGAAGAATGCAACGCCTCCTTTTAATCATTGCTGAATTGTCCGATTGTATTTTTAATATAACTAGCCGTTGTAATCCTTTTGAGCCAACATTTTTTAGATATTCCGTTTACTCTGAAGCGATTGTGCCGCTTCGTTTGTTGCTCTGTAGAGAATGTGTGTGAGAGGGTAGGAAGGAAAAGAGAGGAAAGAACGTTTCGTCCTGGGTCTGCTGGTGGACGAAATCGGTGACTTAGATTACTGTGATTACCTCTTTACTATGCAATATTCTAACCCATTGTCAATAAGAAATCGTTTCTTGATCGTGTTCTCCTGTTCTGTTCCCATAAAATAATTCTTAATAACATTTTCTACTTTGTACATATCACGTTTTTCTTTTCGCGAATGTTATAGAACAACTGCTTCCGCCAATGGACTGAACCGGCAATGAACCGCAAACGTGCGAATCGATTAATTCATAGCACATATATCTTTGGTTCGTCTTACCTTCAATTTTTAGCACGGAACTTTTCTTGCTTTCCCTACATAGCAAACATCGCACACAATTTTGCAACTTACATTATCAGATTTGGATAATTCCTGTTGCCAATTGCATTAATGCTAACATGACAAAATCATTGATGCTACGTTGATGCTCGATTTTGAATACTTAAATTGTTCAGCTTCGCTATTCCTTCAACTAATTTTTGGCTCGAGTATTTCGTATCTTGATTCATAATTTTTTTAATATTAATTCTTTATTTCTCTCCTCTATTTGGGAAACTGACATTAAATTCTTCTGGACAGTTGACGCAAAGTATACATTATTCGGAATAACTTGTAAGGGCCCGGAAAAGCCCGTGGCTGGCACCGCAACCCCCATAGTTTCATTCAAGTACTTTTATTATTATCACTTTAATTTGGCACCGCTTCTTCCGGCAAGTATCAGTATTAATTACTATGTTATCTATTCCCTTTGCGTGTAACACTGCACCAGGGTTACATGGATCAGCTGTTGTATTTATCACTATTTATCACATGTATATCGTTCTCTTGAAAACTACAATTCGTACTCGAGTCTCTCGTTTCTCTTCTTCTTCTCGTTTCGTTCTTTCACTCGACAATACTTTGCAATATATTCTGTCTTCTTACAATTGAAATGGGTAATACTACTAGGTTTAAAATTTCTAGGTTTATCATAACTTTGTGCTTTTCTGTGTGCTCCCTTTGCCTTCCATTTTGTGGACGTTCTTTGATCATAAGAAACTTCTCAGCTGACAAAATTGTCAATGCCATATTCAAGTTGAACGCAGCTATCTGGAAGGCTTTATATTGTAAATTGTTAGCAATAAGTTATGCTCTTGACATGTACGAGGACATTTATCCTTCATTTGTAGAATCATTACTCGTGATTTGGGTTGATGTACTTGTTCTTTTCTAAGCTTTCTAAGCATCTGATCAGAGCGGTCGCACACCCTTCAACGTGAATTCGCTGTTCCATGTTCGGTAATTCCCGTTAGATGGCTTACATATTTGTGGATCTCTTCTATTATTAGGGGCTCATAACCATCTTTATACGGTTAAATAAAAGTGAACGTATACATGCTACATTTACAATTTAATATGAATTATGTGATATGAAAGTAAGATGCAAGCGAAAAAAAAAAGAACAACTAGTAGGACATTGCGATAGTATCCTTGCAGCGGCAGGCAGAGTGACCGAGAGGGAGCTCAAATATTTTATTGTGGCGTTCCTGTATAATGCATCGGTAAAACAACTCGTAAAATATTCGGCTAGGGGACATTCTGAGGTTAAGTCGATCGGATGCGAATGGGTTTAAACGATACTAGAACTGCAATCAGAATTCAACTATAATGAATCCCTTTTGAGACAGCTTTAATCGACCATTTTATTGCACTTTAACAAATTATAGATTTGGTTTTTATTAATAACTCGTTAACGGAACCGAAAGGGACAATCACTTCTGAAGCGTTGTTTGGCGAGTTTTTATTTAATTGATTTACCTGTCATTGCTTAGCGGACGTGAACCTAGCCAACTTCAATTGCACGGGATTAGAAATTTTCACGTGGACAGCAATGTCCCCTACTGGAGATTCGCGAACGTCTTGACCACCGACTGCCACCACTCGATCTCCTTTGCAGATTTTACCGCTTTCCAAAGCGCTACCACCGGGTAACTAAACAAACCATAGAACGAGAAACGTGTTAAAAAGAGAAAACGTTGAGTAATTATTAGATCGTACAATTTATTCGTGTTGACTGAAAACGAGCAAGTAGTGGTTTAATTGTTTCACGTGAATATACGTACTAGGTCTGACACGTATGCTCCTTTGCCACTTTTGTATCCCGTTAAACAGAGACCAACTCCTTTGCCCGATTTCTTCTGCAATTCAACATCAATTTCTTCTTCCGCTTTCTCATGTCGGTGCACCACCATTGTAATCTGCAAAATGTTAAATTATCGTTCTAATATGAGTTCGGTGATTAAAGATCGGAAGAGGCCTACTTTATCTATATGCGCTCCCGCTCATAAGTACGAGGACACTCGCTTGATAGCAACAAATGCTTGAAAAACATTGTACAGTTTGAAAATTGCTGAAGAACTAAATGTACACATGTATTCTAGTTTGTACTCTGGTACTGAACGTTTTTAATTAATCATATATCTTATACCAATAACATTAACTCGAACATACGCTGTTCTTAATCATGTCTTCTCTGCGTTGCACTGTGACTCAATGCAAACTTTATAAAATATAAATGTAAAAGTAACTAGATTAAAATGTTACGCTTATTTACGTGGAAGCACTCAAGTATAAGCACAATAGTAAATCCATTTCTCGCATTTCTGATCCTTAGCGACTTTTTCCTTTACTATTTTTTTCTTATATGTATAAAAAAAATTATGGGTTGGAAATGAACGGTTCTCTTAAAAAACAGATGCTAAATATCTCACGATTGGTAATTAATTAGAAAAAAAAAAAAAATACGCTCCTTCCGATCCTTGAAAGTAGATCGTAAAAGTTTCGAATTTTTCCATACAAGTAGATTCTTGTAATAGTAACACTTATAATGAGCTGAATTGTCATGTATTGCGGCGTTTATCAGAAACACTTTTGGAGTGGCCACATATTATAAAAACATTTACTTGCGAAAGGGCCTTAGGCTTGCAAAATAAAAATATGCTTAATATTTTTTACTGCAAAAACGACTTTATAAATGAAGGCATTAATTTATAAATAATTAGCTCAGATAATAATAGTTGATAAACACCGATGATATTTGCTAATTCCCTAATAAAATTTTAGTTTGGAATGCTACATGGCACGACTTTAGTTACGGAAACAATAAGGAGAAGAGCGTATCGTATGTATACCTCAAGGATTACAATGACGGCGATTCGGATTATCATAAATTCGCATTGTATTTTTTTCAAAATATTGACGAAAATATATTGTTGGAGGGAAATAAAAATTTCCTTAATAAAAATTAAATGCTGTCTAACGTGTTGAAAAGAAATGCTAAAATTTAAATAAAATTTTCAAGATATGTTTTTGAAATTCTGCACGTACGCCTCCATTTCCACAAACAAACTTTAATACCATTTAAATGATAGTGTCGAATCACGTGTCAACCGTTGAGTATGCTAATATCTAAAAAGAAAATAGGAGTATTGCACCAATGCAATGCACCAATTTTAGCAATAAAAAATGCATTGTTTTTTATTTTTAGTAATTCCTTTCAACATGTTACGAAGCACACGGTTCTTGTTAAGAGAATCTAGTTTTCGAAGGACCAAAAATGCTTTGCGCAAATATTATATTTTCTTTTCTTCTTCATTTGAAAGTTTTCAAAACTCACTAAAATTATAAAAATTTAATTTTTCGCAAAAATGTGCGTATTAAAAAAAAACATACTAAATTTGCGAAAGAAAAATACGTTCCGTATACTTGCACTCCATAAAACTATGTACGTATAAGTTTTCATAGAATATATTTTTGTTTAATTTTTGTAAAATTCACGTATAGTTGAGCTAAATTCTCTAATAGCACGTACAGTCCCTGAAGCTTTTAGCACAGCAGCATGAGCGTTATCGTGCTCCATCTCTTTGAAGCTTTGACCGCACATGTCGAGTATCTGGTCTCCAGCTTGCAATCTGCCGTCTTTATCGGCCGCTCCGTCCGGAAACACTTCAACGATGAAAACTCCTTTCTGAAATTTAGCAAAACAACCGGTGTTCTATAAATACTGCGAACTACAACTATAATATTATATATTTAATCTTCTGAACTCGTTAACAATAGACAAGAATTGATTAATGTTAAAAAGCAATTGCTTATAAAACGTGTAAAATTTACCAATGGTGTGTCGGAACCACCAGCTATAATAAAGCCGATGCCTTTATCCTTATCCTTTTGAAATTCGATCGTTGTATCTCTGCCAGGCACGATCTTGCAATCTTTCGGATCCTGCGGTGGTTCTGGTTCCGGTGGCTTTTCTGGTTCTTTACGAGATGAAGGAGAAGGAGAAGTACCGCCAGCTGATGCTAAATTATTATTTCAAATTAGTGACCGTCGAATTCAGAGACGAATGTAACGCGCATATCCTGGATATTTACAGAATCGAATTAATTACCTGCAGGCTCGGGAATGATGCCTTTCGCCCTGTCTTCTTCTTCTTTGGCAACTTTTTTTTGATTCGGATTGCACACTGTGAGCGTTACAACACCTTCTGCTTTTTTTAAAAGACTGGTGGCCTGCAAATAAACAACTGAGTAACAAATGTAACACGAGATTAATCACGTTTGTTGCTTCGTCTTGTTTGTAACAACGAAAAATTAAATTCAACGCTTTTTAATTACTTAATCATTTTAATTACTTAAGGCAATAATTTCTTTTTTTTTTTTTTTTTTTCTTCCATATTATTACAATATATATATTCGCGCGTGAATAATATTGTTCGCGTCGTTATTAAATTATAAACTACAGTTTAGTGTGTTCGAAAACTGTAACTGTTGAAGAAGAAATTGATAGAAAAGTACCTCGTCATACGTTGAACCTAAAAGACAATCCATGTTCACGGCAAGAATCAAATCACCCACTTGTAAACCAGCCTATAACAGATAAGCAGTCAAAATATTACGTATAGACTGGAGAAGTTCATGCACGAATTGACGTAATAGCGCTAAAGTAAGCGTCAGTAGTTTAGACCGTGCAAGGCCACGCGCGTATAGATTAATAGACACGCAAAAATGAAGGGTGTTTCAAAATGACAATACGTCTCCGTTAGATTATTATCGTCACGATGCACTGCTGCAGGACATTCTGGTAGGCCAAGGCTAAGAACAAAAAAGAGATAATCATGCGCGGTTTCCATTCATATCCGGCACTATATACGTGTTCACAGACGGTGTGTATATATAGGTGTTCACAGTTCGGTGAATAACATCTGAAACGATTATTTTCAAAGGACAGAGAGTAAAAGTAATTACCTGTTCCGCAGCGCTGCCTTCTTGAATATCCGAAATGAATATACCTTGGCCAACCTCCGCGTGTTTTCCTTCGATAATCATTATTCCCAGTCCGTACTGGCCCTACACATGGAAAGATCTACGTGTAGTAATCGAGTAATGGGTGGTACGGCATCTTTTGAAATTTACAAGTTCAACTTGCCTTTTTCACCGGTATATTGCGAACTCCTTTATACTGCTTGTACATTTCTGACTGTAACAGAAAGATACCAAAGTTATATTCTTCCAACGAGTTAATATAAAATGTTGTACACTATTGAGAAATGAAACAGGAAATCTAATCTGATAAATGAAAATTCAGACGTGTACTTGAATATTTGAAATTAGACTTACATCATCCAGTGTTGGAGGGAATTGAGCAATGGGCTTTACAGCAAGGTCATTAAGGGCGCTGCTCCTCCTACGAATCAGATCCCAATTGATTATCTTTTCCATTCGAAAACATTTTCGAATATAAAACAAATCTAAATGTTTTACCGTAGAACAACAATTTTAAAACAGGTACCAGCCATTCCTTTAATTAAGGCAGACGCGTTTAAGTGACATCGTCCTTGCAGAACACAGCCATTCACCTGAAACCATCATTCGGTCGAGAGTAAATGTTAAGAATCGGATGAAATTCAACCTGTAAATGTTGGTTTTTAGGCTTTGTTTTTCAGGTAATCGAGTTTGAACGTTTGCCAGGTGCACGTGCGCTCGGGCAGAAATTCATCGACCCATCTTTCGGTGATTTATCACTCGCAAACATGATTTTGTTTGTATACAGAAACGATCGAGAGTCAAAAACTGATCCGATCGACAGTTTATTATCAAGGGAAAATATTTTTTAAATCAATTTCGCGTATTAAGTTTATCAATTTAACTTTGGCATATACTTTATCATTTTATTATAATACCTATTACATCGTTTTCGAATCGATACAACTTTAAACGTACTTTAAACACTATCCTATAACTGTAGCGAAAGATTTCAGAATAAAACTCTGAGATTCATGATCTCATCGAAAAGATTAGAGAACGAATAAACAAAATTTTCGTTTTGCAACTTTGAACCATAATCAAGAATACTCGAGAGCAAGAAATCGTACGAGTTGGAAGAAAAAAATAAAAAGTAAGAAATGTAGAGCATACCTCGAGTATCTCGTCGCCAACCAAAATCTCGCCAACTTTGTGAGCGTTTCCCTTTGGATTAAGGCCGCAGACGAATACTGCCATTCGATTTCGATCTTTATGTCCGGCTAATGAAATGCCCAAACCACGTCTATCTTTCTCCACCTTTATCAATAGCACTTTGTGTCCCAGCGAATGATACTTCTTTTGAACTTTCACTGTTAGGAGAATAACGTTATGTACCATTCGTTAAAATTATTATTTCAACAACCGAAGGAAAGAGAATAACATTTGAGAAATTTTGAAAATCGCTAATCGATTAACCATGTTCTTAGTTTCCTAGTCCGAGACATACATATGTATCCACCTACTTACAATATTGCTACGTAGTACGTTTTATATAGTAAATACTATTGTAGTACGATTGGCTGATACGAATTTTTCCAGTACGATTTATAATTTAGTCGATACAATTTCACGTTTTCCAAAATAGTAAGGTACATTAAATGATATTCTTTTTCCATTTACGGTTATTGATCGTTAAATCGTGGCAAATAAATTTGAAAATTATAAATTCAATTTCAGTTTTAGAAATTCGAAAAGTTCGAGAAATATTTATAATTCGTTGCAACTTGGGTTATTTTGATAATTAAATAAAAATTGAAACAACAACACAGTATTCTAATGAAGTGTGTAACCGATCAATTTATAAATTACATACTGTTCGTGTAACCGAACTCGTCTTCCTGTTCAGGATCCGCTTCGATTTCTGCCTTGGAACGCTTCACGTTTCCAGCGCTTTTCCTCGAGATCTAATTTCAATGATTATCAACGTCACTTTGAAAATGCGATATATTTGGAAATTTCACGTGGTATTTAAATTTCGTTACCTCCATGCCAGCTTTCGTATAAACGTTACCCTCGAGTTCTCGCGTGTCCTCCTCGGAACTTTCGTCGGAGGAGTACTTCCGCCTTGGAGGCTCCGCCGGTTTCGGAACATTGTCCTCCTTTTCCTCGCTCACCTCGCGTAATATACCTGGATTCGAAGGCGGTGACGGCGCCTTCTTACGAATCGACTTTTTCATGGAGGATCTTCGATTTTTAAACCGAACAACTACTTTAGTTACTTCGCGACGTATCAACGGACAATGGAAATTTATGGTAAGTGGGAAAGTTTTGCATTTGAATTTCTAGTACATTTAATTTTCTCATAATATTGTGAATAGAAATTTTCGAAATCGTGCAAGTTAATGTATTTAACGAACATCAGTTAAACCTCAATTAAAAATGCCGAAGAAAAACTAAGTTTAGCTGTATAGATTTAAATGTTCGACGATTTAACGTAACATAAATAAATAAAGCTGTTGAATCACCTTCGCGAACTGGATCCTGCGCCATCTGAGTCTTTTTTACTTTGCCTTCTGAAATCCGATTTTGAGCTACCTTGTTTTCCTACCTCTGCGGTTCCACCCTGCAAAACACGTAAAAAGTAATTGCAGAAAATTAGAACGTTCTTACAAACATCACACGCTTTAAGATTCCTATCCATTTGCGTACAGAATATCGTGTCGGAGCTTCGGAAGTCAATCGATATGAGTCAACTTTGCTGCAACTGATTCGCATTATTTTTTATAATTCAAATATTTTAAACGTTCATTTGACTTCTGAAACCGTCAATTCAAAAATTTCGTTCCATTGAAAGCGCTACACTTTTATTTATAATATCCTTTAACAACATTTTCGTAAATTGTAAACTGCGGTTTCGTACTTGATAAAATCGGAAAACATTTCCTATTGTCCTTTATAACTTGGAGTACTTAAATACAGTTTACGTATTTGGAAAATTATAATCGATAGGATAGGTAAAGGACTAATTTCCCGAACAAGTGTCCACTGTAGGGGTACTACGTCTAATGAATACCAAGAATGAAATAAAAAGAGTAAGTGCCGTGATAGCTAGTTTCTTATAAAGTATAGAAGAATCGAACGATATGCTTTTAAGTAGAAACATGGGACAGTGGTTTTAGCTCTATTAGATTCGCGACACAAATTATATAGTGGTATTGACCGCCCAATGAGAATGGACGGCAGTAAGTAGATACAGCTGGTACCAATCGGACAGCCGCGTCGCGCATATAGTTCAGCGAGGCATGTACGCTGAAACTACAACAATCCATACATACGATGTTCCAAATATACGAACATTTCGTATATCGAACGAACAAAAATCAGTGAAAACACCGCGGGGTAAGTCACAGACAATGCTGAGAGCGGTCTAACGCGGAATACAGTTTCGGTCGCGATCAAATTGATCGCAAAGCACCGACAAGAATACGTAGCACGTATATTAATTCCGAGAAACCATCGAACAACGTTGAGAAAGTGGGAGCGAGAGATTGTCTAAAATTGGTAGCTCGCGGCGGAGGGCGCGCGTACGGGCACGCTCGATCGTAACATTTCGAACAGAGGACGCGTCGCGAAATAGACCGACGACCAGATCCTCTCCCTCGTCGGACCAAGTCATAACACAATCGATCCCGTTCACCGAATTAATTTACATCGGACTGTCAAGGTCCCTTTTCCCGTTGCCTTTATTAATACGCGACGAATGTCGTTATCGCCGCTTCCATTAGCTGATTATCGTCGAATCGATTCGCGTTAATTGAATGGCATTCGAAATGGATGTTTTCTTTCTAAGATATAAAGAATGCGATCGAAAAGAAGCGAACAACACCAACCGACAGGTCGTAAACGTATTCGAACGTCCTGGATAAAATGATTCCTCCGTTCGACCGTCAGATATCAAACGTAGATCCCATTGAGATCGGGAGATTTGAAGAATAGCAAAGCGAGAGAACCGTAGTCACCGGTCGATCGACGCACGAATCGGGCGGTTAGCTGAAAAAGAGACGACCCACCTGTATCACTTCCGGCCTGTCGGACCTGACCGGCGAGACTGACGATGCCTTCCGTTGAATGGACGCCGTAGGGCTGTCGGACAATCGACTTCGGCCGTTCTGTCTTCTTTCCTCTTCCTCCGCGTCGTGTTCGTTGTTCTGAAAAATGAAACGGAACAGGATAAATCGATAGATAAAAGGAAATAGTAACCAAAGGCGCGATCTACAATTGTAATTGATTTGAACGGCGTTAAAACGCTTTGGGACTCGCTGGTGGCACGCGACGACGCGAGCTGATCGAAATAGTGGAAGAAGAGTAGGGGAAAAAAGTGGAAAGAACGAATCGACTAGCTAGGTGCTATTTCGGTGGCGCGGAGCATCCTGACTGGATTTCTCGTGGCCATCGGTAAAATATTCAATGCGGTGGCGTGTTGAGTTGTTGCCAGAAAGGAACGCGGTGATTTAAAGGCGTGCGAGCGCGCGTATTCGGTCGCGATCGCCGATAGCAGCAAGTCCCGCAACGTTACACGCGCCACTCCCACGGAATCCGATTAATGCCTGTTTTATTAGATTTCGCCATCGTACGAGACTCGCCACGCGTTCCACTGACTGGGCTCAAGGATCCGCGGAACAACCTTTCGATCGTTCATCCGTACTCTTCTTATAGAGTATAGAATTTATCCGCTTTTATGCGTACGGGTCTTAGTGTGGATCGAACGTCGAACGTGTTTCGATGGATCCGATATCCTACGTGTGAATTTCAGTTGAATTTACCATTAATCAACAGGGATCAGCTGTGGTGGGATATTTTTCGTGACCCTCGAGCTTAGGAGTCTGTCGAGTAAGGCTTAGGTGCGTGATCTACTTCCAACTTTGGGAATTTACTTGTGGATTTCTACGTGTACTTTCGCATAAGCTGATTCGTGTTGAGAACAAATTTTTTAAATAACGCTACAAATACTCTTCACCTGCATAATTATATGAAAATCTAACTCTATGGAATGGTACTAGATGCGACTGAATTGTTAATACCGTTTCAAATATTTAAAATATGATTCGGATGATTGGTTAGTTTCCTTTATAGAATGATTTATGGATATTTAGTAATCATGAATCACGTTTTCATTTGGAATGTTCTACGTCTAGAAGGAATATCGTCACCTATACGAATACAGCTGAGAAAACTATGTCTCTAGATTAAAAGAATGTAAAGAAAATTTAGTTAAATACCCATCGGATTGATCACTGCAATTTCTAACAATCTCAAAATAAAACACGTAGAAAATGAACTTGTTGTGAACACTGCTGCACAATTTTCTTTCTTTCGAATAGTCTCGGATACTTGCAGGAAATCCCAACACCAGCTTCCCCAAGTTTTCAATCCGCAATCCACTTGTTACCAAGAAAAGAAGTATAAAAAAAAAAAAGAAAAAGAAAGGAAAAAATTACAATCAGTATCACCGATCTTGAATCATGTCCGACGCGAACCGACTCTGATTAGCGAAGTCTATCCTCCTGGTGGGCGAACGGGGGTCGGAGGGGCGGGCGGCCAACAACGAGCACTAACAACGCGTTTGCGTGTATCCATGCAACGTACATACACCGAACGAGACGCGTTTGCGTCCTCCAAAGAGGCGGTGCATCGCGACGCTGTTCCGTCGAAGCAACGTCTACCAGCCGATTTCGTACATGAAACTGCCAAGCGTCGACATATCGTAACCGAGAGAGAGAGAGAGAAAGAGAGAGAGAGAGAGAGAGAGAGAGAGAGACGGTAGACTTGATCAGAAGGGGTTGCCGCCGCTACTGGAAGGGATGCCGATGGTCCATGGTGTGTCGATGATGGACGGTTCGTTGCAACCACGTCACCCACACTTTCTCACTTTGTTCTTGACTCATTGCCAATCCACACCCCTTCCACACTTTACATAGACTTGACCCATCCCCTTTCAATCGTTGTTCTTCACCATATGCCTTTAGCTTCTGTACTATATTAATTTTGTCTTCTGAACTGTTCCGTGGAATTTGACATATGAAGGAGAAAAAAGTTTATCTTCATATGGAGCGTTCGAATTTGTGATGTTATGCAAGTGTGCACGAGTATAGTTTGTTTTCTTCGACTGTACATTTTCATTAAGATAACTCTGTGAATTTATGATATAAACAAACATTTTGTTTTCGTTACGTTACTTTCGTTTTGGTCGGAATTCAGTTATTAATGGATATCTTAATGAATAGATGTGAACTATTACGCGCTTCTTGATGATTTAGTAATTTAAGAGGAAGGTTCCATTATTGAATCATAGTAGAGTGGAATTCAATTATTTCCTCAAGGGAATTAATTAGCCAGAATTATCAATACCTTTGCGCGCGTATTAAATAAAAGGCAACTTGTGACATAGAGTAATTGTTTAAAGAAGTTATGAAAAAACTAGGCTATAGTTGTTACCATCGCGTTTACTTTTTAGAAAACTGTTTTAGAAAGTTGTTCGAATTGCAACAGCTCATTCTTTCAATCGATTCAAGTTTCCTTTGCTAGCAATTTTCTCGATAGAATAAATTCTCACTATAAAACCCACTCGGAGTTCCAACTGGATAACTTTCATATCAAAAAAGAGAGGGTAATCCTAACAGGTAAAAAGAATAACGAAGGCCAATGAAAGGTATTTCGCTAAATTTCAGGGAAAGTAGAATTATTTCTAGAAACGTTACAATTATTATTTATATGTTACCATATCAGTTGGAAAAGAATAGAGTTGAAAAAAAAAATAACAATCAATTTTTATTAATAAAAATCTTTTGTTCTAAACCTCGAAAGCTAAGAAAAGCGCAAATTCATGCATGGTTTTGTACAATTCTCGTGATATGCGATCAAGCTGTCAAAAGCAAACGAAATGTTGTCCAAAGTTATGGAAATAAAAGCGTTTTCTTCCATCGCCGTTCGTGGTACCAGCCTGTCTTCGACACCGTTTGCTCCGATTTGCATGATTCTCGTTCTGTTTCTGTCTTTCACACCGTTTCACCAACGTCCCCCCACCCACCCTGCCATCCCCCCTCGTCAGCTGGTTTATTGGAAAGATCGACCTCGATGCACCGTACACGTACAAGGGATGTTCTATAATGGTTTTGCCTATACATTACTCTTTTCCTTTTTGGTTTTTCTTTTTTTTGCAGCCTCTTTCCATCTCTCTTTCTCCTGTTCGTTTTGCGTCGTTTAGTCTCTTTTCATAGGGATGCAGAACGAAGTTTTCGAAGACAATTGTTTATGTTATTCGAACGAATGTTTTATAATTAAAATCTTTCATAGTTTAAATTATAGACAGCATATTCGGTAATTTATTACTTAAAATTGTAATCGTACTTCAAATTTTCCATCCTATTTATAATTTAGATATTCAATAACGTAAGTATTACATGAATGTTCTACAATTTAAATGTCGGGCCACTTGAATTTTTGATGATTGAATTATACTTTATAATCGGAGTTTTCTATAATTAAAATATTCCGAAACTTCCAATAAACATTTTTTCCTTTCGTTGCCAATCTATTGTATATTTTCTATTCATTGCACGTTGTCTTACCAAAACACATATTATTTCCGCTAAGATTAAACTTTGATTCTAACGATAAATCGTTAGAGAATAACTAATCATTGAGGCAGGAATGGAGAACCGAGGTATCGAGATTTACTGTACGATACTGTACGTTCGAGCGCTAAGCGCTCCTGCCTAGCTTCATTTGACATTTCAAAATGCATGTTTTCGGAAGACGTATCGCTATTTATCACTCGAGATATTTGCAATCAGAAATAGATAATGATCGTAATAAATGGATTAACGACGACATTCGTATTATTATCATTGTAATCTTTTGTAACTTATCACCTTAACGTTTCGACTTTTAGAAAAAGAAAAAAGAAATAAGAAAATTATTTTATAAACGATGACATTTTTTCTTATCCATTTGTCATCTACGGTTTAGCTAGTTTGATGAAAAATTGCGTAGCGTCTCAGATAGCTCATTAAATTCGAAAGTTAGTAAAAGTACATCGCGGAAGTGAATTTTTTGAAACCTCATCATATCTATATTAATTATTTTTAATTATTGTAGTAATAATAATAGTAATAATAATAATATTAGAAATATATACGGTTGCATTTATTTGTTCAGGCGCACCATTCTTTCAACGTTTGAAGATGCACGGTTTCTAATGCCGTCTTTTATTAAATATATTTGTTGTTCATAGAAGCACAGTTCACAACCGCGTTTTTCATTTAAAAAACTAATAATAACTACAAAAATGATAATTACAGATAAGAATTAGTTTCGAATGTATATTTGAAGTAGTTAAAATATGCTTTTATAAACATGACATCGCATAGAAATACTTAACTTTAACTTTAAACTTCAAATAAAATAAGAACGAGCTATTGTTCATTATTAAATCTTCTCTATTGAATTTTAATTGATATTTGCTCTATACGGACGCAGTCGACCGCAGACTGTGTGTGACAATACGAATGATATATTTTTCAGAAAAATGCAAAAATTCTTCTTTAGTTCTTTATGAAATCCGAATTTTATATCAGTTTATTACGATTTAAAAAAATTTAATTTATTATTTCTATATTAAACGAAGAATTATTATCAGAAGTAATTTATTGTTTCTACATATTATACGACGTTTGTTCCGACTGTTTGCCTCCCCTTTCAAAACGATGAGAATTAAATCGTTTAAGTTTACATGCGTCATCGGCCGATGTTCCGCAGCAATTCCGTAGATTACAAGGGGACTTCATGGTCCAAAGCTTATAATTTTGTTCGAAACAAAATTTCGAACATTCTTTCGCCATAGACTCAAATATAAGGTACTCTGCTTTGTAAAAAGTCAATTTTGGCCATTGATTGATAAAAATAGGTACAAAGACTCGACTAATTGGTTTGTATGTACGTAAACAGCTGTTTCACGGAAAACATTTTTCTGCATTCGTCGAATAACCTTACTATTTGATTTTGCTATAACGCGGTTCTCAAAAATTGTAAATTCTCAATTCGATAAAGGGACGAAAATGATGAATAACAAAGATACGATGTGTAAAGCAGCGCGATGTAACGCGGTGTAGCTTACAGTCTCTAGGATCTTCCCTTCCTCCCAGGAATAATTAAATATTTTCTATACGAATGATACTTATATGGAATACAATCACTTTTGCTTATTCGTAGCAATTAGCGAAGAAAATCGATTTTTTAGGAATTCTAGAAAATCTCATCTGCGTAAAATATTCATTTAAACGTTTTAAATTGTAATTGAAAATTTTGTAAAACGAAGAAATACATTTTCATAGAATATATTTTTAAACCACACCTACGAATTTTATTGTTTCTTTTTTTTTTTGTTTTTTACATTTTTGGCGAAATAAAAACAGAAAAGCTGTTAAATATGAGAAACAAAACACAGCGTAAAAAAATATCGAACACAGAAGGACTGGAATGTTTCCGCGACATTTTCGCACACGTGCCGGATACACGAAAAGCGCGGGTCGAAATGTACAATGCTATGAACACGATTTATTTGCCTATGTACATACATACATACACATATACGTGATGGAGCGTAGCTTGTGCAATGCCCGCAAACGTCATCGAACACCGATGACACTCGATACGTGAGGCAAGCAAACGAGCTACTTTCGCCGTTTGAAATACATACCAAACGTTTGGAGGTTAAAACGATCAAACGAAAAGAAACGCGTATAAAGCGGTGGTGTACATGTGCACGGGATCAAAATTGAACTTGTACAACAAGCGTCCTCTCGCTTACGAGTCGATAAATGAACCATGTCTTCATAAATGAACCAGTCATGTATGAAGATTTAATGGTCGTTGCGTGGGTACTGTCTATTCTTTAGAGTGAATCGTTTGTGTAAAAAATAATTAACGATCGATCTAAGAGGTAAGAGAAATATGCATAAATAAGAATATAAAATATAGTGATATAACTTTGAAGAAAAATTGTCCGGTACAGGGCACGCTATGTAGTTGAAATATTTTTAATCTTAAGTTCAATTTCTTTTTATACACGATATGTTAGTGTAGATATTTTGAAACGAGTTTAACGAGCTACTAATAAATTCATTTCCTTTTAGTCAACTACTTGAAGACGCGTTTTGGTAAGTTGTCAGTTGCATACAGGGTGAAATAAGCTTAGCGGGTAAACATACCGCTTCTGGTTTTTTGCACCTTTACGATCTTTTATGAAAGGAAATAGCCAGATTAGCAGCACTTTGAGCTCTCGAAAATATTATGTAGAAAAAGACGAAGCATTTCACTTGAAGGAATTTAATTGGTTCTTAAATATTCCTCATCGTACCTTATGCCAACATCGTTTCCTTCAAATATATTACATTATGTATATTAATAATATACAATAACTGTTGGTAATAAAAATTGTCTAATAACGAGCCTAAGGAGGCATTTTGTTTTGGATTGTTTTTTAAAGTATTCTCCATAAAGGCAAGACAAACTGTTACCGAACTATTCCAAATACATTGAAGTTATTTTCCTTCCGAAACAAGTCCTATGTTTCAAAAATGTTTTATCTTTATTTTCATATTTTCTTCCTCCTTGTTTCTTTACGGTGAAAATTATTCTTTCGTTATAAATACTTTATCCACGGTAATCGTTAATTATTTTCATGCCAAAATGTTCAAATCTCTTTTCACTACTACTATAGACTTCAATCTTATACTTTAGTTTTTACGTAGCTGCGACATAATCTGTCTCTTGCACATTCGCGTGTTTCTGTCCTTTTACAATTTATTAAACGACGTTGAACTTACTATACGATGTCCAGTGACCGACTAAAGCTAGCAACGTTTACTTATCTCCTGAACCGTCACACAACATGTCACTGTTTATGCCAATGACTTCTACGCGTTCAAATACTTGTATGACGCCCTTACAGTACGTACATCTATGTGTAATAAATGCTTCGTCATTTCTACATATGTATATTATTCGATCGACTTCATATTTTGTACATGTGTATATATATACACTATCCTGATACTTGTGTCTGGCAGTAATTATAGTGCTATTTTTGGAACTTATATCTACACAATAGACATACGTATCTTTTTTGTTTCAGTTTTTACTTGCACGCGTTCGAACACTTTCGTGAGCCACTATACATGTGCAGGATTGTACAACGCATGTACAATATAAGACGTCAACGAGAACAACTAATCTATTGTTCGTTGATTTTGAGTTTGAAAAATATATGATATTAAATATGAAATGAAATTAATTGTATTTTGAGAATCTGATCAGAGGAACAGAATTAAATAAAAATTTGTTCGTTTCTTATTTATTTACTATTTATATGTGTAATATCATAAATGGACATATAGAAAAAAGTACTCTCACGATTTGCGTTAGTATTCTTAAGAAATTCGAATGATAAGTTTACTGTAAGAAAAGTAGATTGATAACCTTTGTAACGAGGTTTTGTTTTCAATAAAATAGACTGGGAAATTCCGTAATAATTCTCAATTAAGAAAAAGACAAGAAGTTAGAAGACAGAACCCATGCCACGATTGAATACTACATGGAATGCTGAATAGAAGCTAAAAGACTAAAAGTTTGTAAACTATCCGCTAATAGGTATCGAATGTGAGTAGAAAGGATGCGAGGTTAATAGCAAGGATGGGAATGCGACATCGATATTCCTGGTCGTGGCGAGGTCTCACCAGGTGAACCAAAGACTGGACGAGAAGGCAGACAGGATTTCCGGCTGCTTGGATGACCTCAACCGCCCGCTCGTGCGTGCTATGCCGCAGATCCACGCCATCGACCTCGATTATTCGATCCCCGGTCTAAAACCAGATGAAAGAAAACAACCGAATATAATAAACTCTATTAATTTCTTTTTCACGCTAGATACATTTATTCCAAAATCATTGTTGCAAATAGCGATTTAAATATATGCAACGTTGATACAACGTGATAACCTGTCCCTTTCTTTAACGTTTAAATTATTATTATTATTATTACTTACAAATATTTTATCGTATACAGCATATTGAAGCTCGAACGCATACAATTCAACCACTTTTCCGATCCCTCATTGGGTCATCGGAGCAAATTGTTCGGAAATCTAAATTTAGTCGATGTATTTTCCTTCATTGCCTTCATTTTTTATTTCAACTCTGATTAAAATAGAATTTTTTAAACGAATCATCAAACTGAACACCAACTTCCTTCTTCCTTTCCCGCAATGAATCGCAACGATACTTGCGATTTTCCGTGCCAAAGTAGTAGTAGGCATGTTCTCATTTCGAACGCACGAGCGCTTGATTGGCAAGAAGAGCCATTGGCTTCGAGTCGTATCAAATAGTTAAAACACTCTATGGTTATAATTGAAATATACGCATAACGGATAGATATATAATATTTTACTTTCTTTTAATACACCACAATGTAAATATTCTACAAATCAAGTAATGCAAAACTGAAATTTTCAATTGTTTGATTATTTTTAATTCACAATGTTTTAAACGTTCTGTCAGTTTTTACGCATACGTTACCTTCAGTTCGCCGGTCTTTCCCGCTGGACTGTTCGGCAACACGTTCTTTATGAATATACCGGATATGTTCTGCGACTTGCTAGAGCTGCCATTGTGCAGGTCGACCTAGAACACGTCACATCGAATTTTGTCCAAGTTGTATTTCACTGTTATAAATTGTGTGTTCTCCCAAACGATCATTTTCAAATACATTTCAATTCTATTTCCCTCTAGTTTAATAACGCACAATACAATATATAAAATGAACGACTACCCACTTGACAATTGTCAATCACATATAAATACAATGTAATAGACATTGCGATCAATTTGGATAAAGACTAAATTTATAAAAGCAGATTTCTTACTTTATGTAAGTCGTTATTATTTTTTGCGTTGAACAATATAAAAATTAAAAGAAAGACTTTTGTTCTCGAACGTTGTCGGTTCGTTTGATCGTAGCTTTGTATGTTTTTTGCTTAACTGTCTACTTTGTTTAATTTTTCAAAGCTCAAAGAAACAAAATTCCATTAAAACGACACAATTGTCAGAAAATAAAAAAGTGAACTTCAGTTAAAGCATGGCGTTTAATTGTCTAAAATATTTAAATGTTTGTGTTAAACGTATTATACAATTGAATGTTAATCGAGTACATTAAATAAGCGCGGATTCTTAATAACGATAACCTATACGAAATGAAACAGTTACTTTCTCTGGAAGAAATGGTCTCGCGCAGTCGGTCTTTCGCCTCCATCATAGTATGCAGGAAGTCTCTGCTTTGTCATAAATACCTATGGAATCTACACCATCCCATTAAACTCGAGACTTTGACATACCAATGTAAGAGAAAACAAATTTTGTGAGCCAGTAATCTACACAATTTACTCTACCCCTTTCCCCAATTTTATTCGTTCTGTGAAATAAAAAAAAAAGTTAATTTTTAAAATAAAATTCAAATTTAAACATAAACTTTGGCTTATTTTGTATTTAAATAATATTAAAATTTATTTAAACGTATTCATCTAAACTAATGGAAATAATGTGTCTATAATGGCAACATTTTCAGTGTACTCTTCCAAAGTAACGTTTGATTAAGACAAGTGGAGGTAACCATTCGATTACATGGCACAGACGTGTTCGATATCTCGAAGCCATTCGGTACATTAATGGACGTACACCAGCGTAACTACAATACCTATACGTATGCGCCTTGTAGCGCTCACGGCACTCGGTTGAAATTATCAAGTCAATACCATCGACGTCGGTACCATTAGCTCGATATACGACGACGTTAATTCAACAATCGTCGAAAATGCTAAATTTACGCTTTATCATTGTAACTAAATGTCGACGAAAAAGTTCAAGAAAAAGCGTGTAAGTAAGAGTCCTTTCTTACAACTAATCTGCATAATTTGAATAAGTTACGAGGAGGCAGTATATCAGAGACAACAGTTAATTTGAATTCTTTTATTGAAAGAAGTGCCGCTAAATACGCGTTTAAGTGATCTCCCGGAAAATTAAACCGAGTACTTGCAATTTATCATAGCTCGAACACGAGTGTGAAATTATACTCGACGCAAGTGACTTTCGGGTGACACGCGAAAGAGTTGAGATTACTTAATTCACGCCGGTACGCATAGCGTTATCTTAGAATTAATTCTGAAAGAGTAGCCGATACGCATTGAATGAAAAAAACATTTTTTCGACGGAAGAAAAAGTGAACAAATAAATTTTGTCCGAACTAGCCGTAAGCTAGAAAAATTATTCCCAGGAAAAATAAACGAAAGATTCCATCCATACCTTAACCATCTTCCAGCACTTCGCAAAGACGTCCATTCACCTAGCTTACGAGTTGGCCCTCTGACCCATCTACACCCATCGTCGGCACCCACACCCAGCGCGCTCCAACGAGAACTTTTATTTTTAACCAGGCAAACGTATCGCGCGTTACGCACCTTTCCCCCAACGATGCTCAGTCCGAGACTAGTTTTCGGTTCCCTGTAGATCTCTACCAGCCTCTCCGGTCCCCAGTGCTTCGACCAATTCACGTTGCCCTCGTGATCCCGTTGCGTGACCGTCATGTCCGTCCGTTCCTCGACGAATACCAGCGTAGGCAGTTTACAGGGCGAGCCGGAGCTCGACGAGCTAGAACTTTCCCTCTTCCGTGACTTACCAGCCTCCGATCGGTTATCAATCTGACCACTAACCACCTCTAGAAGCTCGTCATCGCTGCACTGGATGGCTTTCGACTCCTGGTAAGTCTGGACCTCGACTTCTCTGCGTGGACTTCGAGAACGCCTCTTCTGCCCGTTTACTTCGGCTTCGCTGTCTAGCGATTTCCCAAGACCGTCGGTCCTCGAGATGTCCTCGGGAATACACTGCACGCTCTTCGACCTAGACGGGCTGTCGTACGAATCCTCCGAGTCTTGCGTCCTCGTCAAGCTGCCTAACTCGTCCAGACAGCACTGAACACTTTTACTCTCGCCTTGGGTTTGGGTCTCGACCTCCCTCCTAGGACTCTGATGATATCTTCTCGTCAGATGCAAGGAACTCTCTTTCGATATCTCCGAGGGACTGACGATACTCTGTTCAGGACTGCACTGAGTGCTCTTTGTTTCCTGTTCGGTCTGCGTCTCCGCGTCTTGTTTCTCTTTAGGCGAGTACTGGGTCTCCTTGAAACTACGATCCGATTCCTCGGCGCCGCTGTCCAGTTGCTCGATCGGCCAGCTGTCTATCGCCAGTCTCAGCAGACTTTCCAGCGATGTCGAGAGCAACGGATGCGCGGACTGTTGACTCTCTAACGTCTGGCTCTGATATTCCAGGGAATGCTCTTTGCTGATCAAGCTACCGTCCTCCTCGGATACCAGCCGAACTGTCTCCTCCAGCAGCGGACGCCTCTGCTGCCAGAGGACTCTGTCGTAACTCGCCTCGGGGGACCTTCCCGGTTCTTTCTCTTCTTCGCCCTTTTCGATCGCGAGAGGCTTCCTTGCAGGAAGCTCCGCTTCCTGATCCGTTAGCAGTAGCCTCGAGACTGTCTCGACCTCTGCCTCCTGATCTTCTGACCTTTGAACAACAAGTACGAGTGAGAAAAACAGGCTGTGCAAACGAGGAAAAACGAGGAGAAACGAGTGGTGGGGAAAAACTAATGAAGCGGACGGCTCTGGATGCTTAATGAGCGCGAGCTTCTTTCTTGTTCCCGCTTGGGAAACCAGAGGAATTTGCTCGACCGGCGAGGGTCTTCCGAGATGACCCATTAATTGTAACGACGAGCGAATGGTTCGTGCGGTTTATCGGGGACGGATCGCAAGAAGATTTCGTTAATGGTTTCACTGTTTCAACGTATAACGATAACATAACAACATGATATGATAAACTTAAATGGTCGTCAACTGAAAGTGCGCGAATCGTTTCGTAAAATAGTTTTACCGGAAGACGCGAACGATCGTTTCACGCCTTTATCGAAAGTAAAGTATTGACGGTAGAATAATAATTATTAGATGTAACAATAGACCGACTGTATTGTGAATAACTTTTTGCAGTTCTGCAGTCAGCATTTACATAATAAATTTCGGGATAATTGATTGTCGCTTTCCTTTTTGCCGATGATCCGTACAATATCGCGACGATGGCCTGGATACGTGATTCACGTGGTTTACGTCACCGAGAGGACGGAGGAATTGATTGATTTCAATGCAACTGGGGTTACGTATATAATATAACACCAGTAATAATGGTAGATACCGATGGGAGTTAATGCGGAATAGCGTGACGATGAAATGTATTGTTGGAAAATATTGTTTTTTCATTACGACAATGGACTGGGTCAATAATCGACAAGTAAAATTCAATGTAAAATAATGTCTCGATAATTCTAAATCGATAGGATAATGTGACTTGAACGAAGAAAGAGACAGCGTAACTACTACTTTTTCAACGGTTTCGTTAAAATATCTGACGAGTTTTACGAGCGAGGCGCATCGTAGATTCCTCGTTGGAGCGTCTTTCTACGATTTCGTACAGCCGATTCACACGCTTAATGTCCCCGAGAATGTGTACTGGTCACGTTTTGTACCGCAATTCTTATATAATAAGCGCTTCTCACCGCGTCGAACGCGCTTCGACGACAACACCGAGTCGTCGTTGTACGAGTTCCCTTCGATCCAGAAATTCATGTTCGATAAAACGCGATACTTGACACTCGAATGTATCACGACTTCCTTTGATTCTTCTCCAATCATCTATTATCGTATCAGTTGGGAGGTGAAGGACACCGAATAACGAACAGCGCGTTACAACATTCAATTGGAAACATATCAAGAAGAATGTGTACTGTAAAATTCTTTTAAATAAATGCGTGTAAAAAAACGTCTGTTAAGTAAATCCGAAGTGTCTTCGGAAAGTTAAGCAAACATTTACCGTTCCGTGAAAAGTAAAACTTGTTTCCTCGCATTTTGAAAAATATGCTACTGCTATTGGTTGTTTCGCTGCTAACTAAGTTACTCGTCTGACCGAATTCAAGTACTAGTGTCTGGAAATGTTGAACCCTTACGCGACCAAGCCGTAACAGTAAATAACCTTCAACTTAAACTTCCTATTCTTCGTAATAAAAAATGATCATTCCCTTCTTATTATCGATACAGTGTCTTGAACTGAACTACTCGAATAAAAAGTGCACCTTTCACAATTTCCATTGATTTCTTCCAATAAAGTAGTACATAAACGGCAAGAGTCCGAGTCGACGGAAACGCTATCGATGAATTATTATTGTTAGCGATATCTCATGAATACCGACTCGTATAACAGTTTTTTATGAAAAGTGGACGGCGCTCAAATTATGTGGCAGCTATCACGAGTAATGTATGTAACTTCCGATGGAAAATATGGAAAATGTTGTTCTTTTATTAAATCTTGGTAGCTTTTGCGAAAATAATCGTTATTACATTTACCCAAAGTGCGGTTAAACTCGGCACACTTTACGTTGATTACGTTTTTAATAAAAGCTACGTGTTCCTATTATTTTTCTACCTACATACGCAGAAATTGTATTTTGTGCTAAAAAATATAAATACAGCTGTTTAGGGTCCAAACACATCATAGTTCGTGTTTTAAGTTCATAGTACGAGCGTTTTATTTATAGCATAGCCTCGTAAACTTTGTCGTGAATGTCTGATTTTTTGTAAACATGTGTATTAAAGAAATAAACAGATAAAGAATCAAAATAAAATGTAGAGAAATGCACGAGCGAAATAAAAACAAGTTCCTTGAAAAATTGATTCGAATGCTATTCGATAATGATACGAATAAAGCTTACTTTTCAACGAATTATCGAAAGCCAATGTTGTAATCCGAATTTCGTGGTGATCGATTTATCGCAAGAGATGACGCTTAGTCGTTAAAAAAAATATATCACGTTTAAATCTTTTTCGCGCGTACCAGGAAAAATTACATCATCGAAGCGAAATTATTTTTATATCATCTTATTGGCTTCCCCGAACTTGATTTCCATCATAAAAATAAAAAGTGATCCACAAATTATGGAAATTATTTTAACGGTCTTCGAAGAATCGAAGGCAGATAATAGTTTCAACTAGTTTTAAAAGTGCAATAGCTGAAAAGCTTAAAGGATTTCATTTTTTTTATATTTCTAAACTAAGTTATTATGAAAGTTATCGTTACGAATTCGAACAATATAAATAATTTATTCATCTTTCATGTCGAATGAAAGAAAACTGACGATTACGTTCTTTTCTTAAATTCTATCGAACGTTCTTCCTTCTTTCGCTAATCAATTCTATCTTTTTCAACTCTTCCAGAGCAATTTAAAAATCCCCGGTTAGGCACGAGTAATTTGAATATCGAGCCAAAGTAAACCTTATCGGGCCAAATACGCGAGACGAACCCTTACAAAAGTGAACGCGCGGCTTTCTGCTTATCCAATCATTATTTCACTGAATAGCGACGTCTCGATAAGTTTTCCTGTCAATTTTATGAAAGTAACAACGATTTAAACGTAGAACTATTTTAGATAATTTCCATGGAATAAAAAGTATAGTAAATAATATTAAACACCTTCTTTTCATACCGTAACGATAGGTTTGTAGATATTATAATTAACTAGTAAAGCGGAATTAAGAAATTTCCTAAATAAAAGAAGGAAATTGCTAAAATCGTTGAACAAATTTGCAGGGAATAAAAAATACGCTATCGTGCTTGTTACGTTCTTTTTAAAGTATAAAAATGTAAAAGGAGATAATTTTGTGGAGCAAAACAAAGGAAGAAGCGCGAGAGTTGTTTCTCACCTATTTCTTCAACTCTATATAATAATGTACGCGATACGATCGTGAACAATTAGATAAAGAAACATTAGAATAAGATAAGAAACTACTACTATAAGTAGTAACTCCAATTACTACTACTTGAGAAGTAACTAAAGAGAAAACTAAGAAAAATGTGGCTTTCTCACGTTCCTCCGCGAAGCCAAGGTGTTCACTGTCGCGTCCCGCTGCAAACTCGGTGCAAAGTGGTTTACTCTGATCTAATAAACAACACGCTCTACTCCGCGTGTACTACGAGAGAGAGAACGTGCCCGCACACGCGCATACGCTTCGCGCTCTTCGAACACTTCAATCGAGACACGAACACGTAAAATCTTTCCTCGAAGAGCGCTATCGTACTCGAGGGACTGCAGAGCTGAGTCGGGGCGGTCAGAATCGCGACTAATCGCGAGCAACCACCTCCCGAAGCGGTTCTCCTGCGAGTGCATGCACACGCAAACTCGCCACTCTACGTCTCTGTATGCGTGAGCGCACTGGAATCCACGCGAGTTACGAAACCTTTGCAACCGTCTTGCTGCAGAGCCATATATGCTCCCTCTCTTTCTCTACTTTTTTAACTCTCCGCATACAAGGTGGTTGTTGAAGAAATTTCCAAAAAATTACCAATACATTTAGAAAACGAGCAGCATAAATCGCGTATAGAAAAATATAAAACTTGAAACAAAATTCCATCAGTAGTAAAAAGCTGCCGACTTCTATATCTATAGCTAATTTTAATTGCGATATAACTATTATACTCTCGAGTCATTGTAGTGAAATGAAAAATTAATGACGTAATCTTTTATATTTCACTGTACTCGAGTTTATTCTCTCGTAGACGAGAGTAGCTCTTGCTTTGAGTGATTATGGTCGAAAGAACAGAGGAAGATTTCGTCTTTTCTTTCATACACCCCCGTTCAAAAGTCTTTACGGATATTTAAATAAAGACAACGCAAAGAATACGCTTTGCCTGATTTCATCTGCCATTCGTTTTTGGTTTGTTCAATCTTTTCTCGAATCGTGAAAGAAAAATGAACCGGAAATGGATAATTGCTGGCGGTTACGGAGAATTCTAATTTCATGCGAAAAGTTGTAGATAATTAATTATTAATCAATCGTTTAATTTACACGTCCGTGGTCGTATTATTCTTGTTCTTACTTTACGCTTGATCGCTTCGTTAACTTCAAACGTGGTCAAATTACCTTTCCGTACTTTTCGTTCGAATTCTTCTACTTTTAACTTCTTCGTTTTTCAAACGTCTGTCCGCGCACTTCATATAATTATAGCCAACTTATCATGCGATAGTATGCCTTTGCTTCTGCTGTTTATCGGAATTTATATAATAAACAAGTTAGAGTGAATTATAATAGAGTTATAGAAATGAGTAACAAGAAGAAAAACTTGTTGAGCCGTATAAGTAAACGAATACTACAATGTGCATGCTGAAAAGTATAATTGATCAGCCTGGTTATTTTAACTGGCTGCCTAGCGAGTGAAAAAAAAAAAAAAAACAAAAAAAATAGAAAACCAGGGAAAGGGGTGATGACTATAGAATTTTCGGGTCGCGAAACACTGTGTGGTATTCCAGACGACCTACATTTCCAACCAATTGTGCGCATTTCGCGGGGTTCCTACGGTCACTCACGTAATCCAGCCGATAGGCACTGCGGAAAATAACATTGTCCATTAATCGACGTTCGAAGCCTTTTTTCAAATACTTCGAACGGCTAGAGGATTGGGGCCCGCGATACTTCTATTCTTAATTAAGTTCACTTAGGGATGTCATTCGATGCTTTTGCCAAGCTGGTTAATGCGCAATTTCGTTAGCGAATACATGTCGAGTTACCAATTAGAAATTATAAGTTTAAGGATATAAAGATGGTATAATGAATAATAGCTAAACTACTAGTTTTTAGTAAACGATAATTGTAGTAAAACGTCCTGCTTTCGGTGATTTTGTCAAGGTAGATACCCTATCATTAATGTCTCTTTTGTGTAATTATTTCATTAGTCGGGGTCTCGCGATCGTGGTTATTTATTACCATATAATGTAAATACCTTGAAATCTCGAGAAATATGCCCTCGATACGAATTTTCTGTTCGCATATGCATAATAACATTTCTATTCGAAGCGGTCCCAGTTGTTTCGTTCAAAATATCCTTCAAGTTAGTAAGTTCTTGCTATACACGATATGTACGTATAGAGAACGCGCGAAGGTTTCAAATTTGTTTTTTTAAATAGAATCGTATATTAAAAAATGAAGTTTATCGCCCAACCGTCGATGACGGTACTGTAGGTAGATTGATGAAGCAAATAAAAGCAAGTAATTGTACTTAATGGACGATTGCTTCGACGCTACTTGGAGTGACACTTACTTATTTCGATATCGAATATCTTGGTAAGTATTAATAATTTTGGAATTTTTCGATCCGGCTTGAGATGAAGTGAACTTTTATAATGAACTTTTCCCCGAAAACACGTCGTTTAAAGAATAAATAAATAAATAAAGCGAAACAGAATAACATTTTTCCATTTCAAATATTTTCTTCTAAAGCAATTAAAATAAAAAATTTGCCAAGTACACACGAACTTTCGCATGTGACCAACTCAAATAAGCACAGGCGGTATACGATTTCTTACTTATTTTTCCTTTACTTTATTGTAGAATAATTTGTTGTCAATTTCATTCTTGAGTTACTCGTTACATTTTCAAACTTGACTTTTTCCAAAACAAGACCTAAGATGGAAAAATGTTATTTCCATTAATCTAATCTATTATTCATTTTGGATTGCCTCGTTGTGTTGCATTTTTCAAAATAAAAGACCCTATTAAAAAAAAACTATATGTTTTCGCCCTCAACCGAATTTGTTCAAATTCTGCAAATTTACAGATCTATACGTGGGACATCAAAGTACGCGTTTAGCGAAATCTTTCGGAGGCTATACAACTTCTGACTGAAAAAAGATATCGAAATCACCAAAAAAATTCAACCTTTCGAATAACATACCATTTTTTATCTTTTCGAAATTTCTAGTTTCGTAGTTTCTAGGTTGTGAAAAATGATGAAAAATTGCAATATCCCAAAAAAAGTATCGTCAAATTTTAACAAAAAAACTCAGTATAGAAAGCTTTTTTCACGCTCTTTTAAGGTAAATTTTAAATCTTACCCCGAGGAAACTTTTCGTTTTAGAGTTATAACATAAAATTCATTGCGATTCACAAGCTGTGCGCGTAATGTTCGAACAAAGTAAAAATGGCTTAATACTCGAAAATATATCATTGGGAACCAAGATCCGTGTTGGTAGATTATTTTAGGGAGTTGTACATTTTCAACTCTACTAGATACATCTTAACTAATGAACATAACTACGAAGATTAGTATTTTTTTAGTGTGTTAAAAATACGTTACTACGGATTCACAAAATTGTAATAAGTGTGGCATATCTTTGATTAAGAAATCAAGGAAAGCTTTATCGAAACGACATTTACAGACGATTTTAAAGACGATTGTTTAGTAAAGAAAGATGGGTAGCAGAAAGTGTTAACAGTTCGCTAAAAAGATTTAAATATTCTAAAAAGTTTGTAGACTATGAATATATATAGTGACAACGATGATCCAGAAGTAGCCTCGGTATTACTAAAAGGCTTATCTCCATTTTCTGACATGTATGAGGTTTTCATCAGCGAGAACGTTGCTATCTTTCAAATTATTTATAAAAATATTTATTGTTAAAAATTTTATGTTATAACTCTAAAACGAAAAGTTTCCCCAAGGTAAGATTTATATCGTTTTAAAGAGCATAAAAAGAGCTTTCCATACTGAGTTTTTTGTTAAAATTTGACAATAATTTTTTGGGGTATTGCAATTTTTCATCATTTTTCACAACCGCCGAAACTAGACATTTCGAAAAGATAAAAAATGGTATATAATTCGAAAGATTAAATTTTTTGGTTATTTTCTGACACAAAATTCAAGTCGTTAAACGCGTTACTTTGCACTCCTCCCCCTCCGTTATTTCGGTTGAGGGCGAAAACATATTCTCTCGCTTACCTTTTAATTACTTTCTCTACACCGTAATCCACCAAACTGTCCCTGTCGTCTTCGATATTTTTCCTCCTATCAACGATCGAGTTCTCCGGCAAGATTGTCAACTCGGGTTCGTCAGGTCGTGCCAAACTCCCTATTTTAAATCCGTCTCGTTCCCTGAATCTCGCCTGGGCTTTCGAACCACTCCTCTTGGAACCCTCGCTACCCGTTCTACTCAACTTCTTGTCTTTCCTCTCGTCGTCGATCGATTCCTCGTCCTCGCCAACGTCTTTGACCTTGGACAAGTCTAAGAGGATCTCAGCTTTGATGTTCTTCAGCGAAATTTTATTCTCGTCGTCAATCCGATCGCTAGTATCTACCAGAGCATTCTCGGACGTAGACTTAGCCAGACTCAGCAGCTGCAACTGGGACATGTTAACCGTTTCCGGTGATGGTACCCGGCCAGTTCTAACTCTGACCGAATCAGACACCGTCGTCACTTCCGGTGGCGAATGGACCTCGATTTTCATCGATTCCTCCACCCTATTCGCGACCACCTCCTCAGCCGTGATTATTCTAGCCTTGACTAGTTGAACCTCCGGCAGAATCCCAGTGAGTTGTTCACTGGTATCCTCGAAGAATATCTCTTCGACGTTTTCTTGTATTCTGACCTCCTTCTTGGTGTCGTCTAACAGAGATTCTCTGGAGGATTCTCTGGAGAAAGGTCCAGGCCTCTTCCTCATCGAACTTCGACGCTTAGTCGTCGATATCTCCGTGTCAGGACTGACAACGGATACGTTTGGCTCTGCTGCACCAGTTCCTACAGCAACATTGGCTGATACCGCCACGTGTTCCTCGGATTCCATCGAAGATGGTGTCTTAGCTAGTTCTTCGATTTTTATAGAGAAGGTAGGTTCCTTTTCTGTTTTTACCAGTTCTTGTTTCGACACGGCTTCGTCGGGTACTTCGTGTGACTCTGCGAAACTAGATGGACGAGTAATTCGTTGTTCTATACTCTCATCAGACGACTCAATGCCCATTTCTTGTTCATGGCTCGGGGCTAGATCGGAATAGGTCAACATACAGTGCTTCGTCAGAAATTCTGTCACCCTTTCGATACACTCCTGCTCCCTGAGGCTTTTCCGCTCTTCCTTCTTTTTCCTAGAGTCATCAGCTTCTGCTTTCGAAGCTTCCGCGGAAGGTTCTTCGGTTTCGTCTACTTTTTTCTTCAACGACCTCCGACCATCCTGATCTTTCTTCCTGAACATTTTTTTTTTAACGTCTTGCTCAACCGTATCAACATCGTTTAACGCGTCTCTGGAAGTACGACCGAGATTTTTCCTTCTTTCGCCATCCGGTGGCTTTTCAACAGCTAATGGCGGCTGGCTGTTAGTTTCAGTCATTCTCTCTAGCATCTCTTCGGAATCTACCACCGGTTCCCTTTTTAATTTCACTTTTGGCACTACCTTCTCGATGCCAGTGATTACTTGTCGGCTGTACATCATCGCCATCTTATTGCTGGGTGGAGTAGCGCTACTGTCGACGATGACGACGTCCTTCTCGTGGAGAGGACTGGCAGGTTGGAAATCGTGAACTTCGACTTTGATGGTTTTCGAGGGTTTGCCTTCCGGCGATAGTCTCGGGGAGTGTTTCATTGGACTGCAGGTAGGTGTCACCGGAGATGCGTCTTTCCAGTGTTCCTCCTCTTCGTCGGATTCGGGCTTGTCCATAGAGAGTTCCGTTACTCCTGACAAGCGATGGTAATATTAGTCAGAAAATTTTCTCTCGAGATGAATACTGAAAACGATGACTATTCGCATCTACTCTGTCAACTGATACTGCGTACTTTTTACTTCGTTCACTTTTCTCTTCAGTTCTCGATAGAATATCCAAGTTCATTTAAAACTTATCGTAGATCGCAAGAAAATGATTTTAAAGGATAAAAGTTATTCTTGCAAAAAGTAAATGCGGAATCGAAGAAATGGTAAAATGGGAAATACCTGATCTGGAGGAGAGGAAATCTTCGAGCTCGGCCGCATGATCGGTTGTTTCGCTTTCGTTGGGGAAGCTCTTGCTGCGTCTCACAGGGCAAATCGACGGCACCCTCTACCGTGAATTCGGCCATCGGGACATACAAAAGAACCGAGAAAATAATCAGACAATTAGTACCATCGTTAAAGCGCGAAACTGGGGCGGTTCTCGATCGCGAGTAAGATTCGAAAGAAAGTGACCAACTCGCGGGAAGTCGGGGAAGCGATTCGTGATAGGTGCTACTTCGAAAATTGTATCGAGTACAACAGTTTGTACATTCCTTCTGGGTGAAACGGGGATAAAGAAATCTGAAAGTCGAAGTACTGCCAATCATTGCTTAACGATGATGCATTTTGAACATTTACTTTTGTACAAAGTTTCCGTTTTTACAGGTAGAAATTAAAATCTATCCAACTAAAATTAAATTTTTACTTATCAACTTTCAAAATTGCGCATACGAAGAGTATTACAAAATTAATAATTCGAAAGTTAGATTTTATAACTATATTAGTTTTGGAACAATTTATTCTGATAAAAAAAATGTCGCACGTGATTGGTTTACTTTCCATTTTTTCAAGTCTGTATAATCATTTATTTTCTATCCACATATTTCTGTCAATTAATCGTTTTGCTACTTAAAAAATGTAGTCTAACGGTTAATTGATAATTCTATTTCACAATTATTGGCAGCATTCCAAGTAGTAACAAAGTCAACGAGCAGCAGATCTGAAAATTATAATACAGATAATTTCAGCTATTTACGCACAGTGAAGAGAATTAGAGTGAAGCTACAACTCGAAAACATTTATGGAACAATTTCTAACTACTATTTACATTACTGTTTTCACTACGTCGCTTTTACTATTTTATTTCACATTAAAATAATATAAAAATTAATTACAATTCATTACACATTATGCACTCAATTTACACGTGAAACTTTTTAAAATTTCAATTTAGAATTTGAAATCTATCTACAAAGTATATCGATAATATCTTTTTTCAAATATCCGTGTTCCACTGTAATATTCATAATATTTACCTAAAAAAAAAAAAAAAAAAAAAAAAAATACTAACAAAATAATAAATAAATGAATGATCTAGAATATCTTAATTTAATATATAATATATTAATATTTTTAAGATTCAAATTTTTTAATTCCCAATGTTCTAGTTTTTGAATGTATTATATATATATATGTACAACAAAAATGTTTTTTTAAAACAAATATCCTTCACAATTATACAATTATACAATTATACAATTACGCAATTATGATGATTAATGACACATTATCAGTGTCGATGGTCATAATATACTACAAGACGTTATTAATGTACTGTACTAGCGTGTATATATGTATATATATATACATACGACATGCCGAGGTGAACGAATATCAGTACAACAGCCTGCCTCTTTGGTATTTATGTCATTTATACTACTTCCCATCGAGATCCTAGATCAAAGTTTAATCAAAGAGAACGGATGTTAAAAAAATGATTATGAGTTTGTTATGTACAAATCGTACAGGGATACTTCGATTCAAAGTACTCTTTTTACATTTTTATGAAAAGTTTAATACTACCAATGTATTTAAATAAAATTATTTTATAGATTACAAACATATATTACTAAAAAAGAAAAAGAAAAGAAAAAAGAATAGCAGAAATAAATTAAAAATAATAATTTAGACTGGTAGTCAATTATACTCATTTATTTTTTTTAATTTCCTATAACGCACGCATAACGTGCAAAATGTGGATTAATTTCGCTCATCAATTTTGTACGAGCTAGAAAAGAATAATTAGTAATTAATTAAAAATTCATTGCAATGCGACAAAGATTGCAAACAACGGATTGAAAAATGTTTGAGCAACACGAATTGCCAGTTCTGGGATATCACCTACTTAAACGATGCTAGATTTCTTTTTATTAGATTGATCACGTGTCAGAAGCTGACAACGATACACAATTGCTTCCTTTCTCACCTTGTCTTCGTACGCTTTCTGCTCAATTACATTCGAATTATTCATTAATTCGCAAGACATACAAAACTTTAAGTATCAAATAAAATTCACATATACTTCAACCTTTTTATTTGTCATTATTTTAAGGAAATAAAGGCTGCACCTCTTGCTTGGAGCGCCTTAAAAATACAAAATCCACTTAAAAATACAAGCCAAAAGTAAAATTGGAATCGAGGTGGAATCGATTAACTTAATACTCTGTTTGATATTTTTTTATTCAAGTTTCTCTCTCACTCTCTCTCCCTCTCTGTCTCTCTCTCTCTCTCCCTCTCTCTCTCTCTTCCTCTCTGTTTTATTATTTCGATCAGAGCATGGAAAGCTAATGTTACAAACATTTTCTTAATCAGTAAAGGTGATCAGTTGTTCCATTTCAAAACTGGAATTCAAACACGCCAATAATAAATTTAAAGAACAAGTTAAAAAGCTTAAAGTGGTTTCTTATTCATATATTTTCCAATAAGAGATCTGGAAATGTTTTTGTAAATAAATTTATAATTTCTATGCATACATTACAAAAGATTGTTTCAGGATGAGTGAAAGAGTATAATTATTGACGCTTTGGAATGAAAGAAACAATTATTCGTTATTTGTTTCGTTTTTTGAAGTATATAGGGCGTTTCAAAATTTTTCGCGAGACTTGCAGACGTGTGTTTCGAGTAGAATGTTTAATAAATGGTATTACGCGAGTAAAAAATTATGAATAAAAGTATATGTTAAGTGTGACAATATTTCCACCTAATCGATATATATAAAATTTGTATACAAATAACATAATGAATACAGATGTATTCAAAGGAAAATAAGAATAGAAATAATTGTTATAAGGAGACATAGAAATGAAAAAAACATACATATATATTATTTGTGAAACTAAATATTCAATACCTAATCCTTCGATACCACATAAACATTTCTAATCTTCCAAAAAATCATTGATTATAGTAAAATGTTCAACATTTTCAAATTTCTACTCACAAGATTGTCCATCTTCACCGGAAAACTTTGACACACCCAGTGTAAAGTGAAATTGAAGCATACGACGACGTCGCCAATAACGAAGGGAAAAGGAACTTGAAGGGTTGCGTGAAGAACACGTGAAAGCAAAGAAAAAAAAAAAAGACAGCCACAGTATAATGTTACATCATGATTGGTTGTTTGCTCTCTCTGTCTCTCTCTCTCTCTCTCTCTCTCTCTCTCTCTCTTTATGTCTTTCTTTCTCCATCTATCTATCTATCTTCGATATGAATACCATTGTTATTATTAAAACGATCGTTAGAGCACATTGTGTTGTGATTTGTGTGTATGTGTATGTGTGTGTGTGTGTATAGTATCTCTCACTACATATATGTATAGCATATATATAATATAGAGATACCACATGTATATAAATACTTTATATAGTATTTTATTAATATTTTCTAATTATTTCTTATAATTTCGGTTCGTTTTCGTTCTTTGGTCGATTAACTTGCGGCAATTTGATCGAACTTCGCAACTTCGCAAACGGTTCCGTGTCTGGACGTTTAAGCATTGCCCTGAAAATGAAAATGAAATAGCCGAATTAGTAGCGGGAACGCGTATGCGTTACGCGCGAAATAATTATTAGAAAGGAAAAGAAATAAAGAAAAGGTACATAAAACGATAGGTTTAATGCATCGCGATTAATAATACATAGTGTCATTCCACGCGAGCATTCGTTCTAATTTCTTGACGAAATAGTGGCCGTTTTGAAGTGTCAAAATTTACAGGATCATTCACATATCGAGGCTCCTCTCTAAATAAATATATGCAGAAAGAAAATAAAAAAAATAAAATTAACAGTAATATAAATTTTCCTTGTTGTGGTTACTCTTTATCCAAATATGTGGAAACAATTAATATACAGTTTGGTCCATGAAACTAAACAATCTATTGTTAAAATTATTCATACCTTTTGGGTGAATACATGAACAAAATTTACGATAACCCGTGTGAAAAGGAAATTGAATATATTACATTGAATTTAATCAAAGAATATTATAAATTAATTTTTTGTTCACATCTGGTGTTGGTGCTCGAATGTTAAAAAACCGAATATGGCGGATAAAATTGGACCGAATTTGAACTTTTTGGTACGTATCGAAATAGAATAGCTAATAAAAAAATACAAGTGCGTAAAAAAAAAAATCACTTTGTAGACGTAGGCAATTTTATATGGCCGCATCGTGGAAAGATTTCAAGAATAATCCTGTATATATGCGAAAAAAGAAGAAGAAAAAGAAAAAAAACCGAAGAGAGTCACTCATAGTGAATGAAACACAAAAAATTTAACGATTCTCCACTTTTAACTGGTGGAATGAAATGAAAGTGTGCAAAAATGAAAAAAACACCAGAAACTTTTTTAATGAACAATAATTGATTCGATAATAATTATTTCATATATATATATATATATATTAAACACTTTTTACTTAATAACTCTGTAAAAAATTGTTAAACAGTATTTGACACATGTAAAATTGAATTCATTTCCCTCATGAAAAGAAATATTGTTAACTGTAAAAGAAGATAACTAAAATTCCAGACACCTAGATTAATAACCCAGTGCAATTTGTAGAAAGTAGTACATGATATAATTTCGATCTGATCCACTCATAATTAAGTCCTTCAAATCGCCACGGTAGAAACGATTCACAGCATCCAATTTCTAATTTCTAATTTCTAATTCAGCTAAAGAAGAAAAGAAAGAAAGGAAAGAAGAAAAAAGAAGGAAAGAAAAAAATGTCTAGAACACCACCAGCATGTCACATTTCTCCTCTCTAATAAAAGATTCATGCTTATGTACATTGCACGGAAAGCGAGAGCTGATAATGGGTGTATCGCGGTAAGGCAAATTTTTCTTTCAGAATTATTATCAAATTTCCTGATTATATTTCAACGAAATCGGGAACTGAAATAAAAATTGTAAAGTTAGATAAAAACCAAGGTAAGCTGGTTGAAAGGGCGGTGATATCGACTTCAGTGGAAATTCGCCTTACCAACAATCGAGGATCAGACTAGCGAAGGAAAAGTTTTCGACTTCTTGCGAGAAGCAAATAAATGGTCCGCGGTGAATCTCGTCGATTTAGAGGAACTTAAGAGGGAAATAAATATCAAATGATTTAAAAACTTTGAAACTCTTCCCTCTGTACGTATCGCAGTTAACTTGAATTAAAGTTTCCCATTTTGTTTTTATTCTCGTTAATGCACTAACTAAGCGGATTAATGATCGTATCGATGCAAACACGCGAATAATACACGCGATTATTAAAGATTTCAGTATGCCTGTGCGAGTAGAGATAGGAGTAAAATGTTTGTAATAAGAATAATAATTATGACGATGACGATGATATTGTTCCGACGTTCGAATCAAATATTTAGGTACTGTTCCATTGATGTTACATTATTTTATTGATAAGCACATAATAAAAGAGTTATTCATTTGTATTTTTCTTCTCATCTCTGCCTTTTATCATCTTTCCTTTCAGAAATTTACGATTTACACGATATTAATTCTCCTTAGTAGAAAAAGTTAATACCATATATAGAAATGGTACGTATATTGTGTATCTTCAAAATGTTTTACAAACTTTAAAAGATGAATGATTTCTAATTTTTGTGAAATACAATATGATAGGTTTCATCTATCGATACCATTTTTTTAATCTGAATCATCCTTGTTCGATATCATCAAATTATTCCACCATCCAACACTCGACCCTATTCTACTCGATTACCAACGCGATTCATCATCGATCGCGGTCAAGCCACAGATATCTACTACATCGGCACGATCAACGGCAAGGATGAAGATGGCAATGACGGACGAATAGCGATACGGTGGTACAGCGATGAATACCGACGAATGCACGCCTGTCGCGTGCCTTCGAGACTCACACACCGCACTGGTTAAAAAACGTTTCGTTGCCGTGTATGGTCGGTGGACGAAACGAATCTTTGCTGTTCGAGCTACGACTAGACCGCTAATTTCTTCTAATAATTCTGTCAATTTATGCTTCGTTGCATTTTCTAATTTTTTAAATTATATAATGTATTACAACATGTTCCGCATGTAATCTCTTTCTGCGGAGGTGGAGAAGATAAGGCAGGTGTCCAGTGTCGAAGGGAAACAGTTTAACGCATCGCGTTCGCGGCTCGATTAGCCGGTGAATTTTAATTACACACGGTTTAGTCGAGAAGAGTGGCAATAAGTGACGACGAGCGGACATTAAGATAGCCTCGTAATAATAGTGAAAAAAGTGCCAATGGGTAGTTGGACAGTAGTAGCGGAATGCTCTAGTAAACCTGTACAAGAAAAGAATAAGATCGAGAATCGAAGAGAGAAAGTGAGACTATTATTATTAGGGGCTTATATTAGAGGACTTACTACTATAGTACGAGCCAAGAGAGCAGAGAGCTCGAGGCTATTTTCCCCCTTTCCACATCGCGGCGCTACCAGAATCCCATCTACGTTCAACACGAGCGCAGAATGAATACAAGTGAATCGCCTTGGGAGATTTAAACTCGACTCCCTCGGTTCAGCCACCGAAGCTACTTCACGAATGTCATGCATAATATACATGTTTCGTTTAATATTTAAAAGACGAAAGGCGCGCGCTGCGCTCTAAAGATGTCGCATTTATATTACAAAAGAAGGAGGACTCCACTATCGAAGCGTGTAAAGAATTTTGTACACTTTTCAGTTTATTCGTTCGTCGTTACTAGAATTATATATTGTACCATTATCGATCAGCTAATGAAATACAAATTGTCGATATCATTATTTTTTTCAATAATTTTCTGATTCCAAAACGATTAACAATAAAACTACTACTTTGGCTACGATACGAACCTGCGAAATTCTACATTCTAATGTATTATTCATTATTGTTGCACAAGTTCTACGGATGCTTGTAAACAAGAGAAAATATATTTATTATTATTGTTTAGTACTATTCCAGTACTGATTTCGAATTTTGTATTTCGCTCGAAAAACAAAAAATTCCATATCCTTCTAACGATTGACGAGTATTCGTTCCGATCTTGAGACTGGGTATCTATTATTACCAGCGCATCGTAGATTATAAGTTTCGTGTGTTCCCAACTACTACTACTACTACTACTGACAGCGCACGAATTCTGTGGTCTCTATAAGCTATATCGTTTAAGAGTATTACTTGCTCCTTGCTAAGAAGGGGTGCTTTTTTTATGAGTTTACAATTTTTCTTCGTCCCACAAATGAAATATCATTATTTATAACATTGTTTATCTTCGACAAATATTTAAAAACTTTGCTCGTTTATACCCTCGCGATGGACAAGATGCAAGTTTTTCATAACAAATTCAATTAAACATAAGTTTAAACTCTATCCTCTAATAATAGGATCTTTTACAAGTCCTCCTACAAAGCTCCTTCGGAAACTAGGACAAAAACTGGTAAGCTCTCCTCGTGTGTGCATGAAAAGAAAAAGGAGAAACATCTTGATGCGAAAAAATCATGAATGGTTAAGTAGAAGTGGAGACTGCCAGCGAGAAAGAACGTAAATTAGTCTTTCGAAGAAATCGGATTGCTCGAATAAATTGTTTTGCAACGCGTATTTAGGTTAATACGATGAAAATTAATATACCTACACTAATTACTACCGATATTGGTAAAAAAACATACAAAACGAGTAAATATACGAAATTTAATTACTTTCGTCCAAGACTGTTGTACATTTTTTTTAATACACCCTTCGCTACCACTGTATACACACAATCAATCGTAAGCCTGATCATCTTAAAACCTAACTCTATTTAACGTTATTTTTATCTACTTTTTACTGTTCTAGAAATCTATTTTGATAATTCTACTTATAGAAGATAGTATTCTCCCTTTATTGACAAAAAGAAAAAAGGAAATAAATACTAACAACTTATAAAGAACCAAAATTTGAAAATGTTCAATTATATATCTGAAATCCCAAAACGACCATTATTTCTGCCAACCAATCATTCCAGGAAGCTCATGTTTCTCCTGTAATAATTTCTTCTGTCCTCTCTCACCACCCTCTACCCTACTTGCTAGACGATGTAAACAATCAAATGATAAATATAATATAAATAACATAATATAATAGAGCGTAAAGCAAGAGGAAGAAGGGGTGGAATTAATACGTGTATACGTGTATATATTTATATAAAAAAAAATTCTCTAAGAGAGAGAGAGAGCAAAAACCAAAGGCTCGCTATAATAACTTCCTGTATGTATACACGTGATGCGTGTGATGCGTTTACCGTTGTCTCGTGTGTGCACGCGTGTACCAGGTGAGCCTCGTTCGAAGGGCGGTGAAAAGAGTCAGTCGAATGCAAATAATAATTATTCGTTCGTTTCGTTCAGCTACTCTACCAGGCAACTTTCATTCACTATTACAATCGTTTTGTTCAGTACTTACTTAGCCGTCTCGATGATTGGTCATTCTATAAACCCATCCGCGGTAATTGTTTTCTTTCTTTTCCTTCTTTTTTGCACGCGACCCCTTTTCTTCGCGTTCACATTTTATTTAACATTCATTTTTCTCGTCGTCTCTTATTCTTTTTACATATTTGTCCATTTGTTGACACAGGAAATTGCACACTCGTCACATTTTATATTATCTTTCCTATTTCGTTCTCTGTCTCTCTCTCTTTTCTTGCCATCGATTTACAGCGCTCCGATAATTTCGTTATCCGAGCTCAGTGGTAGACTAAGAGTCTTTCTTTCTCGCGATCGATAGCTCGGACCTTATCGTTACATAGTGGTCTAAGCAGACGTGACACCGCGAACGCTCGTTTCCTTCGAGTCTAGATTTATCGCTGGTCGTTCCATTCGTTGGAATTCGAGATGAACTGCGATTCGTGCGAGCTACAGCGTATCGACAAACTCTACTTTTTACTCCTACGCTTTCTCGTCTTAAGTAGGTTAATATCATTTCTTTTTCTTCGATTCGTAAATAAACTCATGGTAGCAACAATTTGTGAATTTTACTGTCTTTTTATTTTTTTTTTTATTTTTTTTTTTTTTTGAACAAGTAAAATGTAGCGCGACGCAAACGAAACGAAGGCTGTGCTATACTGAACAATTTTTAAACAAACAAATAAATAAATAAAAAAACTTTATGTATTTTCTTCTCCCTCTAGCTCAAATAAAAACGATTACGTAATATGTAGAATATCGCTTGCACGAACCATCATTTCGTAGTATCATTCTAGTTATTAATATCAGTATTACTTTCTCCCATCCCGTTCTATTTAATTCGGTGGGAAAAGCGTTACGAGAAAATGCGAAAGTGAACATAGAAATGTTTCAGAAATTATATCGGAGTTGCGCGGTTCATGACTGCCTTTAAGTAACATTTGTGAAATTTTATTTATTGTATCATTTGTATTTGTATTTTTGTTAATTGTAGAGTACAGTATAGTATAATTACTCTTTGAAAAAAAAAATGTTCAAAGCTTCCCTTTCTTCTTAAGACTTACAACTGAATATTAAATTAGTTGCGCTTCTAAAGCCAAGATGTTTGCGAACAATGGTGTTGCAAAAGTATCCACCGGCCACCGGCAAACAGCAGCGTGGACCCGGCAATGTTTCAAGAGGATCGTACACGTCTGTGTATACTTACGACATGTACAACAATTGTTTATCAGTTGTATAATAAAATCTACGGAAAGAACATATTCGTCGATAAAACGAATAAACTATTCTATATTTCCTTTGGTACACCCTATACAGACTGCTTATACATTTTATTATTTCGGTTGAGAAAAAAAATCTATAATAATAATTGAACAAAAATAGTTAATGCAAGAAAAAATGGTCGATGGAGCAAAAAATAATTTAAAAAGTAAAAGTACAGTGTAACAAAAAGAAAAAAACAAACAGGGAAGGAACGAGGTTCGGACGGATAGTGTTGAACAAAATAAAAACAACCTGTACGGCACCCTATTTATTATCGATAATTCGTACACGCTATAAAAGTTTTATTTAAAATGCGAAAAAGTATTTTCTTTTTACTTTTCATTCGACAGATATAATTACCGTATAAATCTTCTTCGGTAAAATGCACCATTTAAAAATATAATATGTATCAAAGAGAACAATCCACGTAATAAATATATTACGCTGGTCAGTAACAGACAACTTACATAATTTTTTAAAACAAATAATAATAATAATAATAATAATAATAATAATAAAGAAAATTTCAAGAAATAAGATAAACGTACGGTAGAAGCCCAATAGGAGAGGAGCTTCGGAAAAGTCTACGTACATATTTTATCGTGAATATTAATTTTCCAATACTTTGCTACCTAGTAATCGTATCGATAGAGCGTCTCAAATCCCTGAACCCATTTGTTGCGTTTCATTTGACTGAACAAAACTGTTCGGCTTTGTGTCGATATCACGTTTGAACACTTTGTGTATCACAATTAACGAGATAATAGTATTCGTGCGAGTAACTTTGAATCAACATTTTAAGATAACCAGTTCAATCAAGTACTGGTTGAAACATCAGACAGGTAAGCATTAACACGTTCAATGCCTTGAGAAATTGTTCTTGTTGACTATTGTACTCTCAGTTTTAGCATAATCTAAACTACTAATTCATTCAATACTCTCTGTGTAAGAAAAATGCACAATTTAGAAGAAATTCTTTTACATACAATTTTATACATTTCAATACAATATGCACACGTAGAGAATGTTGCATTGCAATGTCGCATGACATGGAACGTGTTAAATGTCACCACTGGACGGAAGTTCAGTTTCTGTAAAATCCGGAACAATCGTCGAATAATTACGGTCATCCAGATATTCGTGAACAACTTTCGAGAAAATCTTCAAACCTTTTTGTTTAAAAAGAAAACAATTAGAAAACGGCCTCGATTTAGAGTAGAAATTGACGAAATCTAATGTTCAATTGCGCGAATTTCGTTAAGAAAAGTCGAACGTCTCGAAGACACGCGAATACGCGATCCACGTCCGATACACGCAAAAACAGAGACCGAATAATCTCTTGAAAAGCAACCGAGTTGTGCAAGCACAGTCAGATTTCAATATAATACATATGCACACATATACTATTGTGCATGTGTCACCAAACACTCGATTAACTTACAATGAAAATTCAGAGCAACGATAAATTGTTTACGATCGTAAGATGAAATTATTACCTATCGATTGTTTGCGCTATAAAGAAAAATTAAACTACATCAAAAAATTCACAAAACTATAAATTACAGGTAAACCCTGAAAGTGTTCAGTGACTAATGGACAGAAGCGTTCCTCTGCGCCAATGCTGTTCCAGCCTTATTCACAAATGAAACAAGCGTAACCCTCTTCCCTGTAATGCCTTTCCCTTTCAAAATCCCAATAGAAAAAGGAAGAAGGGACTACGTAAGAGGCAACGTCTATTACTGGACAGCACTGATGCACGACTAACCGCACATTATAGACTTTTTACTAGTCGACTGTCTTTAAAACACTTTCGCCTTCAACGCGTGGACCTGTGTATATTTGCGTATTTGTTATATTTACGACAAATCTAATCTCTTTCTTATTAAAGTGGCCAAGAAAGATTAGTTTTGTTTCGAGGTGTCAGTGTCTACCACAGTGCGTCCTATGTTTGGCCGAACCAGTCGTACCTTACCTTCCAGACAGCAAAAGTTGTCCACTAGTTTCACCATCTTCCGTTGTTATCATGGTATGATCAGATAAGTTAGGTACGGACTTACTCTTCGTAATGTACAAACGAATAAAAATAGAACAGTACCGGTGCACGTCCGGTGCACCGATGAAAATGACAAGACTGTGAGAAACTATATGGGGCACTTTGAATATACTTCTTGTTAAATAGTCACGCGATACTATTTACTCAGACTTACATACCTACAATACAGATATCCCCGTAAGAACATCGAATCATTCTCACATTTGGGACAAGGTAATATGCAATAGAAAGCGTGAAAGTCAGATTTTTGCATTCCTTAAGTAACTCTGGCCCGAATGACACAACACAAACGCACAACGGATACATCTGTAGACACTAACTCTCGAAAACTTTGCCGATCTTGACTTCTAATCGTGCGATTGATTTTAGTTTTTACGCGCGTCCATGTATCGCCAACTTCTGATCCATAGAAAATATTGTTAATCAACAAAAAGTCGACAATGTCCGTTTAGCCTAAATTGTTCTAAAGAAATCGCGTAATAAGATCTCAGAAACTCTCGGATTTGACGAGATTGTGCTGATGCTTCAATCCCTCGATCAGGTCCATATGGTGAGGCGGCTCGATTACATTCACTTTACGCTCCCTAAAGTATTCTCGCCTCTGTTTATGGCTATCCATGATCGAACACACGGCGGTTTCGTTATCTCTATCGGTGGACGGTTCGATCCGATCCTCCTGATCGCTCACCTGGACAATACTGTCTGGAATTGGCAACGGCTTCGCCACACCGATGCGAACGGTACCCTTTGGAGCGCCTTTCAATGCCTGCACTGCCTGGTCCAGTGTTGCGTTCTCCAAGGCGATGTCGTTCACGAACAGCAGACGATCACCCGGTATCAGTTGCCCGTCCACTTGGGCCACACCGCCGGGGACCAGCGATCTTATCACTATCACAGTCTCGTTGGGGTTCATTGGATCCTGGAATAGACAGATTCGGTGGTTAACGTTAACGTTTCAGATGGTTATGTTTTATTAAGGATAACCGTATTAAGTATTCAGTTTCTTTTGAATGAAATAGCGATGGACGATCGTTGTCATTATTGTCATCATCAACTAACGTGCAATCCTGCTTTATAGTACAAAACGTTACGAGTACATTTAGGAGGACTATTTAAAAAAGAGTTTTGATAAATGAATAATAAGTCTACAGTGTCGTATTATATACCATAAACGTAATATTTATTAAAAAATATTATTTTACACTTGATTATTCAATTTGTACGATTATAAGATTGTCTTACGTGCATGTACATGCGTGTTAGGTTAGCGAAACATCAAATTGATTGAATTCATTTTCTATCAAATTGATACAATCTCTACTAAATTATAGGGTAAGGAAATTTGTCAGTACTACTTTCGATACTCCGAAGAAGATCAAAATAGGGTAATAGTAGACATGTCTGCCTCGAGTTTGTGTTCTCTACAAACCAAGCCAGATTAGGGATATGGTAGACAGTAAATTTTAAAAATTAATAAATTGTAATTTTATAACAAGTAGAACTCTAATGGAGTTGGTTATCGTAACAATATTTAACTATAACTTAATTATGTGCGTTGCTACCAACGGAATAACAAAAAATGAAGTAATTAGCCGCGAAATACCCAAAATTACTCATACCTGATAATCCAATATGGAGAACCCAAGGCCCCGTTCTCCCTTTACCAATTCGATGATCTGTGGCTCGGAACTCCACATTGCCAAGCCAGTCAATGGTTCCAACGAACGCGACTTCATCTTATTTAAACTGGCATCCGTAACCGTAGCCGTGGTAGTCGTTGATGCTAACGAACCGTCCGACTTGGCCTTCACCAAACGATCCATCGTTGGTAACAGATTCTGTAGCGATCCGCCAAGAATACTCTATGAACAAGATTTCATCTGGTTACGCTCGAATTGCTGATATCATGCGGTTCGATCAGATTGTAATTCGTACAAATTATTCGAATTCTTACTCTGGTTTGGAACGCAGCCTGATGTTGAGCAGTGTCGATGGGACACAGAGGATCGTGCGATGCGATGTTCCTTCCGCACACCATGCGAACGTGTATGGGTAACACTTTTAGCACGCTGACTACTTCCATGTGATTAATACCGAGCAATCGATATCCGTTCACCTGTTGAAAGTAAAAAGTTTCATTTCAATCGTTTCGAATCGGGATAAAGGAATGAAACTTGACACTGAAATGTGGTATCAGTTGCCATTTCTCAACCAATTGTTGAAAATCAACCAATTGATACAACTCATCTCGTAATCGATCAAGCTGTTTACAGTTTCTTATATTGTGCTATTTCATATAGATATTGACTATTTACATTTTTGATGTCTCGTATTATACGGAGTGGAATAAAAATACGTCTAATGAACGTAGGTCCCGAAAGCAATCCTTTCGATGTAAAATCAACTCTCATTGTATATTGACAACACATTGAATTTACATACCTACTTAGTAGACGCAAATTGAGTACAAATGTTTATGATTGCACAATCGCAAATCAGATTTGTTGAAATTCGTCGAGTATTCGTTTCCGGATTCTCTTCCTACCACGTTCTTATTTATTACGTTCTTTCGTTTAGACGGTAGAAATAGATCGCGGTCGTTTAACGTTAGTACAACATTTGTTTACATGAATGTGAATAAAATTTGTAAACAATTTAGGAGGTGACGTATGACTTTTGAGATAGCTTCTTGCATATAAACTGCATGTATGTTTCTATTGGTATGAGCCGTATAAAATTCATATTGTCATTTTTATGTTAAAATTTTCATCGATATTAGTGATACAATTTTGTGCTTCTGTAGTATGGAAGTTTTGGAATACGGTATAGACGTAGATCGCCAATAGATCCTTTTATGAGAGATGGTTAGGTGGTTCCGTTTGGACAACTGGATAAAGTTGAAGGCAATGAAGGCGTCAACTGTACTCGTATGTATAGAGCACGAGTTTCGCAACAAACTCGGGCTATCTTCCTAATGGTGCAGAAGCTAGAAAGGAAAGAAAACAAAAAAGCTCATACTCTATACAACTAGTAGATAATAATAAACCAAATTGCAACAAACCAGATAACTGCGTACCAATTATTCAACCTCAAGGTAGAGGTCTATATAAAACATGTGGACGCTTGCCATCAAGTTGCCTAAAATACGGCCATTCCACCAAATTCTAGGAATAGAGAAAGGTGCAGACCCAAAACACCTCAAAATGCCTACACCACTGGAAAGGCGAGCATCGCACGCCGAGCTTCTCATACCTAGAGTACGTCATCGAAAAGAAAATAAATGAAGAAATGGCATGTATGTGGCGGTCCTCGCCACTAGAGGGGCAGCATACTCGTCAGTTTCCCGCGAGCACTCCATGTCCTACACAGTTTCTATATAATAGAAATTCTGACCTATCCCTACCATTCCAGCGTCTAAGGTGCAACTCCACCATTTTGGTAGCCTTACCGATGAGTCCACTAGCAGGCCCAGGACGAAAACTCTCTCACATTCTCTTTACAGCAGACAACGAACGAAACGGCGTTCAGCAATCGCTTCATGTACTAACTCAAGTGCAATTGAAACCAAAAAAAGAATATTTGAAAGCATCTCCTCCGCAAGAGAACACCTAATGTCAATCATGAAACGATCCCGACATACGATAGATTTCCTGGCTCTCTTTCCAAACCAAGCAACAAATGTATGTATGTAATTAATTAAATTAAGTAACGAAGTCCATTGAAGTACAAGAAAGAAAATAGTTAAATAATCTTCCATGCACGAAGAAGCCATGATCAGAAGCCATTGGCACAATGTGTATTTGGCATAAATACAACCAACCACAACAGTATCTCAACCGTTAAGTTAATAAAAGCTTCGGACAATATCGAAAGCCAAAAACCAGTACCTGTCATCGAACAACACAAAGCGCGAACATCAAGAGAATCAATCAACCATGTCTGACATCTTCGAAATAATCTTTTGGAACTGCAAAAGTATCAACGATAAAAAATCAAGCGTAAGGCTTCGATCAAGTTCGATAAAGTTCAATCTTACAGACTATAATATTTTATAAGAAATGATAAAATTGCAAAATCGTATGCTACGTACGCTAATCGTATGCGCAGCCAACCAACGATCTCAATGTAGAAACAGCCAGAATACAAATACATAGTGCCAGCATAAAACCAACTTCGACGGAGAAAAACTACTGGATGCAATCACGAAAAATCATGTAGACATCGCCAACTGCGGCTCCATCTTGCACCTTGATGCGAGAAATAATAGACAGCCATTATAATAGTGTGGTGTGCGGGATACTTAAAATTGCCGCCGCCCTTGATAAGGGGGTGAGCATCGACGCGTCTTTGTCAGAGACGTCCGTGGCGACGTTAGTTGCGAAAAATAGGGTAAGAAGTGATAGACGTACAGCTAGTTCGGTTCATATTTTATTCAATCCATTATCTTTCATTGTTTTACTTATAGTTTATATTCAACCTGTTCAATTTCTCTTTTAGTTTACATTTAATGCTTGTGTTTTCTTTTGTTATATTTAATCTCAATAAATAGTATTAGAGCCCGATTAAAAATATCCCTACAATAGTATCATCTCTCATTGCAGTCTGCCCGTAAGCAATCTCTAGATAGAATTCACTAACGCTATGATTACAGGCGTCAAGGAAAACACTCCCAAATCGAGAGATCTTCCACCACGATTACATAGGAACTCAGTCGCATGGTGGGACGGTGATTACAGCAGGAAAGAAACAGGCAGCTGAAACGAAAACCCTTCTAAGAAACGGAAAGAAAGAATACATGAAAACCCTCGCAGCCAATGTTCCGTGGCGTGCTCACAGAATTCGATACATTCTACACTCTTTTCTTCTTTCGTCTAATTCACTTTCAAGGACATTTTCATTTCGGTGAGAGACAATTTTGTGAATTTCTAAAGGGCTACAAGGCCAGGCCAGGCCAGGCCAGGCCAAGTGGCCACGTGACCACTTTGAAACTTTTACATTTTCCACCTCCACTTAGACCACTTACTCCTCATGGATCACATTTGGGACGCACGGAATAAATCGATGTCAATGGATCCATTCCCTAATTGGTTTGTACATTGGCCAATTGACATTTTTAGAAATCCATCGAGGAGGCAGTCGGAAGTATATATCCGAGCGTGAAGTATCAACCGAAGAGGCAGTATACTTTTCGGGAATCACACTACAGAAACGTTATAATCTTGAATACACTTCTTGAAAACACTTACACTTCACGTTACACTATTCCGTTATACACATACACGTTCTTTTTGTTATTTCATCAAACAGTTTATTTTTCTAGAACATTAGACTCTCGGTACATTTCCCTGAATGCATCACCAACTAATATTCCCATATCTGTAAAAGGACGTAGGATCGCACGCGCCAAGAAGTCGAGTTAAAGACCGGGCAAAGATTTACGACCTCTGTCGATCCTGACCCATCTGTGGAACACAATCAGAATTCTAAAATACAAATGAACAGAATCCAGAAACAAAAACCATAGAGCAAGTCAGATCTATAGACAAGATTTGTCCTCCACGGGTACCAGTCAATCCTATGTTCGACATCGAGCGTCAAGAAAACGAATTCTTCGATGCTTCTTTCGCCTTTAGAGAAATGATGCATGCAATAGGAAAAACTATACACTACCTCTCTCCTAGATGCAAATTTCTTCTTCTAGATATCTCGAATAAATTCTACACCTACCATTCCGCGAGAATGGACCAGCTGCCGCCTCGCATCGTCTCGCTCACATTTTGTAGGTCCAAATTAACAGAAAGAATGATTAATTTTAGACTACGATATACAATAACGAATACAATAACATTCTGCCTCCATTCCAAGCCTACTTTCGTAAAGGGCGCCTTCTTAGGCGTCAACTCTGCTTTCGAGAACACGTTGGCAAACCCACTACTAGAAATACCGTCACAACGGACAATATCGAGCGCATAATAGACCTAACGTAAGGAGGTGACCTGAGCCCGCTGCTATATAATATTAGTAACTCGGACATACTGCAGAACTTAACCGAAAGACTGCGAGTACTAAAACAGAAATTCTCATCCCCAGTAACAAGCTGTATCAAACAAACAAGACAATAGTTAAATTCCTTGGCGTCCACTTCGATTCGAAGTTGATGAATGTCGGTGATACAACACCCAGAAACTTTGATGAACCAATACACAACTCTCATCAGATCTAGGATCGACTTGCATCAACTTTTTCCTAAATAATCGGCATCTCAAAAGCAAAATAGCACTGCTCTGGACATATCTGCACACCAAGACATTACAGACAATGAAATAGCAGACCACCATGCAAAAGGAGCTATAACTGAAGACTACTTCCAGACACAGAAAGTACCATTCGTCGATGTCAAACGCTACTTCAAGCAAATTATATGATAGGAATTCCAAATGTACCTCGAACAGGAATCACATACGAAAGGCTCCCTATACTTTTAAACGCATTACCCCTAGACAACATTTTTTATAGTGACATTCACTAGAATAAGAACAAACCATTAGAATGCCACAATCTCACTGACTAGAGTGGGAATAGTCCGAGACTCCGCGTGTGAGTGCTCCTTCCCTCAGCAAGACGCAAATTACCTAAATTGAGATTGCCCAATATTCTCAGTGCAACAGATGAGTTTGCAGCAGATATAACTAATAGCATTCTTATATCCGATTGGTGCGGGCTTACTACTCGTTTTCTAGCATCGGAGCGATAAAAAAAGTCTGTATCCCGCGTTAGAGATCGAATAGGGGCGCATTTTGACCCCAGAGGTAATTAGCAGCAAAGAGCAAGAGCTAGCAAGTATCGAACATCAAGAAGAGTTATAAATAAATACGAACACTTTCTACAACTTTGCATTATTCCGAAGTACAGCCACTTCGAGCCTACTCCAGAAACTACAACAGGTGAAATTCCCACATCCAACGTGTATTTCACCGTTTCTCAAAGGTCCAAATTTAAAAGCTCTACAAATCATCAATAATTTCCTTGAAAGCCTGTAACATTATTGTAGGATATTTATTTTTAATAAGTAAACTATGAGGTTGGATGCGAATAAATATTGATGTTGGCGCGTTTTGTTTCGCTCTCGATTGTTTTCTCAGTTTTCTACATTATGATTTGAACTGAGAGGTCAAACCCAGACCGTCCAATAAGTGCCTCAATACTCGATTTAATAATAAGCTTCAAATAAGTTAAAGATAAATGAGACTGCAACAATAGATAATCTAATTTAATTAACTCTAATTAACTTTATACTGTGATATTTAAGGGTCTCCGTACAAATAAGAAGCCGCGTACCAAAGTAAGTATTTTGGTGTTATTTATTAGGGGGGGCTCTCTGGGAGAAAGTAAGGCACTTGTAATTTTTCCAGTCCTTAGAACTTTAGCTCTTTCCTTTGTCGCGCTAGTGGATTTTTTCGGTTTCACTTATATTTTTCGCCGCTATATGGGCGTTTCATAGCTGAGGTGCCTCTTAAGGTTATTATCTCGCGTGCGTTACTCAAGTGTAAACCCGGCATCTAACGCCAGTACCTAAAAGTGACCTTTAATTTGGGGGCGGTCGCTTAGTTATCACAATTGTCTAACAGCGTAAATCCTATCCGCGTGTCTGAACCCCCACAATGACTCGATTAGAATCTGTAGTTTTTCGGATTAAAGAGCTCTAACAGTCAAGTGCAAAATAAACAACTGTTGAAAATCAGAACATAATTTGGTCCCTCATCTCGATCGACTATGAAAAACGACGCGTGAGATAATTGCCGTATGGTTTTTGATATTTCTTTATTCATAACTTTTTAATAACCAATGATTGACAGTGGGGACTCTTCGGAATTTAGTCTAATCTTGAAATAATAAAAATAACGATAAATTAAGATTAAACCGTATTTTAGTTTTTTCTTACGCGATCCCAATATCGCCAAGTTGAAAATTTATTTATAATTTTTTTAAACGATTCTTAGTTCCGTAATGAATGTAATTGTAATTTATTAGAAATAATTAATAAATGGTGTGACCCTTTATATATGAAACGATGTTTCTAAAATTATATTTTAAATAGGATCATTACATGACATTTCGACTATCAATATACTCGCATTGAACAATATATACACTGCTAACACATGTAGGCAGTAAAATTTACCATTTTGTTCAGTTCAATTCAGAAGTCCAATGAATTTCACTGCAATATAAATGCATAAATTTGTCAGACTTATGACACTACATGATTGATTTTTACATTTTCAAAAATCAAATTATTAATTCCGGTAAAACTGATCTCCCTGAGGTACACTGTTTTCCGTGTACCTCATTTATTAATTCGTATAATAAATATTTCTAACTGTCGAAGTGAGGACATATTTGCGTCATAAGTAGGGGTCGAATGAAAGAAGTTATTACGATTTTTAAAATAAACTTTCAAGGTTATAATTCTCTATAATAAAGTTACACTTGTCACAAGAAAATATCAAACTATTACGTAATTAGAAAAGTGAACAACTGATATAAAACATGACATTTTCACGTCCAGTCAGATTGCGGCAGAGGCGTTAATCTTTCGCTTTAACTGCCCTTAAGGGCAAGAGAAGTTTCTTGAAGTTACAATTAACAAAGTGAAACGTTACATTACCTCGAGCAATTCGTCACCGGAGCGTAGTGTCCCATTTTGTCCTACGGGTCCTTCTGGAAGGATCGATCGTATGTAATGGTGTGGTCTCACTTCCTGACCGTTTTCCACGTCTACCGTTCCTTCTAAACTTATACCAAGGCCACTGCCTTCCGCGAATTTTTTCAATTGCGCTACCTACTCGAAACACACCAAAAAAAAAAAAAAACAAGCAAAGTTATTTAATATATAAATGTTAAAAAACATTATTTTAAAAACTCAGTTCCGTACCCTTTCGTAAAAAATTTAATTTCATTTAATCTTAGTAGAGATTTAAAATATGTTGCATGCTGTTAAATGTAGGCAGATTACCTTTAAATTCAATTTATTTAAAAGTTTATGTTCATATCGTAACTATTCCTAAGCATTTGAAATCGTTTCCCTCTTTCTGAATTGTCTGAAACCACTGTCGCGAAATTCTACAATATTTAAATTAAATAAACTTTTATACAAAATTTATATATTATTATTTATAGCAACTTAAAGTTTGCGTACCCTTTAGAGGATTTGGGAAAACTAAACGAAATTATTAGCAAGACGATCGGAAAAATTATTTTATGGACATAATATCGATAGTACTACATTGAAGTAGTATATTATAGTCGGCGAAAAATAAACAGAATATTTGTACGTTAGTAAAGTGTTGCTATCATAATCGGCAGTTATTGACTGGCTTCCTTGAACAATGTACGGACGCGTTTTATTAACGAACAATTGAAAATAATGATAAAATACTATCGATAATTGCTTCGAGGGCGTCTGCGTTCTGCTCGCGTATGACATGTACCTTTTAGAATTCATTGGTTTATGAATTTTAGTATGTATTGGATTAGGCTTGGAAGTCGAGGAGCTTTTCGACATGCTCACCAAGATTACGTACCACAATTTCTGTATCTGGACCCACTATCTTCTGCCATTTCTGTTTAATGGCTGTGCGAATTTGAGGCGTAAGCTCGCTGGATGGATCGCTCAATAACGCTTCTACATTTGCCGCATCATCGAATTCCTCCGGAGCTCTTTCTCGTTCCCCCTCTTGGAGAACCGCGCTGTCCACTGTCGTATGCGACTCTCCCTCCGGTTCTATTTCAGTTGTAGTTTCACCATCCTGTAACAAAATTTATCCAATCTAAACAATCTATCGTTAAATATAATACGGTTGAATACGGTAAAATTCAGTTTTATAGTTGTTTCCATTTTCTAAATGAATCTCTTTCTGTTATAAGTTACGTATCTTACGTATCTTTTGTTTCGTCGAAGCGTGCGGTATTTAGTCTCAAGTGCTATCAAACGCCCCCCCCCCCCCCCCCCGTCCGTCTCCATTTCTCATAAGGCGGATTCTCACCGGCTGTTAATCTTCGTTTCCACGAAACGTACGAAACGTTTGGATACATACAAAACACTCCCCAAATTGGAGGAATTTTTCAATCGTGTCAATGGAGTCCAGTCGATGCTGGTAAATATGTCAATACGCTGTCCCTCTACACTCCACACGAAGTTGAATCGAGTTCCTTTTTAAGCGTTCGCACTTACTTGTCAGCGGTTGTAGAATGCGAATGTAGTAGTTAAAATAAATCAAGTAATCTACGTGTATTCGTGGCTGTCTTCCAACACTCGCAAGTTCTCATTTCCACTTCAGTTATTATGTAAGAAAAATCCTCATCTATCTCTACTCTGTCCATGTTTAAGGCACAGGTCTGCTACGTAGGCTTACCAACGAGACCACTAACAAGCTCAAAACGAATCTCTCTCTCTCTCTCTCTCTCTCTCTCTCTCTCTCTCTCTCTCATTCAATCACCCGTACGCACGCACCCGTTCGTATTTAGTGATTAAACCTGCTTACTTTCTTCCAATTCCATTTTAAGCGATACCATAGTAAAAATCAAACACTATTCCAGAACACACCTTTTATTCCAGGTCCTAAACTCACAGCCTCACTTGCTCTTCCCTATCTCCTCACCCACCCCTCTTATTTTCCCTCCCCGATAACACGTGACACAGTACCCAATCTCAATATCCATTTATTCGAGAATATTGTACATATAAAATTGTTGAAAACTCTTTACTTATTATTTTATCACCGTTGCCTCTACGACATACATCCGTAATAATATCCTCCATAGATTCTCTATAGGATGCAAATCAGAAAAATATAACGGTCAAGACGTTACCTATATTTTTTACTTTCAAACAATTTATTCTCAAGTATAATTTGATGTTCCATAGCTTTAATTTTCCAGGAAATAAGCGCCAAAAGTATTTTAACCGATCCACAAAGTTCAGCCCAACCATCACCAATTGCACTCTACGTCTAATACGGTGGTTTGAAAAATATAAATTCCTCGTTCCGAATATCATATCAGTAAAAACTTCAACTATCCGGTCCACGTAGGTTGAACTTTTTTCATTGCTCTAATTAATATTCTCGCATAACTATTTTATATATTCCGATTTTGGTTTATGGCTCGCGAACCATGAGAGATAGGAAAAATGTTTTCAAACAAAAACTATTTTTTAAAAATTGTTCTCATTTGAGTAAGAATTTATCAATTGTCCATATATAATTGTTTATAATTTTTCACGTGAAATCTTGATTGGTAATTTAAATAACTAAAACAAAAATATTGTTACCAATATCGTAACACTATTTAAGTGATTCTATCATTTTGAAATAGAGGAAGAAGACTTTTGTCTTATTTTATTGGTGAAAAAATATATATTAATAAAGCACACGAGTCACGTGATATTGTAATTTCTTTCTAACAATTATATATAATAATCTTAGTGATAGAAATAGAAAACTCACCGCGCTCATCGGAAAGCTTGGCAAACTAGTGATCGATGGAGAGCTTGGCTGAGGTAGTCTCAATTCGCTGGCCGCAATTGCCTGTTGAAGTTGATCGTATTTTGGTCCACGCAGGTATCTCTCCAAGCATAGAACTACCGTTTGCCCTGTTCGTCTTAATACCTCGACAGCTTCGTGATTCGAGTAACCCTGTAAAGAATGACCGTCCACCTCGACTATTCTATCGTTTATTTGGATCTTGTTGCTCAAGTCTGCTGCACTGCCCTCGCTGATGCTTTTCACGAAGATACCGGACAGTTCCTCTGCAATCAGAGCGATCAGATAGCTAACGGAAAAATTTAAAAAAATGTCGAAGCGCGTTGCTTCGTGTATCTGTATAGGTAGAAGAGAAGGGATAGGAGGCAAAGAGAGGGAAGAACATTTCATCCTGGATCTGCTAGTGGACTCATCGGCAAGGCTACCTAGCAAAGCCTTGCTTAAGACACGGGGGTGCTGGAAATTACATGGAAAGCGTCTAAAGTTGCTGTCCACCTAGAGACGAGTGTTCGAAAGTCGTTCGAAAGAAAAATAATCAAATTCTCATGCTTCTGAACTTTAAAATTCGACAATATTCGAGTGTTTAAGGTTTCGTTCGAACAATCGAAAATTCAGTTTAAGTGCTGAAAGATTTTTAAGCTTTTAAGTGATGAAAATTTGAAACTTGTAAGCATGAAATTTTCCATAAATCGGCAATAGATTCACTAGGGGAAAATTGTAATTGATTCGAATATACCAGGGATATACCTTTCTCGCACACGTATCCAGCGATGGTGATCCCGAGGCCGTAAATGTCCTTCTTAAGTTCGACGGTGAATCGTTCCATTTCTGGCAGTGAATTAACATCAATGGTATCCATGGTTAGGACCGGTAACTCTGGGATCTGCACCGGAACCGTTGGTATCACTGGCATCGCTCCAATTGGCATCGGATTACGTACTACGTCCATGATGAGACCTGGTCTTGCCTACCAAACATACCACCCCTTCGGAATAATAATTTAGCCGCAATAACGTTACGAACGTGTGCAAATGTTGGTTGATCGAGAAATCGAAGGGAAAGCAAAGTATTCTTTGTTTAATGTTTTTCTGTTTAAATTCTAACAAAAAATGTATATTTTCATCACATATTTCTTTACTAAATAAGTAAAAAATGATTTCAACGGCGAAGAAGTATCATAGAAATGATAAACTGCAATATACGTATATTAATTTTTATCTTTGCGAAGAATATGCTACTATTTTTATTAATTTCAGCTATAAAATATGGTTTTCGAGATTTTCAGATCACTCACGTGCATTTCAACGTCCGATTCCTGAGAATACATGTAGCCATTGTCGTGCGTGTTGTCAGGTTGCACGTGGCGCATGTTATACGTTTCCGGCACGCTGTGCACCAGGTGGCGGTCCAGCTCGTCCGGATCACCCAGAATCTTCGTTGGTACGATCGGAGCATGGCTGCCGAGTGCCTGAAACGCGTCGCTCAATTGAAAATCTCTGGCTTAATTTCGGATCGACAACACTTCCAATGAAACGAACTGTGTGAAATTCACAACCGTCAACCTTTTAAGAGGTGAATTATTTATTTAATCCGAAAATTTCTAAAGTAAAATTGCAAACAAATAATTTTTCTACAATAGCCTTTTAGCAGTTTCGCGGAATTCAAATTATTATTTATCTTCCTCCTTCAGACGCTTCCCATTTTCCAGCAATACAGACATTTGTAAATCAGCAAATACATTTGCTCTCTTCGATTTCGATTTCGATTTTCAGCTGAACGTTTCCCCACAATTCGCTAAAAAGAGCTGCGCTACGTTGCAGTGACCTCTGCCTATGCGCAAGTGCCTTACGGCGCGTCGGTCGGAAGTTTGAAAACAACCCAACCCTAACCTAATGTTCACAAGGCAACCGGTTACGCTATTTGCCCTGTATGCACCTGTGCACAGAATTTTCATCCAAACTCAAACTCGCTCGAATGCTGTTTATACATATTTATAGATTATAACTTATAAATAGAAGATAAATTGCACACTTAAATTATTCACTATGGCGTATCTATCTATCATATTATATTTTGCAAATATCTCTCTCTTTAATAAATAATTATATTTAAGTGAATTTAATCATTATAGAAAACTTAATCTAAGTTGACCTTCGAGCTAGGTTTATTTTAACAAACCTAGTCACCTACTCATAACGAATAGAATAGGGCGCGTAATAAATCTCTGCAGTTACAATAATAAACAATTTTATATATAGAGATATTATTAAGTAAATAAATATCGTTACAATAAAAATAAAAGGTGTTTTAATGTGCACATAACGTATCTAGTATTCATTGTAACGGTATTAGTTTTTTAAATAATATTCAGATCGGAAATTGCTTACTGTGGTAAGTAAGACATGGGTGAACACGTTACCGATTGTTTTTCCCATGCATGCAGCAATGCATTTAATGATCTACGATATTTTTACGATGTTTTATAAGTGATTACTTTGTTGAAACATCATCTGAGAAAGGAAAAAGCAAAGGTGTGTCGATTGAACGGGTTCTACATAGTGTACATTTATTCTTTCGAATTTTCTCGAATTTCTTACGAGGTGTTCAAAATTTTATAATGTAGTCATTCCTCGATTTACTTGGAATAGTAGTTTCACGCAGTTAATTTATGTCATGCGAATTAGAATTGCACAAATGGAAGTTTATCAGTTCGAACTGAGCATATTAAAAAGACTGTATGGATAACAACAAGATTAATCAATTGCGTAAAAAAAGATTAGAAAATTTGAAATAACAATTCTTAGTTATTAGAATTCTTTATTAATTATTATGTATTGTTTTAATGAGTGTTTCTTTTTCTCGGTTATTCCGATGTTCTACTGTCTCTCATCACGATCAGAAATATTTAAACGAACTGTATTGTAACAGTATAATAATTTTAACAAATACCAGGGAGAAACTGGTGTTGCGTGATTATTATAATTCTAGCCATGTTACAGTTATTTGGTTTCTAATCAATTCAAGGGGAAAGAGCAAATAACAGTACATGTAAACACAGGTAATTCCTCGGACTGATTTTAAAGGACCCTATTCAAAAACCATATGTTTTCGTCGCCAGCCGATTTTGTTGACATTTTGCATATTTGTAGATCGGTATGTGAGTCATCAACTGCTGGCGTAACTTTTTGACAGACCTTGAAATAACGGAGGGGGAGTAGTGCAAAGTACGCGTTTAGCGAAATATTTCGGAGGCTATACAACTTCTGACTGAAAAAAGATATCGAAATCACCAAAAAAAATTCAACCTTTCGAATAATATACCATTTTTTATCTTTTCGAAATTTCTAGTTTCGGCGGTTGTGAAAAATGATGAAAAATTGCAATATCCCAAAAAAAGTATCGTCAAATTTTAACAAAAAAACTCAGTATAGAAAGCTTTTTTCACGCTCTTTTAAGGTAAATTTTAAATCTTACCCCGAGGAAACTTTTCGTTTTAGAGTTATAACATAAAATTCATTGCGATTCACAAGCTGTGCGCGTAATGTTCGAACAAAGTAAAAATGGCTTAATACTCGAAAATATATCATTGGGAACCAAGATCCGTGTTGGTAGATTATTTTAGGGAGTTGTACATTTTCAACTCTACTAGGTACATTTTAACTAATGAACATAACTACGAAGATTAGTATTTTTTCTGTCTTTTTAGTGTGTTAAAAATACGTTACTACGGATTTACAAAATTGTAATAAGTGTGACATATCTTTGATTAAGAAATCAAGAAAGGCTTTACCGAAACGACATTTACAAATTTCATTCCAGAAAACAGCAATGTTAACGTGTCAAGGACGAATTATTACATCCGAAGAAAACGAAAGACGATTGTTTAGCAAAGAAAGATGGGTAGCAGAAAGTGTTAATAGTTCACTAAAAAGATTTAAATATTCTAAAAAAGTTGTAGACCATGAATATATGTAGTGACAACGATGATCCAGAAGTAGCCTCGGTTGTTACATCCGTAACAACATGTCTACCAATATTTCAGCGCACCATCTCAATAGCCATAATATAATAATAAAACAGATTAGAGTTTGAAATTTGTAAATAGTATTTAATATTTGAAGAAACTCTAATCTGACCCGTAACAGCATGGATCATCATATACTTTCTATGACCATTTTATTTCCAACCTAAGCAGCTTTCAGTTAATTTCATTTTTATTCTGGATGTTTCAAGGTGCGGAATTTCCGTGCGCGTCACTCGAGGGTGCACTTGGTTTGGAGGCGATCATTTTTAACCATTTCTCTAACAATTCTATGCAACCAATCAGTTTTAACGTTCGCTTCCCTCACCAAAATTCGTGACATTGCAATCAACGAATCCGTTTGTCTTGGTCTCGTAAGCCACTCCCATCAGATGGTTTATATTTCATGGGAATTAGACAGAACAGCAGAATTCTAATCAGACATCTACCCTGACTCTTCAGGCTTACACATTCTTTAAACGCATTCAAAACAGTATAGTTCACAACTAGTCACATTCCAATCACACATATTAAAATTAACAATTAACAATTATTTGCACATATTATTACACCAACCCCGAAATATTTAAGCGTAACTAAAAAACCGCTTGAAGCGCATAATAGACAAACTATCTATTCGTGCGTACTGAACATCGGCATTACTAAAAGACTTATCTCCATTTTCTGACATATATGAGGTTTTCATCAGCAAAAGCCTTGCTATCTTTCAAATTATTTATAAAAATAAAACTACAGTAGTGGCATTGTTTTCCACGGCTTTATTCTACATTCATTTTAATTGATATTACACATCCTATAATTGCATCTGTAAGAAGTTATTACCGCCAATGCCGAAATAGAGCGAGAACCGTTGCTTGTTGTGCAAATATTGTTATTAGCAATAATATTGTGTATGGGATTTAACTTTTTAAATGCACATTTTGCTTCATTTAAAACCAACACTGGAAGACACAGACAAAGCAGAAGTATCATAGTACATGGAGAAAGAGTACTTGTTATTCAAAAGTATTCTGAAAAATGAATTTTGTTTAGTATAATAACGATCTTGGTTTCCAATGATATATTTTCGAGTTTTAAACCATTATATATGTACGTCCACAGCTTGCGCGTCGCAATCAATTTTATGTTATAACTCTGAAACGAGAAGTTTCCCCAAGGTAAGATTAATATCGTTTTAAAGAGCATAAAAAGAGCTTTCTATACCGAGTTTTTTGTTAAAATTTGACAATAACTTTTGGGGTATTGCAATTTTTCAGCATTTTTTACAACCGCCGAAACTAGAAATTTCGAAAAGATAAAAAATGGTATATTATTCGAAAGGTTGAATTTTTTTTGGTGATTTCGATATCTTTTTTCAGTCAGAAGTTGTATAGCCTCCGAAATATTTCGCTAAACGCGTACTTTGCACCCCTCCCCCTCCGTTATTTCAAAGCCTGTGAAAAAGTTACGCTGGCAATTGATGACCCACGAATAGGGTCTTCAGATATTGAAATTTCCAAATGTGCGAATTTGTATCTTTTTAAATTTTCAAATATTCAAATTCCAAATCATTGTCGGGGGATTCCCGATGTTTAATAATTTTCATATTGATTCTGTAGTACTGAAAAAACTGTGATAACAATACCTGGTAATCCGGTGACGTCGGCTCCACAGGTCGCGCAACAACGAGCCGCACGTGTGTACCGGACTGTCGCAAAACTGCCGCAACCTGTTCACTTCCCATTCCTCGCAGATTGACATCGCCGATTTGCAATATATGGTCTCCGCTTTGTAGCCGATTATCCTATTTAATTCGTAAATCGATCAAACTTAAACACTCCTTTTTTCTCTCACTTCTTTAACATTTTCGCGCTTTCTTCTGTCAGGAATTCTGAGTTCAGGTTTGTTGGATCAATATTTGGGGATATAAAAAAAGGGAATTGTAGGAAGCGTTTAGAAAAACGGAAAATCATCTAGAGTTATTTATGAATTTAGTACAAAGAAAGAGGCATCAAAATTAAAAGCTACTATTAACAAATTATGTACCAATATAAATTTGTTTCAAAAATAAAATTTTTTTATAAATAGTCATTTATATCTTAAAAATGTATTTTTTATTTTATAGCTGTCCGCAAAATTAATCTTGGACAGCTGGTTCTTTACTTCTCGATCGGATAGAAGTAAGTGGAATGAATAACTGATCGTTCGTTCGTTCGATTTTGTCCTTAAACTGATTTGATTGTCGTTTTGTTGAATTTTGAGAGCTCGTCCGCTGCTCCGTCCACCGTGCATTTGCCGAAACGATGTGCGAACGAAGCGCGCGTTCGTTTCAAAAGGGTCGGAAGATACCTACACGGACATGGGATCTTTGAAATCCTTGGGAATTTTCCAAAGGTCAATCGTTTACAACTGACCCTAAAGAAATACCTCGTTTATGACACGGTTCGGCTATTGAGGACGTCGAAGTACGAAATTTAATTAAAATAGCCATAAAGTCAGTTTTCGAAGACCCCACGTTGACTGTTCCTCGGCGTCGCTCGGAACATGTATGTACATATATATATATATATATATATATATATATATATATACAGAGTGGGCCAATAACTATGTCCGCCTTGAATATTGCCGTTATTTCTAATAATATGAAAAATGTCATATACGAAACTTGCACGGTGCAAAGGGGGGCACATATTATGACTATCGTTGAAAGTCGCAGAAGATGTTGAAGACATTGAATAGTTATTTCACTGCTTTATTATATCTATTCTAAACTAATTAAAAATATTTAACACTCAAATTTAAAGAATTTTTCTGGCTTCAATTAAACGAAGCTTATCGTAAGATATCGTTTATAGCAATTAATGCATAGAATTGATTTATAATTAGCTTGCAGTTAAGCTTAATATACGTAAAATAAACTTACTCGATCGGCAACACCTCCCGGAAGAATCGTCTTGACGACAACACCGGTGCTACGCCCGCCAACGATTCCGAATCCAAGACCGCTGCCATCGTTGATGAGATTTATTACTTCAACTTGCGCCCATTCCGTGTTCAGCTGCGACAGAACAAACAAATAATTTTCGAAAACTTATGTAAGCTGGTGTAACGGTGGTCGAAACATCCGTGGAAGTGGAGACCTAACTTAACAAATGTGTCCGAAAATTTGATACGTTTACAATTGATAGGCGAAAAACCGTGCCACACGGAAGAAAGCTTCTTTCTTTTGTAAAATTTGTAAACTTGGAAGAACTTGAAATTAAGTGATATAAAAAGTTTGGTTAGTTTTACACGAAAACGCTTTTCTCCCTTTTTTTCGTTCCTTCCTCAGTTCTGTCACTTAAGGCATACACTCCTCTGATAGGTAAGAGGATGCGTTGATGTTACAAAGACAAATATAAAGAGGAACTTGGTATGCACTGTCGTCTCGAAGGAAATTCCGTAGCCTCAGGCCATCGCGAAACTTTTCATCGATCGACGCGTCACCTATATACGGTCAGCATTTGTTACACATACTACGCACGCATATAGGCAGTACGTTTCGTCGTCCTCTCAGAATTCTCAGAACACATAGTTCCTAAGAAGTTGAAATTAAATTGCATTTCAAGTATCTCGGGAAGTTAAATCATATTATTTCCGAAGGGATAAATCTATCAGGCGAATGGCATACTATACATATGTAGGGTGTGAATGATTTTGCAATGCGTGGCTTTGTGTGTGCAGGAATAAAATGTAATTTAGAATATTCTCGAATATCCATTATACGAGAATATTCCAAAAGAATGTGTAAGTATTACGTGTGACTTTGTGTGCGTGAAAACATAAGACGAAATTGAGAATATTCTCGAACATTAATTATTCGAGAATAATTGAAACTTTGTGCAAAAGAGTATGAGTGTGCCTGGAAAAACAATGGAGTGAATGGAAAAGAATCTAGAATGTTCGATGATTGAATATATATGTATAAGGATGTGTGTACGCAGCGATAGTCAGAGTTAGGCAGAATTGAAGAAGACATCAGTGTGGTACGCGTCACCTATTAAACCTAATAAATTTACTTTCTACAATTACGCTTGTTCTTCGGCTAAATCTTCTGATCTCACACATATATTACACTTAGATATACTTTGCGATATTAAAATTATAATATCTCTTGTATCAATGTTTTTCCGATGTAAGTAACGTGATACATTTTCTTATAGAAAATCAATCTATATATTTCAATTATGCCGAGACGTGTAGCAAAAAACAAAAAAACTGGAAACTGAAAGTCGATCTTTGTATTCCGTCAAATTCATCCAACAGGATAATATTACAGCTTTGCTTCCCCCTTTGTGTCTCGAAGCCCATAAGATTATGCAAATTCTATTAAAAACATTTTTATGCCATTTTAATTATGGTTGAATTATTTCAGGTAATAGATAAAATTAAATGAAATATCCTACATAAACTTTTCAACTATGCTCTCCTTTTTCATAGAACGGTAAAAGCTAAATACACGCGTACACGAAAAAATTGCGCGTAAAAGAGAAAGCATGGACTTTACTTTTACTTTTATGTTACTGTTTTATGTTACTTCCTGCTACTTAGTTTCAGTTGCGTATTTACCGTAATAATATAAGAACTTCTTCCCATTTCTAAAATTATTCCATGTAATCGTGTAATAGGTATTTGTACGAATGTTTTAACTTAATTTGCATTTTTAGTAAACATTAGCTTTTTTTCTCACTTCAATTATTCGTGCAAATATCGCGCAATTAACGTGATGAAGTTTTCTAGTTATCACTTGAGCCTGGAACGTGGTAAGAAGGAAGAACATCAGAAGAATGTGAGATGTAGGTCAATAGTTCTCGTTAGAACCGAAAGGAGAAGAGTAAAGAAGAAAAAAGAAGAGAATGAAGATATGGAAAAAGAATAGAATCTTTGAAAATTTTTATCGTTTCTTCCTTCGCGTTGGTGCTTCGATGCTAGTCGAGAAAATATGTTTTGCTTAAACTGCATTAGCAATATTTTTGCTGGAAACGTGTACACATGACGCTGAATGCGTATGAAATGCGACGGTTATATATACGAATAAGGAACAAATACATATGAATAAATTAATATATAAGTATAATTTAAGTAAAACACGGTTAAAAATTTTCAATCATCATCTCATTTCCGTTTAATTTCTTGTAAGGTATGCAATAGACCCTATTCAAAATTTAACGGCCTTTTATCTTATTTTTTACTAATCAAAATATCTTTTATTGAAACAAACCAATTACTAAAGAAACTTTAAAATTCACTGCTTTGAGCAGTCTAACTTACCACCAATCGCGGTCTTTTTACTCTGATGACAAATCATTATTTCACCAATCAGAAGTAATCGATGTAACAAAGACACCTTCTTGCCTTGAGGATCTGTTAGAAAACACTCTTGCAATTTCGATAGATTGTTTCTTCCGTTCTAACTTCATTTTCCTACTTTTTCCTCAAATTCTAAACGGACCTTCTCCGGTGATCGACTTTATCAAAGTGAGTTAAACAGCGAAAAATAGAGCTACAGGTCAGGTAGGGAACTGCAGAAATGGCAAAATTTCTTTCGAATCAGCATTGCACCTTCCGTAATCGTGTAACTTTCGAAAATCGTGAAATTATTTAGAATGTCCGATGATCCGAAATATGCTACAGTTTATTGCAATTTTTTAAATTTTGTTTCCTCCTAATCACGAGTACGAACGATCATACATGATTAGCTTACTACGTGTGATTTACAGCTCGCAACTAATTTTATTCTTTCTTCAATTCGTTAAACTTGTTCTATTTTATAAAGGAATTTTAACTTGTGATCTTTTAAATTTTCATTTATTTCGTACTGTAGCAGTTCAATTTCTTGCATTCTTTACATATTCAGGAATACATTTTTTTCTTATGCAATATTAAATCTCAAATCGCATAAATAATTTGTATATGCTGTTTGTTTATACATAATTCCATGTATCCCTCTACATTCCATGCAATCAAATATAAGAAATTATATCATATCAGCAAGAATCGATCCATTAATAACGAATCGAGACGTTAATTTACATTTGACACCGATAACGAAGTTGTTCGAAAGAAACCAATAAACTTCTAGACAGCCAAGTAAGGCTCCGTAGTTCCCTTTGAGTCGATAATTCAATGAACTTCACAACATTACGACGCCGTAAATCACTTTGCATGAGCGCCTCTTGGCATAAATCGAGTATTCATAATATCGCGTTCTAAACATTTGTGAAAATCGAATCACATAAAGAAGTATAATGACCTATTAAATGAAACTTAGCAGAAGTATTGTACTATTTATCTAAAAAGTATTTCGTTTTTGTTGATTATAATGAGGAATATTATGACAAATTTTAGAAATCCGTTTCAACAACATTTACATTTACCGGCATCCATATATTCTGTATTACCGTTTTATACGTTATATGTATTTCTGTTAGATTCATTATAAATAACGCCATGTTAAAACTGGTGGCAATTCATTCGTCAAATACAAAACACGTATCCATAATAATAAACTTGCGTTATAGCGATGTTTTCTTTTCGTTTAACAAAGGGGCGTGTGGACAATCGTTTGAAACGTTATCCTCCTCGTTCAATTTTTTCTGATACGACAAGTAACTGTCGATCTTTCATATGTACTATTCGAGATATGTACTTGCAAAAAGAAATTGCTGCGGCCTACAAGTGTGCGTCATTACCGCAGCTACAACTTACAGAATAACTCAGACCTAATATGATACCGACGTGTCGAATTAATACATTTGCGAATATATATTAGATTAAGTTAACATATTTAAAAATCATTAAAGTCAATAGTTTTTTTTTTTAGTATTAAAATGTAAGATTGGAACGGGGAGGAGGGAGAACGGACCTCAAATATATAGAAAATTGGAAAAAGTCATCGAGTCAATGAAGCGATGTATTATACAATAAATCCATATCGGCAACACACACACAATCATAACATTTCGTATTGAATTATATTAATCGAAAAAAGCTATTCTATAATTTTCTGAATTACTTAAATTGATTTCTGAATTGATTTACGACTTCATAAAGAAGGACGTACAGAGCTACATTCTCTCCAGTCTTCATTCTCGTGATCATACTATTTTTTTTCTTTTCTTTTTCTTCAATTAAATAACGTACTTCAAAGAGGAATCATCAAAACAGTTTGTTTGTAACTTTGATGTTACAAAAAGTAATTTTTTCGGCTTGAACAAAAATTTTATTGAAAAGAATGATTTCTTTTCGGTATTAAAATGAAGCAAGATTTAATATCAGATTTTTTGAACATGGAACAGTGGTCCGGTGTAAAGCGCGTTTTCTGTATTTTAAGTAATCTTGATTTGTTACTGTCACTCATCAGTCATCTCCTCTCAACCCTCTTATACCGTCGTCATAACTCAAAGGTCATTTCACCTAAATCCTTAAATATCCCTATTTTCCCACATTTTGCCAGTCTTCGTCTTGGCACGCGTACTCGCAAACTCATAATTTTCGTTTGGAAGAATAAAATATTGTTTGTTTCCGCGAAACGTAGATCCTTAATTACCTGAAGCTACGTGATAACCCAAATTGAAGCATAACCGGGCATCATAGTACGATTCATCGCGAAGTATGTTGAATAAACAAAGGCAGCGTTTGAGGATAAAGAGAAGCATGTTACGTCCCACGGGTCAAGGCTATTCCTTCAAAATTATTACAGAGTACAATGTAATAGTAATACCTAAGATGTAATTGTGAATGTTCACGAATATTGGATATTGAAATATCGTAGCGCGAGGAGAGTTGAAGCATATTTCATGTAATGAAATTATCCTATTCGGATAAGGTCGCCGCGGAATAGCGGAATACCTGACACTCCCTCGGGTGTACTTACGCTCCACCGGGGTAAGACGGTAAAAGTATCAGCTCGTCGTATTGGTAATAGTTTCAGGTCTAGCGCACTATTTGCCAAAACGGTTTCACATACTAATCAAGAACCTCGCTATTACGTAGCGCCTGATGATGTTAGTGGCTTAAATGTGTAGAGTACACTCGTGCCGTCTCGAGAGATTTCCACAAAGTGGTAGGGCAACAAATTAAGAAAAGGAAGTCAGGAAAGCGACTGGGTTCGCCTACTCGCTTTCATTCATCATCGAAAATAGGCGGTTTCGAGAAGGAATGGAATATCACTCTGATATCTCCCTTGTGTCAGTGGTGTCTTTATCAGCATTCGACTGACTTTGCTTCCGTCACCGAATTTCAGTTTCTCATCTTGTAAAGCGGGAAAACTAATCGTTTCACACCGAGGCCAGAGAGAGCTGATCGGAAGAACAATTCCTCCGATACGCTCGTCAATAGGTGAATCGACATCTGTACCTTTGAGGAGTTGCAATGAGTACATCGGGTCTTTGCCTCTTTATTATAGAGAAGGTGTACGTGGAGACGTTGGCTTCTAAATACGAGGCACTGGGGCAGGGACTGATGGATATACGACATAATGAAGCCTACTCTCCTCTGGGAGATAGAAGGAGGATAGAAAAGCCGTCGTCGGCGAAGGAGCGTATAATCCTTGCTGCAATCGCTGCACAAGGTGAAAGTTCGGATTAATACGACCAGAATCCTCCGATCTAGAGGTTTGATTACGAAGAGAGTCCATGGACAAGGCCTAACCTTGGACTTTCCGCATCCAGAACCTTTGGATCAACGGTATCAACAAATGAAGGATACCTACGTACGAGGGTCAGAGACCGGAGATATTAGAGACGAGATGAAGACTGCTGCAGGTTACAATATTAAGGAATACCGAAACCCACGTCTCGAGGACAGACTTCTCAGCTATCTGCAAGAAGATCCGTAGGGGAAGTCTGCTAGTGGACCCATCGGTAGGGCTACCAAAAGGAGGGCGGAGTTGTGCTTTAGACGCTGGGATGTGTTAGGGACAGGTCGGAAAGTCTATTATATAGAATATCGAGTTGGAAACGAGTAAGTGTGCTGTCCCTCTAGTAGCGGGTGTCGGAGGACCGTCACAGTATAAATAAGCAGTGAATGAGAGTATGGAGAATATGATCATCAGCTGCTCGAAAAGGTAAAAAAAATTTGGTGGCTAGCGAATACCTCCGAAACAGGATTATATGGTTCCCTAGTTTTTTCTCCCGATTTTAGCGTATCATTAAGCCAAACTTAGTACTACGCGACCTCTTACGAGGACAGCCTAAACGTATAAGTCTCAAGAAACTTCCCTCTACCTCTGTATCGAACAATGCACAATGGAATTAAAGAGATGCGACCGCCAGACCCAATGAGAAATGGCTCTGAGAGTCGTTACAATGAGCTACGTCATGATACGGGTATTAATGGATCCAGAGCTGTCTGGATTGAATCGGACTTTAAATTCGAGATTGCTTTCATATCGAATTGGAAGACTCCCTGGGTCATACACCAAGTCTTTACGCAACAATGGTCCTCCAGGTGGGAACAAGGTTTTATCTCGGTTGGCTAAAAATATCTCGTCGAGACGATCTTCCATGCTAGGAAGGGGACCCGGACAGGAGAAGACCGGAAATGGTTTTTAGAGTTCTCGATCCCCTCCAACAAGCGTCAACAACTTAAGGCATTGAAGTCTTTTTAGCCACGAGGTACCACTGTGAGTTTCCCCGCGTGTTTTATTTTCATTTATCCGTTGCCAACTAAATCATACATTTTGTATAACTAATTACGCACACGAACGCAGCCTTTCGCAAAAATTTTTGCCGATTTTGAAGGAACTGTGGAAATTATATAAATGTCATTCCGTTCCACAATCTTTCACCATCTTTCTGGCATTTGAAAAATTCCGTCCTTCCAGAATCTCTCAGGTTTTTCGACGAAAAACTTTTCTGCGAAATAGCGCGAGGTCTGGTGAATACGGTGGATGGGGTAGAACATCCCAGCCGAGCTCCAACAACTTTTGTCAAGTTGTCAAAGACACACGAGAACACCGCGCATTGCCCTGATGAAACACGATTGTTGTCTTTAATTCGTCTAATTGGGAACAATACCTTTCAGTATTTCGTTTATCGTTTCAACCTAACACACAACCTAACCTTCCTCTGATGAAGACCGGCTTTTGGGGTGGCTAAAGATGGTTCAGTCCGCTTTCCCTAAGACCTTTTCGCTCAATATTATTTATAAATGATCCATTTTTCATCCCCCGTCACTACTTGCTTCAAAAATAGTGTCCCCCCGTTGCGTTTATAGAGCGAGTCGCAAATGGAAATGCGATCCGTTAGTTTTTTCTCTGTTAAATCGCAGGGAACTCATACATCAAAACGGTTTGTGTAACCAAGCTTCACAAAGTGCTCGTGTATAATGGATTTTCATATTTTTAACATTTCTGCTAATTCCCATATAGCCCGAGTTATTCTCGATCAGAGTTTCAATCTGATCTTCATCTGTGATGGATGGCCTATCCCAACGTTCTTGATCTTCAAGGTTGAAATCATCAGCTTTAAACTAGCAAACCATTTTCGCACAGTTTGCTTGTGTGACACTTTCGCCTTTCCGGTAAAACGAAAGCGTTGTCAAAGGCCTATAATCCACTCTGTTTGCTTCCATATATATTCAAACCTGTATAAAACTGACAAAAATTAACGTATCGTAACCGAAATTTTTTCCAAATCTGCCCGAAATACCGTCTTTTAAAATGTGTACGCGTGTCATTTCTCGTATCTCATTCAGGCATATCTTCATGCCACCTATCTTTTCGAGCAACCCAATATTAAAAACAAACGTACAAACGTTTAATCAAATTCAAATTGATCCTCAATTAATAGAATTTAATCTGTACACTAAGTCATCGGGATTTGCAATTGTGCAGACGCGATGGAACGTTATTAAAATAGACGATAACCCGTTGCACGAATGTTTCGTCGATATTCAAATCGACCGCATCATCATAAAGGCCAAGCGAACTACTTCGAACGGGCACTGTTCTTTTATATCGACAATTCGAGAGAAGAAAACATTTTACAGGCTATTAGCTTATTGCTTCCTCCTCTATTTTCTTCGCAATAGAAGTTTAAACAGCTATATTTTATAGTAAATGATGTATCCGTAGAATAAGATAATTGGTCGTCGGACATTGTAAAAACTGTTCAAAGGAACGTGTCTTCGAGAGTCGATATTTAGAAAAGACGTACGTATTCGTATTTTCTTGTTTTCTTTGGTTTTCATCGTACGTATTTACCGTGTATTATATTTCGAATTTATAAATTCTATTATATCTAGAGCATTATTATTGCTTAGATGGTAGAAATATAACGAATTAATATCTAAAATTACGTATCCATGTGTTTGATTTTATTTTAAATTGTTTCGATGAACTTGCTGTACGGGTTACACGTAAATTTTTCGAATATTTTTCCTCCTTTAACCTTGTTAAAGAAATATTTTAAAAAACTATTTTTTCCATACTTTATACAAGATGATACGAACATTGAAACACTTTAACGTACAAATCTCTAAAAAGTTAACTTCAGCATTCGAATTATATTTCTTTAACTTAAGCATTCGAATTATATTTCTTTGTTTTTTCCTTTTTACAGACAGTAAACGATCTTACGATCTTTTGTTTTTATGCAAAAATACCTATCTTTAATGTTGTAATCGCATTTAACGCCTGCAACGCTCGTGTTTGCGCTCTATTGAACTAGACTCCGGTTTTTTGTTTAGTTCGATGAAAGAAAGACGAAAAGATCGCATCAAGCTAGAAAACTGAGCTGAAGAACTGGCTTTATCGATCCCTAGCCAATTAAATTCCGCGATCTCAATTTATCACAGCAAATCTGTTAAGTGTCTCTATAAACTGGGGATAGGTTCTGTTTAAAAAACAGGTTCCTAATCGTCGGAAGTAACAAGTAGTAAAAAACTAACGTTCGATCATTTTTCTTGTAAACAGATAAATTTAAAACTTAAGAACGAAAACCATCTTTTTATGGAACCCAATTTGTTATTCAAAAGCGAACAGTTTCTACATCTTAATCATTTCTTTGATCTTAACAGGTTCCGCGTTAGCTACAAAAGATACATGTATTATTATAAAAAACTACAAAACTGCAAGTTACAAAAGATACATATATTACTATAAGAAATATTGTTAATCTTTGAATTTCTTACGTTAACAACAAATTTTTATTTTTAGCTTAAATATATGATATGACTGTGCAGATAGATAGAGAGAGAGAGAGAAATTCAAGCTTTTAGAATTCTTGGTATGCATTCTTAAGATTTCATAATATGTAAGATGAAGCACGTATGTAATTGGAACCACTCCTAGTGGATGTAATTCCGTAAATGAAAAATAATTGGTTCCGTAGTGAAAAATAATACAGATAAAAGTTGTATGATTTCAGGCAGCCATGATTTACTTTCTTTCATGCGAACAAGTTGATACTTCCGGTTTTAAAGAGAATCAGGTACATCAGTCTTTTATCGTATTTACATTACATTAGAAGTAATCGAAATGGTTTCAGTTACGTGCTCCATCCCGTGTATAATGTAATTTATATTTATACTAAATTAACACTATGCCGTCCGGCGACACCACTGTGGTGTTGTGCGCAAACTAGCGTCCAATGGTCGTACGCAAACTAGCAGTCATATGAAAGAGAAATACTAAGTAATAAAGAAAAGGCAAATAAGAAATATATAAAACAAACAAATTTTATATTTATTTACGTATGTATATCTTCGAAATTTCCGAATAATTCGTAATCCGGGTTAGCGCTGCCGGCGCCAAGCGAAGAAATATTTTCGAGACGTGCGGACGGCAAAGTGTTAATATATTTATACTGAAATTAATATACAGATACTTGACGTGCTAAATGTGATCCTTTGTCGATTAATCGATAATCCAAACAACGATTGTCTGATAAAACCACAAAAAAATTGTTATCTTTGAACAAACGGGAAATTGAAAAATTATTTCAATTTCAATTTCAATTTCGAACTTTATAAACTCCCTAACGCTTAATGTACACATTAATCGTAACAATCGGAATGCACTAATAGAGAAGAATAAGAATAAGAAAACTAAAGTAAGGTGAAAAAATGAAAAGCAAACAGATTATAAAACTCCGAAGAATGTAAGAAATATCTTTTTAGAAAGGATAGTAGCACAGCGTGAATAAGTAAAATCCTAAAATATTCTAGCAAACTTCACCAATCGGAATCAATCTCCGGGAAAATTTTACGATTCCCTGAAAAACCATAATCGCGAGACCATTGCCAAGTAAATCGAGCGAACATCTCTGCGATAACTTCATTTCCATCCGAATGGTCTTACCAATCCTACCGTAGAACGAGTCCGGCAAAAGAACCCCCAAGAGAAGGAACGAGTAAAAAGGAAGGGAAGAAAAACGAGAGAGAAAAACAGCTGCGTCACGAGTGTATCCAAATGACGGCAATTACACGGCCGATCGATCGATGTTCTATTCGCGATTCGACGGGTTTTCCTCGTGGCTTCGATCGTTCGTGAAAAGGCACAAAGGAGCTAAAAAGAAGAAGAAGAAGAAGGACGACTTCTCGAGTCATATCGAGTAGCCAGACACATGATTGGCTGTCTTTGGCATTGCTTGTGTTTGTAAACGCGTGACGTTCGTCTGGATGATATCATCGCCGAAGAGAGCGTACCGGTAGGGGCTAGTAGAAACTTGGAATAGAAGTTTCAACCTTTCAACCTTTCCTCCAAAAGATCCTGGAGTAAAGATGAGCTGGTTAACGATACTGTGCAACTATATAGCGAGTAATATTCTCTTTATTGGGTTCCAATGAAAATTTCGCGACTTTGAACGATTGCTTTTTTAAATAGTATAACATTTAATAATACGCAGGAAGTACGCGACTTCGGTAGAATATGTTCGTATTTTGTACGAAAATGAATCGAGTAAAGTTAAATAATAAAGTTGTAATTTTTCTGACAATTAGTAGCACATCTGGTAAAAATGGTCACGATATTATCGTTCGTTCGTAAGATAAGAAAACAATGCTGGTGTCGAAAGAGGAGAAAATAGATACTCTTGTGAAACTGATTCCCCTGAAAGATATATATCTGCCGTTCCAGGGAGGCCATCATAGGGGGCCTATCTTTATAGAGACCGTTCATACACGGTACATCTTCCATCATTTAAGAATGCGCATCATCATTATGCGCATTATTTGATGTCTGCCAACGATATTATATTCCGCCCGTCTTTCCATTCTATTTACCGATATTAAGGAAAGCATTGTTGCAATGTCTTCTGGAAAATGTTTTGTCATATCCTCATAGCTTCAATTTATTCGTAATTAGTCGTTAAAGTAGAAACTTGAAAAAAAAAAAAAGAATTTAAACGAAGCCGAATCGTTGCAACACGATACAGTTTTTGCATTTATATACGTTGTACACACATTAAAGAGGAGACAAGTTACCTCAAAGAGGACACATTAATCGCTGTATACGCGCACCGTGCCTCTGTCACTTCCGCTAAACACGGATCGATACAACAACGTTTTACAACCTACAATCTCGATGTAATGCGCGTTAATTTATCGACAGCAAACTAAATATCACGCGTAGACAAAGATGTTAAAAAACGAATAATTCAGAATTTCATCCTGTATGGGATAATTGAATAGATTTCGTGCTGGTAAATCGTTTGGTAAATTTTTAGCGGGAAAAGAATGTTACCATGTTTATGCATTTTCCTGATTAATTCCAAAGTGAATAAAAAAAGAAGAAAATGCAAAAATAGTTCGTTCGTTTTCTATTCAAATCAGTATTTTCTCCATCTTGTAATATGTTATTCGTTTAGAAAAATATTATACAGACTCGGGCAAATATTTTTATATAAAAATCGATTTCTAACCTTTTTCTCAAGACAGATTATTTTAATACGCTGCGACTATTCGTCCCCCATCGCGTGGTATTTACGCGTGGTAGTTACAGATTGGAATCTATTCGCAACCTTTAATAATCAGTGAATCATTCCACCTAAATGTTTCAAGTTGAACATATACAGTATGACTCGAGAGCTTCTTTCTTTAATTTAGTTCGCATCGTAAGAGTGGAAGTGTAACACATATCGTCGCATCGATCGGTTCCGCTAATTAATGGTTTAGATTAAGATCGATCCGATCGAATCGAGGCTACCAATAACAGGGGGAGTGATTTTAATTGGACGGTTCGGATTATCTCGGAAACGATTAAAGATATCAGAGATACGTTCCCACAAAGAAGTTACATTCCATTTCCATGGTACCGTGTTACTTAGTTACTTACTTGTTAAGCGATTATAAATTGTTAACTCACCACCATGTCAGAGCCACTCTTGGAGGCGTCGCTGACGGCGGATGGGCTCCTTTCGACAACGAGGCCTCCGGGTACCGGAGTCGAGGTAGGCGGTGTCGGTGTCGGCGTTGCCGCCGAGGCGGTACTCGCAGGCTGGCTGGACTTCGGGGTTGGCGCTGGTGTAACGATGGACGAGGTGGATACCGATTGATCCTTATCGGAGCTAGCTTGGTTCGTCGTCGTACCGCCGACAACGCCGCCGATGGTGGATACACCTGCTCCCGCGGCCGCTGTCGAACTCGAGGCACCGGACAATTCATCCGTCGGCCAAGAGCTCCCAACGTCTTTTCCACGTCAACCACGGCAAACAGAAATATTACATCGATCCTTTATTATATCAATTAAAATCCCATTGTTCCCTTCTATTCTACGCTCGATTAAACCTTCAACCTTTTTTTACAGCTATTTCGTGATTTTCTATTCTTAACACCGCGAAGTCGTCACGGTGTATATAACATAAGCTAGAAATTTAAATATAAGCAAACGTTGAACAACATTTACAGCGAAAGGATGTAAAGAACGTTATTCAACGTTGCGGTACACGTTTCAGATGTGAAATTTGAAAAACTTTAGGATGAACTTCCGGAAGGGCCCAACGCTCGATCACCTTAACCTTGACATATATTGTCTAGATCAATCTAAAAAGTAATTAGCAAAGAAAGATTAAGTAAGATAGCCTTTGGAACTTTGCGGAAAGGGAGAAAAGAGTGCTCTATACCTATTATACTCCAACTATTATAGAGGCTCGCTGGATCACCTTGAGGACATCGAGCATTAAAGAAGCTACCGCGGAGGAACCTATGCTGAACTTGTTGGATGGACGGAATAGCGGCAAAGATGAGTCGAGCGATCGACAATTGGCGTGGCCGTGCCAGAGAAAATTGTTAAGCAACAAAGTGGACCGATCGACCTCTGTATCTAAAGATAAAATGTGATGATTACAAAACTTGAGCCAGCTTCGCACCGAGCAAAAGTAGTGGTTGCTAACAGAAACAGCATCGTCCAAGCTGAAGCCAGCCAACAGGACAACCTGTAAGCAGGTTAAACAAGCAAGGTCATAAAGTTTGCCTTCGTAAGCAGATCCTTTGATGTACGTGCTGCTCGCTGGTTCGCAAAAGCATCGACACTACCGGCAAACATAGTCCGTGAACTGTTCGCGAGTTACGATATTCTCTTTATATTGCAACTGCTAATTAAACTAATCGAACCAATCGATCAGGTACGTTCGTTTATTTCTCTCTTAATTACCTATTTATAAAATAGGTATGAGCCCAAGGCAAAAGGCAAAACGTCTACAAAAACTACTGGCGCACGTACATCTATCCTTTTTTTATGAAATATACGTATATTTGCGCCTATATACATAGTTCAGTATATTTTCTAATGAACTGCATTCACGATCGAATTCCTCGTTTCATTTTTAGGATATCAAATTTCGTACTTATTTAAAAGTTACTGTATTCCGTCAATATTACGCACGTGAAAGTGCTATTATTAAATAATAGCAAATCTGACGCATCCAAACCTAACTACATCCGTCTAAAATTCACTGACACATTTGATTAAAAATGTTTATTCACGATGAAATAAATAAATAAATCTGTTTATTGTTATTTGGTATGACAAAAAAATCAATATATCTTATAAGACGTTTTTCCATTCGATTAGTCATTGAAAGAAAGAAAAGAAAAAATGAGGCATTCGAGTCAATAATCGAAGGCTTTAAAGGAATATAGGTCAGCTGGTACAACTGCAAGGTCCGTACAGTCGTCGCCAGTTTACAATCTGCCTATGCTATCGCAGTTAATCTAATTTAGCGTTCGTCTCGGGATACGGAGTTATTCGAAACTTCGACGAATCTACGATGGTATGATATTTGAAATTTTCTAGCTAATTTTAATTACTTTGTCGCCACTTTATTGCTGACAACGTTAAGTGTAATACGCGCTACCTTCGTTTTGGCAAGTCTAAAGGCAATTGTGCACGGTCGTTTGCACAATCAACCGCAATAGCCACGAACGTGTTAGAAACCCGATTGTTGGTTTTTCAAGTAATCATCGAGACGTCTGACGGACACGCGTTAACGATTAGCCATTAATTCTCTGACAACTAATAATCTATCGTACACTTACGCGAGAAATGCAAATAAGAAATTGCTCTCTTTGATAAATTGATATTTCAAACAAAACGTGCGACGAGAAGATAATTGTGTGGCTACGCGACAAGGCTATCTTTCATGCCTTGAGCTCCTTGTGTTAGAAAAGGGCTCCAGCGTGAGTTTCTCTCGTTTTTACGTGGTAAGTGGTCACCGCTGCGCCTTAATCGGTAAGAGTCCGACATAACACCACGAGGATTGGGAAATGGTCAAGAAAAAAAAGATGCCATTATCATAATATTATGTAAAACTAAAAATTCGCCTAGTAAAATTTCATTTTAAAAATGTCCGGAATTTTTCAAAGAAAATTATTATTTTACGTTGACGAGAATCGAGAATTATGTTACGTTACGAATGCATAGATTAAGTTTGGTAATCTAAATCTTGTAGAAACATTCTCCATTTTTATCGAGCATAGAATACGAGAAAGATAACATTTTAAATTGTCTTAAGCAAGAAAAAAGGATCGAATTTAAATTACCGTGGGCGCTTCTTGCTACAACCAACTCAACCAGACCACGTGCCTTCTGAAGAATCGAGATTGCCTGTTCATGAGAGATGTTCGAGTCTAGTGGTTGTCCATCTATCGCCAGTATCTGATCTCCTTCTACCAGCCGACCATCACTGAAACAAAACAATGCATAGTTCGATAATAATTTTCTACAAAATTTAACAATTTATTTGTTTATCAATTTTTTTAATTAAATTATTACTACATATTTTATGTATAATTATCCATGTTCAACGCGAGAACTTTTGCGAACTTTTGAGAACTTTGAGAACTGTAGTACATTGCATAAAGCAACGAAAACTTTGTTCGCATATGAAACACAAAATTACAATTGAACATCATTTTGTGACGCTGTGACTCTGCGTTGTAGAAGATAGTTTTCTACAATTTCCTCGATAAATTGTGTTTTCTTTAGTTATAGATCTTCGACAAGACTTATTGTTAATTCGCTTGTCTTCTTGAATGGGATGGACGCATGGAATACTAATGAATACGATAAATAAAGTATATAATGGCTTACATCGGAATATCGGCGATTCGATGATTTCGGAGAACGCAAAGGAATCGTACGTCAAATCGAAAGCATTTAATACGGTACGAAGCGCCCGGTTCCCTATTAAACGAAATTCCATCGAATCGATCCACGGATGACTACGTCTCTACATAACTCGGCTAAACCTGTCGCGTTACATACATACCGTTACTCTATCGTCTCTGATTACAATGCTAATTAATTGCCACCACTGTTTGTTAAAACACGTACGCGGGGTATTAAAATTGTACAGACTGGTGAATCGCGGAGTGGAAGAAAAATTGTGATTGGAACATTTTTTAAATGTATAGTTGTAATGATAGTTGCAAATTATTAAAAAGATATTAATTATGCGACCCACGATCGATATAATACCAAAACCGAAGAAAATAATAAATATTATTGTATCTACGGATATAAATTTTTTAATTACCATAATTTCAAATTTCCTCTTTATCTTAAATTTTTATAAAAGGATAGTTAGACTTTTAGTTTGAATTGCGATAAAATTAGTTTCAAGCGACATCGATAATGGTTAGCGATACGAGAAAACGTTAGATTTTAAAGATTAAAGTGGACGAATATTTCAAAATAAATATATACATAATAGTTTCTTAAATCATTTTTATTTAATCGAACTTAACAAGTTCGATTCAGAAAACTTTGCTTGAAAATAAAACAAAATTTTGATAATAGATTATTTCTCAAAACATGCCGCAGAAAGTGCACCCTCTCTCTCTCTCTCTCTCTCTCTCTCTCAAAGAAAAAAACTAAATCTTGGACACTTCATGCCTAAAGTGAAATCCGCGAATTTTATCGCATGCCGACGCGATCTTGTACATAAGTCTAGTCCAGGTACTTCGCACTACTCCTCATATTAAGCGAAACTAGTCGCTTACGTATATTATTCGTCTGAAATAGAGAGAGGAGGTGGGAGATTGTAGAACAGCTACAACCTCACCGGTTTCGAAGATTTTTTTTATACATTATAGAAATCAATATTTTAGGTATTCGTTGTCGATCGCTTTCTATAATGTTTAGAATTTCTATCGGTAGGCAACACCTTTGTCACAGTTTCCGATAAGTCCTCGTCGTTTTCACCTCGTAACTTCTACATAAGCAAAATTCCGAGCTGCCTCTATCATCCCCGTCTTCTAAAGTACGCGTCTGCTGGGTGTCTTACCGACGAGCCCATTACCAACCACCTTTCTCTTCCTCCGCTTTCCCGATCGCACGCGCGCACAATAAAACTTTTCAGTAGTTGGAAAGACATTTGTTACAGCCTCGTATACGCAACTATGCATAAACAGATTCACTGTAGCGGTAGCAATCTTGCACGCTCTCTAACTCCCCTCAAAGTTAATTGTTGTGCTACGTAAAAAATTGCTATCGCATTACAGCATGTATCGAGCGCATATACCGTAGGTAGAAGGCATGTATAATCCGTTTCAACGGTAGAAAAGAAAATATACTATAAAAAGAACCTACTTATGTTTAGACCGTTGCAATCTGTCGTGAAATCTGAAATTCAAGAGCGAACAATCAGCACGACAATACATTTTTTTTTTTAATCTACCCAATTAACATCGCTATCCATTGGAACAGGTATGCCTCCGTTAACGATTTTCTTTTCCCCTCTCTCTCTCTCTCTCTCTCTCTCTCTCTTTCTATAGATTCTAAAATTAATTTTCATCGATAACAATAAAATTTCACCGATTTCTACTAAAAACTTGTCAAATATAAGTACTTATTATTGTAAACATAATATTATGTTACGATATATAATATATGACAAGTAAACGAATAAACCCCGTATTAAATCGATACGATTTAATATTTTGCGAACGAAAGGCCGGTATTCTTGTTCATCGAACCATCGAGGAAGGTGTCGAAATGGTATTTAGTGGGGCTGATAACGGTTGCGTTACCTAATTTGCTCGGCCAACGACATCGTGACGTGTGATCGCGCTAATCTGTGCCCCCGAATTCTCCTCGAGAAGAAGACGCATCGATCAGGGAGAGAATAATATTTACAATATACAGGCGCTGCCAGTCTAACTCTGGTCAATTTCCATTAGATTAAAACAATTTTCTTTTATCGACTACACAGTTAAAGAAATTTTTCATAATATATAGCTGACTTTATGCCATTAATTGTGTTTTAATATTTTGGTCTAACTGCTTTTAACTATTATGTTATGGCAGCTACGACTCCTCAGCCGCGCAATTGTTACTATGACAGTTCGTTTTGGATAGTTCGGTCAGTTAATAACTGCGTATATAACTAACGTAGCCAGTCAGCGATTAGTCTTACGATTCGTTTTAGAACAATTTTCGCCAGCATATTCAAAGGAATGCTGTTTAAATTGATTCTTCTTAAATTTCGAAGCTCTCCATTCCTGTATAACTCAACCAAAACTTTATAGACGACTGCCAAGTAAGCCTCTAAAAATTCTACTTGGATGCCGCCGACAAGGTATTACAAATTAATTTGTCAGTTATTCATATAGAATTAGTAAAATGATAATGAGATTTCGGAATGAAAGTCGACGGTATCGAAGTACGGTTGCACCTACTCTTGACACAGCCCTCGCAGCGACGGTGATAGAAGAAGAGAGGAGGAAGAAAACTGATGGGAAACCGTAGGTTCTTCGGGCACGAGTCGTGAATTATGAACGCCGGGAATATTACGAGACGGGTTTTCACGTTCGCGTCGAGGGTGGGTGCTTTCAACGGCACACAAAGGGAGGAACGAGAAGTAGCGACCGGTTGACGTTCGTCAATGATGGCGGGAAGACACGCGCAGTGAAATTTTAACCCTTTACCAAACGACAATGTTTTATACACAGAGCGGCGGGGCTCGCCTAAGATTCGAGGATAAAATACATGGATACGTTGCTCGTTGCCTTTTACATAAAAGAAGGTGAATTTATTATTTACAATTTTTTACCAACGTGAATGTATTCCGTACAAATTACGAATAATCGTGCACCTTTTATTCCGAAATTTTCTATGTGGGACAGTCTAACAAGCTTCAATATCGATGCTTTTCGAGAGGTAATCAACGGTTCTTTTTATGTCTGGCGGGAATATTACAAAATTGATGGTGAAAAGATGGTAGCAATTTGAAAAACAACTTTATCATATTCACGTCCAGATAAAGGAGTAACGAATTTCAATATGAATTCTGTTTCCAGGTTCTATCGCGAACTAAACGAATCTTTAATTTTTAACAAAATAACACGTATTTAATATTGAAAATTTAACTTTTACTAGGTATTTCTGTAATAAACACGTACATACGTGTATTTTAAATATTTGTTAAACATTCGAGTCAAATAAATGCAAGAATCGTTACGTATATTTTCTTTCAATATTACAACCACCAAACGGGTATTCAAAAAGAAGACATTTCACTTTCTTCGGGTTCAACTTTAAGTTCAAAACGCAGTTGTTACATCGGATTACAACCATCAACTTGAAATCAAGCAACGAAGTTTTTAAGAGGCAAAGGATGGTTCGAGAAATTTCCTTGCATAACGTAAAAGTAAAAGGAAACACCGCCTCGTCTGATGAAAAGGCAGCTAACGAATACCCTAAAGAGCTACGGAAGATAATCGAAGAAGGTTCTTACATCCCGGATCAAGTGTTTAACGTAAACGAGACGGGTCTCTTCTCGAAATAGCGCACCTATATCTGTCTCGAAATGAAAGATCAGCTGGAGGATTTAAGGTTTCAAGGAAACGCGTTACCGTTAATCTTCCTGCGTATTGGACTGGTTTTTTCGATTATTTTCTTCCCGATGTTGCACTTTCGACGAAGAAAAAGGCTAGATAGGATAGATCGTATCGATTTACATTGCGATGATTCAACCGCTTGACCAGGCTATATTACTTCCGACGATACACACACGTGCAGTTGTTGGCGTTACCTACGTTTGCGCTGCTGCGGCTTACGAAAATCGAACAGTCTAGCTTAAATGCCTGGTGAAAAGGAAATATCCGGCCAGACGTGCTGGTCTTAAGCGAATATGATACTCCGATATTACAGAATAAATTTCGAATGAACTCGAAACGAAATTAATAGTGGTAAACGAAATTAACCGAATTCAATGAATACCGTAACTAAGTACTCTAGATAAATGACTTGCAATGGTTAATGAATTGGGAAGAAATTTATTTATTCGGAATCCGAGTAAAGATTCGAGACAATCTTTGTAAGTTTAAGTTAGCAGCAGCAGCAGCAGTAATGTAGATATATCTAACCGAGTAACAAAATAACAAACGAAGATGAAACCAGAAAAATAAAAACATTTTTCATTTTTCTAAGAGTACAATGTTTAGATGTACAAGAGTTACAAACTTTCATACCGATTTAATTTCATATCGACTATTCGTCGGGACATGTTAAATAGTCGATACGTCACGGCCATACTTATATATCCTAGTAGATTTTAAACCAATTTTCGAAAGTATTCCATAAAATACCTACCACCTAGTTTGTAAACACTCTGCATACACGTTCAGCTATATAGTGCCTTGGTGAAAAAACTAAACGCTACTAAATAAATTCGCGATCGATACTCGATGGAACCGAAGCAATTTATTCTACTTTACTAAGTCGATAAGTCGAATCAACTGGAACGATAGATCGGTTTCTATTATACTCCTCGAATTTGTACGCTATACACATTTCTTCGCTTCGAATAGCAAAAATATACGGGTTCGTTTGTGATACGAGGATGGAAAGTATCTGCTTCAACCAAAAATTTATGGAGCTAAAATAAGATTTTTTTTTTTTTTGTCAAGTCAAGATAAATTTAGTTTTCGTTACTCGTTCCTTCTTTCTCTGTTATGATAATTACTAGTTTAGATACTAGTTATCTTTGAAGGCGAAGAAATTTCGATCACATGAAAATTCGCGATGGTAGAAAGTGGTTTAAAGATACAATAAATAGAATTAGGTTATTTCCGCGTTCAGAGGCCGATCCTTTCGCAGTAAAGCGGGAGAACAGAGAGAACACTGTCAATAATAGCAACTTTGCGTGTTGTTTAATTCGGAGCAGCGTAAACACTTGGCTGGCTTGAATGCTCCACACATCGAAGATCCATTTCTTCTCCCGCGAGCACGGATTTGAATTGTTAAACTTTCCTCCGCGACGCACAGACTGTGATCAATAGTTTGTTCGATTTACTGGGAATTTCTGCCAACTATTTCATCGACAAGTACAAAGTTGAGAGGACAAGCGATAAGAAAGGAAATTTAAGAAAGGAAAACGCTGTAATTTAATGATGTTCGAAGTTGCGTTTGTCTCTTCGACGGAGAATCCACGAGAATATTTAACGGGGTGAACGAACATACGAGTGAAAGGAGTCGTATGCGAACGAAAGGAAGCATAAGAAGCGTACGTGTTGTACCTTGTGTACATTAAGGGTGAAACCAGTGAAAATATGAAGTCCAGAAAGGTGTGGCGATCTTCGCCACTAGGGGGACAGCACACTCATCAGTTTCCCGTGAGCACTCCATGTCCTACTCCGTTTCTATATAATAGAAATTCGGACCTATCCCTACCATCCCAGCGTCTAAGGCAGGGTCTGCTAGGTAGCCTTACTGATAAGTCCACTAGCAGGCCCAGGACGAAACGTTCTTCCCTCTCTTTTTCCTTCCTACCCTCTCACGTTCTTCTTTACAACAGTATAATTGAAGTTCAACAGGCGTTCAGCCCCACCAACACGGTGTGAGACGAGCTTCAAAGGGAAGAAATTTTTTCATTTTTAATTTAATCGTTAATTTAATTTAAATTTATTAAATTAATGTTTTATAATTAGAAACAAAAAGGTTTTTTCAACGATCTTTTCGCTATTTATTTTATTCTTGTATAATTTAGATTCGTAGAAGATGTACATTTTTCTGGGCCTTTAAATGAATATAACGAAATACTTTACGCGAATTTTTTCATATAAGAGTCCGGTTTCCTTTATTTATCGACAAAATGTTAAAATTAAATCTGTTCGCAACGACATTCCAGATATCGGATTTTAAACAACAACGATAACTTCTCGTCACGGTTCCATCCCTCGCATAAATAGAGTCCCCATTGATCTTCGTTCGAACAAGTATCCAATTTGCAATTTCTAATGCGTTTCGAAAACATTTAACGACGTAGACAAAGAAAGATATTTCCATAATCTTTTGACGTTAGTCAATTACTTATATATACATATACGCGAAGTTTTCTTAGAACGTACGATAGAAAAATGAAAAACTTCATTTTTATTGCAAAAAAGGCTTTAACGTTGAAACTAGAAGGAAAATTCATAACACGGAACAAAAGTAATTCGAGTTCCTTAGCGGCGAGGAATGGGTTTAAATCTAGAGAAGCCAAGCACAATAATTTAAAACGCCATTTCTTTGTTAATGTTTAATTACCAAGTGGAAGAGAAAACGAGTACGCGCAGGCTCGTTCAGCAGCGCGACCAACCCCATCTTTCCTTTCACCGTCTCGTTAATAATTGGTGAGACGAGAAACTTCTTTTGGTTGTAGGACAAACGAATGCTATCTCGAGATTTTAACAATGCGAAAATACTTCCATCATTTCGGTACGTTGACTAATTAAACGCTATTATAACAGCCAGAACTAATTTACATATTTATTATTAATAATTATGATAATTAATTAATTAGTTAGATAGCTGGCAATTTAAATATGACTGGCATTAGAGTGAAAAACGTGGTTACCAGTGACAAACCTAGATGCGACCGATTGATGTAAAAAATTTTATGCGTATTTAAATTCGTAAAATTACTTGCAAACGTACGAGACTTTGTATTTTCTCCTAAAAATTACAAAATATTCACCGAATAATAATAGTAATTTAGTAAAAAAATATGAATAATCGAACACGTACCACCACATAGACGGTAGAAGACGGTAGAAGACGGTAGGAGAAAGGAGGTCTCGCGTTACGCTTTCTTCTAATGTTTCGGCAGTTACCGTTGCTACCGCTACCATAACGGAACATCACCAAGATTGTTTGCCGAATAAAAGCTGCGATCATCCATCATTCATACCGAGGACACATTCCCGGCCCCGTTTCTCTCCATCGCATCGATACAGTCTACCACAATTCTACCCCAACCTGTGCCGAGTACGAATCAATAACGAATCCCTCTCCCTCTCTGCCTCTCTCCAACACACACACACACACGCGCGCGCACACACACACACACACATCCTTCCACTTACAACTGTGCAGGCCACTACACTAGTTCTTTTCGCTTCCGTTGCCAGAACACGTATCGTGCGCTATCGTTTCTAGGTATACCATCGAATATCATCAAACTTTTCAACGTACCTAATTTGCACTGTAAATGTTAATAAACCGGATAATTTAATATTTCTTATTATTTAATTAATTGAAGTTTCTTTTAACTAATTTTGTAAGTAAAAGGTTATCTATTTAATGAACTACGTTATAACTCCCATAAATTAATCACAAAAAGTGAATAATTTTTGGAGACCTACTAGATTCGTCGACTAACGCAAAAATGATATCCGGCAGACTGGATTTTCGAGTTTCCAACTAAATGGGCATGCTAATACGCAAAATTACTGCATTTGGGAAGAGAACAATTTTAGGGCGATGCAAGAGAGGCGATTCCCAAGATGCGTTCCCAAGATCTTGTCAAGTTTGTGGCAGAATCGTGCGGTTACTGAACTTTTAAGTTAAAAAAAAACCGTAGCAATAGCGAGTCGAATGGTTCGGAAGCAACGTAACCAACTTAGCAAGTAGATGGTTTCGACAAGTTTCAACAAGTAGTTGGTCAGAATTTTGCACTTACTTATTCCCACGACAAGTGGCCGAGTATCCTCTATATTGTATGCATAAATTGAGTTTCTTCGTAAAACTGTCGTCGGTAACAAAAACGCAGTGACTTTCTCTGCCCGCGGCACGTGCAATTCTCTGTAACTCTTTAATGCCCCAAAACCACCCCTATCCCATCATCAATCAGAGTTTCTACGCACTACCATAGTCGCATAGACCGCTACCCTTTCACGATCGTGTTACTACTCCAATAATTACATCGCATCGCACAAGAACCAGTCTACGCGTAAACAGAATTAAGGGAAATGGAAATTTCAATTTTAGTCATTCGAAATAATTCCAATACGAGTAATTTTTATTTTATGCTATGCAAGAAATATGAAATAGCAGGGCGGCCTGGAGTAAGGCCGGTATGTAGGTAGTAAATCGATAAACTGACCGATGCAAATGTCACTTATCCCTCTTGTTTTTAGAGGGATGCAGTTGCAACAAATACAAAATAGACTTCATTTCAGTTTTATGCGATCGCGAATCCCTTACGGCAATATTATAGAAAATTCAGCAAAATTTCCAAGACCTCGAGATAACTTTTTAACCAGACGAACGGAACAAATGACAACAGCATATTAGCATCAAAATCAATGTAACCTACGATTATAGAGTCGCAACATGGGACGACGAAAAAATTATTTTAAATGCCCAGGCTGTAACACTGTATACACGATATAGAACATCCTTGTCGAAATAAGTCTTGATCCCCAATGCGTATAGCTTGCCATTTAACTCGCCTCCTACTATGAATCGTTTGTAACTGTAAGTTCAAGTTTAAGATCGATTTATATTCATCGGTACGGGCTTACCGCGAAATTCTATTAAAATTGAACTCTAACAGTGGAATTACAATAATTGAAAGAAGAGGAGGATACATTGTATAATATTGTGCGGTCCACCCCAAAATCTAGACGTTATTTTAATATTTTGGTAAACCTTCTCCATATTTACTAAAATTAGTTGAATTTCAAAAAATAAACAAATACTTTATTCCTATAATATATATGCACACAAAGCTGATAAAAAATTCAAAAAGGTACTGCGGATATTTAAAAATGCAAATTTACAAGCTAAACAGTTACACCAACGGAGTCAACGAATTATTCGTTATGGAAAGTAAGAAAACGCTTCTTAAAACAACATTAAACAACCGCGATCGATGATACGAGACGCGGTTCATACTGATTGGGGAAAAAAAATAGAAACCGGACAAGGATTACCAAGGATAAAGAACGTAAACTAACTAAAGGAAATCAGACTGAACCTAGTGATTCCGAGCTCAGAAAAACTCTTTCTGTCTCTATGAAATCTGAAACAGTAGTCAGCGGCACTCGGCTAACAGAAGAAGATTCTTCAAACCCTGATCGAGACAGAACTTTAAGAGAATGTACTCAACTCCTCGAAAACGGTGAGTCAGCATCTAACATCTTCCCTCGATTAGGCCTCTGGAATGTCCAGTCCCTTCTATTTCTTCAGAAGTACGAAATACGCATTCATAGATTTCGATACTCCCCGCACAAAACTCCTTCCAAGCATCGAACTCGGACCCATTAAACTTGGAGTTTTTCTCTCTTCGAGGCGAACGAATTTTAACATCGATTTTAAACATCCCTAACTTACCGCATTCGTACATGATTGGTAGCCTAACCTTAACGTCATCATTCTATTCGTTCCTCGTAACTCTCGTTATCTAACATCGAATATAAAACAGTCAATGATTCTACTACTATTTATGCTACTCAAGCGAAAAACAGCACCAGTTCTGCAGAACCATGAAGATGAGATAAACTCTTGTATTTGGGAACTAGAGTCATTCCTCGATACCTGCGTTAGAGTGCCGTCGTCAACTTACCTCGATAGAAAGGAGCATGCTCCACTCGAAATCGATCAGTTACTAGATTCAATAATTCTATCCAAGAGAAACACTCGTACCTTGAGACATCTCGCCAAGAAACTTTCCGTACAGAAGCCTGACGGAACAAATTGACCTTGCGTGAGGATATCACAATTGTTCAAGTTCACGAAGGAGTAACCACCCTGCATTCGATACACTTGATCCAAGTTTCCAATATTTCATTTCAACATTTGAGGAGGATTTGTTCGTCACCTCGAAACTCGTTCTCATACTAAACCACGAAGCTGCACGTCACATACTTATCACATATGTATCTTTTCCTAAACCCAACAAGGATAAAAAGATAATCGCCAGTTACAGGTCAATTAGTCTTCCACACGTTCTTGGCGAACTGTTTCAAAGATGTGGTATCCTAAAAGATTTACAATAATAATAATAATATCAACCTAGGTCAGTCGTAGTCTGACTTCAGAGTTCTGGTCATTCGGCCATTCGGCAGCTTGTTATATATGTAATTCACTTCGATCTCGCCGAAGCGTTCAACATGGTATACCACGATACCACGATGATTATAAACTCGTCAGCAATGGGCATCAAAGAAACCATGGCTGCGACTGAAAACTCAAAAGATACCCGTGTGAAAATTTTCCTGCATAAAGTCTGTTTAAGACCCGTTCTCTAACATACGATGCCCGAATCTGGTCCACAGCTTCACAAACGAACATGATTAAGATCAGTTGTATCCAAACCAGGACCTGAAATTCATAAGAAATAAACCTGATCGGTATATCTCGGCCACAAACTTCTGGCCGAAACGAACGTAAAGTTGAAATGTATCACTGACCTCTATGACCGAAACCACATTCCCTAAAAAATTAGGAAGAATTTCTCTCGCTTCTAACTCTTCAGCTGCTCCGTTATGCGTAACTTCGATGCATTAACGGTTGTCGGAAACGCCTCACCATCCAAAGAATCGAATAGAGTTGGTAGACACAAACTCAAGAAAATCATCAAGCTATGGCTTTACAAGTAAGGAAAAGTGTTCAAGGAACTGTCTCACGCAAAAGAGTATCGTTGGAAAGTAGCTCATTAATGTCTAATACCAAAGCTGAGAAAACTAATATTCTCATTCCAGACCAGATCGATTTAATAGAACTTTAGAAGACAACGCCCAACGATCGAACAAGTAAATCGTGAAGCGATAACTACGTTCGAACTACTCTGCGGCATTTCTTGAAACGAGCGAAGCATCCGATAAAGTTTGTCATCCTAAACTCTTGTACAAAATAGAGGCAAAACTACAGATCAATTTTATCTTCATATTCCACATCATATTTACATACGTTTGCGGACGACACAGGAATTTTAACTCCAAACAAACGGAAATGAATAAAGGTAAACGCAACAAAGTCAGTGCGTGTAACTTTTACCAACAAAAATCTAATAAAATCCGCCCTCCGATATAATTCAACGGAAGACAAATTCCACAATCGAACAAGAAAATAGCAATATAAATATCTAGGAATCCATCTGGACGGACGCTTCGCATGGAAATGGCATTAGAATTGGAAAAGTTAGAACTAAAGTGTTAGAACTCAAAGATGCACCCTGGTACGTTGCAAACTATCTAATAAGATTGGAAGACCATCCAAATCCTTGTGACGGCTTTCTGACACTCGCCATCAGAAGGACAGCAACCTTAAGACAGACAACATATTTCCGCCTTCATTTCCATATAACAATAGGTCAGGACTCTATTCCTTCTCTCCCTTCTTAGATTTACACGGCAAATCCGAAGAAAAACCAATCTTCTGGCCAAACGATCTAATAGCCTTCAAAACTAAACGATAAATCTAGAATAACACGCTAAGCGTTGCTCTCATTAAAGACTATTCGTTCGCTACACTTGATTACGGTCCACTTCGTTGGACTGATTGCAAATAAACCTAGTTGTTTAAAATATTGCGTCCTTTTCAAATCTGTAGCCAGTGCTAACCTTAAATTTTCTTTGAACCACAAAGCACAGGGGATTAAACAACTGTAACTAAAATTCCATATTTGTATTCCATACAATTGTATTTCTTATCCTCGCCACCTTCTCAAATTCTATATTTTCTAAATTAAAATTAAAATTGAAATGAAAAATGAAAATTTAAGTAACAGATCAATCTATGGTCGCCTTTCGATGAAAGAAGAAATCGGTTTAACGACTAGATAAACTCGTTAAGGGAAGCAACATTACCAGGCTGATTTCCCGGGAGTACGCTAATTGTGCAAGTTCAAGTTTAGGTTAATAATCCAACTCCACAAGGTGGTATTCCTAAGATGGGATATAGAAAGTTTTCAGATTAAACGTTTCAACGTGGCGTTGATACATTTAGTCAGCTGCAGTTAGATTATTCTCGTTAAGGATATTTTCGCTCGAACCAATTAATTGGCAATGAACAATTTTTTTGCTAAGGCTCTGGAAGCTGAAAGCACGAATGCTTAGGCAAAGTTTCGGTACATATTTACGTTAGAGAAAGTTTACGTGTGTCGACTCTGGCATAGGTAATCATGTAGCGGCTTCTTCCAAGCGTTAAAATAAAGCGCATCGCAGAAAGAATACCAGTAAACTTTCATTTTCTTTAATTAACAATTTTTTAGTTAATAAATAAACTTATATCCATGAGCTTAATTGCAGCAAACAATTCCATTCGCAGTCGTTTTATTACGTTTATAATGCATTACGTATCTCTCAATTTTAATTGGAACAAAGTTTCAGGCCAATCAAGTACGAATAATGTCGAGGTCTACGCGTTGAATTACCATAAATTTATTAACTAGAAAGTAGTAACTAGAAAGTCTTCCGCAAAAGACGAGTTTAGTTCGTCGGAAGGTATTTAGCTAGAATTTTTTGATCAAGATCAAAGGTTTCGACTCGTCGTGTATGTGTACTTCGTGTACGATACGAGGCATTTCGATTCAAGATAGCTCGCTTCAGGTGTCTCTACATATTTATTAGGTAGGGATTGTCATGATTCGCGGTCACTTTGGATGAGAAGCACGAGTCTTAACAAGGGAGACGTTTGTATGCGACTTTGTTCCCGAAAACGAACTTGAACCGAACAGAGAGAAAAGCTTGTTTATTTCAAATGGACAGAAATTGAAGCGGAATTTACAGGCAAATGCACACGCGTATAAACGTCATATACCTTACTGCCCACTTGCCCATCGATCGGAACAAACCTAAACCGAACCCAACCGTAAACGGGTCAGATCCTTCGCGCGGTCATTCGCGACAAAAGACAGAACGCCAACAGCATGTTACGTAGCTATGGCTATAATCTATATTTTATTTTATATTATATATTATATTTTATTTGATATTATTCGGTGATATCGAAGTTTAACATCGATGATTAGTTTTCTTATCGTCGATGATAATTCCGATCAACGAACCTAGGGAAATCGATATAATAATTTCCTGTCTTTACAATTCTCATTTCGATTATTGCGAATAATCTTAAATCTTTTATCGTATCACGAACAAGTTTGTAAATTAGAACGCCATCCCTAGCAACCGATAAAATCGACTAAGGAAGGAAGATTGCCGAGTTTAGAGGGAGGGTTCAGGTTCGATGGGCGAATACGAAATATTAAAAAGTATTTTCACTTTCTAGAGTAGCAGTCGGTCATAAAGGACATAAAGGACTATCTAGTCGTACCACCTGGGGATCACGGATATCAACGAATTCTGTGGCGCGAGAACACCGCGATACCCAATATCGAATAGACACAACATTATCAAGTATGAATCGCTCCGAGACATTAGTAACTAACAAACGGATAACCATAACGTAAGTAACGTAAGTAAATTCGCCCTTGACAGGACGAAAGGAGAACAGACAGTAGATGCGATAATTATTGCGTTCGATTGACGCGGGCAATCGATTTGTTGCCGCGATGCGTATTTTTCCAAACATATTCCGAAAGAACATTAACCGTAAGACGGCAAACATTTACTCACCTCTGTCAGCCTTTAGTATCCACCCTTTTTTTAGTCCCTGTGAACCCTGTTTCACCTATCATAAACTAACTAATTCCACTTTTCCAGTCAGTTACATAGTTTGTAATTTTCACCAATTGTGAGAAAGTTAAAAGTTAAAGCATCATAGGCTTGACTAAATTAGCGACGGATACCAAGTCGTGTCGATAGCTTTCGCTATTATATATCGTACATAATCATAATCGCATCTTCGAACTTTTTTCTTTATTCTATTCCGATTTACGTGATAATCGGAAAAATACCTTTAATTGAAGAAAAAACCGGGCGTCACGCGTCGTGTATCGAATATATTTATTCGAAAATTAATAAATAGACAAAAACGAATAAATTGTCAACGGACCGCTAGAAATAATAGTGTAAAGTTCGAGCGATTCAACTTGGGTAGAATTAAGATCGCTCCGGGGGCTCGACGGACCCCAACCCCGCGCGACGTCCACGATCGCAAAGAAAGGACGTCGCCGAATGGGAACCGCTCTTCTTCCGCTGTTTGAGCGCGGTGACCGATTTTTCGTGACGTGAGAACGTTACACGTAATTAAAAAAACGTGATACGATGTTGAAGTAAAATTATTTTGTACGATCAGAATTTCTAGCTGAGCGATGGTGAACACGTAGAGACGACAACGTTCGAGAGACGAAGAATGATAATTATCGAAAGCGAAAGTGAAGACAGTTTTAACAGTTATCGTCAACACGTAACGTACTTATCGTCATTTCGTAACGTACTTACAAGAATATTAAATTATTAAAATTGAAGATTTTCCGAACATTAGATCGAGAAAAAAGACATTCGCAAACAAAAATTTGCCAAAGCTGCTGGTAGGCAATTGTAGAGAAACAAGCGGAGCGCTAAATTCACTCTCACTTCATTACTCGGACAGACTATCGGACGATACTATTATATTTTTGTTGGAGCGTTGGTAATTAAAATAAAAGCGAGGGTAATTCTATGTTATCAGCAGGATGCCACGTAAACTGTTATCGTAATTAAAAATTGTAAACAGCCCCCGTATAAATTGCATTAATAAACTTCCGAATAGGCAGGTAGGGAAGCTTATATTTTAATTTGAAAAACGCTATCGCTATAAAATCAATTCTCTGCACCATTCATTTAAGCAAAATAATAAGTATCCGTGTATATATACATTAGCGGGAGTGAGTGTTATTTCTTCGCGAATAACTATTTATTTCTACAATTTCGTAAACAATTTTCAAATTACACGCTTCTGTGCCGATCTTCTTTACGAATAAACGAAGAAAGTGATGACGCGAACTGTTTGCATTCGATTTTGTCGGGCATCAAGTTCCACTTGAATTCCTCTATTAAAACGGTCGTTCGCCGCGCGGCTTCAAGTACTGCCACAGACAAGAAAGTAGAACGCTGCCGCCGGCTGCGAGGAGACTTCACCTCCTGATACTTTTACGCGAGTTACAAAATAAGTTTCAACTGATTTCAACTGATCAAGGTTAAAATATTCCACATATACTGTTTCCGAAACTTTCCAATTCTATACCTTAACTTACTCGACCAGAACCATATAAATACTACGCAGTTTCGCCGTACCCTTCAGATTACTGTAGTCGTTACTTGCGTGCGGAACTTGTGTCCGAATAAACCTCTAAAAGTCTCTTAATACAAGTGCTGCATTTGATTCCTTCGAGTTTGTCGAATCCCGGAATCCAACAGTAAACTAGAACAAGAGGTGGTTTATTTCCACGCTTCGAGTCCACATCAAGCCTCTCTCTCCCTCCCTCTCGTTTAGTTCCCTCTTCGTTTCGGGCTTTCCTCTCTTCCCAGTAGGTGCTCACCAAGATATAATTAAATATTTGAATGCTCTTCTAAAAGAAACCACTGTCTATATGTGTTTTTGAAATCTTAACGCCTCGGTGTCCCACGAAAATAATTGTTTTTATCAATCAAAGTCTTCGCGACTAATTTCTCGCAACTATCAACTCCAGATAGAAGACTCTAACTTTTTCGTCGCCCGACACTCTCGTCCGCTATTCAAAAGTCACCGGAATTAGATTGAAAATTGTAACATCGTAAATTATTATATGAAAGCTTAAGATAATATTGTCTATCAATAGACAGTTGATCCCGTTCGGAAGGTTACCAAAAACTTTCCGTAACGCGTTACCGTCCAATTCGCAAAAATACAAATATTCGTTGAGGATTAATCCTCAACTTTGCGTGCCGAACAGCTTTAGAAAATAACAAACTTTCAAGATGCTTAACACTTTAAAGTTTTTGTTAATAATCGTGTCGCGCCGGTGCAACGTTTATCCTTCTTCTAAATTTCTTCAATTCTAGAGCGTGTGAATCAGGGAATAAGATTACCATCCTAATAAGGAGATAATTCGTTGATGTATCATTTGCACAACAAGTACAAATTTGTACTCGGATAAGACGCGCATGGTGATATTTCGCGTATCCCAAACTGACCGTAACCAGTAACAAACCGAGTGAAAAAAAAAGTTCAAGACTACTCGACGAAACGTGTTAATTCTAGCAAAAGTAAAGGGCTAAATTTTACGGCGAACATCTTCGTGATGAGCACCGGCCGAATAAAACGATGGTAAGACTTACTAGAGAATAACTAAACTTTTCCTTTGGCTTTGGGTTTGAAAATATTCATGAAAATAGCACCGGTATCCTCAAATCATCCTCAAATCAAATCCTCTTAGTATCGGTCACGGACACCGATTAGCCTGACGTAAAGGACGTTGCGATATATCGATCTCGCATTATTCCCGAGAGCAGCCTTCACTTTCTACGTAAGCCTACCTCGAACCCAACTATATATAACAAAGATATAAAAAATGTAATAAAAGATATCACACTATTTTGAAAGTGGTACAAGTTTTCACGTATCTTCTCTCTCTCTCTCTCTCTCTCTCTCTCTCTCTCTCTCTCTCTCTCTCTATGTTTTCCCAATAACGCACGATGAACAACTGACTCAATTTGTTTAAAAACATTCACACGCACATTCACTCTCGCTCACATTCAAGAATATTCCATAACATTAAAGTTGAAACTCTTAAATTATCGATTAATATAAAGGATAGTAAATTATTATTAAACAAGGATATTTAAGATTACTATCCTTCAATATTGTTTCAATTTTTCCACTATACCGCTGTATAATACCGCATTAAATGCTTTATTATTCCGTTTGTTCGATTAAAAAAAAAAACATTGCATCGTGAAAACAAATGAATAAAAGTAACTGCGTATAATTAATACTTCTTATGCTAATATCATAAATGTATGATGTTCTTAGAAGTTTGAAGTTAAAAGTTATAGAAGTTTGGACAACCGAAGATCAAAATTTGACCAAACATTAACGACTTGCGTTTAATCGTAAGCCTAAAAGTACGAAAGGTACGCGTCCATAACACCGATAATATCCAAGAAACCGTTGTTACGTTCGAGTCAAGTCGACATTTAATCGTTACTCTTTTATTAAGTGTACCCGCCAGAATTGTTTTATATTTTTATCATCTTTCCTTATACTTTCCAATCTTTTCAATTCTTGTCTTTTCGTAAAATTTTTGTAAAATTTCCGCAAAAATTGCAATTAACGAATCCGCTTTTGTTCCAACGAATATAGAACAGACCCGACAAACCTTTCGTTAGGGCATCCCAAATTCATTCCAGTTCAGTTCTTAGCAATCTCTAATAGCATTAAACCGTTAGGAAATTAGATATACGATATAACCACATACAACCAATAAAATGGAATCCGTTAACGATCATAGTATCATCGTGTCATTTATTCGTCGCCAGCTAAACGGTCGGCGCTATGACACAACTTTGCTATCAAGGAAAAGAAAATAACCATCTAAAGTAAAGAAATTAACAGCTACATCGAAGACTTTGAGGAGCATTGAAAAAGTTAGATAAAACTAAAAGTGAGCCAAAAACTAGAAACTAAAGGGCAAAACCATGGATATACAATTAGAAGGAGAACTACGTTCAGAAGCAAAACAAAAGGCAACGATGTCAACTGTAATCGACTGTAACAATTTCCATCACTCGCCACTAGGGGGACAGCACACTCGTCAGTTTCCTACCCTCTCTCACGCACTCTTTACAGCGCAACAATTGAAGCAGGCGTCAAACCCACACACGCTTCAGAACTAAGACAAAAGATTAACGAAAGAAAAAATACGATTTGAAGAATGGAAAAAGAAAAAAAAAGTTAATATCAACAAATAATTTCACTTAACCCAATCTTGAATACAAGTAAGTGTACGGTGGTGTGTAGCAAATCAAAAGTCAACATCCACTTCTATCGTCGTCTTGAATTTCCAATTGAAAAGGTTAATAATAATTTCCGGTCAATAATTCATAGTGGTAAAATAAGAATAACGATATATCAACCAGAAAACACAGTATGCAATTTTGAGCTTTTTAAAAAAAAGAAAGAAAGTAAACTCAGCCAAAATAATCATATCTCATAGGCAAATTAAACATTCTCGGTGCCCACTTTGAATCGGTTCCCACGCAAAATTCAAATATGGGAAACGAACCATTATCGGACATTGTCGAAAAACAAACGGACCAACGTTTATTCGAGATAAGATAGACTACAAGATAGGCTCAACGATTACGTACTTCTGCATCTTTCAACCCTGTTAACAATCCAGATCCAAATCCAGAACTCGCTCCTGCCAATTGCTTCGCAACATTCCATAAACTGAAAAACACATTTAAAAATCTCTCACCGTACTGTATTCAGACAACTGCCTCAAGTTCGTTTATTTCCTACCAATTTAGAAGACGGTATAGTAGTTACAGATCCATTGGAAAGTTTTTCAGACGTTTTTCAAATAAAAGACGCGATAAATCATATATGTCGAATGCAAAAAACTACATGCAAATTTATATCGGATGTCCTGCTGAGTCAGAAACGCAGACAAGTGCGCTGGGACTATACCAAATTAAAAAAGGCTTTCGACTCTGTGCGGTTAGAAGGATTGTTCTTGGAACTACGAAAAAAATCTTCCATATTACGAAGCGAAGAAGAAAAATCCTTTGCCGATTCATTCGATATCTACATAAGCGACATATTGAAAATGTTCGCCTTGTTTGCATTCGCGGATGACCTACTAATCTACGCAAAACTATATACTAAACCATCCGTAATTTAAACAAAATTACAAACATTACTCCGTAGAATAGGTAATTATCTATACATAAATTGGAAATTGAAGATAAACGCAAGCCAACGCGATTGTTTTTCGCATTTCCATTTTTATTTAGTCCTAGCGTCCTGAAAGAACTCGACAAATTTTTTTATTATCGACAGTAGCAATGGTAATATGCGCGCAATGTTTTGATTCAATTTTGATCAACATAAAAATATTATTTCTCTCTAGCGACTTAATAAACGCATCAGTAAAACTATTACGTTCTAAACTCCTATACGCCTCGCTCACACGGTTGATTCAAGCGCGTAAGCGCAGACTCGATGGAAAAACTAAGAAAGTTTGAAAGGAAATTTAGCCTTAGAGCTCGCTTAAATGTATACAGAACTCCATATTCGAATTAGAAAAAAAGAAAAAAATACGTTAGGAACAGTTTACTATATGAAAAAATCAAAATAATTCGTATATAGTTTATACCTCCAGAAGCATTCGTAAACATAGACTAGGAGACATAGAGACTATCTAATTCGAAACATGAACAACCTACTACCCACTACTCTTTATCACTGTTTCAAGTAAAAAGGCTGCAGACAAATCAATCCAAGTTATCGAATCGCGATACCAAAAATAATCATCATAGATCCTCTCGAAATCTAGTTTGCACCGCGCGTAATAAGTAAAATTAGACATACAAAAGCGTATCCGCCGTTATTATTTCGTTTCGTTATCGAGTTATTCGGTTCTAATTACATAAGTACTAGTTACTTTTACATAATTTCCAACTTTTCTTCTCCAAAGGCTCGTTTAGTTTCTAATTAGTCAAACTGATCAAAGACAATTTGTACAAAACTTAAATTTTAATAACAGTTAAATATCCCTTGTTCCGTTTCAAAGCTATATTTGTGCGTTTTGTTAGTTTGTTTTTCTTTTAAAGAGGCTAATACGAATGGCCTGAGAAGGCATTCTTGTTAGAAACAAGTCATAATACTCTTAGTATATTTCTTACGCTCATTTTCTTACATTTATTTAGTCGTCCGTAGTACTAGACTCCCTACGGGCGGGATGACGACCGACGGTCCTTAGCGCACTCTTATCGTACCTTACAAAATAGCCTTACAAATAATTGAAAAAATCTACGTGTCGAACTAAACACGCGCAAAATCATGGTCAAATTGTATTACGATAAAATCTGTTAATTTACATCCCAATCGAGGAGACGAGGTACGTCATCTTACGAAGCGTTAGAGTAAAATTAAATTACACGCTCATAAAAACACCAACAACTCTTCTCTGACGATAACTCGAAAGTTACAAGCGCAAAACTTAAAATGCGTGAACTATTTCGTACGAATGTCTGAACTGGATCTGGGCTTATCCTTTTTCTAAGAAATGTAAGAAAGTTAGTAGCGTATTCGGATTGTTTATTTTAGCCTTGACCGTTCGTATCAGCCTCGAGGACACCCCGAATGCCATGACTCGTCCGAACGTTTAGGCAAGGCTGCTATTCGATATTTCTGTAAGAAATGCGTCTCCTTACGGCATTGCTCCTCTCCGTTGGGAGGTTTTCTTCGAGGCTAATACGAACCCTCGGGTTGAGCACAAGTCAAATAAGGTATTCTGGCACATTAATTGTTTCTAATTCACTCTATTCATCATTTCTTAGTTATTAACATCTTCGTTGGGACGCTACGAACTATCAGATAATTGTACACTTTACTTAATAGTATAGTATTGCATAACACAATTTCTATTACGTAACAGAATTTCACCAAGTTTGATCAGTCAACGTCAAACCCAAGATTACTCTAATTTCATGTAAATGTATCGTAGATCTGAAAAATATTACGTATAATATAGAATATATTACATAATGTATAATACTTGAATACTAAGACCGATCGATGATCGCCTTAATGTGCATACACATTCGTGTATGCGTTATGTAAGGAAAAGCTGCTCGAAACATCGATCCTGGCAACAAATGCTGTTTCAAAGTTACAAGTAACAAAATGACAATGTTACCATTGAGCTTTTACTGGACCTGTAGCGTCCAATTGAGAAGTTGAGAGAAATGGTCCAACGAACCCGTAATCACGGCGGAACGGGGTACGTAGAGGAAGGTGATACTGTGTTCGCATCGCGATACAGCGCAGAGGAGGAGAGAGTGCAATCGAAGTTGGCAAAATGCAGGCTGGATCAATCGAGAAGACGACGTGCCGGATGCACAGCCGGCTGTCCAGTCTACGGTGGACAACCGTCGTGTTCCGTTACGCAACCGCGTTGAACGGAAGCGGATTTACGCGATGCTTACGCAACGAGGAATCCTACGCAGAAGGGTGTAACAAAGTGTGTTCGGGCGAATGCATATATATTTAATAAATCACAAGCGGAACAGAATAATCTGTATAGAAATTTGTTTCTCGATACATCCCATTGACGTATAGAGGATAAATACATAATTATTTCAATAAAATGTTTCAAACGGAAATTGTTTGTTCTCTTCCGAGAGCACTCGATCGCTTTCATTTTTTTAAGTAGAACTGTGTATAATCGAACAATAAGAACAAATACTTGGCTTTATTGAGAAATGAAATCTTAGCCGTAGTCAATCTCAACACTTTCGAACACTTTCGCCATATAAAACGATGAACAAAAATACGAAACGTCGATTTCTGACGCATTCGACAGTTTTTTGTGTTTTAATCTCCGCCATGTAAAAATCTAACAAACAAAATGTCTGTTACTATCAGCAGCGGGATATTGTGGCAAGTCGTCCGATTGCCTCGCAACGCCACTCGAACTTCTGTCTCACTAGCTCTTTATTTTCTGCTCCCTTTCTTTCTCGGCATTCAAAAGGCCGGTTAAATATCTAACCAAACTTGAAGCTGAAATTGAACGGAACCCAATATTGGAGCGCTGCTTGAAAACTGTTCGAATGGTTTTGAACAGTGGAAAAGTGAATTAAAAAATGAAGAAATATTATAATTAAAATTTTATTTATCGCATTTTAAATTAATTTGAACATATTTTATTTATTTATTTTTTTTTTTCATTCCATTTAATGTAATAAAACTGTGTTGTTGAATATTTTTTAATTATTTTCTTAAATATAATGTATATAATATATATCTTGTATTTTTCATTATATTTTGCTTTTCTTATTATTGATATTATGTAACATTTATCTTCTTATATTTTTATAGTCATAAATATATTTATATTATATGTCATATTATAACATATGTGTTTTGATATTTTTTTCGACTTTTGCTTTTTTCTCCTTATTCTGCAGTGTATTTGAAATTAATTTTTATTACATTTAAGTTAACTGGATGTGAAAACAAGAACTGAAAAATAAAGAGCAAGTGAAAGAGGCAATCGGCCGGTTTCGCTACTGTATACCGTAGAGACAGGTGACGACTCGCGGGCCCTCGTCCGTGCATGCGCATCGCCACCGCTACGCTACTGCGCATGTGCATTTCACGCGACAAATATATTATTTTACTTAATGTTTACACCAAAGTGGTGAGACAAAGTGATTCAGCGAAAGTGAGACAGCTGATTTATACTTTCGTTGTCGCCACACGCACTTTTGGAGCTGAAGTGTCTCTTACGGTTATCACTGACTACGGTCGTTGTTAGAGACCCACGGAATTTTCTGCGTCACTCGAGGGCAAACCCGACACCCGAGAGTGACCTTCGGTTTGGGGGCGGCCACTTATTCTCACATGTCTGTCCAATAGCGTAATTCGGCCGTTTCTCTCACCACTAGTTCGTAGTTTGATTTTTCTTTTATCCGCACCCACAACGACTTACTTAAGAACTGTAGTTTATTCGAATTTTAGAATAAAGTGAAATAGTTTACTTAGCATCTGGCATTAGAAATCCTAGTATTGTATTGGGGATATAATAGAAAATATCTTGAGAAACCCAGTACTTATTCTCCGAAACCTACTTCGGAGTGGTCCTTCGGTCTAGTTTTGAAATTAGTCGTCACACTTAGTGCAAAATTCGGCAAAGCTCGAATTATCGGCCTCACAGGCTTATAAACCACGAGCAAGACCTAACACTTAGTATTTACAATTATTAATTAATTGATTGTGTGCGTGCGTGCGTGCGTGCGTGAGCGTGTAAGTGTGTGTGTTTATATTTATACATTTTTATATTCAATGAAATATTGACCGATTAGTTGATATTACTTGCAGTTATAACCACAATATGTCACGCCAGACATATAATTAATTGCCCAAGATCCTTGTTTTCCAACTTCTCCTGACCAGTAGTGCATGTTCCTTGGATCTTATTCTTTTACATTACAATTCTCTTGGTTATTTACGATTACGTTGTTACTTTTCTGCACTCGACAGTTAAATCTACGCGTGGTGCAGTTTTCAACAAAATATTTCACACATTGCAAACGTAAAACCAATATCACGAAAATGATTACATTTTGAAAGATAGTCGGAGCATAACTTCTTCCGCTCTATTCAGTGCAAGATAATATTTCTTGATTACACGCGTACCATTATACGATGGTAGTCGCGCAAACACGTAAGTCACGAGTGACGGTATCGCCTAACCTAACGTTCATCTAAACGATACGCCATCGTTTAAACGATATGTTAAAAAAAAAAAGAAAAAAACAAAAATTGTACACGTCAATGTCTACTTTCACGTAAACAGATGGATAAATTTAATCATTTTTTTCCTTCCGACATTGTAACAATAAATAAAAATTATTGTATTCGTAATTATATTCGGATAAATATTTATTACGTTTTAGGTTATTGTTGCGCGTTATTAATTTTAATACAGATAGATTTGAAGCTTGCAAGCCACAAAAAAGCAACTCTGGAAGTTGGATAATTTTCACGATTCACTAACAACGCACATTGGATAGATTACATACAGCTCGTTTCGTTTTTGTTGCACGTTTCATTCTCTGCTTTGAATGAAACTTAGCGAATTAAGATGAAATTTAGCGAACGAAAATCCTTCCGAGAATCTTTACAATACTTGATTGCGTTTAGATAGATAAAATTCCGTCGATAGACTTTTGTAGAAAAATAAATTTTGATTCTACGGATCTATTTCTTTTACGAATTTTTTTTACGAATCCTACACCTCAGCAACGGGTCGAGGTTCTGGTGTATGGTTTCCGCGTTTCGCGTATTTCCATTTTTCTAATGTGCAAAATGAACACGGCCACGAGTATTGTAACGAGGGTAAGGATTAATAATCTCTGTTGAAATCCTAATCGAACCCCTTTCGTGTTGTTTAAATAAATAACAACTTATTGGAACTAACAAATTCAACTAATACTACCGCTACTGCGCTACTTTTCTTGTGAACTTACGATTAGTTTCATTCAAAAGTAAAATGATAAAATATCGTCTAGAATTGTTTGCAACAAAAGCATAACGTAAAACAAAAGAAAAAACACCGACCGGAGGAAAATCGATCGGTCCGTCCGAGTAACGTCAGGGTTCAACGGAATCGTCAACCATCGAGCGGGACACGATACGACCCGACTTTGTGCCTCGTTAAAATTGCATTAGTCAGGCAGCAAAAAGGGTCGAGTGGTGACTGAAAATAAGCGCAGTAACATGTGAACAGCATCGGCAACCAATCCTTACCCTATCATTTATAAAGAAGATAAATGTGATTGTTGTTTGTATCGGATGAACGCTTCAACGAGAAGCGTTTTAATTTTCCAAATATCCTACTATAAATATCGTACTAAAATGTCGCTCTACTTCAACTTTTTATTTCAACGTAGAATACTTTCTTCGTTAACCTACATCTATTTTTCTATTATCTTATATCTATCTAATAAGAAAATAATTTCAAATTACTCGTAATTACGAATACGGTGTGTTGTTACTGTTCGCGCCAATTAATGTGTCAGTGTCAATGAATATTGTCAGTTGTACGGATCGCTACGGTTTTATACAAGCAAAACGCTAGGAAGGTATTGCTCGATGCGGAATGTACGATCCAGTTTACCAGATAAGCCACGAGAATTGCTCGTTCTAATTATCAGACTAAATTAAAACTTCTTTCCGTAACGTAATTATAAAGTTCATCGAAATATATATATATAAGCACGGGCGGATAATTAAACGTTTTAAAAGAACTTTTTCCTCTAACCGTACGTAGCCCAACCTAAACCTAAGTCGTAATGACAATCATTTCTAACATCAATGATTAACCCCACTTTTAATCAACATTATCCGCGAACTTTAACGAAGTGACGAAATTCGTGGTCATTCGTGGTCAACACGAACAAGCGACGTGTCGATGAAAAATAATAATCGAGAAGAGAAGTGTTAACATATTTTATTCGAGTCAAAACGGCAATTTGTCCAGTATAACGTTCTGAGGTATGGTACGTGGAGAAATATTGAATACACACAGTCTTGCCTTCAATTTTTAATAAACAATTACGACAACAACAAATAACAGTCGTGATTTAGCGTGTTACAATAAATATCCGAAATAATAACAATAACAAAGTTTGTGGCAACAACGTTGGGTAAACGGTGCTACGTGTGCTAGTCGGCTGACCGCTCTGACTAGCTATACGAGATTTGACCGACTGAATGTCTGATCGAGTTCCTTAAAAACGCGTATGAACAAAGAAGGAAAAGCTGAGAGGGATAGGGATAGTTTCTGGAAAGACGCAAGGGAACGGAAATAGGTCCTTGACAAGAGGTCCCTAGGAAAATGCAATAACTAAGCGGATATCAGCGTTGGGATAGCGCTTGAATCTGGTCGCCAAATGTGGACATACAACGGTTCCGTGGGAACCTATTGTAAGACTCGAAGGGATTTTCGAAGTTCTTGGAATCCTTGAACAATTACAAAGCTGCGGACAAAGTAGCTGCCACAGTTCTAACAAAATAATGTTGCGACATGCTCGATTTATTCCATCTGTTTAGGACAGGAAACAAGTCCCTATTCGCGAGGATGGAATATTTGGAAAAGCTTGGTGTCGCGAGAAGCTGAGGCGCGAAAGAAAAAGTAGCGTGGACGTTAGCGCGACCGTTTCTGAATCTTATCGGAGTGGATCAAGTCAGTTGAGAACGAGCAGCGAACGAGTAAAGAGCGAACTGTAGTCTAATAAAGTATTCTTATACATATATACGTTAGTGGACGTAGGGATAGTTATTTCTCCAGAATAATCATTTATTCCTACAATTTTCGAGATTTCTCTGAGCAAAAATGTCGATGGTGTGAAAGGTAGTGTGCCGTAACGTAGACCCCGTACTTAACGTTAATTGAAAATATGACAACGATCAATGTGTGATAAATATATAAGTAGATAAAAATGCCGTGTACCACTTATACGACGGCATAAATGGATTTTTTAAGTCATTTCATCATTTATTATTAGGATAATGTTCTTAAAGAGCCGAAAGTAATAGAAAAGTATTCGTCGTAAAGTCCATCGATCCAGTTATGGACTAGAACCTTGCACGTGATCCATCGGCCACGTGCTTTACCGCCTCGCATCCCCTTGGAACGACTATAAACATTGATCTTATTTAAATTTATGTCCGAATTACAAACTAATATTCGACAAAATATTAATTAACGGAATATTTGCTTGGAAACCGTAGCTACAAAGACGCTCTAACCTCAAAAACCCCGCATCAACCTTAGGTGAAACCTTAAGCATTTGCAAACAAATATAAAAAATTTGCAAAATCTCCTCACATCTTCAAGTTACCGAAACCTGGCTAGTCAAGCACTGTGAAACTCAATCAGAAAGTAGCTTACTATCTTCCCTCGAGACTAGCAGAAAGCTTTGGAATAGCCAATCCTGTAACCAAATTCCTGGTTAACTTCGTACATACTCTTATCATATCTGAGCCTAAAACAAAGTCCAGACACTCCCGTAACCCAGTAAGAGAAATGAACTGGGAAGACTACCACAAGTTTTCTGGCAACTACCAATTAAAACGTAATATGAGAAAGCAAGACGAGATTGACTCTTGCATTCAAGAACTAGAATCGAGAAGGGAACTGGCTCCTCTTGAAACTGATACCCTATTACATGTACTTACGGCAAAAAATACCTCGGGTGATATTAGTCGTGGAATAAAAATTCATGAAAAACTTTACATCTCAAAATAACTGACAGTTCCACCTATACAACATCTGACATCAAGAAGGCTAACACGCAACACGGCTGCAAAACTTCAACACCTATCTTCAACGAGCCGATACCCCCTACCCAGCTGAAGATCGCGCCTATGCTTAAATAGGCCCATAAAGATGAACACGTTTATTCCAATTCTCGGAAAATTATTCAAAAAGTGCATACTCGAAGAATTTCTCGCACAACTATTAGAAACTCGCAACATCATTCTGAAACAACAATTTGGCTTCGGACCAGGACACCCGATGGGACGTAAAAACAGCAAGTGCCATGATACTTGTTGATCTCACCAAAGCATTTGACACTCGTACAAACTGTAGAAATGTCCCGGTCCGCGCAGGCGTTCCTCGAGGCTCGGTTTTCGGATCAATCCTCATCAATATATTTATAAACGATCTCACCATCACTGACACTACGAAAACTGCTGCCCTATTTGTAGATAACACCGCACTAATTGATTCTTCTTGAAACACATCTTAATCGTGTAACTTAATTCTTCCATGACTGGGAACTATTATAACAGTCAGTCCATCCAAAACTCTGGCGATTTTGTTCCAGCCAAGGAGGACGAAAAGACAAATACAGTCAAGTTCTTTCTGGTGCATCGATCCTTCGGGCTTCGCAGATAAAATACCTTAGGTATTTACCCAACGACGATTACCACGACGATCGTTCGTGCAATGGGCGCCTGCCTTGAAGCACAGAATTCGGAAAGTTGGTTTTTCCACACCTAAACTCCACTATTTTGCCTACTGATCGCCGTACTGTTTTTCTAACTAATACTGCCGCTAACTCTAGCTGTTCGTCTCGAAAATCTTGCTCTTCGCGCGATTATTTCTCAGCACTTCAAATTCAAATTCAACCTTTTATCGTAACAGCATTCCAAATATAGAGACCGGTTAAGAACGCCAATAATTTAATTATACGCTCTACAATTCCGCATCATTCGGAAGTGTGAACGATTTCGATCTTTATACCGCCTGATCAGTATCCTGCCCGAATCTTATTCGAAATTCGTCGATTTTTACGACATATTTCGAATTACGAGTTAATCTCAAATTAATAACGCAGGAAACGATTACTTGGAAAATTTTGCTGATATTGTTTTCTAAATTATTCCACTTCAAAGCAGATTTTAAATACATATAAATGAAAAAATGAATAACGTTTAATTGGTATTTGAAACCATGGAATATCGACAGTTTACACATGTTTGTTACGGTCGGTGTTGTCAATTTCTTTTCTCGTCCAATAGTCGATGAGAGATCAACCATAAAAGCGATCTTTTCTACCGTATCCACGCGCCTCGTCCTCCATCGATGCACAAACCATTTCGAGGTGTCAGATTATAAGTGACATCGTGTAGACACAAACGAAAATTATTAAAGAGCTCGATGAGATCGGGTCAAATAGAAAATAGGAATAGTTTTAGTTACCAATTGGGTTTTCCATGACAGAGTCTAAGAGGAAATGTCTCCACTCGTGAATTGACAACCGAACGTACGTAAAAAAAAAAAAAAAAGAAATTTTCCAATTTGTTTTCACAACTATTCCGAGATATTCATTATTTATTTTTATAAGTTGCGTTTCGTATTATGCTAACTGCTAACTTACAAACTGCTAAAAAAATTTTCTACGATACTAACGATTTATGCCAATTTTTATTTCATTGCAAAGAGTTGCTCCAAATCGGAAAAACACTCCAAGTCCTGTAATTGCCCGCTTGGTGTCTTCCATCGGAATTTCTCTTTTAATAAAATTATACTTCGTTGTATACTTGTATAATTATACAGCGTTACTGCTTTTTGTTTGATTAATTTTTCTTCTCTTTTTAATATCATTCAATGCTTGGGCGCACGGACTACACCTTTCGCGGAGTGTTCTGACAAGTAGAAAATACGTAAAGTTACGGATTTAATTAGAACCAGAAGGCCCGCCGAAGAATCGAGCATTTAGAAAATGGTTCTGGAAAAGAATTTGAATAATAGAAGCTTTTCCGATGACTGGTTGCATCTTCTACTAAGAAAGTAAAAGAACTGATCTCCGTCCCGGGGACCATAACCGAGCGCGTTCGAGTACCCCTTAGGCACTCAGTGAGGCTGAGACCTGGCCTTTCTGCCAGTCTTTGGCCTCTTTACAAAAATCAACACGATAACGTTGAAAGTCGATAATGACTGTAGCCATTCGGTCGCTTCGCGAGCGCACTTCCTCTTTCGTTTTTCTTTCGTTTCCAATTTAATGATCTGTCAAATAATTAAAGGATTTTGCGAAAATTAGATTCTCGCCATTTCTCCGTTTCGCATGCATTTCAGTTTCTGGACGTGCAACTACCCTAACGACGGTAGAAAACGATATCGCGGAAAGAAATTTTCGCACCTAACCCGAAAAAGGTCAGCTGCTCGATAATGTCTCGTTTGGCAAAGCGAGAAAATTAGAAAAACAAGAATACATTTTGTAGACAAGCAAAAGAAGTTGTCCTTCATGGGACATCATTCATTTTTACAGAGACCACCGTAAAGAATTACCATTATTGTCTCTTACAACATCTAGACAAAGTCAGTTGTCTGTAGTTTATAATTCTCTGACAAAATCTGAAGACTTTTGCCTTTGTTTATCAAATACAAAGTTCCGTTTGACGGAGTCATATGTGATGCCGAACGTGCCAAGTTCTACGAAAACTAATTCTCATCTCACACTGGCGTTTGCTGTATAAAACTGTGCTGTTGGTACGGTAACAGCCAGAAGAAGTGTTTGAGAGCCAAACACTAACCTTTAACCCCCGGCGATTGTCTGCGATTTTATACAACGGCCAAATTGACCCAGAGTGCGAGGTGATTCTTTTTAGACGTTTATAGGTGAGGCATTAACTTTCCTAATATCGAATCATCCCTATCCTCCACCGGAGGATATTAGGAGGGACTTGTATTATACAATGAAAAGGCTCGGAATACCGTATCTATATAAAAAGTCAAACAGTGGGCAACAATAGGAAATGTATACCTGATTTGGTATCATCTAGATAATATGACATTGACTTGACGCCATCAGAAAATTATCTATCGATCATCCCTGGGTTCGTAAAAAATTGTACGGGGGAAACATACTGAACCAGAATTTTTATTGATACGTAAACAGAGGAATGATCAGAGGAGGGATCAGGCATCTCGATTACTCAAACTACGCAAATTCGAGTATCGAGTTATTTAAATTGACAAATATAAACAGTCTCTCCTCGTTTTATTATTTAACGCAAAAAAAAAAAAAAAAACAAAGATTCTAACCAGCTTCCATTTCTGCTTTTCAACTGTAATCAACTATATAATAAAACACAAATACCAGTGGGAAGTATCACCCATTGTACATCCCTCGAGTACAGCAAGCTTAAATTCAGCCCTACCATCCTCCCGTCCCTGTGTGTTGGCTATAAGCGTTTATTTCATCTTACAAGCTTCGTTTTATTAGTAGAGTAACAGAGTAGTTAGAGTAACAGGACAAATAAAAGACTAATCGGACTCGCTTACACTCGTTAAACCATGAAACGGAATCGTTCCATCGACTACGCGGAACACGGTAGACGACATAATAGATATCATTCTTTACGAAGGATATATATAATTATTCATAGATAATTAATATTTATAAAATTAATATACGTTACGTAAAAAGATATTCATTTATATAATTTTTCGCGGATCTCATCATCCGATGAGATGCTATGGCTTGCTGTAGAGTTCTGGAGCATTACAATAGCTTTAACACTGCATTCATTTGAACGACGCACAAGGATTAGGTTAGGTTAGGTTAGGTTAGGTTAGGTTAGGTTAGGTTAGGTTAGGTTAGGTTAGGTTAGGTTAGATTAGATTAGATTAGATTAGATTAGATTAGATTAGATTAGATTAGTTAATTGAGAAATGACCATGAAAATCAAAAATTAACCGTGTTCTTAATGATTTTAAAACAGACATCGCGTACTCTTCGGCTCACCGATTTTATATTGTATTTCTACATTTTATTTCATATTTCCTATTCACAGGTTAGTAATGGTTAAACTTAAGCCTAAACTAACATATCAAGGCTGCGTAATAAGAGAACTTGAGTTGAGTTGTAACAAACTCTTACCAGACGTTAGTCAGCGTTTTACGCGACGCAAAAGCAATAGCCCATGCTCGAGGAACTCGTAGGCAAGCGAATAAAATTACGTTAGGAACCATGAACCGAAATTAGTAACAAATTATCCTTAGATGCTAACAGTCGCGACAAATGAATAGAATTATATGAACTTGTTGCTTTAATGCTGATAAACAAAAATGAATAAATTTATCGCTAGTGGAGATTAGAACAAGAAGTCATTGGTTTAAATGCATACATCCCGCATAAAGATACCAAAGTACAAAGAAATGAGAAGCCCATGACTCACTCATCAACAGTTTATTAATAAGTAATAGAGAATCCATCGCTACACATTGGCAATTGCTTCGAAAAAATATCATGCTTTCAAAAATGATAAAAACCAACTTCATTTATAAAATTATAAATCAACTAAATACGTTGAATTTATATCTAAATAAACCAGTTTAAGTGTTTAGTTTAAGTTTTCATCTTTATAAGCGTTTTAGAATTTTACGAATGAGTATTACAAAAAAAGCTTAAAGAGTCCGCGACAGACTCTGTAGACTGTAAATTTGGCAAATATGATTCAAAAGAAAGATAATCACCGAACAAATCGCAAATAATTCAAGAAAAAGGTACGACAGTCTTTTTCCTCAATTCATCGATTCCAGAAAATAGTTATCGCGAATAAAACGCGAATGGTATGAGAGTACAGAGTACGCGAGTGCAAATTGGAAAAGGCGAAACCACGTCTAATCGCGCATCGTTACAATTACATTGGCAAGCACGCATGCGCTACGAGCAACAGTCGTCGAGGCTGTCACAAGTGATACTTTGACACCCCCTCTCAAAGTATTGTAAAAATTTGATTTAAAAGCGACCAACCACGGTTTTCCTCCTTTATCAGCTTCGGTTCCCATTCATAACCACTTCCAACGCTTAAACTCTAATGCGTTCGTTATGTACGCTTGAAAATTCGGAAAATTTCTGCCCCTTACAAAGGAATTTCTGCATCCGAATTTTTGCCTTTCTTAATGATTAAAACCCCCGATCGTAACGGTTAAGAGTTTTCATAAAATTAGTGACTCCGTTATTGTACAAGACCTCGAAAGTAAAGGTCTCGAGCTTTTCTTCACCTCCGTTATTCGCACGAAAGTGTTACGTTAATATTCAAAAAATTAGCTACATGGTACGTAATAGGATTTACTGGGAGAAACTTTCCTCTGGTCGATCGAGGTTTGAACATGCCTCGACAAATTACTTTAAAACTCCCCATTGCGTCAAGCGCCCAGTACGTTCGCTCACAACTTCCGATTGAATCAAAGCTGTTGTAAACCCATCTCGCTCCAAATGCACCAATTGTGATTACACGGTAATCACACGGTAAACTACTCGTCCTGCTCAAATCCTATCGCTTATACTACTTAATAAACTCTCTTCAATCGTCTTTGACATTTTCATTAATACATCTGGAGCTTGAAATTTTCTGACGTAGTTACTGGTTGTCCAATATCCTTGGCTGCATTTCCTCTATTTCAATTGCAAAGTGATTCCTATTCTTCCTCTTCTTCCTCTCCTCCTCCTCCTCCCCCGCCCCGCGTGCCTATCTCGGTTGGGGTGCGTAACATAATATTCTGTCAGCTGCATTGCCACATAGGTTCTACATGTTCAGTCCTGTCCGGTGATATATAAAATTTGCGACATGCCATTTGTTACTGAGCAGGAAACGCCGAGAGCTTAAGATCCTATAATTAAGATTTCGGTGTAGTCTTGCTTGTAAATTCTATACCATGCGAAAAATAGCAGTCTTCTGTAAATTCAAATAAAAATTACATCCACGTGTTAGGACAATCATCTCACCCCGTGAGATCTCACCTTCCTATCTTTCTTTCGTCCCAACATTTCCCCAAGGACCTAACGTCCTCGCACATTTGCCATTTTACCAGGCCGCGCAAGCCTCTTTCATAATCCTCGAGCCTTCTTCGTTTCCACCCTCCCTGTCGCAACATTTTCTCTTCCGCTATAGTTTTTTCTCGATTTCCACGTTATTTTTCCGAATCCTCTTCTACCATGTATTATCCATATTTCCATGTATCCTAGCAACAGCCTTCGGAGCTAGAACACCGTGCACCTACCACCGTTATTCTAACCTTAGTCTCGTAGCGCTCTATGTCACGTCACCGCGCTGCGCTGCAGTTTATCTGGTTTTGGTTGGTTGCATTCTTCTATATTGTACATTGTTGTTGGTTATTCAAATTTTGTCGACTAAATTAAGCAACGTCTACTAATCCTTATTTTATCATGCCGCCTCAGAATCTACCTTCCATTAACAATAAAGTTGCCGCTATAGTGATAGCCTACTGGTAGTCATCCGTTAGACCATGCCAACCTTCATCCCAGATTATTCGTATACACTTTGAATTCATACAATTCACTCATAGTGTGGCGGTCCTCCGACACCCGCCACTATAGAATTTCCGACCTGTCGTCTAAGGCAGCGTCTACTAGAGGTAGCCGCCTTATCGATGTGTCCACTAGCCAAGGGTGGCACTCCCTCCTCCTATCTACTATCGTTCTGTTCTTTTCGTTACGGTACAGGCTGTTTCCATAAATTTCAAGGTCAAACTTTTTTACGTTGCGTCGTTTTCTTTCTGCTGACTGCGCCAATGCTACTACCACTGCACCATTCTCGTTTAACACATTTGCTCTTTGCCACTTCCTTCTGCAAATTCTTGGCTCTGCGAATATTTCTCTCACGACACGAAGCAAACTCCACGTTCGTTGCCTTAATTCAGACCCTTGCTGATACCACTGCTCTTTCCTTCAATTTTGCTCAATTCGAAAATAAAATGTCGATTAATTATGCGACATCGCATTCGTGTTTAAATCCGATTATTACTCGATTATTAATACACTGACCGTTAAGTTAAAGGAAAGAATTCTTAATAAATCTTTGAATGTCAATTTTTAACCAACTTTTGTTCAAACAAAAAGTTTTAATTATAGTTTTAAGAAAAGATATCGAAATGATATTCTCAATTCCTGCAAACAAAAATCTAACTTTCTTCCTTCTCGTATTTATAATGAAGGTGAAACTAAAATTTTTACTGTCCACAAAAATGATAAACTCCTCTTCGATGTTTTAGAGGGAAAAATCAAGTTCGGAAGCTAAACTTTCGTTGAAAGGGGAGAAACTAAACTACATTACGTTGATGTTAGCGATGAACGTATCCCCGTCTCGAAGGACCACCACCGCAATTTCAAGCGGAGTTTAATCGAATATAAGTTTCATCGAATATCACAGGTTGCGTTTAACATATTTTTATTCTAACCAAAGCAGTTAATTATGCCTGCACAATTTTGACGTTCTATCGAATCTAAGTAACTCCAGTAAGTAAATCTGGGTCACGCGAATAGCAGCGGTGAGTCACGCGAAGTGGAAGGGAAATTTTATTGAACGTTTGCGATGCATCGGACCTGTTGCAAATGTAACGGAATTCTTTCAAAAATGAAAAGACAGATAATGGAAGATTATTAATAATCTTTAAAAAAAAAACAAAACAAAAACGGAAGCCTGGCAATATAGATTTTAACAGATTTGAATAATTCTCTTAATCTTATCAAATTTTCATTTAGTATAATAAAGTTTTGTTTTCTACGAAACGTCGATCCTACGTCGTATCGCAGCAGAACCCGACTACCTACCTAGTGTTTACTACCACACACAACCTACGATATATCTAGGGATTATAGTCGTGTTGCACCGCTCGTGTCGTTATTTTGCAATTTTTATACCATTCTTCGCGATTCAATTGTACATCATAAATTTTACGGATTATAACTGGTATTAAAATGTTACAACGTCCCGTAATTTAGAAAATAAATAGTATACAATTATAAATGTGGCGTATAGTATGCTAATTTATTGTGATAAATTTTCTTATTAAATCATACTTTTGTTACGTTCTCGTCTTAGTGATCGATCTCTGTTTGTTCAGATTGGCACTACCGAATCTGATCTTGTTTCCATTAAAGCTCCTTTTCCGTATTTATATTAGCGACTCCTAAAGAACTATGTCAACACAGCTACACTCACTTCCTTCTGGAATCATTCCATTACTGGGTTTAACCTCCAAGGTGACACCTTACTGATTCCTCTATATAGTCATCTCTTAATTGGAAGTTATCCATCGGCGTTAATCCATCCATTATAAATCCAAAGTTATTATTTGTTCGCTCACGGAAATAACTTGGACGATCGTTCTCCTTTAGGACTTGACGCTGGAGCAGTTGTTTCGGTCAAAGAAGTTACCTATCTAGGGACAGTTTTTTTTTATTCTAATCTCCTGTGGAATAAAGCTGTCCAGTTTCTCTACTTGGAAGAAATTCGAAACTTGATCCTTCCCATGTAAGAGCAGTGGTAATTACGTACGGTTTACAGATTCGCATCGACTTTGCTACCGCTTATTAAGGAGCTGCTTAATGAACATAACCTTAGGTACGATCCCGTCCCTCCGATTTTAATCCATGATTTGGTCAGAGGCACTCTTGCGCTACCTTCAGATGAAATTCAATGAAAGATTGAGTCATTTTTAAGCATCTTACTTTTCGAGTGTCGTCTCCCAGCCACTGCGAAAAAGAGGAGGAAAATGAAAAAAAGAGAAGACCTTCTGTCTCGCTGGAATCGTGATCGCTCCGGGTGGTCCGAGCTTTGACCAGCTACTACTCGTTTCAGCGGAGATCGACCGAATCGAGTTGATAGCCTGGCGACCGTAAGCGAAAAGAAAGAAATTAATCGTTTGTCATTATTGTCAGTTCATTTGAAATTATTTCTGTAGCTGTATTAGGTATTAGGTATCTTCCTTGAATAAGCTGACTGTTAAGTTTACCGGGAAAGTAATTAAAAATTAAATGAAAAAGATTGTAATTTTCTTTCAGATTTCAGATCGCTGAAGGAACTCCGATTAGGAATTAATAATTAGGAAGGAATTAGATTACTACACCACTCTAAAATCTGTGCTCCTCCACTCTTCAACTGTACATACTTGAGTTACGTTAAGATAAGGTTGGCCGGTTAAAGAGACTCCAACCATACCAATTTCTACCGTAGTTAAATGGCCTGATCTGTTCTACGCGCGCGAAATATTACACGCTACGTATATAAATACGTATGCAAGCATCAATCGATTCTATTGATTCTATGGTTCTTATATGAAAGATATCGCTCGAGTCGGTTGAATTCGAAAATTGACATTCGTGTCTATCTGTTTTAACGTTGCTGCATCGATTGAGAATAACAGAAATTAACAAAAAATTTGGCAGTAATAAGTTGCAACGATATCGTTTAACTCTCGAACGAATCGGTTGGTTCGACGACGAGTAAAAAAACAAACGGGAGGAAAAAATGAATAGAAATTTGTCCGTTCCAAATGTCCGGATCCGAAGCATCGATCGCGTTACACTGTACGTTACTCTGTACGGACATTGTCCGTACCGCGGCCGAACGGCTGTCGAGGCATGAATAATCCAGAAAGCGGTATAATTTCGCGTTGAATTCGAAACTGAGATCGATCACGCTTACAACGGCGGACGATCTAACCCAGTTTCACCTTCCTTCGCTTCTATCCCCATTTGTGCAACGCGATCAGTTTAAGATGCCTAACGAATGAATTCTTCGTATCGCAAATATGTGAGCGTCGATTACATCGATAAACGAGATAAAAGATATTTTTTCTTTTTTCAGCCCAAATTAACAAAAAAATATTTTAATTTACCAAACTAATCATTATCTTTGCTCGTTTGCTTTCAATTAAGAAATTCATCAAATTATTTGCAACATATATATTTATTAATACTTTACTGACAGAGATGCTGTTGCTTAAATATTGGAAAACAAATAGGTGTTCTTGAGGGATAGTCTGCTCACCGTAAAATATATGAAAAATGCGAATAATAACTAATACTTATTTACTAGCATTATTTACACTTACTTGCAAGTGTTCGCAAATAATTTCTAAGAAACAAAACACTTCTTTCATGTTTGTTGGTGGTTGTGAGCCGTTTCATGGTTTATCCCTTATTTATCCCTTAATTAAGCGAATCTAAAGCTTCGTGCACAACTTCGTACTTAAAGTTTCTTAAAATAGACTTTAGACACGTGGTGATAATAATTGCGAAGGTAAACCCGTTACTTTGTCGTGTGTAAATCATAATTTCAGATTTGTCACAATAGTTTATAGCTTTAAGTCAAGGCGCACCTTCGATTAATTACACTACGGTCAATTTAGGACACACGGGGTGTCCCATAACCCGCAAGGTACTCCAAGTCTAAATCAAAATTCAGCAGTAGACACTCCACAAGACAGACTTCAAATCAAATTCAATTCGTAATTTGAAAATTATTCAAACTTTATTATACAATATACAAGTCTATTGGTCGCCGTTAAGTCTGCGCGTGAAATAAGCATTCCTTGAAATCCTTCTTTCACGTTAAACAATTTTTTGCTCACGTCACGTCGTCAACAGTATGCATATATGTATACATATATAGCGGAATCGTCCTCATTACTCGGTTCCCGAGAGTTACGATAGGCAATACCTCAACTCTAATCTAATATTCACAAGTCGAATCGGTTGGGGTATCGATTTAACATATTATTGGGCCATTTTACAAGTTTCGATTACGCTATTCGTCGCATAGGTAATGGTCCATTATTGGCATATTGTATGCATAAACAAGAGATAAGGCGCGAAGTAGACGGCAACCAACAATGACTCATGCCCCCTCACGAACGCGCGTTTATACAAGTGGATAGAATCAATTGCAGTGGGTGCGATTTTTCTCTCTTTTTTTTCTTTTTTCTTTTTTTTTTTTTTTTTTTTTGCTACTCGGTATTTCAATAACTAATTCTAAGTAGAGATCAGGTTGTGGTAGGCCATATACAGATATGGCAACTGGGTAACAACAATGGCTCATCGCAGAAAATACATGTTCCGAAGTTAACACACTATGGACGGGTAACAGCGTGAACTGAATTCGGTTTAGGTGCGCCTTTTTAGAAAATAAGTAATATCTTCGCAACTGATAGCAGGATTTCAATGAAATTTAGAAAATAGGCAATATACAGTATTTAAAAAGTATGGACAAAGTTTAAACGAAATGAAATTTTTTATTTAATTTTCTATCACTTCGTTTAACGAATAATACGGAGCAAACAATAATTTTATTATGCAGTTTTTGATATAGCAATTTTATTTACTCTAATTAATTTTTTTAATGTACGTTACTAACATTTACGAACGGCCTGCGTAAAATGTACCAATACCTGACCCTCCCATAGGCTGTTAATATCGAGGAAATTATTTCTTTTACTGATGTAAGATATTTATTATTTAGCAGAAAAATGACATAATTTCAACAACATTTAATATCCGTTGTGAAATCACTGCCGACATATACCTGTCAGCAAGCAGGTTTAAGTATGGATTTATATAACTTTTCCAACTATATATGTTCGATACATTTTTCAAGCTACGCAACTGTTTGTGAAATGAACGTGCATGCGTTATCTCGTTGAAAAGAAAGTTTGTGCCCGAAAAATTTGTACAGCATATCTCTTCAGCTGCTCTTTGATTATATAAATTAATAGAACTTGAACTATACATTTTACAGCTTATAAACTTAATTTTAGCGTTTCCATAGTACCCAATCACAGCCCACACCATTACTGGGGTTCCTTACGCAAATCATGATAACAGGTACGACATCCATCAGGACCTTCCAATGTAAACCTCTTCTCATCGCTGAATATAACTTTTCGCCATTCTTTTCTTCCAATGAATATTTTTCTCAGCAAATTGTAAACGTGCCTCGTTATGTTCCTTCGATGGCGATGGTTTACGCATCGATTTTTAGCGTTTTACGCGTTTACATTCTTTTATAATACGCTGCACATTACAGTACAGTACTATTTTGCTTAGCTTCTGCTACAATTTTTCTTGCATTAATGGCGGATTTTGATGTAATTCTTAGAATTGCACGTCACTAGCGATCACTTATCACTTTTGGACGACTTCTGTGCACTTTTTTTCTCTCCGTAATCATCTCCATTTTTAAACAAATTATAGATCGCTCTATGGTTACTTCCCTTGAATTTTGTATTTATATCGGTATTTCGGGATCATTGATACAATATTAAATATTTGCTCGTGCGAACAGTTTGAGGCATTGACATTGACTGAAAAAGGAAAACAAATCTATCTATCATTGAAAATGGTTTTATTGTTCTTCAAAATATTCTCCGTGACGATCGAGATACACCTTTACATACGTTTCAATCAATTTTCAAATATCACTTTTTCCGTTTCGATTGAGATATCTGGAGAACATGCATTCTGAACGCATCAACCGGTTCTTCTGGCGCCGGAAATCGTTGACCACATAGTTTATTCTTCACTTACGAGCAGAATGTTCGATGTTTTAAACGGTCAAATATCGAGTTGTTTCTCGAGCGATTGTTGGCTTATGCAGGATACAACGCGAACAAATCTTTTTCACGGCTAAATGTCCATACAATATCTTGTGCACACTTGTCATGCTAATGCCCAGGGATACCTCAGTATTCCGTACGGTACTACGGTTCACACGACAGTCTTGCATTATTAGCAGTTCGTGCACAGCACCGATGTTTTGTGCTACGACAACCGATTTTGGACGACCTTTAAATTCGTCCATAAGAGAGCGACGGCCATAATTGAATTCATTAAACCAGTGATGTACCAGTGATGCTTTAGAGGAGGATGCTTCATCGCTAGAAGTCGAAGTGAGTTAATCGATGCACTGTTGTTGAGATAATCCACGACCATTTTCCAAAGTCCATTTTTCCATGTACGACAGAATGTTACGAGTACGGATAATCATTTGAAATGTCAATTTTTATAATGTTTATGTCACGTGTCACCTGACATCAGTGTTGCCAGTTCCGGTTACATAAAAATGAATCTTGTGTTGAGAAATAGAATCCTGAATGTAAACAGCGAAAGAAATCTATCGGTTCGAGCGGGCCTCCAACTGTTTATACCTACTTTATACCTATACTGTTCGTATAGCTCTCGTAGCGTATAGACATTCTATACTTAACGGCTTAACGGCTTAACTTTAACCCAGTGGACAAAAAAGGATGGTTTACGTCACATACCTACAATCTATTGCTGGTTGAAAATTGATACATAATAAACAAAACTATTATCGTTTAATTAGATTTGCGTAGGTCAATTAAATTATATGGTGTGCAATTTTTTTGTCGCGGAGCCTACACTTGTAAGCAGTATTCACTCTTCACATTAAGTAATACAGACTTAAGAAAGTCAGTTACGTTTATGGTAGCGTCATAAGGTTACTCGAAATGTTTATTTTCGCAACATATTAAAAAATCATCACAATCGAAGAGCCACTTTCTAAATAATCATCAGGGATATCTAATCAGTGTACATACATACGTATCCTTCCAATCATATACAAATATTGTTTTTCTATAAATAGAATTTATTTGCAGAATTTCGATCGAATCTAAGCATGAATGTTTTCAAAATTCACTAAAATGATACAACATTTTATGCAAACGTTTAAATCTTAACTTTCGAATCGTCAAAAGTTCTTCTCGCTAACATTGCGTCGAAAACTCATTCTTAATAAAGACAAAATCATTTATTTCGATCCTAGCATACGTGGATGTATTTTTAACGAATCAATGTCACAAAGTCTTGAAAAGACTACAAACCCTTCTGTATACTAATTATTAAACGCAACATTTAATAGATAGTTAATAATGATGCCAGCGGTCCGCTAGATATCTTAAATAATGAATTAGAACGGGTTTAAGAGACCCACAGTCTACTATAAATTGTGAAATACTCGTATATAGGACAGCTTTCACGATTGCAGAAGCAATAAACATGGAAAGACCAGTGCCCTCGGAAAAAGAAAAATGTTACAAATGTGATTTCGATAACATGCTTTAACCATAAATGTAACAGTGCTTTGAAGACGCAATTTTTACATTTTTCGTAATTAAGTGGCTACTCCAGTTAACAGATTAGAAAGCGTGTAAAAAAAAGAACCATATGAAAACCGCAATGTAATGGCGGATTAAAAAGTAACTTCTTAAAAACTGTTTTACCGATGAACAACAAAAGGAACACCGTAAAACCAACTTTTTACAGAAATCCTTATACAAAAAACTTGGTAGGTTAGGTTAGGTTAGAATAGGTTAGGTTAGGTTAGGTTAGATTAGAATAGGTTAGGTTAGGTTAGATTAGACTAGACTAGACTAGACTAGGCTAGATTAGATTAGATTAGATTAGATTAGATTAGATTAGATTAGGTACAACGCCAAAAATTCAATAATAAATTTAATAGAAAAAAGAAGGATGCTACCCATTCTCAGACCAGGTTAAATGGTATATCACAAATTGAAGAATAAAGGAAGGTAAAAAGACACATACCATCTGAAGATTAGATGGAGCCAGGCTGGAGTTTGAAATTCACAGCAGCGATGTATCAATTCACTCACCCCACCACAAATCACCAAACATCAAAGGGCCATGTCATAAGGGATACAACCAGCTAACCTCTATGTGGCGCGAAACGAAAACAAACGGCGAAACGAGAACGAGGCGAGCCAAGAGGATGGCATATTATCTCGGGGCTGTTCTACCAACGTGGCGAAATCATTGAACCAAAAGAACATCGAACTGCCGACCGGAGAGACTGCTGAAAGTCGAAAAATGAGGGAAAAAAAGGGAAAAAAAAAAGGGAAGAAAGAAGAGTCGCAGCCCGAAGTGCGTCAGACTCCCAGTCTGACGTGTCAACGCGGAAAATCCAAGCTCTCGGGATTAGCGTCACGCGAATAAGCACGAGCAGTTTCTTTAAATGGGAAATTGGAAGGGAGGGGAACGAAATGGCTAATAGTAGACGCGCATACAATAGAAACGTGTTCGATGACCGCGCGCGAGCCAACAACCCGAACCCTTCACGCTCGGGTATCAGTCCAAGACTGCACGACCGAAAGTGGGAGGTCTCGTTTTCGAAAGCATCGTTTTCTCGACGGCGACGAGGCTTCCGGACGGAGGTAACCGGGCATGCGTGCCACGAGCCATCCGATCAACGCACCGTGTGCACACAGGGTGTGCCGAGAGACACACCAGTTTGAACGGAGTGAACATCGAATGTGTACAGGGTGGCCCAGAAGTAGGAGAAATCTTTAGTCCGAAACTGTAAGTCCGTAAGACAACATGTATGAACATGTCGCGTGGTACATAGGAGTATTATATAGTGTTGATTGAGATACATATTCTGTGGTCCAAAATTATACGAAAATTAAGAAGAGAACTGATATTACAGACTTCCCACAAACCGTTATATTGATTATTTAGCTGTAGTTCCGAATGACCCGGTTGCCATCGGGCATTTGCTTGTTTCCATGATGTTAATAAAAACTTTCGTTACAATATACATAGAACGTCGGCTACACGGACATAACTAATGCATCGAATTAATATAATCGTCTTCGTTACGGTAGTCGTCGTAATCATTGACTATGGAAAATATCGAAAATACGAGCGCAGTATTGATTGAGCCAAAGATGGCAAAAAACATTCGATCAATGTACCAAAATGTAATGAAATTTAATGTAATCTCTTCCCTATATACCAGTAAATACATAAGTATATACGACAATGCGGTAATTATTTAGAAACGACTGACGACACTTTAGATTTCGACAATTTTTGGATATGTTGTAGAACTTGACACTATTACTTACGAAAAAATATCACTATATCACTATAATGAATTCTGCTCGAAAGCGTACATCCATGAGAGAACACTTTACCTTTTATTTCTAACGTGTCACGGGCCAATTGGGGTTTCGATGAAAGAAATATCGTAATCAAATAACTCAACTCTAAATCAATTAATGTATTAATTCGACATGTGAATATTGTAACTAGGTCCAGATTATCTTCCAAGGTAGCGACCGATTACGCTATTCATCGCATTGACAACTATACACGGGGGCTTTCAACTGAACTCAATTTGGCCTATACCACGTTATAAACAAGAGATACGGAGTAAAGTGATTGGCAACCAATACTGGCGCATGTCCATTCAAGGGATTGGTCCTTTGCCACACTTACGGACAAAATTTGTAAATGTCTTAATAGCTAAAGTCGAGCATACTTGTATAGGGAAAAGTTGTTCAAAACCACGTCCCTGATCTGATATCAAAATACCATAGAAAATGATTCTTCGAGTGAACTTCTAAATAGTTACCAAATTTTTTAAATTACGAACAAATAAAACTCTTTACTATGTTGTCGAATGTCTCTTGCGTGCCAGTAAAATGGCGTATATACAATGTGTACAATGTGTACGTACGTATTGTATTTTCCGGGCCGCTTTACGGCCGGTAGGCCTCATCCAAAATTATTTTACAAATTAATTTGAATATTGCTACTGAAGTGGTATTTTGCAACTTTGAGCACACAATCTGTGTTTTAGTAAGCAATGAAATGACACCTGGAGATATTGAATTACTGACACTGCTACCAGCAAAGGCGGTCGATTCGTAACACTTTTACGAAGCATTTTATACACTTATGTATAATGCCAAACATTTTTTATGAACATCTTTCTTCGATACGCATAACTGTCAGTCTCTCCTACTTCCCAAGATATTGGCAAAAAACGGTAGCTGGCGTGAATTCTGTCTATAATGTATCACTGTGAGAGGCATCGCTATTGCACTCTTGTCGATCAGAGTTTGGACGAGCTTGGATTCGTGGCACAACCGCACATTAGATATATGTATAGCCGTAAGGCGGTCGGTTATGCTGCATTGTAACAGACACATCTGTTACAGCCTTGCATATGGTAATATGCTTTTATTCGAACAATTTTTGACGATCATTTTGTGCAATGTCATTGAAAAGACAACCTGGATAATTCTTGCTTAGAACGATACTTTCTTCGCTGATTTCAATAATTTTTTAATGTGCTGTCAGAAGCATAGTTCTGAGCAGCTTCCTCTTATACATACGCATCACTGAAGTGTTTTAGTTTTCGACATATTCGCAAAAAACTATAGCCGGCAGCGCACGCGTTCACGGAACATTTGACCGAAAGCCGTGCATACAAAATGAATCCGATTCTAGTTGATCAGAATTATGCTAGAATTTCAGAACGCATAATCAACATATAATCAATCACTGACAAAACCGGATTTATTTTATGATATACGTGGACCATATACCAGCCTTTCTTTTATTTTTATATTCCACTTTGGATGACATTCCTGATAAAGGAATGTAACATGAAGTAACGATCCGAAATTTTGGAAGAGTAACTCAATACCTATCCAAGTATGGAGTTAATAAAGGAAATCAATTAAGAACTCGTTATCGGTGCATCAAAATATATCCTTCCATAATTTTTCTGCTATCACCTTTAAATAAAGGAAGCTGTATTAAAATTATAGTCCAGTGCAATGCCATTTGTTTGAATCAAGTCAAAACAATTTTTAAAAGATTTAAGAAGCACGTAAAAAATACGCTTAGGATGGTAAATAATATTTATTTTAAAAAAGTTGTACTCCCACACTCCCCGCCGCCCCCCAAAATAAAAAAATTATACTATAAATTAGCACGTTTTTATAATTTCGATTTATCACTTGTACTCGGTATGCTACGAAATATACCAGGGGGGATGACCAAATTTCTCATTATAGGAGCCAAACATCATCCATTAAAATTCCTCTAGAGTCGTATTCTCTATCGGAATGGTATTAAAAACACCTACATACGTATTTGAATACATATATAGGCATGTACCTTGTTGAGATAATAAAGTTTTATTATAAATTTATTCATTTCTTTTTTATTACAGAAAATGCATACCTATCGATATTTCCCTTTCTCACCTCTAACTGCTAGTGGCTTTCTGTCTTAAACAATTTAAATTAGAATTAACTCCGTACTAATTTCTTTATGAAGTGTTCATGTTTTAATTCTGATTAATGATTAAAAATATATTTTACTGTTAAATATAATTGTAATTTATTTGTTACTGTAATATGTAAACATAATAAAAAAGTGGATAATAATAAGTGATACGCCGCATACTTTTATGTTTGCCGAGTTTAAGGATTTCAATGGTACTTTAAGGCTTTCGTCTCCTTACGATTCTATCAATTTCGTTTCTCCTGCTGTACTTTTGTAAAGTTAATCTTTTGAAATCAGAAATCTATCGTTAATTACTTCAATTTCGAACGGATTCAAAAATGTGATAAGATGTTTTTAATTTTTCTAAATCTCCAAATCTTTCTTTAAAATCATCAAAGACATTTTCTAATCCTGCTTGGTAGCTGTCACTAGTACTTCGTTGAAAGATAGCGAACTTTGAAGCTACACTTTCCTATATTATATGTATATATATGTATATAATAAGCGTTCACTTAATATATTATACTAACATATTAAGTGGACCATTATGTCACTTTCTTATGTGCACACACACGGACACACACACACGCACACACACACACACACACACACACACACACACACACACACAGGACGGGGCAATAACTATGTCCACCTTGAGTATTGCCGTTATATGTAATAATATGAAAAAATGTCATATATGAAACTTGTACGGTGCAAAAGGGGGCATATTGCGATACATGCATTTTTTGCCTGGGTGGAGGCATAGAGGAGATTCAAAGGTCGTGTCTATTTTTTTAGATGAAATAGTATGTTTTTTTTATCGCGATATGATAGCCGGTGTGAGACAACTTCAACAAGCTATCGTTGAAGGTCATGCAAGGTCAAATATGGCTTTAAAATAAACTTTCTTACTTCTACTTCTTATTATTGTCTCTGCACTTATTCTAGCACACGCAGTACTTCATAGATCCTCACTTGTATGTAAACAAATTGTCTTATAACATTGAAATGCTGGTAAACATCCCAGCAGTTCATATCATTAATTATGAATCGGTAGTCAGTCTCAGTCGATCCCTAAATCAAGTAGCTGTGTCATTACGGAAATGAAATTTTCCTTTGAACAGGAAGAGGAAAGGTATAACAATAAGTCCTAATATCTATCACTATTTTGCAATTGCGGATACGATTGATTTTTTATATTAAGGTATTCCACGATAAATTTGAGTAGTTTAACATATCCGGTTAAAACATTACATATCGTTAACCACCTTGCAATGCAATGCAATGCAACGCAACGCAACGCAACGCAACGCTGCGCAATGCAATGCAATGATTAATCATTTGATCGTTCATCCAAGATCCAATTCCTTGATAAAATTTAAAAGCTGACAATTGTTTTTAGCATTATAGCTATAAATATAATTTATAATGCGTTTGTAATGAAATGTTCACTACAAGTAACACTATGACTAAACTAAAGTCGGGATTAATTTCATCTTTCTTTAACAGACTAATTAGATATTAATAGACCTTCGTCGGTTACTATGCTTATTAATTTTTCTTTAGGTGCATTTTCTAGTTCTAATGCTACGTCAAGAAGTTTTTTAATATCGAGACCACAGATAATATCTTTAACGGTACCGTAGCTAATAATTCCTTTCCGTCAAGTTTCGTCAAGTGATAAATTAAACACGACATAATACCATTTTAACGTTTTCTTCTAAAACTGTTTACCATCCATAGATATTTATATATTATTCATTACGTCTTGTGTAAACAACATTTTATAGATATTTTAAATGAATACTTGTCTTTGTAACTGTCATTATTATTTAAGATCGACTTACCAGCCAGCTATGCCATTTGGTTGTATCTCTTGTAAGAATATACCCAGCTCCCCTTCATCTTTATAGCGAAAACCAACCACACTGAATCCGAGACTCGTGCCCTCTGGTTTATATAGCTTGAAAGAAGAAAATTTCCATGTTTAATACCTCTGTATGCCAAATTAATGGTAAACATAAAACATATTCTACTACTACTACTACTACCACACCACCACCACCACCACTACTAACTTGCACAGTGAATATTTGACGACCTCCTGCTGCAGCTTTAATAACCTTCTTGAACTCCTTGACATACGTTGTTGTCGTAATCGGAGGCATCCCTATAACTTCTGACACAAGACTTGGACTTGTAACCTAAAACAAAATAAAAAGTTATTATTAATGTTTAATTAGTGATGTACCATTACAATAATTCTAAATTTAAAAAGTTTGTAAGAAAGTGGAAATAATTGTAAATTGTTGTAAGTTTTTATAGCGAATTTAAATATCGCAAAAATCATAAATAAAAAATGGTAAATATCAACGAAAAAGGAACCAGCCCCAATTATATTGGCCTTGATATATTTTGCCAAAAGCACCTCTCCTGAACAACTCCGCAAAGTTTTAACCATCGCTCAAAATTTGTTTAACTATCATCTACAAAAAGTAATTAACAAATAATTTTGACAAATAATTATCTACAATTATCTAGAATACAAAATACTTGGGCTAAATTTAAATTATGGAGTTAAATAAACATCTTTATATATTGCCAAATTTATTAATTAATATCTTAATGATATTCAATTACTGAAAATGCATGAATAAAGTTTTTATATAAAATTCGTTTTGTTTCGTCTCATTCCGTAAGAAGAGCTTAATAAAATAATTGATGTTTCAGTGAAAAAATGATTATTTCTGTACATATTTAAAAATAAATGAAAGTCATACATTTTGTGCGAAGGTGAAATAAAATTTTACCTGTGCGCTAGTATCTTCGCTGCTGCTATGGACCAACAGAGCAACTGGAACCCTTTGATCTTCTACTTCGCTACTATCTTGATATAGATCCTGATACACATTTGAACCAAGTGGTTGCATATGTGTACTTGGAACGGAAAGTTCTAACTGTCCACTAATGTTAATGTCGAAATCCCCAGGAATAATAGACGGATGCTGCCCTAGTTGACTGTTTAACTCAATCAGAGAATCTTGAATTGTCATTATGCTACGAAATACTGGATCTTCCAGAAGAGAAATTAAAGATTTTATATCTTGTGCCGTATATACTTGTATCTCTTGTATGTGTTCCAATAAATGGAGAGCTGTAGATACATCTGAAAAGATAGAAAAATAACATCTTGCATATAAAATAATGTATACATCAATGGTTATTATACTAATATTTAGGGAAATCAAAAATGAATATACAATGAATATACATCAATTTTCATAAGAATAACTCGCCGCTTCCATCTCTTTCCCAGTTGATCAATTTGTTAAACATTTAATTACTTTCCTTACTATGCTTCCATGGCTTATACGGCTTGTTTTCTGAACCGTTTCCATATGAATTAATATAAGAAAAGTTAATATTTTATCAACCAAACATCTTCATTATAAAGAATGACTTCTTACCATAAATATTTTCATAAACTAGAAGAAAACACTATGATTAGTGTTTATTCGAGCTATTGTTTAACGTCTCTATAATGTAATGAAGCATAAATTTGAAATTTTTAATAAATCAACCAGAAAATAATAAATTTTACTGCAATAATCCATAATACATAACTCGGTACAAATGATTGCCTAGATTTTCACCCAATAAATGTAATTACGCCTCACCATTTAATAACTTATCATAATTTATTAAATCACATGTTTATGGTATTTGTACATGCTTCGGTAGAATTAGGTAAAATATAATGAATTGAATCTAATTGCAATTGTCAAACGATACACCTAAAAGATTACATATTATTTTTGAAGTAAACATTTATATTCCAATCTATTACCTTTTAATTGTTTTTCTTTTTTTCTCTTTTAGTAATACAAGAACTATTACATTTAAAAATAAAAAAGTCAAGAATACAATGCTCTAAATAGATCTTAATCCAGAAATAATGTTTTTGCTTTAAAAATTTCTTTTTACGTAAACTAAGGATTAAGTTAAAATAAATATTGTCATTAAAAATACAAAATAAGCTTATAAGTTCCGCAAAGAAATGTATATATGTACATCATAATTATTTAACTAGAAATTAAACTATTTTTTTAATATAGCAAGCTTTTACCTACCTGCACTTAGTGGCATTTTGTTTTTATTAAAGTGCTTCACAGATAGATACGTATAAAAAGTTTGTAGTTGGTAGATCGCCCTGTACAAAAATAGTCACATATACATATACATATGCGCGCGCGCGCGCGTGTGTGCGTGTATTTAGACATCGTATAATTTCAGTATAACAAAGTAAAATTAATGAAGTAAAGGTAAAAATTAAAACACAGAATGTATCTTAACCTCTATAGCAGAAAAGTGTTTTGAAAAGATATAAATTAAACTGATAACTTTTTGTATTTAATTTAATTAGTAAAATGTTATTAAAAAGAGCCCATCAATATTGCATTAACTGCGATTAATTTTAGCTGTGTCATAAATTTATCATAAATCAATACTTTTATCACACATAATCACTTAAAATATTAATATAACCTTTGATACAACTAAATCTTTTCACCTCTAAATTTATTCGAGAAATTAAAGCACGTACAAAGAAAATACTTTGTATCGATAATTTTGAAAAAATTTCACAGCCGCGCTTGCAAATTACAATCGATCTCGTAAAATATCAGAAGAACCACTCGATCGCATTTTATCATCAGCTGACTACGCCAAATTATCGAATGCTTGACAGTTCTCGCCACGAGGAAAGAGAATATAGATTAACTTCTCCAATAGAATCTCAATGTATGCGAAAAGCGGTAGAATTTGAACAATTAATACTGGAAAAAGTTTTACAGAAAATTATTTCCTTCAAGTTTAATTATCAAATCATAATGAAATAAAAACTAATAAAAAGTATAAATAAAAGAAAATATAAAACATAGTAAAATAAAAAATGAAAAGTATACATGTAATTCTTATGCAATAAGCAACAGTGGGGAAGTTTAATAAAAAGTTAATTGAAATTTTGGAAATTAAAAGGCACATAGATACTTAAAAACACCAATACACATGTATGAAAAATGAATTAATAAAAGGACAAATAGTCTTATTTTAGTAAGTAAAGTTAATTACTGAAAATTATTCTGCAAAGAGTATATTATTTTCCTTTCTTTAATTTTTACATTAAAACTTTAAAAAATGAACTTACCAATTTAATCGCATTTGTAGGTATATAGTAATTTAATGGAACAAAAATGGTTTAACCACAATTAATTCCTAACAAGTAATATTTTATATTTTTGAATCTATAATTAATATTAATTTAATGCATATATAATTTAATTAATATTGAATACTAATATCGTTAACAGTTTATAATAAACGGTTGGTTAGCACTATTTTGAGCGTTATTCAAAGTGTAACTGACAAAGAGCTAGTATACATAATGTCAGATAAAAACGTTCCTCGATCGATTATTTTAAATCTATTAAAATCAACCACGTTATCGATTCGATTGTTCGAAACTGATCACAAAGTCGAGGGAAGCGTATGCTTTCCTCTATATGCATCTAAAATTTAAATAAAAATGCAGTTCCTCTAAAAATAGCCAAGCAATAATAAAGAAACGGATCTGGCCGCTTCTAGCCAGATCACGAAGACCACCCATCTCGGCTGTTATTCACATCCTAGTTGACCTCGGGTAGGAATCTCTAATCCATGATTCCGCTACAAGCGACCGACCGGGCGACCGTCCATCGGTACAATCAACCCGACACGGCTCGCTCCGGTGCATCGATTCTCAAACGATGATCAACGAGTCCCTGGGGGGGCCGTCCATGTCAAAATAGCTGCACAGTCACGCAAACAGAATTTAGGTGCTCTACACAAAAAGAAGCTCTACAAAAAAAAAAAAAAAAAAAAAAAACCTTGAATCGCCCCCAAAGTGATACTGAAATTTATCCATAGAAAATTGTACGAATTGAAAGTCAATGTGCGTTCTGTCTAATTAGGAGTTCGCCGTTAGTCGATTAGAATAAAAGGAATAAAAACAAATCACATTTCGATCGCATTCTTTTGTGAAACGAAACTTCCACAATTAAATGCAAAGTATAGGGTGATCATTGCGCATGATAATGTCACGATGACGCTTGAGAACCCACGATCCCGACGTTTACACGCATGTCGAACGTTTTCCCGGATGGCCCCACGGAAACCGGACACAATGGAGTCGCTTCCGGTGAGCACAAGGCCAGAAATCGGACGTGGGGATCCCACCGCGCCCGTGTACCACCGCGGTATGCGTTATCTCTCCCCCGTGTTCTGCCCCCTATGGCTTGCCTATACGAGAAAATCATTCATCGAAACGATCCCTTCAACTCCCGCCAACCCCCGCCAACCCCCGCGTACGGCTTCGTTTTTACTCATTATTTCCACGGTTCGCGACGATTTTTACCGTCAGTTTGATTACAGGTGCCATTCGCATTGGATGGATTGGTTCTGGTGCATTTCGTCCGTACGTTGTTCGGGTTGATCGTAAATCAGATACGGTTTCGCGGCTATCACGGCGCAGAGTTAAGGAGAAATTTTTATCGTCTGGACCGCTTACCCTCGAGGTGGACACGCAGCTGATATTTTCTTCTTACTTCGGGTACGTATTGCAATTATTTTTAGCCAAACGCTACAACTGTGATACACTTTGAGATTTTTATCAATATGTACATCAAAATGCAAAATTATGCGCAACAATAGTAATTCTTAGTAAATTAGAAACACCAAATGTCTGTCACTAAATTAGAAACATTTCTAACCAAAGGGAAATACAACTCGATAGAAGCTCGTACAAGTTCCGCAATCGGGTTGATTTAGGAATGAAAAAGGTAGAGGAAGTAAATGGTCTGACGCTTGTCGGATTTCTAGACACGTGTTTTTAAATCAAATGCAAATTTCGTTTAAAAGATTTGTTAAATTCAAAACTATTACCGGATAATTATTATATATAGAAATTATTTGAAATTCTGTAATTAAAACAAAAATCGAATACCTTCACCTTATAATTCGAAGATTGATTATAATTAATTTTCCATATAATATTCTCCAGATAATGAATTATATAATTCTACAGCGATCTACGAACATTATTTAATATCGCATAACCGTTGGAAACACGCAACAATGTTATCCACGTATCATCTCGAATTCATCATCAAGATATTGTGATAATAGCTCTGTTTTGCGGTTCGTAACGAGATTTCTACAGAAAAAGGTGAACTTCAAGGATGCAACGGTACTCTTCTTACTTAAGAAACAAATAAAATACATACTTACAGAAAAAGTAATCTTACGAAATTGATTATAAATAAATCTGTATTTCTTCGCTTGGTTTAAATAATGAGATTATATTGTATATAATTTCTACACGAATTTTTATGATAAAAATGCAATCACATGTTCAGACTTTTGCATTTACCACGTTGAACGATTAGTCATGGGTTTATTCATTAATACAGTGAGTCGAAGAGTGTGATTACTTGGAATTCAATAATTTGTGATCACGATATTATTTCAACGAGATATACAATATACAATTGGTGGCTCGATTGGCCAGAATCTATCATTTTCACCCATTTACCGTAACGTTTAATCACCACACGGGCGACTATCCTCTTTGGATAGAGAACTGTAACTATCGAGGCGATAAACCATAATGCAATTAATAAGCAACGTTTCTGTACGATAAATACATGTGCGGTCCAGCATTGATTCATCTACCTACATAATACACTTTGTAGCACGTGTGGCACAATTGACAGTACGTGAATCAGAACATTTAATCAATTATTTTCCAAAATAACAATTTTGAATAACAACGGATTTGAGAAATAAAAGATACGAACGTTCACCATGTTTTGCTATTGAACGATACGATTAAATTATAAAATGTACATGTGCGTTTCTGAAAATTTTTAATTAAATTCCAGTTAAATCTACTTATAGTAGTTATACTAGTAAGTATACATGGTATCGCGAAAGACCAACATTCTTCAGTGGTGGTCGTTTGGTGTATATACGAAAAATTTGCTAAATATCATTATTTTTTATTTATGTGCACTGGAAAACGTCGATATGTAGCATGCTGATTGATGGTGAATGTTAAATAACAATATTTTTATTACGTTAAGACAAAAATATAATTTTTTAATGTGTACATGATATATGTCAAACTAAGAAAAAGCTTAAGTAACAGCAAAAGTAAATAAACTGTTGAACATAAAACGGACCGTATATTCCTAGAACTAACCTAAGTAAATAAAATCTTATTTATTAATGTATAATGATATGACCAAATATTCGGTCTTTCTAAAACACTAATTCTTTGTTTACACTTTCGTGGTATAAGAAGACTTTTTTATGACAACTACGGCGGCGGACGTGCAGCTTTATTAATTTTTGTTCGTTCGTTATTGGCATAGCCTCCCTTCAGATTTCCCTTCCGTTATAACACTTTTATTCCACGCAGAGTAACGAAAAATACTTCAAGTAAATAACATTCAATTCTATAACAGTTATTGTATTCTAGCAAACAGAAATTAATATCGTAGTCCATTAAAAAAAAAAAAAAATTATGACGCTTCTTTATTTACTGATCATAGAAATGTTTTTTGTGCCTCGGATAATCAGCTCTCTTAAAGGTATAGCTTCCAACGCCTTGTTGTACTTTGTGCCACCTATTCTAAAATATATTAAATAAGTATTTTAAATAAGTATTTGTTTAAATTTAAACCTTAATTTAGATGTCAATTAAGTCCATAGCTTTTTATTACCAGAAAATGTTAGTACCATTGAAAAACTATATACTGGAAATCGTGGACCAAAAATAACAGTTAACCCGAAAGACTTGTATAAAAGAAATCGATAACAGAAACATGTTTATTCAAGGTATTAATCACAAATTGTTATTTTCACGTCGAGCTGACTAAAAATTCTCACAATCGTCTCGATGGCCATTATTGGAAATTTCACCCTATTTCAGCTTCTCAAAATACGATACTCATGAAAATAAAGGACAACTAAATATAAATGACAATGCTTTATTTAAATATCATATTTTGTTTAAAGAATAGAATTTCTCATATATATATATATATATATATATATATATATATATATATATATATCTGTAACCGTTAATGATTGTTAACGATGAAAATAACAATTTCGGTTACTTACAATTATTACGTGTGATCAAAAACATTTTCGTCCTACTATCATTCTCGCAAGTTCCTTCTTAAAACGTCCAGCACGCATATCTACCGAAAAGAAAAACCTTCGTGACTATTTAGTTCGAGGAGGAATCGAAAAATGTCCGCGCTTCAGCCAGCTGGACGTTTCTGTCATATTCGAAGTGCGCAGTATAGAGAGCGCATACGGTTTTAATGGAATTCCTGGACGGCGTTCACCCTGAACATCTCCACACGTTCGCGCCCCCATAAATCTTTTCTCTGATACGTCGGGTGCACGTACGTACCGCACAGGTCCAGCACATGCCCGTAAAGCCAACGAACCGTATCTCCAACTTTCAAACATTACGCTATTACGTGTGGTTGTCTGGTATCACTTTGATTACCGTTATCGACACGTAAGAACTTACTTTTTGGAGAAAAGGATAAAACAGGTTCGGAAGTTGTTTAAGTAATAAGAGAGTACTGGATGCCGTTGGTAAAAAATAAGAGAATTTAATTTCGCTAATAACCAATGTTTAACGTACCTTATTATTATTATTATTATTATTATTATATTCATAGCAAAACGAAAAAATATGAGGGGAATCGTACAGACGTTCTGCCTTTTTTTTTGGTTCATTGCATAAATTGGAGAACGTGCAGTACCCTATCCATATAAGCTCTATTTCTTTGTTATATTTGCTTTGTTGGTAAAATACAAATTTATATCAACAATTCTGATCGTTCATGAAATTATAGTGTAACTATCGGATTGAACTTTAGTTTAAAAAGAAAGAAATTTTCCACATTTACCGATTTTTGCTACATTATGTTTCGAGGGGGTTATATTATACTTACTATAATGTCACAAAATCAATACAAAATCTTTTTATCATATAGTAATATTCATTTTTAGAGATTCGTCGTTGGGATGACTACTTGTGACATGTGATCTACTTGAACAAATGAAGATGAAGAAATCGAATACATCGAATTTGTTACAGTACATTTCCATTTTTGCTACGCTAAGGGTAATCGTAAATGGTAAGTGCAACATTTTTCCGAGTTATGTAATTTTTTTGGTTTGCAACGATCGTTATACATTTTCTCACAATTAATGAAACAATTTAACAGGTAAGAATAGAATAAATGAAATCAGAATATCACGTAAATTAAAAATTTACGTAATTCACATAATTAATTTCCCGTAATTACCTAATTTAACCGCACGTATGAGATAATCAAGTATTAAGTATCACTTAATACTTTTGCAACACTTTATAACCGGAATGTTGTTTGTTTGCGATACGGAAGATTTGCGAACGGTTACAATTATAAGTAGATCTTAAAAGTGGCAAGTGCTAATTATCATAAATGGAATCGCTATCTCCTATTAAATAATAATTGTCATTAAAGTTGATCTTGATGATTGTTGACTTTTCTAAAGAAAAGTATAAATGGAACCAAAAGTGGAACGGATGCCTTATAAAAAGAAAACTTTCTGTTCCTATTTCTATCAAATAACTTTTACTGCGTTACTGCGGGTAAAAAAATATTTGTTTAATACACACAATGTTTAATACAAGTTTCGAGGATCATATTTATATAAATTAAAGTCAGAACCAAATGTACAAGAACGATGCCACATACTTAATGACGAAACAATTGTATTTCATCCCGTTGTCGATTGATAGCATCGCACGTACGACTTATTCAAGCGAAAAAAAAATTATTCCGATGGTCATCGCTCGTGCCCAGAGAACGAAAAGGAGGGGAAAGGGAGTAAATAGGGACGTATGCTTTCAGGACAAACAACGTGTAATGGTGGCTTAGGTCGGGTCGTATACGAGAGACTTCCGGACCAACAGCTTCAGGGTTTTGACGAGGACATGGTATAAAATATTTTCATGAAATGTTCAGCACAAAAAGGGTTTGAGTCACTCGCACATTTAAAAAATAATTATTAAAAATAGTTAATGCAATTCTTTTTTCAACTAATCTTTCTAATTTTAAAAGCATCATAACTTCTTTACTAACAAATGTGTAAGCCTTAAAATGCATCGCCTTAAAATTCAAACAAAGTGATGTAAACATAGGGAAATTTATATATTTTTCTACGCACTACTAACAGAAAAAGATAAAGTTCATTAATTTATCTCAGGTACGAGATTCTGCACCACCTTTTAGAGTCCTCGAAAAATGTCAAGAACTGTGCCTACGCGATAGAACAGCGACAAACAATTTAGTTCATGCTTGCACGAGCTTCGATTTCCAGCCTGGCAGCAGAATAGCTTCTTTTAGCGGTGCTGCTGAATATGAAGAAAGTACTTGCTATTTAACGAGAGAACAAGCCCAACCAGAGGGTATAGGAAATCTAATGTTGGTACCAAACAGCGTTCACTTCACGGAAGTCTGTCTTGGTTGTGAGTCTATTCACGTAATAATTATTTTTAATTATTTCAAATTCAACTGTATAGTTTCTGCAAAATTCATCCAAGTCGTAGAATATTACCCAGCATCGTCTTCTCTTTTCTTTCGAATAAATTGAAAGTTAATAAAATAAAGTTTTTCCTTGTCTTACGTTTCTTTTATTTATTCTATGCTTTAATTGATATAACTTGCCACGAAGCTGACAGGATAGAGAGGGAATGCCCTAACCGACGTTACGTATTCGAGAGACACCCTAGGAAAAAATTGAAACTGCCACTAACGGATATAAAAGAAGTCAGTGCGACAAATAGAACAGACTGCGAGGACAGGTACCACGAGATTAAAGAGGACGTAAACAATTTAACTAACTGTAAATAATTTATAAACGATATACGTTTTTCGTGTTTTAAAGATGTTTGAACGAATTCAGTTTCATTTGTCGATCTGCGACCTACGATACTGCTTTGAGAAGCTGTGCTTTGAGTCGTTTCACGAGAAGAACGCATCCTGAGTTGTTAGAAGACGATCCCAATTCTGATTACCTCGAGAACACCTGTCTCAACGGTGTGTATTTTTATAATTCTCCAATTTTTTTATGAATTTGTAATCCTTCTCGAATTTCTCACACAACCTCAACATACGCACACACGTACACACACACACACACACACGCGCGCGCGCGCCAAATACACAAGGCATATATTTAGATACATCTATATATTACGAAAGATTGAGACCGAAAGGATTGAAATTTTTTAATTTTATAGCGGAACGTCGTTGCGACGGTTTGGCGGTATTTGTCAAAGAGGAAAACAAACGTCTACGTGGACCGTTCGAAGTTGACATTTACACAAATCTTACTCTCGACGAGTGTCAAGCCCTTTGCCTCAGAGCTGAAAAATATTTCTGTCGGAGCGTAGAATTCGACGATCAAACGCGACAATGCGTTATTTCCGAAGAAGATTCCGTTTCTCAAAAGGACGATATCGGAATTAGCAGCAGCCCCAGCCATCATTTTTATGATTTAGTTTGTTTAGACAATCGTAAGTATACTACACTATGCGAGTGAGTCGTTTTTTATTATTTTCATCGCAGAGGATAACTGGTCCCTATTCTATTCCACCAATTTGGGTTACTAGTTATCGGAAACAATAACAACACCAAGCCGATGAATTCTAAACGATCGCTTTAGATGTCGTTTGAATTGCATACAATAATTCTAGTTGATCTAGATAGTGCCGTAGTCAATTTCCATTCCAGGAAGAAATTTTTTAGATGTAATTGCAGATATTGAAATAAGATGAAAGCTAAGAATGACCATCACCATCGTCATTATTATTACTATTATTTTGTGTATCTAACGTACGCGTATAGGAAAAATGAAAAAGTCACAATTTTATTTTTAAGTTTGGAATCTCTCTGGAGGGTTGCGAAACACGCTGTTCTTTGTTTTTCTTCGAATCAGTCATTCACAGTAATTAAAAATACAGTATATATAAATTTAATATATTGTATTACAGATAAATTTGTTCAAACATACTTTGATATCCGAACATATTCCTTGTTCACCGTATATACTTATCGTAACTTGAATCATTTTGTAAAAGCAAGTTTAAGAAATGTCATAGAAGATAAAATTATCTGAATTCATTTCATTGTTGAAGTCCCGACAAGAATACATAGTGCTTCGCAACACTTTACCAATACCCACTTACGAAGCGTAGATCCGCCTATAGCACGTGGTTCCGAATACCCGGACAGCAGCTCATCGTCGCATCTGTTCTCCGATGGACGACGACCCGACACTGCGTTTCAACGTTATCGAAATTCCCGTCTAAGTGGCGAATTTCACTCGGAGATAACAGGTCGTAGTCTGAGCGAGTGTCTCGACGAGTGTCTTCGACAAACCAGCTTCCAGTGCCGAAGTGCCGTCTATTCGGAGCATTACCATACCTGCCGATTGAGCCGATTCAATCAACGCGATGGACACAGAATCATCTACGATGCGGATTATGATTACTACGAGAATCTTATGCGTGAGTGCGGCAATATCCGCTCTTTAAAGCGCTCTACGCTGTTTCGATGTACAAGTTATTTATAAATGTCTCTATTCGCCTAGAAAAGTAGGTAGCGTAGGTACGATTTAATTTTACATCTCTGGATCGGTGAAGGTTCGGCAAACAAGTCTTACATTAATATTCCACCCAGTGGAATGCACTCCGATAAAAGTTGCGTTCCATTTTGCTATTTATGGTTCCAGCTTTCTTTTGACAATCTTCATCGATCCAAAGTTGCAGAATAACGCTAAGAGGTTCGCAGCAAATAATGTTTCCCACCTCGTGTACTCTAGTTGGAAAAAATTGATGATACATGTCCATACAAAGTTTCTTCACAATAAACAGATCAATACCTGGAAGGGGACAGAGATAATCCTGGGTACAGACCAGACCCTTTGGGACAAGACACGAATTTTGGCAGGCCTTCCCTGGGTAGACCTGGTAAACAAATAAGATATCATTAGATCTCGATTTTCCATAGATTTCAGAAATGATCATTAACGAGCAAATATCGTAATAAAAACATCGATCTAACGAGACAACAACCTCGAATAACCAAAGCATCGGACTGCAACCGTTTGCCGTTCGTCAATTCTTAAAGGTGAACCGGTACCGTTATTCTATGGATTTTTTCTTCTAAGCAACTGTTGCCTCCACTATTAGTATGATTATCGGCATAGCCGTGTCTTGGTCGTGTATCGATCGCATCTCCTATAGTCCCGTCATTCGTCTCGTTGGATCGGTCATAACTGAACGAACAATTTTTTCTATCTTTATTAGGTTTATAACTTTATGGTCCCCCCTCCCCCTCCTACAGGCTATCCAGAGGACTATGACAAAGGATATAGCAGCAGCGTGAAACCAGACCGTTACCCAGACCGTCATTCGGATCGTCAACCAGACCGCTATCCAGATCGATATCCAGATCGTTACCCGGACCGTTATCCCGACAGATACCCGGATAGATATCCCGATAAATATCCAGATAGGTATCCCGATAAATATCCAGACAGGTATCCCGATAAATATCCAGATAGATATCCGGATAAATACCCAGATCGTTTTCCAAGTGATAGATATCCCGAAAGATTTCCTACAAATGGACAGTACCCAATCGAAGTAACGGGAGACATATTCCCGGAGCCCATCGATCGTTATCCCATCGGCGATCGTTACCCAATAGTAGGCGATCGATATCCATCCTCGGATAGATATCCAACTTCTGATCGATTTCCAATCAGGGGTGGCGATCGTCGTCCCATTCATCCTGATAGATATCCCATTTCTGATCCCGGGATAGACGGATATCCGACAACACATGGTTCCAGATATCCTAGTGGAATAGGTAGTCGATATCCAGCTGCTCCGGGTCGTTATCCCGGTGACCGTGATCGATATCCTAACTCTATAGATCGGTATCCTGCTCCTGAAGATCCGTTGGATCGTTATCCGGCCGGTGTAGGGGGCGGCAGACCTCACGTCGATCGGTATCCAATCAGTGAGAGGTATCCGGAGAAAGATCCATACCCTAATCGGTAAGTCGTTACCCTTGTTAAAACGGTCACATATCGGTTTGGATCTCCATGATTTTTCATCGATTCTCAGGTATCCACCCCCATCGCACGGAGGATATCCAGCAAATTACCCTGTGGACGACCTGTACGGACCGCAAACACACGCAGATCGTACCCACTACGGCATTGCAGTACCCACACGACCATTAGGCTACAGTGGGTTTGCCAACGACGGCGGGATAATCGGCGGGGGCTACATAGGCGAAGGTGGGGTCTACAACGCGCGACCTTTCGGTACCAGCGGTGGTCCGATAATTGGTAGACCCCCTCTAGTGTCCAAATGCGATGAACAGGACAACTTCCGACAAGTAGGCCCCCACATCAGGGTCCGTAAACCATTCGTCAGGCGATACACGACGGCTTCTTCTTTGGCTCAATGCGAAAGAGAGTGTGCGGACGCTAGGGACTTCGTATGCAGATCGTTTAACTATCGGCCGTACGCGGCCCCGTATGGCGCGGAAAGGGACAATTGCGAGCTAAGCGATCGGGATTCCAGAGACATGGACATGGGCAATCCCGTCTATTACGACACTGGATCGGATTACGACTTCTACGAGAGGAACAATGGCAGGCAAGGGCCAGATGCCGAATGCCTCGACGGTAAGCGTCGTAGGAGACCTTGGACGCCGGCTTCGTGGGTCACGTGGCAGGACTTTTATAGAATCGGGCCATACCATAGCCGTTATTGATACAATTTTCAATTATTGTATGGATATTGTCGAAAATTGTCATTCAGACGGAACTTGATGATGAAATAAACCGTTTATTTATCTCGTGAAACTTTTTTTTGCTCTCCGTTTGGTCGCATCCGTTAAAAGCGAATTTCCTTCGGTATGTCTGATATTATCGCGGGTGGGTATTTTTTAGTATTCTTGGTGACAACAATTAAAAATATTGCTCAATTTTGTATTATTGGAACGGATTCGAGAACGGCTCGCTAACAGAGATTGAACAAACAGCCAATAAATAATGATTGTGGTCGTTTCAGTGAGTCAAGTGTGTAGCGAAGATGGGATGGAATTTACTTTACGGACACCGGAAGGCTTCATTGGTCGGATTTACACTTACGGCTATTATGATCGCTGCTTCTTCCGCGGGAACGGGGGAACCGTGAACGTGCTTCGAATCAGTGGCCCCCAGGGTTATCCGGAATGTGGCACCCAACGGGTAAGAAATTCCGGCCGCGCCAGCTTTCTGTAACCGTTGACCGTTCCGGGTTGAGAAATCGGGTAACAACACTTTTTATTACCTTATCGAATTTCGAAGGGGCTATGGGAAAGGATGGGAAAGGGATAGCCAAGAGTTAACAGTTGGATTATTTTGTTTATTACGATGTATTTATCCTGGCTCGTGTACCGATCAAATTCGAATCACTTTTTTTCACTCAAATTCATGGAATATTGTCCATTTTTGTCACGGTCATCAGCAAATTAATTGCAGCTTTCAAATATCTGACCCGACGCATCGGATATTATTAACTTCTGTTTGTTGTACGTTGATGTAACATTTTAATCAACGTTTGTCATTGTTGTTTTCATCATTCGTTCGTTTTATCAGTTCCGTTTGTCAAAATGGTGAGGACTATTGAGAAACCCATGGGGAAAAAGCAAGTACAATTTCTTTTGCTAGTTCGCGAGTTTTAGAATGGGTCAAAATGCAGCTGGAACGATATAACAACAGGAAAGAACAGCGAAATTTTAATTACAAACTTTAGTCAATTTTAAATGAAAATATAACAATTGAAATGTCAGAATTGATAATTACAATTTCTGCGATTAATTTCCGAACGACCCAATACTGGAAACCTTTGTTTCCATTCTATGTAAATGGAATGTAATAAAACGAATTTAATTTATCGTTTATCGAAATTTATTTAACCGTCATTAATAGTCGGAGGAAAATGACAAATGAAATATTTCCCCGGGAATATTAATACATACATGCATGTACGTATATTACCTGTATTTATACGACAGTTCCAAGTGAAAAGACAGTTCGAAGTTGAAATATATTCAAAATGGAGTGAAACAGTATATATCGAATGATGGATTTCTCTTTTTATAATAATAAATTATTATTGTTTAAGGTTCGCCAATTGGATAGCGACTAAATTTGGTAAATGATTGCAGTATGACGACACAATGACGAACATCGTTGTGGTACAATTTTCGGACTACGTGCAAACGGGCAGAGATAAACGCTTCAATCTCACCTGCCTATTTCGAGGCCCTGGCGAAGCTGTCGTCACATCCGGCTACATCGGTGCCGGGTATGCCAGGTCATATCGATTGAGAGACCGTGCCTTGCACCTGGTACATCTAATTGAAATTAGTCCGATCTGTTATCAAGTATAGAATGCAGGATGTATCGCATTCGCTTATCATTATCCCCGGTGCAGGCACACTTTACGTACTTATACTTACTTATCTACTTACTTATAATACACTTTGCGAACTTCACCATCGTCAAAGACCAATTCGGGTTTGACCACCTGAAATTTGGAATTTGATTTTCTAATGCTGCCAACCAAACTTGAAGTTCGAATAGACAGAGTTGGTCATAAAAAAGTCGATCGAACAGATTATAATAAATTGCTAATAATAATATAAATTTCTAATGACGGGAAATGTTTTAAAAATCGTTTATTTTTCATATAAAGTATAGTAATTATAATAAATAATTATCAAGACGACAATTCGGCCCATGCAGCCTATATTTTCTATATTATCCTTGTGCTCGGATACAGCAATACTATAACACTGTATGTACCTGCCTGCTGTACTTGGCACAGTACTTGAGACAGTTTTTTTGCTCCACAAGCTTCTCTGTGTGAAAAGTGAACGAAATTGGTAGCTTTTTAAAATTCTATTTTAAATTTATAATTCTGTTCTTTTCCGCTACGATTAAAAGCGTTAAATGGTATTTCGCGGTAACAATGAAAACAATGCAACAACGAAAAGTGTGGTGAAAACAGATTTTAATATCTAGAGCATTTTGAATAAATTAATAAAGTTGAAACTTGTATTGCCGTAGATCAGGGTCTCCGATCCCTATCGAATATCTCCCTGCGGAAAATACTCTAAGTTCCCGAGTGCGCTTACTGATCCTATATCAAGGGAGACCAACGACGACCATCGCTGTTGGCGATCCACTCACTTTTAGACTGGAAGCTCAGGACGGGTACATAACGCTATACTTTATCTATAACACGATTATCAAATTTCTATAAGCGAATCTAAAATGAACCTGTTCCAATATGATATTCTTTTAAGTTATACAGCAGTTTATAAAAAATCAACATTTTACATTCAAATTTTGCGTAGATACAATTATGTAACCGATATCTTCGCTACAAATGTCATAGCAAGAGATCCATATTCTGGGAGAAGCGTTCAACTGATTGACAGATACGGGTAAGCACTCTATTTTATTAACAAGATCTACACACTCTTCAATATTCGTATAGTTTTATTAACGAGTATTTACAGAATAAAACATAGATAAACGAAACGAAATTTAAACTATATATATTTATTAAACTACTATAAAAATACTACTACAATAATACTTATTTTATAATGTCGATCTAACGTCTTTGGACAGCTGTCCAGTGGACAATTACGTGTTCCCCGGATTAGATCGTTTACGCGAGGGTGACAGCCTCGAGGCGCGTTTCAACGCCTTCAAAATTCCGGAATCGAATTTCCTCGTCTTCGAGGCGACTGTACGCACGTGTCGAGATGGTTGTCAACCTGCTTACTGCTCGGGCGGTACCGGAAGAAGCGAACCGTCCTTTGGAAGACGAAGAAGAGATGTATCGCGAAACAACACGCTCGCCAAGAAAAACGAAATTGACGCGATAATCAAAGATAACAAAAACGACACGGCCCTTGTGTCCAATTCAACTATCATCGGAAACAAAAGCGCTCTAGAGAAAGAAGAAGAAGAAGAAGAAAGAGGAGGAAAAGGAGGAGAGAAAGAGGGAGACAAGAAGAAGGAAGAAGGGGAAGAAGAAGAAGAAGAAGAAGAAGAAGAAGGAGAAGAAGAAGACGAAGAAGAACACGTGAGAGAAATGATTGAGGTAATCTTTCTACAAGTCATATTTCGTTCATCTTGTGATGATTAAAAATAATCAATTAAAAAATATAAGTTCGAGCATTTAAACACGATTCATCGGGACAACAAAATTACATTGTGCTTAACACGTGCTCAGACCAGAGAGCTCTGGTAAATTGAAAACTGACCCGATATTTATCGTCGTACGAGTCCCTATTTGAAATGTGTTGTTACGAAAAATGTGAAATTAATATATAAAAGCGATGCTAACGCTGCTACCGTTCTATTTGAAAATGCACAGCTGTCGAAAGCGTTGAATTTTGTTCATTCAAAAATAGAATAAAGTATAAGCGATTAAATGAGTTTCTTACCGCAGGTTTTAGACTCAAGAATGGACATCGATGATGAAACAATGGTTGAACGGCAAACTACCATTATGGAGAACGTTTGTATAACACCAAACGAGTACTACGGCTTGGTGACAGCAGTAGCTGTGTTGGTAGTGCTACTAGCATCTGTGGTATTGTTATCCATGCTGATATACAGGTACACATTGTCGGCGATGTTATTGGTTACTTTACGACAATATTATTGTAATTTTCATAAAAATGGTTTCAGGAAATACGCCTACTCAGTAATAACGAAGAACCGTAGAATCGATAAAGCGTGTAATCGAAGCAGCCATTCGGACGATGCATACAGCAGTCGTGCAAACAACTTCTCTTTCTTGAGAACGGGTCTACAAAAACCGTTTCAGTCTACGTACGTAAAATTTATTGTTAACCAAAGTCATCGTTCTTAACAAATGACGGCCATTTATGTTTCTTGAAAATTACTTCTTCGAAAGGAAATGACATTTACTTCCGAACACGAATTTAAAAATTTATCTAAATTCTAAAACTTGTGGTGAAATAATTACTTAGAGAATGATCTTCTGGTAAATGTAACATTTGCAATATTTGTTACATTTTGCATTATAATAGCATAGCGACTTTTGCAAATATTATTATTAACGTGCAAGTGTCATAATTGCTGAAGATTATTACAGGAAATTCAAATTTTAATATGTATGATTTAATGATACGTTAAGCTTTGTATTATTTCAAGACACTAATTGTTATCCCAGCAACCATGCTGTATATTATAAATTGATTCACAGTAACGTGGCGTTTAAAAATTTTGTTGTGAATTTAGATAATTTTTGAAAATTTTGTACAAATTGCAGTAAATTTTCGCAAAAGGGAAACTATTGAGTAGTTTCGATTTCAATAACAGTTTTAATGACATTGTCAAGATCATCACCCTGAACAGTGTTATGAAAGTCTTATCTACAAAATCTTATCTACAACAGTTGGGGGCCGCCATTCATTTTATTTCGAAAAAGATTCATTCAACGGTATCTCTCTCGAATGAACTTCCGAATAGTTATCAAGGTCACTGCGCTGCACTCATCAGTGTTCTTTCCTTATTATACGGTTTTGCTTTCTTGTATTACGTACAATGGCTGCATCTGCTTTCGCCTACGATATGACTTTATGAAACAATCAGAGTTACACTATCCCAACACGGTTGCCCAGGATGCCGGGTGCCGATCACGACCTCTAAAAGTTTTATTTTCTACCAATTGATGTACGATACAACGTTACGACACAAGGATTTGTTCTAACTGACTGCAAAACTTTTTTCTCTCGTCGAATTTCATCCAAATCATAAGATACATTGTACATCGACAATATAGATTTCCAGATTAAATAGGGTAAACAGAAACGTTCGATTTATCATAATAAAAACACAAATAAAAACACAAATAAAACACACATGGCAACCTCCAAATAAAACCTTCGCGACATTACACAGGCCAATGACCTTGACAACATAGTAATTAAAACAAATATCGAAAACGGAAGTGGCTCCTTTATTGTAAATATTTATTCAAACCGTACGTATATTCGTTTGAAATATTCATATAAAAAGACGTTACACGTAACACCTTAAAGAATGTAAACATTCTTTTATATATATATATATATGGTGAAAAATTTCGTTTATCAGTGACAAAACACAAGAGTATTCTACTTTTAATAAAAATAGGCCAATTTTTTTCATTGGAAAATTGAACAATTTAAACATTTGAATATATTTAATGTTTTATGTAAAGTTAAATTGTAAAATTGTTCATATTTTCTACTACACTTTGTGTATATTTAGTAAAAAGAACACAGTATACGTATAAAAATACATTCTTCGTGTTTAACGAACGACTGAATGCTTCCAACGTTCTTAACACGGCGTTTAACACATGTACAAGTTGTGTTCCGTAATACGTTACTTAAACTACATATACGTTCGTTTGACGTACAGCTCCGTCTCCCGATCAGTGAGCAACGTGATCGGCCAACATGTGAGTTTATCGTCAACCGCGCTAGAAGGTGCTGTAGGCTTGTCATCCAAGAGGAGAACTGGCTTCGATCCTAGCGAGCCGATCTACACGGATCCATCACTGTTCGAAGTAGCTCGTTGCTCATCGCCAAAACCCGCTCTCGATGATAATTTCCACCTCATGTGAAGATTGGATCTCGCTTGCTCTTCTTCCCGGATAAGTGTACTTATCGCTAGACTGTGGATGTTTATACAATTAGAAATAATAAAAGGATTCAGAACAACAGTAAATGCTCAAGACGTAAGGCGTTCGACAAATTTAATTTAAAGGATAAAGTATATATACATTTTCAATTAAATCTGTTTCTTTTTTATAATTTTTTATAATTTTGTAACAATATGAATTTACATAAATATCCACAGTTTACTTATTGTTAGTTCGATACATTCAAAAGTGGAAAGCAAAAAATAAAAATCTCGATTGATTTTGTTATATCATAATAAGCAAAAGATTGATATATCGACAACATTTAATTAATAAATGATTAAAATATTTTTATTTTGCAAAATTCTTAATAGAGTTTGATCTCAGCGATGTTGAAATTTTATTGTCTATACTATATTTTTGAATAACTTTGATTCTAAGCAACATACGCAGCATTTGTTATTTTACATCTTTTAGTCATCTAAACGTTTTGTTATTGCTTTTTTCTTCTTTCTTTCATTTCTCCTTAGTAATTTCAAACAGAGTACTAGTCAAAATAAACTGACCACTGCCAGCTGTTGCTACTGCCATCTCGATATGATATGAGCGTGAATAGTTTCTGAAAATTGATATATCGAAAAAGAAATTTTAAAAACGAAAACGGAAAATTTATCGAAAAAAAATTTTCATTCCATTACGAAAACACATTTTTAAAGGTTTATTAACCCTTTCTATTTACAGTAAGATACGAACATCTACTCATGGGATCAGGTTTCAAATATTAGAGAGAAAAAAAAAAAAAACATTTTAACTCTTTATAGATATTACTTTATTCGTTAGTTAAAATTAGATTGATTTTAAAAACATAACAAAGTTTTACATACACATTTCTCTACGTATATAAAAATATTAAAAAGCTTAAAATATATACATACTGTATATCACTACCGAATGTCTAGGGATAATTGCAACGAGTATTAAACTGTACAAAATGTATTAACATATTATAACAACAACAACAATATCTTTTTTGCAATTTTATATATAAAACAATTTTATTCTTTAAGTAAATAATATTCATTATTAGGAAATACGGTCCATAAATTTTGTGATTTATAATTTCATATATATTTAGTAATGTTGTTAAGATGTTCAAAACTTTTTATTTTTCCTCCAAATTAATGAAATTTCAGGACTCACTCTCTCTCTCTTTCTTTGCACGATTCTTGTGATTGTTGTGAATAGTTTTTCACGTTCATAATTATAATTATAATAGTTTATAAATAATACTCTCTTCAATAAAATTTTATGTAACATTGAACTTAATAATACTAGGTACAAATGAATAGTTTCAAATTTTTACCATAATATTCAGTGTACGCGTTTAACTTTAAATTACCGCCAGAAAAATAAAAATGTTTTCATCGTTCACGATACGAACAAACCATGAAGTTATTAAAAATAAGTGTTAAAAAATGTCTAGTGACTTATAAGTAGCAATACAGAATTACAGACGTTTATTTATTATGATTTCAACCGTAGTTAGAAAGAAATTACTATAATAATAAAAAAATACAACAGAAAATCATTTTTGCCTGTGTATATTTAATCGAGGAGAATTCCTCTTCTTTATTCCTGTGAAAAAGAAAAAAATGAATAAGTCCATTGTCCAAAGTATAATTTTATTTTCTTCAGTCAATCTTCCTTTATCCTGTCAAGCTTGTATGTGAAAAGAAGCATCCTTAGTCTTGCCTCTTCTTTACGATAGTGAGCCTCTTCTAACTTAATCTTGGCCTCCTCTTTCAACATTGCAGCAATATCAACTTTCATCTGTGCCTCCGATAAAGCCAAGACGTGCAACTCTTCCTCTTTGTGGTGAGATCTCTTCGTTCTGCGAGGTTGCTCGTTAACAATAGATGGGGAGACCAATGTTTGAGTTGTATTTGATTTGAAAAGCAAATGATTCTTTTCTGTTTCAGGTTTGCCTAATTGTTCGACTATGGACGAATGCACATCCTTTGCATATTTATCGAAACTGTCGATCACTGAACCATGTGATAACGAGTTCGTTTCAATTTTACTGTTTATGGAATCTGATGTAACAAAAGACATTGTTCAGTGATATGTTCATTGTTCTATGGAATATAATATCCTTATTTTATAGCACACATATTTCACTTGGATAGATGAGATTTTATAGAAAGAATAACATGACATTTTCTAATAGGTTCTACTGTGAAGGTGCAAAAAGATAAATATTTTATCATGTTTAAAAAAAAGGGGGGGGAAGGAAAGAGGAAACTGAAAAATAATAAGCACGTAAAATGTTTTAAGCAACTTTTGAAAGCTAAAGCAGTGTGGGGAATTTTTCAAATAGGAAGCAAAAAGGCATCTTAAAAAATGTTAAAAAAATAAAAAAAAAAAAAAATGAAAGCAAAAAGATATTTAGAACAATTCATATATAGAATGCGGAAATAATGAAAATTTCTGACGGAATTATCGAAAATTTGTTATACCCAATTAATTAAAATATGATAGATATGTAGTGCAAATATTGTTTCTGTCCAAAAAGAGTCTACCCAGCCAACACACGTTTGGCACAGTGCCAGCACTTCCATAGTAATCTGCCGCCGCACTCGTTTGCGGAAATGCCGGGACGCGATGTCATTCAGTACGTTCTGGACACCAGCGTGTAATTCGTGTCATATGTTCGTTCATGAATTGTTGTCAGCAGTGGCGTAGGTTAATATTCGCTAATGGGGAAGTTCTGTTTCCATACAAATTAAAACCGTCAGATGTCACCAGCAGCTGTTCAACATATGAGTACTAACAGACATTTTGGTAGTAGTTTGCCAACATTTATAGATACCGAAGGTCGTATATACTTTTTCCAACTCGTCATATAAAGCCATGCAATTGAGGATTTAAAACTCTTTTCCTATTGAAATCACTCAATATGTATTTATTATTTATATTTTATAAAATACAAGGAAAGCTAATATTAAAATACGATGGCAGCATGTTGCTTAAGGAAATTTAATGCATGATACATTTACTTATAAAACAATGAACTGAGTTACGGGAATAATCAATTTATAATAAATAATGTAATATGTAGTAAACTATTGTGTCACAGCTTTTAGGTGAAAATATTGAACGTAATATACAATATTTTTATTACTGCGTTAACAATTACACCTAGCGATATCTGACGGTTTTATTCATAAGCGCAATGTTCCCACTTGGAACAAACAATCGAGTTAGTTTATAACAAATAATAAAAACAAGTTCTTATATCTTTGTTTCATGTTAATCTATTTTAGAATTAAAATAAATAAACTGTTTAGTTTTACCATTTTTAATATTCGTTTATAATTTTTATGGCAACACAGCTTCCCCATTAATAAATGTCACTCTACGCCACTGCTGACAAAATTCATGAATGAACGTCATTGACACGCGGTGTCGGCACCAGACGGTTCTGCTGCTGTGACACGCATACCGCCCTAGTGCTAGTACTGTGCCATTATGGAAACTGGGGGCGACAGTGTTAGCAAGGTGTTTTTTCGAAGTGCTGTGCGATTCGCTGTGTTGTCTGGGAATATATTGCAGAATATAAGTTATTGCCAGAAAGTAAGGGGGGGGGAGATATGGAGGAAAATGAAAGAAAAACAGTTTAACGTGTGTTTTTAAAATTACCTTCCTTTTTCAAAATTTGGTTTGACGGCTTTATAGTACAGACACTTTGCAATGTAAACGGTTCAGATTCTTTTGGTTCGAACACAACGTTTGGTGGTAGACCTACAGTTCCCGTAGGCATAGGCACTTCCAGCATAGAATTCCCATTATCCCAACTTTTAGTCTTTGCACGATCTTTGGATAGATGACAAAAACTTTTTGAAATCCCACTGTAAAAAAAGATATTGAAATATATGTATTTGAAATGAAAGCACATTCAGTAGTTATGTGTATATAAAATTAATAAAAGTACTACCATCTCAATATGCTTAGAAATCAACATTTCGAACAACTTTTTCCTATTCATATAATCCCGAATCAAGCTTAGTTTTCAAGATACTTTCAGAAAACTGTTGCTATTACCATATCGAATTTTGTCTGTATGTGCATGCTCGTGGCAGGATATGCATCAGCATAGCGTCATAATCTATAACAGATGAATCTTAAAACTTTTTAACGCACAAATCTCACATCAGGACAACTAGGACAACTAATATTTCTCTACTCCTTTCCCACAAATACCAAAGCAAACTTCCATTCTTTAACAATGTGATATGAGTTTGTGTAGTACTTAATAGCGGCTGTCAATAAATGTGTGATTTTTGCATTCAAAAGATTGAAGGCTCACCCGTTATAAAAGTTGTTTGCCTGCTGTCCGATTGCGTTTATAGAAAGAACAGATAAGTAGCCGCGCTGTGCTACTACATACATACGTTACCACGAACGTGCATGCATAGATAAAATTCAATGTATTAGTAACATTAGCTGCGCAACCATTTCGAAAATTAAGGCCAATCAATGGTTATACGTATGGAAAAATGTTGATGTAGGCATAGCAGGCACTCGTGGCTGTTTATGTTTGCTAGAAGAATTAGAGTCGTCGGTCGATCCTGGATAGCTTAATGGTTTAAACAATCGCCCGGCAAGCAAAAGAATGATTCTGAAAGATGAAAGAAAGATGAACTGGCTGATTCCCCAAACAACACAGCGAATCGCACAGCACTTCAAAAAAGCACCGTGTTAGCACAATGTCGTCCCCAGCTTCGGTGACGGCACAGTATTAGCACTAGGGTGACACGCGTGTCAATGATTTTAGAATCAAAATGAATAAACTGTTTAGTTTTGTTTGTTTAGTTTTGTTCATTTTTAATATTCGCTTATAATTTGTATGGAAACACAGCTTCCCCGTTAGCAAATGTTACCCTACGCCACTGCTGACAAAAATTCATGAATGAACATATGACACGCGTGTCGCGCTGATGTTACTATGTGCCGGCACTTCCATAGACAAATGCGGTCACAGACGGCTATGGAAGTGCTGTCACGCAGCGCAGGTGGCAGCACAGTGCCGACACTGTGCCAAATGTGTGTTGGCTGGGCCTTTCCTCCTACATTGAAAATGTTAATTCCTACACATGTTGAGAAAACATCGAAATTGGTGAAATGGTACTGATATCGATAATTAAATTATCTTCCATTCATATCTATGCATATGTGAAACAATTACAAGTATAGTCGCAGCTCCAAGAAATAAAGAAATAAAATTATAAGGAATGTGTATTAATTCGATTCGTATTATTAGAGTCGATATATATGTGTATGTATCTAAATAAGAAATATTTTTTCCGCCTATGGCATTACATGAACTAACGAGTTTTTGGTTTCTGTTTATGCGATTAAGATGGTTATCTCTTGTTTGTAAGACTAAACAACGAGGTTTTCGATTATAACTCGCCTTACTTGTGGCTACCTCACATATGCACACGTATGGACAGAAATCAATGTATTAGTAAGATAATTTTTCGTAAATCTATGTATCTTGTAAAATATCTATTTTCAATAACAAAAAAAAGTTGGAGGAATGAAGCAATGAACAAATAAAAAGATGTGAAGTACAAAGATATAGCTAAGCGTCCAGAGTCATCTAGACTTCAAGACATTTTTTCGCTTCGACGGTCTCAGAGAGAATGCCTATCCCCTGCGTCGCAATCGCAAAACCGTTTAGGCCCCCATTTTCACGACACAGTACCGAGAAGGACCTAATTCATGACACTCCCTTAGTGTTTATCATTTCCTTTTCCTATTCGGCCTCACGGTGACGAAAAGCAGCGACCCTCTCGAGCGCTTGCTACTTTGGCCTCTTCTTACAAATAAAAGTCATATTCGTATTCAGTATTCAGGACGTCAAAACGACGTGGAGAACTACGTATTCCGTGTATCAAAACTGTTACCTAGATATGTCAAAATTACGGCCATCGGAACTGATTCCCCGCTAGTAAATATTAATTTCCAAAATGGGTTCACGGTAAAATCATTTGTTATGTTTTATATCAAAGACGTGCTTATATCTTAATTGTATGTTAACAAATTTTTCGGAAGCGGCGGAAAAAAAAAAAAGGAAGAAATATTAGAAACATTTGAGTGATAGCAACAAATAAAACACCCTATTCGTATACCAGCATTTTTAAAAATCACTGAAAACATAAGAATAATATCATTCAATATATTATACATACCGTAATTTCTTTTCCTCTCGATTTCGTTTACACGCTTTCATATTTTCCCAGCAACGTCTCAATTGTACAGCCGAACGGATACCTTGGGGACCTACCATCAAGTTATATTCGTTGGCCAATTGAGACCATGCTGATTTTCGTTTATACATCGATATTGGATCCGACCTTTTATCCTCGATGTCTTCGTATTTGTTTATCAAGGTTATCAAAATTTCCCTTTCTTCAAAGCTATATGTTTTACGAGTGCTTTTCAGCGTCGAAGAAGCCATTTTAGTATAGAAAAAATGCTACACTCTTGCGGCGGTCTTCCACTGTTTGTTCATTCCCACTAATACGATTTATATAACGGTGAAGCTTATACATACATACATACATACATACAATTAGCGCGATACTTATAAAAAAAAAGCTCTACAATAAAGTATTATTATATATGACCATTATCGTCTACATTATATGTACAATGTACGTATATACATATGCATCATTAGTTTATAATTAAAATGAACTTATATTTTCAGATTCCTCAAAAAAATCTATGCCTAACTTGAACGTATCTGATAATAAGGTACATCAAAAATAAATTATTCGATTTGTTGTATGCATGTGCATCAAATATGATTAAAAAGTTGAAATTTAAAAGTTATTGTATTTGGGAAATGTTTTATTTTTCGATAATGAGATGTATTCGACATCAGCGGAAAAATTTGGCATCGGGAAGCATGAAACATAATACTTCTGTAGTTCATTGACATTCTAATGATTGGCGCCAGAGGGAAATTCTTTCAATGGTAGTACGTTCAAAATACAACAAACGTGGACAGCATGTTGGGATACTACGGGATGCAGTGGATTTAGTGACAGTGTGGTAACCATAATAATTATTGTAAAATAAAACGTCATGTTCCAACTGATACAATTCATTAGTGGGCCTCTTTTACTTCTCTTAACAATACCTCTGAGTAATGGTGTTGATCGCACATACGAGATCGACTGCGGTAACCTACGAATGGGACAGTACATCTGTCCTCATCCAGATTATGATTTCATAGATCCAAAAACACAACAACCAAAAGGTTGCACGAAAGAAAATAAAGCCAAAGGTATGTGAGACGCCCGTTGTTTCCTCCTCCTCAATTTGTTATAATTTGCAAACATAACCTATGGGTTAATTGTGTTTCAAATTGTAATCCTTTTCTAGTTTTTGAATTATTTTAATATAATTAACCAGTAATATCTCGCATTGATTATTGTAGAATCTTTGTTATCCGAAGTTAATCTAAAACAATAATATTCACATAAGTAAATTTTCATGCAGTATAGGAAAAGTGTTTAGGTATTTAGTTTTGTATACTAATACGATACTAAAACAAAGTCAAATAGAATGCTAGTTTTATAATACGAAATGATTTTTTAATAAATACAATGATGAAAAAAAATCAACATTATAGATGAAATGAAAAATACTATAATGAATCGACATAAATATAATTTAACTTGTAGATGTAAATAAATGTTCTGTTCAAGTATATGTAATGTTCTTGTAAAATATACATCATACCTGGATAATAAAATGTTTAAATAAATAAATGTTCGAATAATTGAAGTTCTATTGTACTTTAATATTTATTGATTTAATGATTAAGAAGATAATTCTGCTATCTGCCAAATTAATCATTTTTACTATTATGATTGTATATTATTTTATATTTTTAACTTGCCAGTAATATTTAAATTGATTTTAGTAACAAAATAAAACAATTTTTGCAATTTTTCTATGTAAAGTAACTCTGAAATTATAATACATAGTTAGAAGTTTTTTCATATCAATAATTCTCTCCCCCTCTCTCTCTCTCTCTCTCTCTCTCTCTCTCTCTTTCTCTCTCTCTCTCTCTCTCTCTCATGTCCTTTCTGTGCATTAGGGAATTAATATTATATTCAGTATCACAGTTTCATATTAATATAAATATACGTAATAGTTTATATGTTCATTTTCTTGTTGTCAGTGTTATGCCTGGCCGCGGATGGCCTCATTTGTGCAGAAACAAAAAATAATACATTCAAGAAGGATATTCCTTGTAAATGGACGTAAGTATATATATATATATATATCTGAAACTATTTATCATCATAATGAACAGTTGTATTTAGTACTTAAAAGCTTAATTAAAATCATATGCTAATTTGTAGTATTTCTGTTTTTTTATTGATTCTTACAGAAACGGATATTCTTTTGAGACATCATTGTTACTTTCTATTTTTCTTGGCATGTTCGGAGCAGATAGGTTTTATCTAGGATATCCAGCATTGGGCCTGCTTAAACTGAGTACTCTAGGATTTCTCTTCCTAGGCCAATTTGCGGATGTAATACTTATTGCAACACAAATCGTAGGACCTGCGGATGGTTCACATTACGTAATGCCATACTATGGTGCAGGAATTCATATTATAACTATTAACAACTTTACATACAGAGTACCACAGTATGATTGCTGAACAAATTTCCTACATATAAGAATAATATGATGGTTAAAACGAAAAATTGTACAGCCATTGCTTTAATCGCGAACAACGATATACGATACGATCCTAGAATTGAGTCCTATCTTTGCAAATTACTATGTACTCTATTTTTATGAATAAACAGAAAAATGGATCGTCTTGTAGATATATATTTCAACGAAATATTGTATATAACAATTTGTTACTAACTTATGTTACCTACTGCCGGTACAGTTGTGTAATAAATTTTGCTTTCATTTCTAAGTATTTCTTCTCCTTCTAGCGTATTATACGTTACACCTTAGCAAAAATTCTTCATCTGATAATTTTTCACCTTTCAGAGTATCTTTATAAATATCTCTAACTCTACGTGTTTTACAATGTGATTTTATTACTTGTTGACAGTGTTATCATTTACCGACATCTCTCTTATATGTTCAAAATATTAATTAGGATAATTAAATTAAAAAGGACATTACACGCCACTAATTATCACCACAAATCCCTGTGTTTCTTTATTTCTTGTGAATTATTTTTAATACAAACAAAGTTTGATTCTCTTATATTGTAAAACGTGCTTACCGACGCATTCGATCGCGAATGATTAAACAATCCTTAATTAAACGAGCAATATGTAAACTTTATTCTCACATTGAAAGCAATCATTTTTTCCCCAAGGAAAACGATCTCGTACATGCACGCATTTACGTATCGTTGATAATGACGTTAATCGTAATTATCGCGGGCTCAAACTATTATCAAGCACGTCTTTGATATAAAAATGCTGGTACGTTTTACTTCAACGATCAAAAAACTTTCGGCGATCACGGTGAAAAAACTGTTTGAAACGTAAGAGTAACTATTTTTCGATTCATGTGGTACAATCGAAAATGAAGAATTCCATTCCAGTTTTGCTACTATTTGCTTTAATTGTGATTCTAATCGTAGTTAGTCAACCAGTGAAGAAATTAGCTGTGAGTTTTTATAACTATACTATCCCTATTCTCTGAACTTTGAAAACATTTTTTTTTTATTACTTTTCTGTTATTTTTCAATATTCTACTTTCACGTACTATTTTTTATACTGCAACATTGACTAAATAATTAATTTTATGTTTAAATGTAGTAATTACTTTTATTGATCCTTCTTTAAGACTGGTATCATCCGAGCAGAAATTTAACGAAGGGTTAAACAAATCAAACAGTTAACAAATACTCTAAACACTTTTGAACATATTTTTCATAAATCTTAAAGATTCCTGTTAAAATGCATTGATGATTCTACCAATTTAAAAAAGGAAAATTTAGTTTAATAATAAAAAAAAATTCATCATTCTTTATATTACGCAAAAGAATGATGAATCTTCAATTTGCAATTGTGTCCTGAATGCATCTCTCTATAAATAAACTCCTAATTGTCTACAGGATATTGATGACACAGTTGTCACAAATTATGGACTACATAGATATCCCAGACATTTGAAACTCAAATCTCCAACCTGCAGAAACAACCAATATTTTGACAAAGCGGAGAGTCGATGCTTAGGTATAATAGGTGGTGGCAAAGTACTTTACTTAAACAATACAAAATCTTGTGGTACAAATGTATTAAAGCCGCACTGTACCAACCCAAGATATTACTACATATGCAAACAGAACAAAACCATTTTAGTAGAATGTCCCAACAACCGACACTTCGAAAACCGATTACAGAAATGCGTTCTCGTTCCTCGCAAAGAATACGTCTCAGACACTATGCAGTTAAATTTGGATACTTTTGACAGTACGCAATTTTCTGACTGCAAGAGACCAGGTTCATTTTCTGTTCCGGGTGAATGCGCTCTGTTTTATACTTGCACGCAAAATGGCTATCGAATGTATCGAAATTTCTACAGGTGCCCAAGAAACATGGCTTATGACGCGGAAACGGAAATGTGCTCGCCTTCGAGCACATGCGAAGGATCGAGATTCCCTTCGTTGTGTTTGTTAAACGATAGTTCGTTTACGGTACAAAAGGATGGGACGTCGCTTATTTGTGAAACGATGTATACGAATGGAGAAGTAATTCCGACTGTAAATACTAGCGAAACTGCAACAGCGAGTCACGAAATTGCAGCTATAAGTGTTGATGAAACAACGATTACAAGTAGTAAAGAGATGATTAGAGCGATGCTTAATGACGATGAAGTAGCATTCACGACTGTCGCTTCGACTGGTTCTATCGAGCCATTGGTATCCGGAGATAATAATGATGTTGCAAACACGATGGAACGTACTCAGGAAATGTCACGTTCTTCGAATATGGATGATTCTACGTCAACTACGTTGTACTCGACAAGCATGGAAGAGAGCACGTTTGGGAAGAAAACAAATTTTCTTATAGAACAGCAGGACAGTATAACTACAATGAAGGAAATTAGTAAACAGTCAGTTGCCAAAGATGAAACCACTAACACATCACCACTGATTTTACCTAATCTATTAACATCTAGCATTACAGAAAAGGAAGTACGGACAATTGTAGAAGTACATCCAATCCCTTGTTTAATGACATCTGATAATACAGAGATACAAGTAAAAACAAAAACTACAGGAACAGATGAATCGATGCTTGAAGCTAATACTCCAAAGGAATTGGTTCTAGATAATCGATTTAATATAATGACAGCTAATAATGTAACTCTAAATACAACTAAAGGACTAGAACAGAACATTAAAAGAGCAACAAAACAATTATCCATTGAAGATGAAATAACTGCTTTTATTTCAACAATTTCAGCTACAAGTGAATTTAATAATAAGAATGCAATTTATGGGTCTACCAAACTATCAACTGATAAGTTTTCAATCCTATTTGATAGTAATGAAAAAAGTACTACTGATCTAGTAAACATGGTCACTACTGATGAAGACTTATTAATACAAAATAGTAGCGCAATTATGACTGAAACTAATGTTGTAGAAACATCTACAAATTTTTTTGTGACTGGTAATACTTATACTGCATCCATGGAAAATATTGGATTCACCAATTTCTTGAACGAGTCAAAATATTCCAAGATTGATTTCTACAACTTTACATTTTTGAATGGTACTGATGCTACAAATTATTCTGATCATTCATCTTCATCGACTGAAAAAATTGATGAGTTTAAATCTGTAGTAGAAATCGAACCGGCTGTAACGAATTTTACATTCTCGCTGGATAATGTATTGCATATAGAAGGAACATCTATAAGCAATACATCTAGTACAATGGTTTCAATACCAAATATGTTCAATAATAGATTCACTGACAATGTTACACAAATATCAAGTATTGTATCAGTAACAGATTCAACATTTTTTGTAGATGATACTTTTAAATCGACAATGCTTTCAAAATCTCCATTTTCAATTACAAGTGGGATTGTTTTGAATAAAAATGGCGAAAGTAATGCATCGTCAGTAATAGAGCATAATATAATGAAAACAACTTTTCCTATGGAAGCGAATGAAATATTTACAACTACTGTTTATGTGGACAATATTGAAAATGTAACTGATGGTTCTATTACTGCTTCCATTAATACGTCTCTTGGAAATTCTGATGCTATTAATGTTGAGAATGTAATCGGTGGATCTACAAATGTATTTATTGAAAAAATGTTTCCTAATGTTAATGCAAACAATATTAATAATGCCACAACAGAAAAATCTTCTATTGTCTCAATTAATACGTTTCCTGCATACATTAATTTAAATAGTGCTGAAATTGTAATTGATGGGTTTACTATTGGTTCTACTCATAATATGTCTGTTAATAATTCTAGCATAAATAATATTGCGAGTGTAACTGAAAGATCTGCTCCGTTCATTGATAGAGATAAAAATCAATCTAGGAGACCAGTTATACAAAAGAATACACTAACAGCTACAATTAGACCAAGTACAAGTCTTGAAGATTTATTTGCCATTTGTAAAGCACATGGATTAACAGAGGCTATTACAGAAACGTCAGTATCAGATTTGATTAACATGAAAGAATATTCAAAATTGTTAGATAAAAATTCTTGGAATACAGGCAAAGACGAAACGTCAGGACTTAATGGAAACATTGCCGAAAAGAAATCTACGAGTGCACCAAAACAGATGCACGGTGAAAAGGCAGTATTAAAGAACACTCTATTACCTATTACATCAATGGTATTAAATATCGTTGATAAACTCGAGCTGCACATAAGAGACATTTTAAAGAAATTATTACATTAAAAGATACTTTTTCATATCAAAAAGGAAAAAAAAAGGTTAAAATTAAAAAATAGTTTAAAATTTTAAATAGGGAAGTGTAAATAAAAGTAGGGATTTGAGTTATGGAGCTTTTGACTAGCTACATTAACTGGTGTGTCTCGTTGTATAAGCATCAGTAATATGCGATAGCTATAACTAAATGTACTAATATACTAAATAATATGAATAAAAATTCCTAACAAAACTTAAAAAGCATAGTGATACTGAATTTAAAGAAGATACGTATTTACTTGAAAGGAAAGCTATCATCGGTTGCTCTCGAGAGATAAATTTATCAGTGTACACTATATTTAAGTATATACGTATATACATATTATTACTGATGTTACTGTTACTATTGTTTTCGTCTTTACTATTATTTGACCAAAATAGAAACCATACAAAACGAATAATGTACAATAATGTACAATATTTGGTAATGTGCAATGGTAACTTTTGCTTTGAGGAACAGCTCGCAATGGATTTTCTTTTATGAGAACAGTTATTCAATTTAAGCTCGGTATATGCGAGAAAAAATTGTAATTCGAGAAACGATTTTTTATTCCTAAAATAGAGATTTATAAAGTACATCTGCCAGTAAAAGTTTCTTTGAACAATTTGTGTCACTATATTGTATTAGGAATAATATTACGGTAGATAAAAGGATAAAAGTAATTAAATTATATGTATATTTGAAAATATAAATATAAGTATATTTATGTACCTATGTATATATTAAAACCTGATAAGATACTTCCCTGAACATTCCTAAACGTTATTATTATCACTGTAAAATAAATATTTGATTCACCAATTGTACTATATTCTAAAACTTTGCCGATATTATGTGCTCTCTTTGTCTTGTTCATTTATCAAGGTGTAATATAAACCTTTCTTTTCAATTAACTCTCTATGAGTTCCCATCTAAAAATAAAGATGTAGCAGTATGTATTTAATTTAAATATTATATTTAGTTTTTGAATCTTTTATCCTAATATAATCTATGATCATACTTCTGTGATCATTCCTCGCTGTAATACAACAATGATGTCAGCATTTTTAATCGTACTTAATCTGTGAGCAATTACTAAAACTGTTTTTCCTTGAATAACATTGTCCAATGCTTTTTGTACAATCTTTTCACTTTCATAATCTAATGCACTGGAAATAATTAAATTATGAATATTTGTTCATACCTTTAGACTATTGATAAAGTTTTTCTCTTAACTTGTTAAGTATACCAGAAGTAAGTTTCTACTTTCTAAGTTTTTACCTTGTAGCCTCGTCCAAAATTAAAATAGACGGTTTCTTTAATAGCGCTCTTGCAATTGCGATACGCTGTTTTTGTCCACCAGAAAGTTGCGTTCCTCTCTCGCCTACTTGCGTATCATATTTATGTGGAAATTTCATGATAAATTCATGGGCATTTGCTTTTTTAGCAATTTCGATGACCTGATGGTACGGAAAGATAAAATTTAAGGAAGATAATTTTAGTTCGTAATTATTTACGTCGCATCGTAACAACCTGCTACAATTGTTATTATTTTTAAAAAGAAGTCGAAACTGCAGAATAAAGTTTTTATATATAAGGCTTTGTTTTCGAAAGAGACAAATATAGTACAGAATGATAATAAGCAAATAAAATAATATCAGAAACAGCATTGAAGTACATAAGTCTTTCAACTCGACATTATTAATTAAAATTAGGTTTATAAAGAGTAAAATAAAGAGTATGCAAAAACTTTATTCTATACTTTCAACTTATTTTCATATGAGGAATTGCCGCCTGTCTAGTTGTGCATATATTCATTGTTAAGATGTAACTAAGGGTTAACTTAAGGGTAAACTAAGGGTTAATAAAACTTGTCCAACTTTAAATCTAATACTCACATCTTCATTTGTGGCATTTGGATTTCCGTATCGTATATTTTCAATAATGCTGGTAGCAAATAAAATTGGTTCTTGATCTATGTATCCTAAAACATTACCCCGAAGGTAACTAGCATTGAGCGATCTTAAATCTTTACCATCAATTGTAATCGAACCGTCGTTAACATCATAAAATCTAAAGTATTTTATTATTATTAAAACCGTATTATATGTAGTAAAAAAGAGTCCGTATTATAGTCCGTATATTAAAGTACCTTTCGAGTAAAGCAGCTATCGTCGATTTACCGTTACCGCTGGTACCTACAATAGCTACTGTTTTCCCAGCAGGAATGTGTAGATTAAAATTTTTTAAAATAACGTGGTCTTGTCTAGTGGGATAGCTAAATTTCACATTTTTAAACGTGATACTTCCGGCGAGGGGCCGATCTGCAATAATTTCTCCACTAACCATCGTTGGTGATGGTGGCATATTCAGGTACTGTAAAAATGAATTTAAGATAATTGTAAGAAATATTTTTAATTGCGTTGCGCTAAGATATATAGAGTATAATCAAAATAGATGGTCAAACTTTAAAATCCTATTCGGTTTTTCTTAACGAAGAAACGCAGTTTCACGCATAAATAACAATAAATAACTAATTCTTTATCATTGTTACGCATTTTAAGGTATTGTTCAGTGATTGAAATCGCCTGTCTATTTTTACAGCAGACTGAAATTTTTACTATCCGCGAACGTGTTAAGCATACCTACAATAGACCTTCACAAATGAAAGTGTTTACATATAAAAGAGGAGAAATTTGTAGACTTATGTTTATATGACAGATGCACATTTGTTCATTCTTAAGGAGAGTAAAATACGATATTAAAGTTTGTTCATCAATTTCAGTTGCATAGTGATAAAATTTTGTGCGTGTGTGTGCGTGCGCGCGCACATACCTCGAAAACTCTAGCACCAGCGCTAACACCTCTAACATAAGATCCAAATAATAACGATAATTGCGATAAAGATTTTTGTATAGTTTGTGTGGCCATTAAAAATGCCATTAATTCACCTGGAGTTAATTGTCCAGTGGACAACAAATGCCCACCAAAATATAATGTACAAAGTAGAATACCATTGAGAAATAAATTTGTTCCACCTTGAAACAAACCAATACCAAAACCTAATTTTTCATTTAGCTCAGATCCTAATGTTACTTCCTTGGAAAACATTTCTGTTTCTTTTTCTTCAGCTGCGAATGCTTTTACCTGTAAAAAGGAAATAAGATATATAAATTATATGTAATAATACTAAATTATATTAAATAATAAATATACTCATATTATGTGTGTCATTACCGTTCTAATATTTTGAATAGCTTCTTCGCAAACAGCTGTGGACTTAGCAAGTTGGTTCTGTGCCTCAATAGATAATTTCCTTAAGCTTCTTCCAAGTAGTGTACCAACAAGAATTATGGTAGGTAAAGATAACACCGTGGCTGCAGTCAATTGTGGAGAGATATCTATTACAGAAACTATACATCCAATGATCTGTGTAATACTTCTCAAGCCTTGAGATACGCATATCTTAAAAGTACTCTTAAAGTCTTGAACATCACTGGTTAATCGACTTACTATTTCACCACTACGGTTTTTGTCAAAAAATATGATATCTTGCATTATAATCGATTTGAATAAATCTTGTCTCAAATTCATAGCTATTCTTTCACCCACATGGGAAAGCATATAAATATATATAAATGTAAAAAATGCCTGAAATTGAAATGCTTCATAATTATTTCAAATTACATATATTCTATTAAGTAATGTGAAACGCACAGTTTATTTGATTATGCAATTTACTACACATACTTGCGCAACATACATACGTGCCAATGCAAATGCTGGCTCAGTCAGCTGTGACAGCAGGTTTTTCATGACATTTTCCTCATTGCGTTGACAAAGTTTTGTTAATACATTTATAAAATTCCCTACATTCTGTGGTATCCAAATATTTAATATAGCAACAACCATTGCACTCTAAAAAAATAGAAACAAATTTATTTATTCAAGCAAAAGTTGCTTGAAATTGTTTATGTCATGCTTATGCTTGAAAGTGTCTTAATTTAGAAATATCAAGATATGTAATACAGTACAGAGTTTTTGTGGTAATAAAAATATAATGGGAACTTGATAAAAAAATCTGATTTAGAAGTATTAATGAATGAACTGATTAACATGTTGACTGCTACGCACATTTAGGAGGAAATCTCCGTTAGGCCACGCGCCCTGCTTAAAAACGCGCTGGTATTGTTGTGGTATAGCACTTTTAAGATTGAAATTGAATATAGAACTAAATGCTTATAGACATTCATTCAACATGTATAGCGCCAAATCTGTTTGATTTTGCTTATCGTTTGGTCCGCTAGATTATAGTATCATTACAGTATTTTATACTGTCAGTCACCGGTGACTGATGTGGCAGTTAATGTGTTAAACAAAGGATAACAAATATTGAAATCAATTATTTAAAGTTAATATTGGAAATGGATATTAGAAACAGGTTAGAAACAATGTTAAAACAATGAAATCGAGTCAATGCCAAAACTATAAAATAAAAAAGATATCGCCTTTTCTCTTTCCCTCTTTTTTTTTCTCCTACCAAATAGAACCTGTTCCAGAGTAATAGCTTCTACCAATAATTTTGTAAGGTAAAAATATGTCTAAAACTGTAAATTGTTTCTTATAATTGCAAACTACAACTTTTCAGATTTTCTTCACAATTTTTGGTTCACAATTCAACTCAGAAACAGAGTGTTATTATTGCGCTACATTGTATAGATACATCTCTTGCTAATACTTACCGATAATGCTATCAGTAATTGCCAAAGGTATGGATACAAATATTCAAAAAATTTCTTCCATTCAAAGGTTAATTCTTTGTCATCTTTATTTATATTTTTTGTAGCTGTAAATTCTTTACTCACTACAGTAGAAACATGCGATTTTATTAAGCATGTTGTCGTTATTCCACCCAAACCACCAAAACCAAATTTTAAAATTGAAGGAAGAATTTTTAATTTGCTAGACTCATTTTTTATAGCTTCTCTAGTACTATTATTAAATTTTCTTTTCGTTACATTAAATGGTTTGCTTCTTTGTTTTAATAGCAGTAATAATAATGAATCCCTGAAATGAAATAATAATGTTTTTTACATAGATACATTCATCATTAAATTTAGCATTATTATGATTTACTGTATATATAATGTACTATTAAATATAAACAATACCTTGAACTTTTTGAATAATTAATGTAAGACCTAAATAATACTGTCCGTAATATAGACATTTTCGTAAAATATATTATGCGTTATTTGATTATGTAAAATAGAAATGTTAGTAATCGAGTTATTTTCTAAAATAACTAAATAAAATATTCATGTTTTAATCATTCCACTAGAACAAATTAATTTTTTTATTTCTACTTTTTGTATGTTGAACACATTATGTCTATAATTTTTAATGAACCAGTAAACGACATTGAATAAGGTTAGGTGATTTTATAATATACATCACTGAATTACAGTACACAGTAGAGCAACTCTATATCTGCGTCTTTGATGTTAGTGTTGGCGAAAATGGAGTGCGCTATAGAAATTAAATTAAATTTGCAATGCTATTTGAACTTTTGTCACGCTTGCTCTTTATTTGTTGCTCTCTTTTTTTCTTACTATTCAAAAGGCCGGTTAAATATCTAACCAAACTTGAAGCTGAAATTGGAGATTATCCAATATTAACTGCTGCTTAAAAACTATTCAAATGGTTTTGAACAGTGAAGAAATGAAAAAGTGTATTAAAGTAAAGAAATATTATAAAGAAATATTATATTTATTAATTTATTTTTATTTTGAATACAATTATTTATTTTAGTTAATGTAACAAAACTGTTTTTTTAAATATTTTTCAAATATTTTCTTAAATATAATGTATGTAATATATATCTTGTATTTTTCATTATATTTTGCTCCTCTTGTTGCTTATTTTATATAACATTTATGTTCTTAAATTTGTACAATCATAAATATATTTATAGTATTATAAATATATTACATTTATATTATATGACATATTATAACATTACTCAATATCGGAATTCCCCCAATTTTAGCTTCCAGTTTGGTTAGATATTTAACCGGCTTGTTGAATGCTAAGAAAGAAAGAGAGCAAAAAACAAAGAGCAAGTGAGACAGAAGTTCAGATAGTATTGTAAACAATTTCTTTATTTCGCGCATGAACACTCTCATCTTTCACATAAAATCAAGAGAGTTGTGCTACAGTTATACTGTGACTGAGTCTTATCAATTCTGTCGTGCCGTGTGATACTAACGCATGCTTAGGTCAGGGGAATTGTGAGCGAGGGGTAGGTGGTGGAGAGGCTACGTATGTTGGTAAACAGAACTCACTACTACAGAACTAAAGAAATTCATTGAGTTCACGTTTGCACGTACGCCACGCGCTCGTCTGCCACGTGTAGCTACAAAGAACTTTCCAGAATCGCTGTGATATCTATAATAAAGTCTTATTGCTTGTTCAGTGAGAATTGTCCGCTCGTCACTCATCCCTTCCCCCATCTCTCACCTGCTTCTCATCTGTTACGCATAATCGAAAGTGCCACGACATACCGGTGCGCACATATGTGTTTTAACATAATAGCGTGCCGCGGAAGTTCAGAGAGTTAATCATGTCTTCGAGCTGATCGGTCGTCCCCTTCTAAGGAGCCTAATTCAAAGTCTTCTTCTAATTCCATATTCAAATCCTAGATTTAACTTTGATTCTCGACTAAGTCTCAAATTATAGGACAATTAATTTACTTTATTTTGTATTGTAACGCGGAAGCGTTACGCGCACGACATATTTCGACTCGTGAGGCTGCCTCGGCGGCCCCAGGCTAATTTAGGCCGAAAATATCGCTAGAGTATCGCTTATGAACACTTTAGATAGCTTTTCGTGAATACAGCGGAGCTTGCAGAGATTTCCCGATGCTAGCTGGCGAGCGTCCTGCGTTCATATCTCTCCGGCGTTTGCGGAGCCCAAAGGAGGCGTTTGTGTGCCCTGAACGAGATACCCCTGGTCAACGCCGAATAAATACCCTTGTGGTTGAGCACTCTGTATCTCATTTGTAATTGCGTGCTCTATACTGCTTTGCGATCCCCACCCCACCTGTAACTAGCGTCAAGTCGAAGGTAAGACCGACCTGTGGTTTCGAATTCTTCCTGGTCGAATCGCCCCCTTCGTTTTATGAACCCCCTCGTTATTCGCGTTTTACTGTATCCCCCATCCTCCGTGCCAGTACCGAGGTCATAGAAAAAAAGAAGTCGTCGTGATCGGTAACTCCCGTCTTTGAGATCTCCGTAAAATGGTGTATTAGGATATCCGTTGCGTTACAGCGCTACCCCGTTAGGCAGCTAGCGCTTAACTATTTTAATTATAAATAAAAAAAAGAATGAAGGGCCCTATTAGCATCAACCGAGATATTATAATATGTATAATTGTAACTTAACTTTACATTAGAATATATTATATTTTACCTACTATATCAGTGCTAGTTCAGTCGCATCCACCTATTTTGAATTCTAATTAATAATAACTCTCGCTTTACGATTTTTCCAATCGTCTTCAATAACCGTCGACTATAGTCTGTCGTATATACTGCTTCGGTATACTGATTCGGTCTTTATAAATTCGTCGCTGCTTGTCTTACGCATACTATCCACACACGCTATCTGTTTACCTTCTGATTTGCTTTTACATGCACTGTACACATGTCCCATTCCCCTACATCGGAAATACGAACCTTTCTCCCTTATGGGTTCCTTACAGTCTTCGTATATATGCCCGTACTTGCTGCAGTTAGCACCTTCATTTCGACTGTCACGAGCTTTCCTCCCGAAGAAAACTGCTTCCTTTCGGTGTAAGTGGCAATCTGCCTTCCTTTGTTTCAACTTTGTTCTCCGACGTTGGCTCACGGAACAATCGGCTTCTTCCCTCCGTCGATGTAATGCTCTCGGGTCCAGCTAATAAATCCGGTGCTGATAAAAAATTTTGCATTTTGGCCTGATTTCTTAGCTGTCTGTCAGGAATTCCACTACTGTCTAATCAACTACTTCTTCTTCGGCAACGGGAACATGGTTACCAAGGATACTTTTCTCATGATAGTATACACTAAACAATTCATTCGATTTCCAAATTCTGTCCCTGAATTTCTTTCTTAGCAGCAATTTACTCTCTCTTCTTCCAAACATCCTTTTCATCTCCTTCAGCAATTTATCAGTATCCATCTCAATATGTTCCGGTCGAGAGTGAAACCATTTCAGCGCTTGACCCTTCAATCTCGTACCGATTAAAATTTTGGCCGCACTATTATCTAAATTGTAGGTTGCACGTAATAGCTTAACTTGCCTCTCCCAATTACTTTGTTTTCACACTGCAGCAGTCTTAACTCTCTTTCCGTCAGTTATCTCTCCCGCAACAGAAAATCATGCTCGTGCGCCTTATCGTTACATTCACGGGAACTGTGACTGTCACCTGCCGCCGCATTAAAGATATAATCCTCCATATTCTCGGCCCGTCTTGTATAATCCTCCGTTAGTAAGCTGGCATCTCTTTTTCTGCCTCCACTGGGAACCGCCTCTAGCAATCTGGTAATTAATTCAATTTTTGTTCTGGAAGTGGATAATTCTCGCTTTAGCAGTACTTTCTTCAATTGTACTACCTTCAAATTATAAGGATTCACCATTTTGTCGACAAGTCAATCTGCACTTTTCACTATTATTGTTCACGTATGTACAACGTCGCTACCACACCAAATCAATTCAACCGAAATAACCGAAAAAACTGAAGTAATTTATATACACATATACTAAATACGCACACGGAAGTTCTCTATGGGCGCAATCCCACTTCTGGAAATTGTAATATATTTAGTATATATTTATTCACAAAAAAAGTCAGGAGGTCGGAAGTGTTTCGATATTCGTCTTACTGCTCGTCTCGATCGATTGCTTGCTTTTTTCAACTGCTGGTCGCTCAACGGCTTGGAACAGTTGCCTATCGCGACCTCAAACGTAGCCGACATCTCCTACGAATGTACATTTCGATTCATATTATTATATCTTACACGAGTGTCACGTCACGGGTCGGGAAAATTTTCGTTACGGGCAATACAACACGTATAGACACCGGTCGCGGAAAACACTTTCGGTGACTTCTCTTTCTCGTTCCAGATACTTGAGATGTCGAGGGTCACTCTCACGGATGGATTTAGCGAACAGACTGGGCTGCGATACGGTGATCGGCCGGATTGCTGACGATGATCCCAGTCGGTAGGAATTCATAACGAGTTGGCACTGTACCAACGTATTGACGTGCGAGATGTCGAAGGAACTGCTTCCTTCCGGCGCGTCAAGTACGTCGCTTGACTGGATCGTTCGCCATCAAAGTCGGCTTCTTAAATCGAAGGGATGCAGCTCGATTAAGCGATGGTCCGCTCTAATCTACCGTTCCAGTGATCGTCAGATGTCACGAAGGCACACTGGTTGACAACCGCAGTGAAAATAGGATCGGTTAAGCGGTGGTCCGCTCTAACCGTCGTATTACAAGCAATCGCTAATTGAGAACTCCTTGAGAGGACTTGTATACGTAGTCGAGGAAGATATCGATAGATTTATTATATAGTAAATCTGGTATATTAAAGTACATTCTAAAATAACTATGTTATCACACTTCTTATAATCCTAATGTAATGCTAAGTTAAAATTAAGGAACTCGAAATTGAATCGAAATAGAAATTGAAATAGAATTCGAAATTAGATTTCACGTGGAAGACTCCTCAGAGGGAGATGGATAAGGCACATAGGTATCGGAACGACAAACGAGGTCGGAGGCGAGAATCGGACTGGTCGGAAGTGAGAGTCTAACTGAACTCCGAGAGCGCACCTAATTAGATCGCGCGGCGCGCGAGTGGTCGGGCACGGGAGTCGGATGGTCGTTCGAGTGGGGCGTGTGCGGAATAGAGCACTCGCTAGGCATGACGTGACAGGATCGTCTAGAGTACTTATTTTCTAGATTAATTGTTATGAGTACACATTTGCAAAAAATGTGTACGGGAGAGTGACGGTTAGCGACGAGTCGTGGATGGTCATTTGCGGGTGGTTCGTCCAAGAACTACGTTTTCCTCCACGGCGATGTAGGTATTGCGTGTTCTGGCACGGATATGCAGTCCATCCTCTGGGTAGTTGGTGAAGATAGGCTGCCTTAGCACGAAGGGCTCCTTATTTGGAAAGTGGCGGTCGGCAAACGGTACGATTGCCGGTGATAGATGCTACGATTAGTGCGGCAGGTCGGCACTCGGTACGTCGGACGCCACAGGGAACATTATCTGGTGCACTGCAATTAGTCCGTCCTCGGCAATAGGGCCGCACAAACCGCGCATAGGTCATCTGGAATTACTTTCATCGAACTACTACCTGACGCTGGGCCATTAGTCACCGATCAAGGAGTTCGCCAGCCGTCTAATTCGACACCTAGGGTCGGAAATATGGTATCGTATCTGGGGCATTAAGAATTCATTGGTTTCATTTAATCATTTAATTATTTATTGGGCCAGTAATAACGGTTCCAGGTGTTCCCTGGGCACCTAATTCGTCTCCTAGGGTCGCTCCGTACCCAGACCCGCTGGAATTGCTTTCCTCTAACTACTACTTAGCGTTGGATCATTAGTGACCGCTCCACGTGTTCGCCAGCCGTTTATTTCGACTTCCAGAGCCGGAGATACTGTATCTGGAGCCCCTAGAATTAGTTTCATTTAAGTACTTATTGGCTCTGGGCCACTAGTCACCGCTCCAGGAGTTCGCCAGCCGCCAAATTCGACACCTAGGTGCGGACATACCATATCTGGCGCCCCTAGAATGGGTTTCATTTAAGTACTTGAAGGGATGTGCGACTAGGATTTAGCCTGCGTGTTCAGGGTGTTCGCTAGATGATAAAAAATATCACGAAGTTTCACGTTTGAGACTTTATTTACTCTACTCGCCAGGATTCCTATGCTAAGATTGCCAGTCGGTAGTCGATCGTTTTAGCCCGATGCTTCTTACCGGTTTTTCGTTTTTTGTCAGAGCCAATCGTTGACGTCGTTGACATTAAGCCACCGCCTTCTTAGGGAAGGCCGGTGGAGTCTTAGGTGGGAGACGGCTTTTTACAAATGACCATATTTGGTCATGTAGCGAGATTTCCGCTGGGCCTGATGCTTGCGTCGTGCGACCGAGGGTCGCTCGGCCGCGCAAGGTGAATCCTTCGGAAATCCTCGGTTTATGGCGTTCGCATGTGCCATCGAGGCCGTCGGAGAAAGTTAATTACTTCATGCTCGGAAAATATTAAGAGCTTAATACGCTTCCTCAAAAATGGCTTGCTTACCGCACATACCATAAACCGTGCTAGCTATTCGTAGCCAAGGTCTTCTATTGTGCCTCGTTGCTAGCCGCTACATACTTATTGGCTCTTGGCCATTAGTGGCCGCTCCAGGAGTTTGCCATCAGCCTATTTTGGCTCCCGGAGCCGGGCATACCGTATGTGTATGTCCACACCTTGTAACTTAAATTCTTTCTTGGGAAACTGGATCCATTCGAAGTGTGAAGAAACGTGGAATAAACGCGAACTTTCGACGAGTTACCGTGAAATGCACGCTGGTGATCTTGCAAGGAAAATTCGAGAAACGACAATTTTATTTTCAGGAATAAATTGATACAAGTGTACGAATATTGAATTAATATTTAAAAAAAAAAACATTTAACAAAAAAGTGCTACCACCTGGAAATTTTAATCTTTTTTCCTTTATTGATGAATTCATCTCGTCGAATAATCGCTGGATTATCAATTGACAGGTTTAAAACTATGCTACGGCTTTACGTTCATGAACTTCGTAGTTCACGTATCCGCGAACGGAGAGCTCTAATAAAAAATGCCGGTGAAGAACTTTCTCAATTCTCGCAGGTTGAATACTTTTTGCGTCCGAATAACTTTCAGCTGGAAGCCCTCTGAAATATTCCGAAGATTTTGCAATCAACGCGTAAAATGCAAAAATGAATTCCTCGTATCCTATATCGCGTCGTGTGTGCTACGCGAACGTGCCACCCTTCCTCAATCACACGGCGTTATAGGCGGTTATAAAACGGTATCAACGAACTTCTAGTTCAAAAAGTTCATCGTATCATTTCCTATACGCGGCGATAAGAAAATGCAAGGTACGACGAAAGCTGCTTAAAGCCAGTCTACGAAATTTCTAATAAAAATCTAGCGATCCCTCCCATCCGCGGAGGGGGAAGAAACTCAGCTTAAACCTTCATAAAGTTTTAATAAAAACTTTAATTAAACATTTAATTTAACTTTTTAACTTAATTTAAAATTATAAGAGCATTAAAGTCCCGTAAGAAATAAAACCTTGCTGCGTTTATAAAGTTTTCCCTGGGAAAAAATCGTTCGCTGGCTCCGGATAAAAATTCCTCTCATCACATTCCAGTCGTTGTTCGCCACAGATTATCGACCGTGGCACATCGTAGGGGACAAACAAAAAGAAAAAAAAAAAAGGGAACGGTTAAGCTCGCCAAAGGATCACGGCTCAATCTAGTATCGACCCTCGCTTTTTTTTTCTCTCCCTCTGCCGCAAGTTTAAACGGGAGCGCCGATTTAAAAGGTCGACGATACATTGCTTGCTTTTTAAAAGAGGTTGCATGGGCCGTTCGTTCGGAGGAGATTAGAGGTCCATTCTCACCGTCTTCCCGGGAGATTAAAGCGCAGACCCTTGAGCTGGCCGCGAAATCGCTCGTGAAACAAAAAGAGCACGGCCGCTGAACCGATGTAAACCCATCAAATGAAAAATCGCTCAATTAGCGAGCGTTCTCGAAAGTAAACGAGTGATACCTATCGAGAACAAAAACAACGTCCCTCTTCTAAAGTGCAGTTCCGTGTAATCGAAAAAAAGATATATCTTCCGAAGAATAATCAATCCACTTTGAGCCATTGAAACGTTTCTTTTTGCTTTGAAAATATCATACGAGCAGTTCCGCTGAATGCTGGTAAAAAGGAAACAATCGCGACGCGATCCAGATTAATTGGATTTCTGTCGCGAATCGACAATCGGCGCGGGAGCAAATATTGTGAAAATCTCGAATAGTTTCTCGTCTCGTGATACGTCACGGGAATGGAGACTTTTGTCTCCAATTATTCCCAGCAGTTGGTTCATCCATTCCCGACTTCGCGTACCATTAAGGATCCCGTTTGTTCCCTCCTTGGTCCCCTTTTGAATTGCACGGGATGCTGCGTCGCCGCGGAACTACATTCCATGGGTTCTTTCTTCTCGCGGGCGGAAGAGCGTACGCGACCACGTTCGAAATTGCATCCGTGGAATTCTCTCGGCGAAAAATATTTTTTACCACCTGCATTTCCATGCAAATTGAATAAGTTACCGCCTTTTTAGTTCCTTTAACGAGATATCGTCGCGAATTGAACGAGAATCGAACGAATGCCAGGGGGAAACGCCGTCATGGAACTCGTCGAAGTGATTAAAATCCTTAGAAAAATGCCACGCGGATTCCTCGATCGAACCAAGGAGGAATCGAATCCTTCGTAGACATGTGATCACAGCCATCTGTTTCGCGCACATGTACCGATCAAGCCTGTATAATTGTACGGATCCCGAATACGATTGAGCATGTTACGACAACATATGTTGTCATGGACGATGGAGATGTCAGCGGCTCGAACCAGACCAATTAGGAGGAGCTGACACAAATGTACAATATACCGTCGTAATTACATGCACCAGTTAAACGATCCAACAATGAGGATTCGCTGATTACTTCGCGCTGAATTCCTTCTTCTGGTCGCGATTAAGAGATCGAACTTTAAAAGACGATGATTATCTCTGTTACACGCGTGTCAATTTCTATCATCACTGTAATTAACGATATTTACTAATCTAGTAAAACTAATCGATCACAGCTCCATTAGACGAGACACTGTTGTTAGACGACACGGGATATTTGGCCCAATTCGATTCAGATCGTTTGCAGGATCAGAGCATCAGATTACTTCGACGGACGGTTAATCAACATCTGCCGGGCTACTGCAATTAGAAACGTATTCACGGTAACCCCTTCAGTTGCGGATTCTACAGAATGTCCAAAGTTTTTAGAAACTATAATGTGGGGGTTGAAAAGGCACGGAACACAATATTGGCTACTAATTTTCGCTTCTGAGGATAATAGTAGACTGTCGTGATAAAATTTCACGAAAACGTGCACTCTTATATGTAATATTTGCTATCAGTTTAACTTTATCCCTCGAAATACGGGGGCAGATGAAAAAAATGTTCAAACACGAACAATGAAAGAATCCCTGAATTTTTCCCTCGGCATGCTGTTCTTCCTTAAGGACTGGAATCATTGTAATACAATGGTTGGAAGTGCTGCGGTTGGTATTCTTAAAAAATAATAGATTTTTTATTTTCTCTTGATGAAGGCATTGTTCCCAACGCCTACATCCAGATATATACTACCCAGTATTCACCATGTTCAGCTATTGTTGCTCTCTTTTCAAACAACTTTTTAAGTTTCTTATTCATGCTGGTTCCTTTCCGTAAACCGTCATATTCTCTAGTGAATTCGTCAAGCGATAAAACAGAAATGAACGACTTACAACACGAATAATTGATTTCAACAACTGAAAGATAGCAAGTGAATCCTTCGGATATTCCATTCAAATTATCACCCACGGATAAGAGAAGATTAATAAATCGAAGTCAACGTTGAAATTACCTGTGGAGATAATCGAATTAAAGGCATCTGAGACCTCCAAGACGTCAATTTAAGATAGAAAGTGCCGTTAGAACCGAAGACCAAGTTTAATACGCTCTGCAAGCAAGAATGCTCGCGTCACCTACATCGTCCAATAATTTTTCAACGAGGCTCGATCAGACGTGTCGATTTCTTCCAGTCTATCGCTGTCCCCGCGAAATTATCGTTTCTGTCGATACATCCGACAACAAACCTGGCATGTGTCTATCCCGAAAGACGGGGCGAAACGGGGTCCATTTCGATAAAGTAACGTGAACCTTTGAAACCATGTAATTCCTATTGTTCCGACGGATATTTAACCCACGAATCTGTCAAACCTGGACACGTGTCCCGGAAAGGAGATGAAGTAAGTTAACCTTCGGTTCCGAGGCTTTCCGCCAGGATTCTGGCTTCGAGACGGGACGAGGAGGAAAGATTCAATAACTCACGAGGGTCCTCTATATCACGTTGCATGCGCTTCTCTGTCGGATTAAGTGGTCGAACGTGCCGGCTAAATGCAGCCGCGCGAAATTTATTGGACAACAAGGAAAGACCATGCCTCGAAACGGACCGAGTAAGTGATGAAACCGTGAAACGCGCGGGCACGAAACGCGATAGCATTAAAATAATGGATGCTCGCGTTGAATTGCGACGATCCACGGTTAGATAGGATACAACGATTATAGCGCGAGGGGGTAATTTTCTGGAAGAGCGATTAGGGGATCGCTGCGCGGCCTGGCAACAATAAAATGTCGTTCAAAGAGATTATACTGGCTTTCGAGATAGCGTTAACCGAGTGGTAATTAATTCTACATCGATTGTATAGTTTATATCGACATCGCGATAGCTTCATTCGACTAACGGCTTAAGGGTGTTCGATCGACGATACCGCTGATCGTATCGGTCCATAGAAAAGCGGTCGATAAATCTGATTTATAAAAACTAGGCAAATCACTCTCGATCAAATCGCAGTTTGGCTCCAAAAAGCATTGGCACGAGCGAGATTTCCAGCGAGACGCTGTTTAAATAGATGGATTTCCAGGGTATTAAACTTTTACAGTTACTCTAAGGTACTATCACGAGTGATGGAAAATTTAATATGAACGCATTGAACACGATTAATCAGTACGCCGATGCTAAAATATGTACAATGGCGCACCAGGACTCCTTATGCGTCTCCTCCGGTCACTGGCTCGTTCGATTTGTATACGAGAAATTTAGTGGCAATATTCCAAGTTTAACCGATAGCCAATGTTCGACCGAGGTTAGTTCCTGCTTTGACTATACACGTGTAACGCTCGGAGTTCCAACTATGCAGTATCCTTCTGTAATTTTGAAAATGTGCAACACTCGCCAAGATATTTACTGGTTCGTTATTGCATCGTGATTAATAACTTGGTTATTGTACTCGTGGATGTTTTAAAAGCGGTATGCGCGAATAGAACTAAGAAGAAAATTCATCGTCGTGACGATAAAATTTCTTTCAGCATGCATGCCCACCTGCGAACGTTATTTAAATATTTTCCCACACCGATATAAAGTTCTCGAACCCGCCATAAACTCCACGATATTAATGCACTTCACGTATCTGTAATACAAAGCTTCAACCCTTAACCGCTAACTCGATTGTGTACACAAACATTTCCATTCCTCTACAAATAGATTAGACCGCTCTCAAACTCTCGGTGCAACAAATATGTACATCTCGTAGAGAACGATACTCGATACGTTTTTCCTCGATTAGCATAAGATTACTAGATCTTATTATGCGAAGTGCGAATTCACAGAGACGCTGTCGTCTACTTTTGCAGGATCAGGACATGTTCGCCACGGGAGGCAGGTGATGAGGCGGAATAACGGTTGGCTAGCCGTACTGGCCGCGTCAGTGGTGCTATCGATTCTGCGGAACAGTTTGGCGAGAGAAAGTCGCTTACGGGACTCGCGGCGCTAATGGACCATCCCAGAACTTCCAAAACCGTTCAAACACTCCGTCATCCCGGCACTGTTCGAGGTTATCATCGTCATCAACTACCGCTCGACAAACATTCCGTCCGCTCGTCAAGAATGGCACCACCCGAGGACCCGTCGAGAGCAATTTCCTGGCGAACCGACCAGGCGGCGGATCGATCCGGCCGAGCGATTGTCGCCTCGTGGATCGACGCGATAAGCGGGATCGACCGGTTTCACCGGACCTTCAGTGAAAATTCCGGAATGGCCCCGGAGTTTATCCTTCCGGATCTTCCGTCCGTTCTTGTCGCGATAAAAGTTGCCGCTAGAGAGGCGGCGGGCGATGCGACGCGTCGACTTACCGAGCCGTCCGCAGCGGAGATCCTCGAAACGGCTGCGCTGGGGACGATCAGAGGACTATGTTCTCGGAGCTTGGGAGGTGGCGAGGAAACCGCAACGAGCCGTCGGAAGCGATATTCGACTGAGATTCCTGAATCCATTGTTTCTATCGGTAAAGTATTCGATACAGGATTGAAATCGGAGAAATTCGCGGATCCAGGAGGAAGGCTCGGTTGAGCGATATCTGACCGATTCCGGCTCCGCCAACCATTAATTGAAAGACGCGAAGAGGCGAGTATCTACGAAAGATACGAAAGATACGCGAGATGTTGAGCCCAAAGGATACATCCAATATTTCATTGAAACTCCTAAATCTTCCGTTTTTGTTAATGAGCTGTTCGACGGAGAATTGAAACCGAAAGGGAGATCGGAAAATAGAAGTCGACGTATAATAAATCCATGTATTGATGAGCAGCAGGTCCGTTAAAAATTCGGGAATAGAACCAGACAAAGAGCCGAGAACGTTCGATTCTGGTGACGTAATAAATCTGGAGGAGTCGTACCTTTGGCAGAATTCGGGATCCTCGAATCTTCTTCGAATCTTCTTCGAAGGTTCCCGGTGTGAATGGAATCCCCGCGAAACAGAGATCAACAAAGGGAAGCGATGATGAGGCAGACAGGAGAACCCGTCGCATTGAATTCGTCGCAATACGGTGGAATTTCATCGAATGTTACTTTCAACGAAACGACAAATGATTTTTTGGATAACGGTACGAAAATTGTTGAGACAGAATTAGAGTTCGACTTCGTTTCAAAGAACGTTACGGATATCTCGCTAGACGATCGAGATGCTGCAGCAGACGTACAGCAGTGGAATGATTCGACGTTAAATTGGAGTACTTTAACATTGACAAGTTACAACGGAAGCACAGAATCAGTTAACAGAATAACACTCGAAGCATCAGATGTGGCGAGTGGGAATGATTCACTGCTACAGGATAGCTCGATGGCAAACCGAATTCGACGTTAATTAAACGGAAATTTGTAAAAATTGTAGCAAACAGTGACAATGCACAGTTACCGAAGAACGTTTCAAGTCTAAGTAACGAAGTGGTCTCGATGAGATCCGATTTGAGCGCGGATTCGTCGCAAGAGATGGAATTAGACACACAAGGACGGCGTCCTTGTGAACTACGAGCGTAGCTCTGTTGCGGCGCCAACGAATGCCACCTGTACCTAAGAAACGATATGGACAGTCTAACCGAAAGGGGCTATGAATCGGAGAGCAGTGGCCTTCCTGAATTCGGCGAGGGAAATTCCAACCATATGTTCAGGAACTCATCCTCGACTGAGCAAGAAAAATAAACGCGAACCTCGAGGAATCGCCCGTGAATAAAGCGAAACATTCGAAATCGAAGCTTCCTTCGACCCCTTCTGAACGACCATCCACGTCTAAAAAAGCCGTTTTCCAAACAATCAAGACGAAAAATAGGAAAATCGACGACCAGGTGGAACGGTTCGATACAGTTACGGATGGTGGGGCAGAAAATGATGAAGTGACGTTTAACGATCCTCTAATGATTTCGAAGGAGGAGTCGAAATATTTAAACACGCGACGTTTAACCTGATGAACCGTCCGCCAGGTTTAACTCGAAACATGAGAGGGCTCAAGCCAGCTCGTTGGATAATGGAACGGTGAACGAAGTTAGTCCGTTCGAAAAGGACGAAACGTCCGGTCCGTTCGACGGACCTCCGCAGCGACCGCCCGGTGATCGATCATCCTACGAGAGAACGAAAGTCCAGGTTGTCCACGGTGCGAACTTCGACATCGACGAGCCTGAAACTTGATTCAACTACGAAGGTCGGAGGCCCGGTGTCTAGACGAACTTGTACACCGATGTGGGACAAGGACGAGGACCAACGAAGAACCGTCTCGACCATGCAAATGGAATCCATCCAAGCGAAAGCCAGCAACGATGCTCCCGGAGGACTGGGAGTCTCGTTGACGCGTCCACTAGAATTCTCCCGTTGGACCACCCTACGAATGGTTCTCTGGGCAACTACCTTAACGAGAACCTTGCGCTTTCGTCTACAGAGAGGGAGCCACTTCCAGTTACCGTCGAATTGATTAACGACGAGAACCAATTTTCGCCACTTATTCTGAGCCAAATGATGATGAATACTTTCCCGTTACTATGGACGAGGGGTCCTCGCAAACTACGGACAACTCGTCACACGAGCTAGAGTTCCCGAATCAGTGGCCAGTTATGCACAGCGCGGTGGTTGAGGGTGATCTAGAGTTGGGTGGTTTAATGATGGTCCAGGAGAGGGAGAACACCATCACTTGCGGGCCAGTGATGACGCAGGGTGGCGTTCAAGCGCTCGAGGCGATGCTCTACACTCTGGACAGGCTCAACGATCGTGGAATTGTGACCCGGTGTCAAGATCGGCGCCCACAATCTCGACGACTGCGACAAGGATACGTATGGCTTGGAAATGGCTGTAGACTTGATCAAAGATACGTGCTGTTTTGTTAGTTGATCAGCTGACAGCTGATAATTCAATGCTCGTCGGTGTCCGATGTTGTAGATTGATATTATGATTGACGAGTGCGATACATTGTATATTGTATAGCATGAGAGGATGTCGGGGATTCGTATTGTCGTTCTTTCTCTCTAATGATTCTCCAGTAGACTTTCGACCTAGATATTTGGCCAATGTCAGGTTTTAATTCATCCTTTTTACACGACTATCGATGCGCGACCAGGTTTGATAGATTCTAGGACCGTTTCGTTCGATAGTGAACACGAGCCTCTATAGCCATGCAGTGGTGGTAAAAAATTGTACCCCTTGAAAGGAAAGAGTATATTGTGTTGGGATACCGAACGGAAACGGTCCACAGAACTCCGCTCGGAAGGGAAAAGAAAAATTTGTATTTCTACTTCAGGTTCTAAATATACCTTCCAGTTTAAAATTATGAATTAATTGCAGCGTACAATTTACATCTCCCCAGAGGTTCAAATACTGGATATTTAATCCAATTTGCTTCTTCTGAATGGAATCAACACACGGATTACTTTTCTGCCAGTGGCAAATTTCCAGTTAACACGTTTCAGAGGGCACAAACTGCTTCGTTCTAAAGCCTATTGTGCGTCGAACGAAATTTCTTTAATCGAACTATTTTCACAAAGTGATTTGTTGTTTAAAATTATTAGCGTACGCAACTACTGAATTATTACTGTGTCACAAACACAATAAAGATCAACTGAATAGTTAACATCGCTAATCTAAATGTCGAAAGCACAAAATGATTCTAATGTTAATACACGTTCTCCAAAGTTATCTAATAGTCGTCATATTTGTCTTTCTACGTTTCCGCCTTCAATTAGAGTAAAAATTAAGATATAATATAACAAGCGGCAGTAGATAATTCTGAAACGATAAGCTCTATAGAATTCAATTTCCACGAGAAGGAAATCGTAAATGCAGAGCTATCACACTGCTAGTTTACCGTGAGATAGTTTGCATTCGTGATAGAGGTGCATTATATCACGATACCGCATTCTCCTACAGAAATAGGTAATTAGGATTCCCCATGTCCCGCAACAATCAGAATCTACGAGAAACGTATGACACTGTTTCTAAATACCCATCGAGATGCAACAAAACAGAACAATACAGCCTGATCCTTTTACGTACAAAAAAGATGTAAGAACGCGCGTATAGAAGACCGCCTCATCCGAATGAAAGCACCTTTCCTACCCTTCGCCATTGTTATATTTCCGTGTAACGAAGGATACTTGTCGTGTCGTTTGCTTCCATTATAAAGGCTAGGGGAATTCAATTCCCCATAGTAGATCGTCTCTTAACTAGAGGAGACGTTCAGTCGCTGGCGGCTGGACCGTTACGAGGCATAAAAATTCCAATGAGAAGAACACAACTTCCCATGCACTCGGCGGTAAAGTAAAGTGCGTGCATGTTAAAATTTGATGCCCGTAGCAACAGCCCGACGCTCGGCGAAAGCGAATTCGCTTTTAAAATAAACATTATTCATGTGTTTCCGCGAGATCACGTCGCGACCCGACGGCGAAACTTCTGAGGAATCGGCAAGCGTGATTGTACATATAATCGGCCACGCGATGATTTCGATGCCAATATCGACACGAATATAATTCGCGGCACGAATGCGAAAGCAGGCGAACGAAACGTGCAAACACTGCAAAGAAGCGGCAGGCCGGACATAGCGTTTATAAATGGAAGAGGCTCGCAGAAGAATTGAATTACTGAATTCCTTTCATAAGTTGCTGCATGAAAATGCACTGCTAATACAAATTTCGAGATTGATGTCACGAATGTTTCAAAAAATTCGCGAGGTTCTCTGCCTTTGCTTGTTGCGCGATGCTAACGAATATAATACACTTACACGCAACATATACGCTATTTGATTGAATATCGGCAAGGAAATTTTCTGCACCGTGCTGCGATTCTATCTACTACGAAATTTGCTTTTGTAGAAATCTAGAATCCCGCATAGATAACATGTAGGCATCGAGACGAGTCGATACGGAGCTGTCGTGGAGCTTCCCACGGTGCACTGCAAGCTCAAGTCGATAACTTCGTCTCGATTTATCTTAGTACCGACGAGCTACATGATAGACCACTGGTTTAATGGAATTTTATGACCATCACGGTCCGAAATATTAATCGCGTACACAAATTCTTACGCCCTCTACAATATAGAATTCAAGATTGTTAAACTAGCATTTCCTGCAGGATTCGTGGATATATTTTACGCAAAAGGGAGGACCGAATTAAAAATTCTCTATAGCAGATAAAATCTGAATAATTGCAGACATAAAACCTCTTGCCAGATAAAGATTCGATTTAAATTAAAATCCAAAAAGACCAGAGAGAAAGTAGAATCCTTCAATGATTCCAGACTGATCCCACGAGAGTAAAATTTAACTTAACTTAATTTAAATTGGGAAATTTAAATTGTATTGCAAAATGCTCGATGCTAAATGTACCAGTAATTCAATTATTCTAATCTCGCGCAAAGTTAATGGAAATAATAGAATGAATGAGCATCATAGAAAATTGTTGAAAGTAAATCTATGTAATCTTGGTACAAGTGAAAAATCTATCTATCTTTATCAGAAGTTACAAACCACGGTCATTTAACTGGTTTGGTACTTTTAGCATCAAGTTTACAACTATACTTACGTTTACGAGCGTAGTCCTTAGCTTGATATCGCTTTCGAGAGGGCAATCTCTCGAAAACGTTACCAAGGGCCTAGGTCCACCACGTGGAGGTGACTACGCAGGGACCCTTGCTTACATGCAGCATGCGATACGTGCAAGCGAATACGCAGCTAAATGGTTTATTAATACCGAGCAAATATGAGCTGATTTTCTCAAGAGCAATTAGTAATTCCGTTTTCTTAAACGAGAGGTATAAGGAAAATAGGGGTAGGTTGTTTTCACTTTGGGTGAGAAAATGTATTCTTGTACAGTTTCATTACAATAGTAATTAAAACTATATTATTTAATACATAAATCTAAATTAATTATAACTAAAGACGCATTCTCATCCCTCGGCGATCCGACGAGGAACGCAGAAATTAATTTGAAATATATCTTGATTTATTACCACACAAATCTGGAGTACCAGATAAAAGAGCAAATGAGATACCAACGAAGAGTGACCGAGTAAGAATTCGAACGAAAACAGATACAAAATAAAACAGAATGCGGAATAATGGAATAATATTGACACTTGGCAAGAACGTCGCAAACAATATTAATATCCGTAAATTGAATCTAACTCTTAAATCTAATATTACTCAATACCGTTTTACTCCACGCTTAGAGACGAGTACGCAGGGATCTATCCACAAGCCCAAATCCCATCCACTCTTCCATTACATGCAGCCTCGGCACTGAAGCACCGAGATTTCATTCAACTTTTCACGCAACTTATTAGAAATTCTTTTATCGTTACTCTAATAGACTAGTTTCTTTCTTTATCGTTACTCTAATACACTAATTTTATCTTTTTTTTTATTGTTACTCTAGTAAATTATTTTTATTATAAATCTAACACATAATCAGTGTGAACTTTCAATTCTCTGAAGTCCAAAAATATTTCGGTAACATGTCAAAAATTCGGTAACAATAGTAAATCACGTAAATTTCACTATGATATTGAGAAAAATCTAAATTCTTCAAATACAAAAGTTTGGTAGCAAAAAGAAAATTAAAATTGAAAAGTAAGAAAAACTAATAAAATGTAAAAGATCATAAAAGTAATCGTTCAATCCCGAGAGTGTTCGCGGTATATACTAATCATTCAATCGCGAAACTATTCTCGAGGGCCATCAGACTGACGACTGTCCACCACCATAGGGATCAGCACCCTCTCCGTGATCCACCACCATAGACTCAGCTCGCTTGACCACTGTCCACTGTCCCCCACCACCGACAGAACACGTTGACCATGACTGATTAGATTAGTGGAAGTGCCCCTTATATACCCGCGGCTCTCCACCTCTGTGCTTCGATTTTACATTGATTTTTCGTTAAAATCGGCCGTAATTTACCGATTTTCGCAATCTTTTTACTAATTAATATTCTTAATGGTTAATTACAACTATTGTTCATAATTATTTATAAATTTTATGTAAATTAAAGCTACATTTACATTTTAAAAGAGAATTATTGTTATTCTTCGCGATTTTACTTCTTAATCATTCGTTTATTATTACCACGGACAAGATGCATTTACTAGGATCACTATTGCTACTTCCGGTACTATTTGAAACCATGTGCTGAATCGGTAACATTCCGGAAGGCAGTAAAATTATACGACGTTGGTGATCGTACTTTGATCATAGTCGGATGAAAAGTAGCAGAGCTTTCACTGCAAACTCGTAGCTTTCATCGATAACAACAATCTCTCCAATATCAATAATTTTCAGTAATGTCAATCATCCATATACCAGACTGGTAATTAAATGACCAATAATTTTCCTCAAACAAAAAGAAACATGAATATGTTATAAATTAAGCACGAAGCACGCTAGCCATAAATGCAGAAATTTTACGAGCTCAATAAGTAATACGCTTTATTACTCCGCGAATGTCTATCGTCGGTGCAATGCACTTTCTCACTACTTATTCAATTAAATATTCAAATCTCAACGTTTAATCTCGCTACAAAGTAATGGTAAGTGTAACGCGGGTTACAGTTTTTTACGTCCAAGCTCCTCTACCCAGTTACTCTTGCTGACGCAATCTCGTTGATATTCAAAGTAGTATCTGAGCTTTTATTAATACTTTTATGGGCAGCGCTTAAAACGCGTGCACGCGGATATTTCGCAAATCGGACGTGAAGGTGTTGCTATTTCACTTTTTTCTTTTTCCGACGTCCTCTTTTTTCCTGTTTTTTTTTTTTTTTTTTTTTTTTTTAAAGCTTCTCAGCGAACGTGGAACACGTATACGTTTCGGGAGGTTCGTACGTAGGAAACATACGTAATTCCACAGCGTAAATATTTCAACAATTTTTATAACCCACTGGTTGGCTACGATATCGTGACACGTTCGAGGAAACCCCGTATAAAATTGGATAAAACAGAGAGATGAAAAAGGAATCATGTTATGAAAATTGTATGCTTCATTCGCGTAAAGGATCAAACTTTTGTGCCCAGAGCAATTCTTCTGTGTAAAGGAACATGGCAAATACGTTGCTTTCTTCTTTTTCGTTCTCGAAAACGTCGAAGATGAACTCTTTATTGAACGTGAATTTTATTAAACTACACAGATTGAAGTTAATAACGACATGAAGGTACGATGGTAATAAATGTAATATAACGGCAAGTTAGTTGAGTTAGCATATGATTGTTGTAATACCACGTTGACCTCCTTTTACAGCTTTTTCGTTTTCCTCGTTCTAGCTATTCGTGGATAATTAACTTTTCCATTGAAATTAGTCGTAAGTTTTGCACAGAAAAGGAAAATGTCAGCACCGTCGAATCATCCCTAGAGAATGATTTTTATAATTATTCAGTTAAATTGGAAACGCTTATATTCTCGTATGGACACAGTCAGGGAAATGGCGCGTATAAATTAACGAGAATTCTCGTTATTTCGCAGAAATTTCCAATTGATATCATCCAACGTAGACGCTCGATTACGAGGATACTTTTCTCAACGTTCCCACGCGAGTATCGGCTCTATTATTCGCGTACAACCCGGGCATTGACATTAAATTTCTATTAATTTTCACCACGAGGAAACATGAATGTCTGGCCAGAAGGTGCACGTAAATACGCGTAGATAACGCTATTGTGAACGGAGGACGCGGCAATTTGTCACGACTTACTTCTGCACAAACGGTTTAGAACCTCCATTTTTTATGAAGCGACCAACTCAGGTGGGGTGGGGGGTAATAATGGCAAAATTGAAGCAATGCCATGATCTAATAAAAGCTTGTTGAAACAATAAAAACAATGTTTATCCGGTTGAAAATTTCAGTACGTTTGCATGTCCATATCAGATGATATAAACGTCATTTCGAAAAAACTAAAATCGATTAAAATGGTAAATGAGAAGAAAAATTTTTGTAAACCGACTTTGAAATAGTTCCATGTTTCTGCCAAATACATTTCTCTATTTTTCCGTCCCCGCTCGTATTCTCTCTCTCTCTCTCTCTCTCTCTCTCGCTCTCTCTGTTTCCCTACGTTACTTAAAAAGCACGGTGGCAATATTTCGCAAAGGATAAATTAAGTTGATTACTAGCTTTTTAAAATATTCCCTCTCGCGTAGCATTTTAGGAATTTACTTTGTAACTCGTCGGTCGTCGTGTAAAAAAACTGTGATCGAGCCATCGATTTCATTACGAAACGGAGCTTCGAAAGAATTCGTGTTTCAGGTTAATGGAAATTCCAGCACGAAGAAATTGGTATTTCCTGATGGAAAAGCTTCCTCGATTTATTGTGAGTGTAGTCGTTACAGATCAAACCCTGTGTCGTAATTTCTATTGCACTGGTGCTTGGAAATGTTTTTAGTCGCACTTCCGGGAAGAATTTCCAATTTCATTGCATTAATATGCAACGTATCTTCTTTTTTATTCATTAAGGAAAAATATTTACAAATAATAGCACGGATCAGGCGGCACCGTCCACGAGTTTCCTGTTAAAACGGAAACAAGATGTTTCACGTAGTATATCAAAGAGCACGAGACGCTACGGTACTGTCAATTAACCATTAATTAAGACAGGGTGAAAGAAAAAGTACGAAGAAAAACGACACAGAGAGTGATGAAATTTCTCGTTCACACTCATTAGCTCGTGAACGATGCTTCAGATATTCCGTAAACGCGGAAGCATCTCTTCTAGTGGAAGACTCGTCCTTTGATGGACGATTTTTCGTGTAACGGCTTGAGACGGCTAGGTAGCCAGTCATGTAAAAGAAATAAGAACCATGATGTATTCTGTATTTATGAAGCTGATGAGGTGGAAAAATTGCGAATTTAGTCGATTTTCAAGGAACTGCAGAACAAAAGAAGAGCAGTTTGTATTCATAACCGTTGGGAGCAGAGCGACGAAATCTCGAGAGAACCTTAAGGTGACGCAGAAAACGAACGGAGAAGTTCGAGTGGATGTTAATAAACACCCGTTAAATAATACGGACAAGAAAATATTTGCTCACAAGTCGGAAGTGCAGGAGATAAAGGGGTGCAGCTCCAACCAAAGAGGGAAACGAGTGATGCCACGTTACAGAATAATAAAATTTAATTGAAAGGAGGCGAAAATAAGAAGCAACATTTCATTATGGAAAAATTAAAGCATCCTGCTTCAGCAACGTTCCTGTTAACTGAAGAATGTAATGTTGCGAATTAAAGTGATACACCTATTCACCTCGCAGCCAATTCGAAATGACTGCAATTAAATTTTCATGCTGCATGCAAAGTATGAAGAAAATGTGAAAACTCGTATCATAAAGGATGCGTAGTATAATAGAGGAAGCCCAGTATAATAGACTTTATATGCATTTCCTATACGATTCGAGAATTGTACAACGACCGACGATGCCTCGATGCCGGAATATTTAAAGGTAGTTGTAACCAATTTATAGCGAACCACCAAACACAATCATACACATCGGTTTACACTCGTCGGTTTCGCCGCATACGTTTTGTTCGAGGGAAAGTGAGAAGAAAAAAAAATGAAAGTTGTATCGCTTGCCCCGAAATTTTTGCTTTCTCGCAACGCCTATCATGGGTTTAATTAAATCTGTAATTAATCCCTGCCTCTGTATTTATCGATTTTCAATATTTATAAGATACAAACTTGTTCATTAGGAATGTCATTTCATCACCTGCTAGAATGCAGATTTTAATTTATCCGTCGTTATCTTCTTTTATCACAGGGCGATTAAAAAGTTAATTCGCCTAGCGATAATAACAGCAATCTGAAAAAATATTCTCTACGTCCGCCCACGCGCCGCGACTCTCCACTTTCTGACCTCTCCTTTACGAATTGAAAGTATTTCTTCAAAAAGATGAAACTTCGATCGTAGCTGCAGATATTCGCTCTTTGAAATTAGGCTACGCGTTTTCCGCGCACTTCGTACTTTCCTCGATGAATAATGCAACAATTCCTGTAACATTTCGAACCTGGAATTTTCAACGGTCTAGAAAGCCCTCCAAGTATTCGCATCGAATCAATTATCAACGCTGAAAGATCGAATCGCCCTTATCGGATTTCGGTAATTTAATTATGGTAATCCGACTAGATAAGTTTGGTCCGACACGACCAAACTTGTCCACTAAAGGAAACGGTCGATTAAACGTTCAATTAATCATCGACCCACGAATTATTTAGAGTAACGTTCGATGAGATACAATGATCACGCGAAGTTTCTTCTTTTTCCAGAGAGATGTCTCTCAGGTGTAGACACTTATTTTCTGGTTTAAATATAAAAAAATGGGGGCGGGAAAGTTAGGGGAAAAGAAGAAAAGAAACGCAGAAGTTTGTGGCTCGTTCGTGAAGAAAATCGTGTAAATATAGCGTCTCCCTGCTTGTTGCAAGGGATAATATTCACTTAGGATATCGTAGGCAAGAAGCGAACGCTTTCGTTAATAAGATACTCCGCAACGAGTTCTGGGTAGCCAGTTCTCGAAACATAGTGAAGGAACGATTAACATGTACGCTTGCACATGTCCTCCTATTTTTCACTATCGACGGGATGTGATATGGAAATTCATCGAGTCGAGAGGAACCAATGAAATTCACGTCGCCGATTATATATTTCATCCGCACGGATGCTTACTGCACATCATTCACTTCTATTCCAGTGTATCCATCTCGTTCCAAGTTCCATTCTATCGACGCTAAAGCACCGGCTGTCGCTCGCTCGATCGTCGGATCACTTATACAATGTTTTTTACATATAAAAGAAGAGCAACGGAAAACGATGAAAATGAGTTAAATTTTTGAAATGTTTTACGAGAAGGTAACAGTGTAACTGAAAACTAAAATTACTTACGATCTTGAAGGTTTGTTACTTGTTCGATAAATTAGTTTTAAACTAAGTCGAAACGTTTAATTAAACTCCAGAAACGTACATGGACACACGTCTTCGCTTGGTTGCCTGATCAAGCATTTGCTTGTACTACTTGCTGCCTCGCAAAGTGCCTTGATTGCACATATTACCAGCACGATTTTTTCATCCTTTCACTTTCTCAAGATGCATCCGAACCCGTTTTATCGTTCACAATTTCTGCATTTTTTTTATACCTTCAACAACCGAGAGAATGAAATGAGAGACGTTAATTTTCTACGCGTACCAAGGACTGAAAAAATTGAGCCGGTGTTTCGAGGAACCATAGATCGGCTGTACGATTAAACGAGAGGAGGATTCCTGCAAAAAGGTCTGAGTTTTCTCCGCGAATCACGCACGATTACACGGTGCTATCCGGCCGTGGATAACAACGCCCTTATCTCCACCCTCTATTGCGAAAATTTATCGGCAAAGCGCAGAGCCTCCGGCACGCATTTCCGGAGACACCTTGCCTCATACTCAATGGATCTAAGTAACTACGTAAAAACACGCCTAATCTATTTCCCAGGCCAGTGGCTTTGGCCGCGAGAATGCACGCCGATTTCTAACGTGTCCGAAACAGATTACTGGTTGATTACGGCTTGACGGATGAGATTGCTCGTCGTGCCTTTGCTCGCACGTCGCTCGCTTCTCTTTTTTTCTTTCAATTATTTCTATCGTACATCAGACGTGCATATATTTTCGAAATGTTTTCTTTCACTCTCAATGGCGGAAAGTTTTTTAGAGAATATGCATATAAATGAATTTAATATGCCAATTATTTGAAAAGATTATTAAGGAAAATAGGAAATACGTACCACAAGAGTTATTTATGAGATCAAAGGAGCGATGAGATAATATGCAAATAAAATTCGCTTAAAATTCGCTAGACAAATCAATTTATTCGCGTAGGCGACAAAGTAAGAGATGAAAATTGCCCTGGGGCATTTTGATCGTTCAATTAATTATTGTGCGGCGCTTGAAAACGTATCGAAATTGATGGCCAGCCGGAACAATTCGTTTTACCTCCCTCGGTTTCTACCTCGGACTCCCTCAGAATTATACTCTCCGACGAACATCACAATGAAATACATTATAATTAATTAATTACAAAAGAAATTTATAGTGACACATAATTAACTAATTGAGCAATCAGAGTAATTTCGTTCCTGCTCGATTGTACCATACGATCCAAGCAACGATTTTAAAAAGTATATTAGTTTCTACGGAAACATTGGAATTGCAAAAATTCAAACAGCGAAATATAGCAAATTACGAAGTCGTACCGCTATCGATCTCTCACTTCGTTAACAGTCCACTTAACAATTTGCTTAAGCACCCTTCGACAAATGGCCCTTAAATCAACAAGGAGTACTATTAATTTCCCTTCGTTCGACCTTGAGAACCAGCCACCCTTAATCCTTCTAAAACAAGACTCAAGCAGCTATCGAATATCGATACTCTCTCGATTAATTCCAATTAGCAACTTTCTCCGGGCAACTGATCGCGAAATAAGATTCCGTATTTCGTAAAACTTTCCACTAAGTGGCTTCATTTAAAGAAGCTTGGCACTGGCTGCTCCAAACACACAATAAATGAAGTTGGTATGAAAAGTTTACAACTTAAATAGCAAAAAAATGTTTAGGCTCGATATTCTCATTATCTAGTGATATTTGAGAACTACCATGCCATTTTCTACCATTCTAATTTACACAAACTGGGTAAATTATACAATAATTTACACAAATCTCAATTTACACGAGGCAAAACTTGTTCACTTTGAAAGATCGTCAATTGGAAACTATTCAACATCACCTTCTTATGAGACTTTTAAGTCAAATTGATGAAAGACGAGAGTAGAGAAACTTCTCATCCCACCCTCGTGCTCAGTTATCACTTCTACGATTCCCAGAAGGAAGTATTCGTTTCTGAGCTGCTAAGCCTAGTTTCTATGACCTTTCAATACTTTCTGAAGCTGTGCAGAAGATGACGATAGTCTTTTATATCCGTATGCCAGTCACGATGACCAGAATCCTTACGCGGTATTTATTACATAGTCGCTTAATCAATAAATCGTGGCGGCCAGCTTTACGCTGTAATTGCCAATGGTTTCTTATTTATGTACTCCACCTATCGTTTCTTGCGGCCTCTGCAGAAGTAAATGGAGTTAGTTGAGGTAAAACAATTTTTACGAACACGATTCGATTGAAGAAATATTTTATTATTTATCAATTTTAATCCCTACGAGTCTTGATAATGGTAAGCAATGCGCATTCGTATGGACGCAGAGGTATCGACGAGGAATGTGTGGCCCGTTTCCAAAATATCGCAGAAACTTGATGCATGAATCGCAGGTATGCACCGCGAAAATGTTGCATATGGTAATTTGGAAGGCTGACTAGTAATTTTATAATCTGGACAAATTCCCACTCGTAATTTAAGCGAGTCTCGACAATAACCGCGAGGTGAAACTTGTTCGCTTCCAACTTTATACCTAAAATAACTCCACTCCCTTGGTACAGTATGCCACATCGATATGAGAAGATAAAGCATCGCCAAGCATTTTTACTCGAGCCAAAAGGAAAACGAAATTAAAGCCTTGACGGATAGGCCAAAGAAGGAGGAACTCGGACTCGCTTTTGAGGTTATTTCCGTCCTTTTGCAACATGGGAATTTAATATACGGAAGTGCCATTTTAGGTCGCTGCAGATCGATACCATCAACGCGACGTAATGAACGAACTCTTTCAAATCTATCGCATCCATTACAAGTTTCCAAAATAAGGAGCGATCCGGCGTGATCCAATGAAAGGAATAATAATAAAAGGGGAACGAGCGAAAAAAGAGGAACGTCAAAGTAAAACAACGCGAGAAGCGGTCCGAATCGATGCGTCGGCTCGATAAAAAAGCATCCGACGGGTCGTATAACTGTCACGCACCCGTCAAAAGGGACATTCTTTTTCGAAAAACAAATCGGCCGCTATAATTGGATGGCTCGCATCAGTTTTCCCTCACTGTTCGTTCCTGTTGCGGGAACGTGTTCCGGGAATCGCTACGAACCCGATTAACTTCGACGCCCGAATTTAATGAGAACGCGATGACGCGAAACTTTCGAACAACGAAACTGAATCGCGCTGGTTGCAAACACAAAGCAACGCCGAAACGCGTAGTAAGTAATGCTCCATCTGGATTCGATATGAAACTCCCAACTCGCGACGTGACGGCTCGGAAATTTATAATTACTCGGCAAACTTTTTCTTTCCATCTCGGCCGAGATGGACCGAAGTTATGAACCGAAGAAGGGAAAATTCTGCAGCTTCATTCTGCGAGAAGCAGCCTGCTCCGCTTAACCGAACCGTAATATTTTACAATTTCTCTTCTATTACCTCCAGCCTTCCCGTGAACCAACTTTCGCGGCAATCTATAGAACATTACCAAGGAAAACGGCAGGTAAGCAGAAAAAGTCGCATCGAAGATACCCTCCGGGAACTCCCCGAGAAATAAATAAAAGAAAACTCCGGTCTCATTATTTTCCTCCTCTTTCGCTCCCGGACCATTTCTATGGCACGCGCGCACACGCGCATACCGACCATAATTTATCCAAGTACTTCTTACAAGATTAAAAGTGTCAATGCTGGCAACCGGCGGAATAAAGAAAATCCACTTCTTCCGTTCCTCTCTTCTGTACATTTTTGTCCTGGCTTTCTTTAATTCCTACCGGCGAACAGGCTTCGCGTGGCGGGACGTGGGAGAGGGTAAGACGGTCTGGAGGAAACGAGGAAGAAAATGAACGGGAGAGCTGCTACGACACGGGGCCGAGCGGGCTCTCTGTCCCACGATGTTGGAAAGTCGCGGAAACATGACAGAAAAGTATCGGCTACCACGACGGAACTAGAATCATTTCTAGGACTAGAATGTTTCTGGGACTAGAATCACCGTCGCTAGAGATTGTCTTCTATACAACCACGTGCTCGCGCCTCGATTTTAATGTGATTTCACGTCACGAGGAAACAAGAAAAATTCGATTACGAACGATTACACCGATTACCCCGCAAACAAGCCAGCATCCACGGTCACCCACTTTTCATTTCTTTACCCTATCGCGGATCTTCGGCAACTATTGACCAGACCAGCGGAACTCTCAGCGAAAGTGAATCGGACTGAACTTTTTTGCTCCAAAACAGATGGTTTCAGTGACCGTGGCACCATCGACTACCATCCCGATCTACCATCCAACTCCGCAACGCGACGTAACCTGTGGCCGGAAACACCGTACGTGGGGCCTCAGTAGTTGGATTCATTTAATTATTTATTGACGCTGGGCCATTAGTAACAGTTTCAGGTGTTCCCGAGGCAAATAATTCGACTCCTATGGCCGCACAAACCCTACATAGGGCCTCTTGCATTGCTTTTGTCTAACCACAACTTGACGCTGTGCCATTAGTAACCGATCGATGACTTCGCCTGCCGTCTAATTGTATATCTAGGTCCGGAAATATTGTACCTCGGGCTTCTAGAATTCGTTTCATTTAATTTCTTACTGACGCTGCGCCATTAGTAACTGTTCCAGGTGTTCCCTAGGCCCCTATTTCGACTCCTAGGGCCGGACAAACCATAAGAAGAGCCTCTGGTACTGCTTCCATCTAACTACTACCTGACGCTGGGCTATTAGTCACCGATCAAGGAGTTCGCCAGCCGCCTAATTCGATACCCAGGGCCGGAAATAGCGTACCTTGGAACTCTAGAATTACTTTCATTTAACTACTTATTCACGCTGGGCCATTAGTAACAGATTCAGGAGTTCGCCAGCCGTCCAATTCGACACCTATGGCCTGAAATACCGTACATGGAGCCTTTAGAATTGGCTCCATCTAATTACATCTTGCCGCTGGGCCATTAGTAAACCGATCCAAGAGTTAGCCAGCCGCCCATTTCGATACCTAGGGACGGAAATAGCGTACCTTGGGACTCTAGATATGGTTTCATTTAATTACTTTTTGACGCTGGGCTATTAGTAATGGTTCCATTTGTTGACTATGCTCATAAGTCGACTCCTAGACCCGAAGGAATCGTACCTAGAGCCTCTGGAATTGCTTTTATCTCACTACTACCTGAAGCTGAGCCACCAGCAACCGATGGAGGAGTTCGTCAACCGTTTAATTCGCCGCCTAGGACAGGACATACCGTAAATGGAGCATTTAGAATTGGTCCCATTTAGCGATTCATTGCGCTGGGCCATTAGTAGCCTCTTCGGGAGTTCACCAGCCGCCTACTTCGACCCCCACAGCTGGACTTACCGTATCTGGGGCCCCTAGAATTGGTTTCATTTAAATACTCATTGGCTTTGAACCATTAGTAACCGCTCCAGGATTTCGCCGGGCGCTCAGTTCGATTCCCAGAGCCGAAAATACCGTATCTCGGGCCTCTGGAATTGGTTTCATTTAATTATGTATTGATACTGGGACATCAATAACATCTCCAAGAGTTCTCTAGCCGCGTAGTTGGATTCCCAGCGCCGTATGTGAACAGCCTAGTGCCCCTAGAATTCTTTTTTATTTAATTACATATTGGCGATAGTCCCTAACACCGCTCCAGTAATTTACCAGCCGCCCAATTCGCCTGCAAGTACTGGCCATAGTGTACCTTGTGCCCCTAGCGTTAGTTTCATTTAATTACATATTGATTCTGGACCATTAGTTAGCGCTCGAGGTGTTCGCCACCACCTAAACCGCCTAATTCGACTCCCAAGGTCAGATATACCGTACCTGAAGCACCCAGAATTGATTTCATTTAATTACCTATTGGCTCCGGGTCATTAGTCACCCCCTTCGAATTTCGCCAGCCGCAAATTCAACCCAAGGTATTCCCATCCTGCCCCATTTTATCCGCCCCGGGTCGAGCACACCGTCCACTAGGGCCACTCAAGTCACTTATTTGACTATCTGTGCATGCTAGACCATACGTAGCAGTACCATAAATACCCAGGACGCCCCAATTCGAACACCCAGGCCGGGCGAACCCTCCCGTACGGCCGCTGAAATCTATTGATGCTAGACCATCGGAAACAGTCTCAAGAATACCCATGGCGCTCCGTTTCAATTCCAGGGGCCGCGCGAGCCATCCCCTAGGGCGCCTGTCATCACGTATCTGACTATCTATGAGGACTAGGCCATTGGTAACCTCCCCAGGAATTCCCTGGTCACCTCAATTTGATTCCCGGTGCCAGGCGCACCATCTCCTAGGGCCCTTAGAATCACTTATGTGACTATTTATGAATACTAGACCATCGGTAACTGCAACATGAATTCTCTGGTGACTCCAATTCGACTTCTGTCGCCGGGCGTACCGACCTTATGGCACATAGTATCACTTATCTAATTGTTTGTTGATGTTCCATGATAACCGTCCCAGGAATTCCATATCCGCTCTGATTCGACTCCCAGTGCCGGGCACACCGCTCCCCAGGGCGCATACAATCATTTATCTGACAATTTGTTGATGGTGCAGAATCTGTAACCGCCCCGGAAGTGCCCTAGCCACCTTGATTCTATTCACGGGGCCGGGCGCGCAGTCTCCGACTGCCCACAGAATCATTCATCTGACAATTTGTTGATGCTGGGCAATCTGTAACCGCCTCAGGTAGTCCTAGCCGTCTTGATTAGACTCTCATGGCCGGGCGCAACTTCCCCGAGGCCCCGTAGAATCACTTATTTGAACATCCATTGACGCTACACCATCGGTAGCCGCCCCAACTCGAATTACGGGCACTAGAATTACCAATCTGACCATATATTCATACTACACCATCGGTAACCGCTCCAGGGATTCCCTGGCCGCCCCAATTCGAATCCCGTGTAGAGGCGCACCATCCCGTAGTGCTCCTGGTGTCACTTATCTGACTATCTATGAACGCTAGGACATCGGTAAAAGTCACAGGAATTCCCCCGCCGCCCCAATTCGATTCGCGGGGCCGGTCGCACCATCCCGTAGAGTCACTAAAACCGTCTACGCAAAGAGACTACCCCTGCAGCCGTTACTAGCGTCCTAGAATCAATAAGTTATAGAAAGGAACAAATTCCACGAACAGTACAAACGGCATGGCCTGTCTTGGAGCAGTTAATAATGGCACAGCGGCAATAAGTAATTAAATGATGCCAATTCTAGAATGCCCAGTTTCGTTTTGCCTGGCCCTAGCAGTCGAATTATGCAAGTAGTGAACACATGTAGCAATTAATAATGACATAGCGCCAATAAGCAATTAAATTGGTGTCGAATTAGGCGGCTGGTGAACTCCCGACGTGGTTACTAATGGCTCAGAGCAAATAAGCAATTAAATGAAACCAATTCTAGGGGCCCCTGATACAGTTGATCCGCTCCTAAATGTCAAATTTGGAGGATGGCGAACTCCTGGTGCGGTCACTAATGCCTCAGAACCAATAAGTAATTAAATTAAACCAACTGTGTGGGCCCCAGGCACGGTACGTCCGTCCTTGGGGTTGCACACGGCAGCTGGGAAACTCCTGAAGCGGTTGCTAATGGTCCAGAAAAAAATAAGTAATTGAATGAACTCAATTCTACAGAGCCTAGGTATGGCATCTCCGGCCCGGGGGTCAAATTATGCGCCCGGCAAACTCTTGGAGCGGTTAATAACAACGCAGCGCCAATACGTGATTAAATGAATCCAATTTTATGGGCTCCGGATACGGTACATCCGCCCCTAAGTGTCGAATTTGGGAGAAGAGTATAGACGCGTTTCACATCGCTCCGTGCAATTTCGAGTTTTCGAGTGAAAATCTTGAGTTTTCGAATACAAATTACGGCTTAATCGAATTTGGTAAGTATCGCGTGAAATCCAGGCGTAAAAATCTGGAATTCGTTCGGTGTTAGGATCGAAAAATAGCGAATTTTGTGCGCGGATTCGCTATCCTTCACGGTGCGCGGTCGTTCGCCATTTCTAAATCTAATTTCGAGTCGTGGAGGCTGCTGACGACATCGTGGGAAAACTGAAGAGGAAGAAGATATCGGAAGGTACACCGGTCAACACCTCAAGAAGTTTAAGAAGTGCGGAAAGTGCTGATTAAAAGCGATTAAAGAACGGAAAGAAATCTTATACAAATCGTGTAAAAAGTGCGGTTAAGCCATTCGGGTGCGATAGAGAGTGAAGATAATTATCGTGTGCGCGTAATAAGAACTCACAAAACGGGATATTAATAGCCAAAAACAGCCATAAAAAGGGTTGAAATAGTGGACGCAGCGCCAACGTGCGTTCACTATTAGCAAACTTTACCTTTCGCGAGGGACAAAGGTACAGAGGTGTAAGTGAGTAAACAATAGATCACGTATGTCAACGTGTATGATAAAGGACCCGTAGTGTAAGAGAGACAGCATCTCGACGGTGCTGAAACAAAGGCACCAAAGAGCGACAGAGTAGAAAAGTGATACGTTACGAATTTAAAAGTAAATAAAAACTCTAATAAATTCGTAACGCACCGAAGAAGGACAACAAATAAGTGCAGTGCGCTCGAGCACGCACTGCAAACAGAACGACACAGAATTTTAAATAACAATCATACATCAAGTGCAAAAAAAGTAGTTCTGGTTATAAATAAATTAAAACTACCGGATGGGTGAAAATAAACATTAAAAATTCTAAAAAAAGACTTGTTCCCACGCTGACAGAAGGGGGTCGGGCAGACAAGTATTTCACGGCAGGGGAGCCCTTGACCCACCGCGGCAAGTGTTCTCAAGAGTCGGCTGACACTGACCTACCTCTCAAGTGCTAACCTACAAAAAAGGGGGATAGGAAGGCAATAAATAGACAGTTCAGAGGATGTAAACACTCGTCTGCGTCGCGCGCGTGTCGACAAGTTAAAAAGCTCGTTAAATAAGGAAGCTTTACATCCTGTGCAGTGTGTAGTGAAGTAAATAAACACTTTCTACATGCAAATGTATGATAAGTGAAACAAACATAGTGAAGATACAATTGAATCAATTCACAAACAGAGAAAGACAGAATAAAAATATTACATGCATTACAAATAAATAAATAAAGAACGAAAAATAAAAATATAGGATAAAATAAAAATAAAAGTTAAAGTGAAAGATATAAAAGATACTATTTAACAAACTGTAATAAGTGTGTAATATTAAGAAGACCAAGACGTGGGTAGAGATATATATTGACCACATATAGATATATATTGTGAAGTGAGAAACTATTAACTGAAGAGAAAGAACTAAGTGTCTAGGAGACATAACAAAGATAGGTTAAAGGCTGTTTAATACATACTTAAAACGAAATCTGATTCACATGTACTATAGAAAAAGAAATAATAAGGAGCTCCTGGTGTGAATAAAGCTCATTGCACACCTAAAACAAAGAATTTCAAGAGTTAGAAGAAGAAGAAAATACAATCTGTTTACATGTCAAAAAACGAACATATCATACCTCTGTAAATAGAAAGTCCAGAATACAGTTCCTACGTGCGGGTTGGTGATAAATCACTCCACGCGTGCCTAAAACAGACAATAAGTACTAAGATAATCAACAGTGCAGAAAGCTGAGAGAAGAGAAGAGAAGATTTGTAACAAGTGCGTAATGAGAAGGATGCAAACCATACCATACGTACCTAAACAGATAAAAATGCAAACAATCAATGCAGGAGTTTGAAATTAGTGCAAACAGAGGTTACTGAGACAAATACCTTCATTGCATCTAAACGAAGAGAGGTAGCAATCAGAAAGGCGTCTTGGGGGTTATACCCCCATACGTATCTGAAAAAGACAATAATAGAAATATAAATACAAGTATCAGATAATAAAGAGACGCAGCGCTAGATGAAAACTGGAATGTAAACTGGGCGTAATATAAACATGTAAACTGTCATAAAAAGGGACAATAACAGTTTTAAAAACCCGTGTTAATGCACGTGGAGTCTAGTTCTCATCCACAAGAAGGGTAAACCAACGCTAAATAACAGACAAATAATGTAGGTTAGGAGTATAAAAGAAACATATATACCAAAAACTGCAAAGAGCGGAATACTTACCGTTTCTGGGGCCGTCAACGTCCTGGATAACCTGAAAAAGAAAAAGAACATAGGAAAAATTGCCCTACCTAGTCACTGTTGCGAAAACACGTGTGGCAACCATACGGTAATACGTGACCGTACACGTTCACTTGGCAGAAAGAAAAACTCATTTTCCAGTGCAGTGCGGGTTGTGCGTGTGGAAATGCGGCTTCCTGAATGAGCAACGAGGGATTATACCGACCCTTAATTGTCACTGCAGACTGAAATTGGGGAAAAAGAAGAGAAACCACGGCAATCGGCGGCGACGATATCAGGCGTGTTGACATCGTGACTGCACCACCTAGCGGCCGATAGCGGAACTCCTCTCCTACGAAATAGAAAGTGTTTTTTATTCTAAAAAAGAGGTATTTAGCGAAGATCGGCGACACTAGAAGTCAACTAAGGTGAGTGGGAACAAGTACTTTAAACTTTCTAGAGTCAACGCGATCTCTAAACTAAAAAAGGGGACTCGCACTAGTGATATTAGTAACTTTCTGGGGAAGAATAATTACTTCTGGTAACTCCCCAGAAAGTACTGAAATTTCTTTTGTAACGACACAAAAGTTGCAAAAGAGGAAACAAAGACTATAAAAATAAGTTAACAGAGACAGTAGAATCAATAAATATATATAATATTATTGACAAAAAGCGCTGGGCCGAAGTATACGTGCCACGCATACGTGAATTCAGTCGTTTCCGCGATCGTAACGAACAGTTTAATTAAGCAAATAAGAGACAAATTAAAGTCAACGCAAGGAAATAGTGTACTGTGGAACTGCCGTCATGGAAAGTTCTACAGCATTGCAATACGAACTGAGTGAGGAGGAGGAATATCGTCGGCAGTTTCCGGCGCTAAATACTCTCAAAGAAGGAAAAAAGATGCAGCTAACCGCAGACAAAATCATCAAAGAAGCGGAAGAAACACTTATAAAAGCAAGCAGAAAAGCCCCGAAAAGAAGGGCAGTCTGCAAAAAAGGCAGCAGCGATACGGACGATTCAGCGGAATCCGTAATCGTTAGCAGGAAAACGGGCAGCCAGAAGAAATTTGGCAAAATGTCGCCAAGAATGGCAGACAAATACGAGCACCAGAAAACTGGAGATTCTGTTCGGTAACGAAACTCTAGTAGACTTTCCGTAGCCGAATTGCTTGGACTCGAAACAACTCGAGAAAACTGAGACGAGCCGCACACGTTTCCTCCAAATTGAAGGGAACGATAAAAAAGGATATAAAGGACACAAGCCAGAAACTGGGATGCGATCACTGGCGAACTTGCGCACAGAGCAAGAATGGCGGACATCGACACCGGAAACGAGACCGAGATTTACACCTCCGAACTCAGAAAAGAGAACGCCAAATTACGGGAGCAGGTGAGAATGCTTACAGATAAGGTGAACTCTATTTTAGAGAAACTCTCGGGAGTAATGAACCGAGAGGAGGAAAGGAACAAGAAGGCAACGAAGAAGAACTCCGACGAGGAGAAAACAGCAGAGGATCATCTCTTGAAGAAAATAGAAGATATGATAAACACCAAACTAAGAAGCAATGAGGAGAGATCTCTCAAAGGAAAGAGAGGAAAACCTAAACAGAAACTGATTTTGAGTTATACGAGAAGCATAACCAGCAAGACCGTGACAGAGAGTCGAGATGAGGAAAAAATCCCGACGACAACAAAGCAGAGCAAAAATATAGAAAGTAGCACTGCGAATAGAATCGAAAAAATAAGAGAGGAAGTAAGAAACTCTCCGGCGGCGAAAATGGCCGAAGGAAAAATGCGGCAAGCCATAAAAGCTGCAAAGCAGGCCACTGAGACACCGTAGACGAAAGTTATAGGCAGAAAGGTCAAAACTGCTGAAAAGAAAGCAGCGAAAGAGGTTGTGGCCAAGGAAATCAAAACGACCGAGAAGAAAGCGGTCAAAACACCGAAGTTGGCGAGAGTGCCAAAAAACGGCGGCGGTGGTGCTCACCTTACAAGGTGACAACAACAAGCTAAAAACCTATGCAGAAGTTATGCTCGCTGCTAGGGAGAGGGTAAAAATAGACGAAATCAGCATCACGCAAATAACGCCGAAAGTAGCTAGAACGGGAGGTCTCATCTTGGAGATAACAAGACAGGAGAAGGAAAAAAAAGCTTGCAAGCAAGCTGCAAGAAGCGCTGAACGGGGTCGGAGTACGCGTCTGAACCCCCACGAAGAAAGCAGACGTTCACCTGCACGAGATTGAGGATTCAATCTCATCGGCGGAAATAATCACGACGCTGACAGCGATCGGAGAGTGTGCCGAGAAAGAAGTAAAAGTTGGCCCTCTCAGGAAAACGTACACCGGACTAAATACAGTCTGGGTACAGTGTCCTATCGCAGCTGCGAAGAAAATAACTGACAAAGGAAGGGTGCAGCTGGGATGGACGTTCGTAAGAGTAGAAATACTGGAAGCAAGAAAAAAAACTTGCTTCAGATGCTGGAGCACTGGGCACGTTGCTCAGAAGTGTACTGCTGCAGTGGATCGAAGCAGTCTGTGCTACAGGTACGGAAAACCCGAGCAGTGAATGCCGTGCTGAAAAAGCAAACTGCGCGGTTTGTAGCGCAGCGGGGCGTCCAGCGGGACACAAAGCGGGCAGTAAAGCCTGCTTTACACCGGTAAAAACCGCCAAGGAGACGGAAAACAAAGCTGGTAATAAAACGGAAACCAGTAAAAAGAGCAGCGGTGACAACAAGATCACCAAATATTTTAGAAAGGAAATAAAAGAGTTGCTTAAAGACGACGCTGTCCCGACAACTAGCAAGGGAATGAGTGGCGGCAAAAGAATAGAGCACTCCATCGTTGGAATGGCGGTGGAAAACAGGTTTGCCGCCCTAGATATCGAAGGAGATTCAAATGAAAATGAATCTAGTCTGGAGGAGGCGATGGACACAACTTAAAATTCACCCCGCTGCGTCAAATACTACAAGTGAATTTGTACAATGCTGCCAAAGCACAGGACTTAGTAGTAAGCGAAATGAAGCGCAGCATGGTGGAACTTGTAGTCATCGCAGAACCGTATCGGATACCATCGAGTCAATATTGGATCGAGGATTCGAACGGAAACAGCTACGCAAATGGAAACAGCTACGTTGCGGTGAACTGGGCGGAATACGTGGTGGTGTTGACTGTTGAGCGATTTCGAGCGTTTATTGGTCAAAATATGGAATGCAATTAAAAACATTCCGAACTGCTCAATATTCGCGCTTGGAGATTTCGAAATGTGGCATTCGAAAAGCACAACAGATCGCGGTCACTCGATGCTGAAGTGGGCGAATGCTGCAAACTTACAGATCCTAAATCGTGGAGCGGAAGCAACGTGCTCGCGATTTCAGGGAGATAGCATAGTAGATATCTCCCTGGGAAATGCTCTTGCAGCGTAAAGAGTGCAAAATTGGGCAGTCGACAACATGGAGAAGCTGAACGACGATTATATGCGGGCTGCTACTTTAGCCGCTACATGGACTCGAGAAAAAGAAGGTCCAGTGAATGTGGACGAGGAAATAGCAGAATTAATGGATTCCGTGACAGCGGTGCGCAACGCTTGCATGCTACGTACAAAACCCAATCTGCAAAAACGACCTGTGTACTGGTGGAACAAAACAATATCGAGAATTCGTGCAAAATGCACGCTAGCGCGCCGCCAGTACAAAATGGAGAAGGGTCGCCGGTCAATAAGAAACGTAGAAAACATCCAGCGGCGCTACGAAAGCTATGAAAACAAGAAAAACGAGCTGCAGTCCGCAATATTTGACTCGAAGGCACGGGCATGGGAGCGATTAATGTCCACCTTGCAAGAGGGTCGGTGGGGGCGTCCATACGAAATGGTAATGGACAAACTAAGACCATGGGCGCCTCCTATATCGGAAACGATGCAACCAGACTTCCTGAAGCGGATTGTTGAGAACCTATTACCACGAGAAAAAAATGGCGCAACCAACAATTCCGCCCTGGCGTCAACAAACGTAAGACATCAGGAACAGGAAGTCTCAGGGGAAGAGATCGCTCGCGCAGTGCAAAAACTTAAAAAAAAGAGCACTGCGCCTGGCCCGGATAAAGTTCCTGGCCGAATATGGCTAGGAATTCTAGGCTTCTTTTGCCGACGGCTGTAGAGGATCTTCACGGAATGCCTGCAAACCGGAAAATTTCTAAGAAAGTGGAAATCTGGCAGAATGCTCCTGCTGAAAAAGCCCGGAAGACCGGAAGAAGATCCGTCTGCTTATCGTCCGATCGTTTTGCTGAATGAGATAGGAAAAATCTTCGAAAGAATAATTCACCGGAGACTCGTTCAGCATCTTACGACGAGAAGACCAGATTTAGCGGATTGGCAGTACGGTTTCAGTGAAGGTCGATCCACAATCGATGCGATCAAAAATGGAAAGTCGATTGCGGAAACAGCCACAGAAAACGGGGGGATTGCTTTGGCGGTATCTCTTGACATAAAGAACGCCTTCAATTCCCTCTCGTAGGCGGCCATACGTGGAGCAATGATGTTCCACGGTTTTCCGGAATACTTACGTATGGTAATAAACAACTACCTGAACGATAAAACCATAACTTGCAATGGGAAAGACAGATACTTTGAGAGAGTGGTCAATCGCGGCTTGCAACTTGTCGCGGAAAAAACAGAAGTTTTACTCTTCATTGACCCGTGTGACAATAAAAGAATTTGCGGAAGGTGCGGCACTACATCTTAGCCGCATTGTGCCAAATCTAGGTGGTCCGAATGCAAATGTCAGACGGTGCGCCCGTATGGAACGAAGTTCTTGTCGCGAGTAAAAAGAACTTGAAAACGGTGCGTAGACCGTGAAGAAAGGTTGTGATAAGAGTAGTAAGAGGATACAGGACGATCTCGTACGATGCAGCAACGGCATTAGCGGGATTGGCGCTGATCGAACTTCTCGCGGAAGAAGATACCTTCGTATATAACAACATGCAAAAAGGAGAAGTCGACGTTACCAGAAAGGAACTTCGAATGTTGGGAAGATGCATCACGATGACAAAGTGGAAGCAAGCCATGAGCACGTCACACGAACCATTAGACGATAAGTTTGCTCCGTCAAAATCTCAAGAGATGGACGGAAAGAAAAAGTGGCGTGCTCACATACAGGATGACACAAGTATTCACCGGGCATGGATGTTTTGCGTCATTTCTGAAGCGGATAGGCAAAGAAAACACGTCATTGTGCCCCCATTGCGAAGAGGAGGACGATAGCGGGCGTCACACGCTACAGCGCTGTCCAGCATGGTAATCGCTGGTGCCACGACGCGCTCTGGTAAGCGAGGTAGGACCAGATTTAATTCTGAGCAGTATCTTTGATAAACTGATGCTAAAACAGAGTTCCTGGCAGGCTGTGGCTTTGTTTTGTGACAAAGTCATGGCTTTGAAGGAAGCTGCCGAGCGCGAAAGAGAGCGGCGCACTTTCTGTCCGGCGTGTCCTGCGCGGTCGGCGTCGTAGACGTCTGCCACGTCCAACCGAACGAGGGGGGGGGGGATGTTGTTTCCTGAAAAGGTACGACAGTTCGGCTTCAAAGATCCTTTCGGGAGGCTGGTCTTCTCCTGCATTGCTACCATGACGCTAGTGACAAGCTCAACGGAGACGCGATCTTCGCGGATCATGCGAAGACGAAGAAGAAGCTTCGCTGAAGACAAAAACAATGATACATACACGGAAGAGTTGCATCGTTGGAAACCACAGATCGAGGAAAGAAGAAAAACCTCAAGAGGAAAGTGGTGAACAATGCGTGTAGTGCGGGCGCGAACAATTTCGTGTGCGTGAGTGCGCGAGGATTTCGTGTGCGTGAATGCGCGAGGTTTTTGTTTGCGGGAGTGCGCATTTCTCATGGTATGATAATGGATAGAAAAAATGCCGAAAATCGAGGTGAAAAAACAAGTCAACATGACAAACATTTGGCTAAATAAGAAGTCGAACTCATCAGTAATCGAAAGCGAGACAAGGTACTGCCAATGGGTAAACGAATGAAAAAAGTAGACACTGCGTGGCCGACAGTTACTAACTACATAATGGACGGTAACTGGTCGACCACAAATGAAGAAGAGGAAAAATAAAAGTAGACGGAGAGTTACCGATACCTGAACGTTTAATAACCAAGATCGGTAACTCAAGAAGATCCATGTAACCAAACGACAGAGAAAAAACAGAAGTTACCGACGCCGGAAGACACTGTAACCGCGGTCGGTAACACACAAAAAAAAGAAATGGACTTTGGAGATGCTCGTCCAAAACACGTAGGCACAAAGGATTCGGGGTTATCTTTTGAGCCCTTGCACTCGTATTGCGAGATGCGGAGATAGACGGGAGATCACGTCTATCTCCCACATGCCTTGGCACATGAAGAACACACACCAGTGCGTGCACTGCCGAGAAGAGGGTCTTTTGAAAACTTTCAGAGACTCTCAGCGCTGGGGGAGGGGGGGGGGGGTGTCTGATGTAACCGATGTTAAGTGCCGGGCCTCCTCCATATATTTGTGCACTATGATAATCACCGTTGGGTTTAAGTCAGTAAGAGTCTGACATAACCACTGTCAAGTAACTGATCAGTTAATCCAAGTCGGGTGAAATCCATGATCATTTCCCAACGAAAAAAAAGGTGTCGAATTTGGAGGCTAGAGAACTGCTGGAGCGGTTACTAGTGGCCCAGTGCCAATAAGTAATTGAATGAACCCAACTGTGCAGGACCGAGGAATGGCTTCCCGGCCACGTGGATTCGAATTAGATGCCCGGGAACTTCTTGGAGCGGCTAATAACAACACAGCGTCAATATATGATTAAGTGAAACCAATTCCAGAGTACCCAGTTACGGTATGTCCGTCCCTATGGATCGAAATAGACCGATGGCGAACTCCTGGGGCAGTTACTAGTGGCCCACACCCAATAAGTAATTAAATGAACCCAAATCTGCATGGCCTAGGTATGGCACCGCCGGCTCTGGGATTCGAATTAGGTGCCCGGGAAACTCTTGAAACGACTAATAACAACACAGCGTCAATAGGTGACAAAATGCAATCCATTCTAGAGGCCCCAATTACGGTATGTCCACTCCTATGTGTCGAATCAGGTTGCTGTAGAATTCCTGCAGCGATTGCTAATGCCCCACAGCCAATAATAAGTTATATGAACGCAACTCTGCAGGGCCTAGGTACGGTATCTCCGGCCATGGGGTTTGAATTATGCGCTCGGGAAACAGAAGGAGCGGATAATAACATCACAGCGCCAACAAGTGTGGTAGGCGAATTGTACGAAATAAGTTTATTTAAACATAAAATGGTATAATACACGGCAATCTCAAGTCTTTACTCCTCACACGGCTCCCTTACGTTGTCACACCCTCTGCACTCTCTCAACTCTTATACCCGACTCTGCACTTCTTCATTCGTTCTCGATACTAATATCATTCATACACTCTCAACCCCCAATCACAGATATTCACATAGACACACACACTTTTATCTCGCACAAAGATCCGGAAAAACTCTGCTCTCGTTCCTCGAAACCATTCGCTCTTCTAAGATTCAAACTATGACCTAAGTCCCGAACACTCGATATTTATGTTATGCATATCATTCACTCATCGCTCACTCGGTCCAAACATCCGCTCGCATCTGATAATCTCATTCGTACGTGCCCATCACCCAAACGCGCACCCCACACAAGTGATTAAATGAAACCAATTCATGAGGGCCCAGTTACGGTATGTCCGCTCCTATGTGTCGAATCGCGAGCCGCGAGCAGCCGCCAGCATTGTTGCATGGGGACATCCGCCGGTGACCTTCAGCTTGTATGAGCGTCGGCGACTCTGGTGGCACAATACCGTCATCCGCGGGCAGCCGCCAGAACTGATGCACGGCGACATCTGCCGGTGACATTCAGCCAGAAGGCGCTTCGAGAACTCTAGAGTCACAATATCGCAAGCCGTGGAAGCCGCCTACATTGTTGCAAGAGGACATCCGCCGGTGTACTTCAGCATGTCCGCGCCTCGGCTAATCTGCAGACACAACATCGTTAGTCGCGGGCAGTCGCTAACATTGATGCACGGGATAATCTGCCGGTGACCTTCACCATGTCCGCGTTTCAGCTGATCTGGAGACACACCATCTTGAGCTGAGGGCAGTCGCCAACATTGTTGCACGGGGAAATCTGCCGGTGAAATTCAGCAGGTCTGCGCCTCGGATAAACTGGGGACATAATATCGCATGTCGCGGGCTGCCGCGAACATACTTGCACGGAAAAATCTGCCGGTGAAATTCAGCATGTCTGCGCCTCGGATAATCTGGATACATAATATCGCGAGTGGCGGGCAGCCGCCGTAAATTGTGGCACGGGTAAAACTGCCGCTGACCTTCAGCATGTCTGCGCATCGGATAACCCGGAGACATAATATCGCGCTTCGCGGGCTGCCGCCAACATTCTTGCACGGGTAAAACTGCCGGTGGCCTTGAGCATGTATGTGCCTCGGATAATCTTGAGACATAATATCGTGTACCGCGGGCTGCCGCGAACATTGTTGCACGGGTAAAGATGCTGCTGAAATTCAGCCTGTCCGCGTCTCGGATAACCTGGAAACATATTATCGCGTGTCGCGGGCTGCCGCGAACATTGTTGCACGGGGGCATCTGCCGGTGAAATTCAGCCTGTCCGCGTCTCGGCTAATATGGAGACATAATATCGCGAGTGGTGCGCAGCCGCCAAAATTGTTGCACGGGGAAATCTGCCGGTGAAATTCAGCATGCCTGTGCTTTGGATAATATGGAAACATATTATCGCGTGTCGCGGGCTGCCACGAATATTGTTGCACGGGGACATCTGCCGGTGAAATTCAGCCTTTCCGCGCCGCGGCTAATATGGAGACATAATATCGCGAGAGACGGGCAGCACCAACATTTTTGCACGAGGTAATCTGCCTCTGACAATCAGCATGTCCGCGCTTCGGGTAATCTGGAGACATGATATCGCATGTCGCGGGCTGCCGCGAACATCATTGCACGGGGGCATTCACTCTGACCGCGCTTGTGCGACTCTAAAGACACGGTGTCGCGAGTCGTGGGCAGCCCCCAACATTGTTGTACGCAGACATCGGCCTGTAACATTCAGCCGATCCGCTCTTCGGTCATAGCGCTATAATGGTCTCAGAAAAGCTGCAAACAGACAAAGTTAAGGCCGCCGTCGGGTGCCGCCGAACGAACTTCGGTCATTACCCGCCGCGCATCGCTCAACAATGATCTTAGAAACGCGTGAAACGGATAACGTTAATGCCGCCGTCGGGTGCCGCCGAACGAACTTCGGTCATTACCCGCCGCGCATCGCGCAACAATGATCTTAGAAACGCGTGAAACGGATAACGTTAATGCCGCCGTCGGGTGCCGCCGAACGAACTTCGGGCATTACCCGCCGCGCATCGCTCAACAATGATCTTAGAAACGCGTGAAACGGATAACGTTAATGCCGCCGTCGGGTGCCGCCGAACGAACTTCGGTCATTACCCGCCGCGCATCGCGCAACAATGATCTTAGAAACGCGTGAAACGGATAACATTAATGCCGCCGTCGGGTGCCGCCGAACGAACTTCGGTCATTACCAACAGCGCATCGCGCAACAATGATCTTAGAAACGCGTGAAACGGATAACGTTAATGCCGCCGTCGGGTGCCGCCGAACGAACTACGGTCATTGCCCGCCGCGCATCGCGCATCAATGATCTTAGAAACGCGAGAAACGGATAATGTTAATGCCGCCGTCGAGTGCCGCCGAACGAACTTCGGTCATTACCAACAGCGCATCGCGCAACAATGATCTTACAAACGCGTGAAACGGATAACGTTAATGCCGCCGTCGGGTGCCGCCGAACGAACTTCGGTCATTACCAACAGCGCATCGCGCAACAATGATCTTAGAAACGCGTGAAACGGATAACGTTAATGCCGCCGTCGGGTGCCGCCGAACGAACTTCGGTCATTACCCGCCGCGCATCGCTCAACAATGATCTTAGAAACGCGTGAAACGGATAACGTTAATGCCGCCGTCAGGTGCCGCCGAACGAACTTCGGTCATTACTCTTCGCGCATCGCGCAACAATGATCTTAGAAACGGGTGAAACGGATAACATTAATGCCGTCGTCGGGTGCCGCCGAACGAACTTCGGCCATTTCCAACAGCGCATCGCGCAACAATGATGCTAGAAACGCCTGAAACGAACAACGTTAATGCCGTCGTCGGGTGCCGCCGAACGAACTTCGGTCATTACCCGCCGCGCATCGCGCAACAATGATCTTAGAATCGCGTGAAACGGATAACGTTAATGCCGCCGTCGGGTGCCGCCGAACGAACTTCGGTCATTACCCGCCGCGCATCGCGCAACAATGATCTTAGAAACGCGTGAAACGGATAACGTTAATGCCGCCGTCGGGTGCCGCCGAACGAACTTCAGTCATTACCCGCCGCGCATCGCGCAACAATGATCTTAGAAACGCGTGAAACGGATAACGTTAATGCCGCCGTCGGGTGCCGCCGAACGAACTACGGTCATTGCCAACAGCGCATCGCGCAACAATGATCTTAGAAACGCGTGAAACGGATAACGTTAATGCCGCCGTCGGGTGCCGCCGAACGAACTACGGTCATTGCCCGCCGCGCATCGCGCATCAATGATCTTAGAAACGCGAGAAACGGATAACGTTAATGCCGCCGTCGACTGCCGCCGAACGAACTTCGGTCATTACCCTTCGCGCATCGCGCAACAATGACCTTAGAAACGCGTGAAACGGATAACGTTAATGCCGCCGTCGAGTGCCGCCGAACGAACTTCGGTCATTACCCGCCGCGCATCGCGCAACAATGATCTTAGAAACGCGTGAAACGGATAACGTTAATGCCGCCGTCGGGTGCCGCCGAACGAACTACGGTCATTACCAACAGCGCATCGCGCAACAATGATGCTAGAAACGCCTGAAACGAACAACGTTAATGCCGTCGTCGGGTGCCGCCGAACGAACTTCGGTCATTACCCGCCGCGCATCGCGCAACAATGATCTTAGAATCGCGTGAAACGGATAACGTTAATGCCGCCGTCGGGTGCCGCCGAACGAACTTCGGTCATTACCCGCCGCGCATCGCGCAACAATGATCTTAGAAACGCGTGAAACGGATAACGTTAATGCCGCCGTCGGGTGCCGCCGAACGAACTTCAGTCATTACCCGCCGCGCATCGCGCAACAATGATCTTAGAAACGCGTGAAACGGATAACGTTAATGCCGCCGTCGGGTGCCGCCGAACGAACTACGGTCATTGCCAACAGCGCATCGCGCAACAATGATCTTAGAAACGCGTGAAACGGATAACGTTAATGCCGCCGTCGGGTGCCGCCGAACGAACTACGGTCATTACCAACAGCGCATCGCGCAACAATGATCTTAGAAACGCGTGAAACGGATAACGTTAATGCCGCCGTCGGGTGCCGCCGAACGAACTTCGGTCATTACCCGCCGCGCATCGCTCAACAATGATCTTAGAAACGCGTGAAACGGATAACGTTAATGCCGCCGTCGGGTGCCGCCGAACGAACTTCGGTCATTACCCGCCGCGCATCGCGCAACAATGATCTTAGAAACGCGTGAAACGGATAACGTTAATGCCGCCGTCGGGTGCCGCCGAACGAACTTCGGTCATTACCCGCCGCGCATCGCGCAACAATGACCTTAGAAACGCGTGAAACGGATAACGTTAATGCCGCCGTCGGGTGCCGCCGAACGAACTTCGGTCATTACCAACAGCGCATGGCGCAACAATGATCTTAGAAACGCGTGAAACGGATAACGTTAATGCCGCCGTCGGGTGCCGCCGAACGAACTTCGGTCATTACCAACAGCGCATCGCGCAACAATGATCTTCGAAACGCATGAAACGGATAACGTTAATGCCGCCGTCGGGTGCCGCCGAACGAACTTCGGTCATTACCAACAGCGCATCGCGCAACAATGATCTTAGAAACGGGTGAAACGGATAACATTAATGCCGTCGTCGGGTGCCGCCGAACGAACTTCGGCCATTTCCAACAGCGCATCGCGCAACAATGATGCTAGAAACGCCTGAAACGAACAACGTTAATGCCGTCGTCGGGTGCCGCCGAACGAACTTCGGTCATTACCCGCCGCGCATCGCGCAACAATGATCTTAGAATCGCGTGAAACGGATAACGTTAATGCCGCCGTCGGGTGCCGCCGAACGAACTTCGGTCATTACCCGCCGCGCATCGCGCAACAATGATCTTAGAAACGCGTGAAACGGATAACGTTAATGCCGCCGTCGGGTGCCGCCGAACGAACTTCGGTCATTACCCGCCGCACATCGCGCATCAATGATCTTAGAAACACGAGAAGCGGATAACGTTAATGCCGCCGTCGAGTGCCGCCGAACGAACTTCGGTCATTACCCTTCGCGCATCGCGCAACAATGACCTTAGAAACGCGTGAAACGGATAACGTTAATGCCGCCGTCGGGTGCCGCCGAACGAACTTCGGTCATTACCCGCCGCGCATCGCGCAACAATGATCTTAGAAACGCGTGAAACGGATAACGTTAATGCCGCCGTCGGGTGCCGCCGAACGAACTTCGGTCATTACCCGCCGCGCATCGCGCAACAATGATCTTAGAAACGCGTGAAACGGATAACGTTAATGCCGCCGTCGGGTGCCGCCGAACGAACTTCGGTCATTACCCGTCGCGCATTGCGCAACAATGATCTTCGAAACGCGTGAAACGGATAACGTTAATGCCGCCGTCGGGTGCCGCCGAACGAACTTCGGTCATTACCCGCCGCGCATCGCGCAACTATGATCATAGAAACGCTGCAAACGAACAACGTTAATGCCGCCGTCGGGTGCCGCCGAACGAACTTCGGTCATTACCCTTCGCGCATCGCGCAACAATGATCTTAGAAACGGGTGAAACGGATAACATTAATGCCGTCGTCGGGTGCCGCCGAACGAACTTCGGCCATTTCCAACAGCGCATCGCGCAACAATGATGCTAGAAACGCCTGAAACGAACAACGTTAATGCCGTCGTCGGGTGCCGCCGAACGAACTTCGGTCATTACCCGCCGCGCATCGCGCAACAATGATCTTAGAATCGCGTGAAACGGATAACGTTAATGCCGCCGTCGGGTGCCGCCGAACGAACTTCAGTCATTACCCGCCGCGCATCGCGCAACAATGATCTTAGAAACGCGTGAAACGGATAACGTTAATGCCGCCGTCGGGTGCCGCCGAACGAACTACGGTCATTGCCAACAGCGCATCGCGCAACAATGATCTTAGAAACGCGTGAAACGGATAACGTTAATGCCGCCGTCGGGTGCCGCCGAACGAACTACGGTCATTGTCCGCCGCGCATCGCGCATCAATGATCTTAGAAACGCCAGAAACGGATAACGTTAATGCCGCCGTCGACTGCCGCCGAACGAACTTCGGTCATTACCCTTCGCGCATCGCGCAACAATGACCTTAGAAACGCGTGAAACGGATAACGTTAATGCCGCCGTCGGGTGCCGCCGAACGAACTTCGGTCATTACCCGCCGCGCATCGCGCATCAATGATCTTAGAAACGCGAGAAGCGGATAACGTTAATGCCGCCGTCGAGTGCCGCCGAACGAACTTCGGTCATTACCCTTCGCGCATCGCGCAACAATGACCTTAGAAACGCGTGAAACGGATAACGTTAATGCCGGCGTCGGGTGCCGCCGAACGAACTTCGGTCATTACCCGCCGCGCATCGCGCAACAATGATATTAGAAACGCGTGAAACGGATAACGTTAATGCCGCCTTCGGGTGCCGCCGAACGAACTACGGTCATTACCAACAGCGCATCGCGCAACAATGATCTTAGAAACGCGTGAAACGGATAACGTTAATGCCGCCGTCGGGTGCCGCCGAACGAACTTCGGTCATTACCCGCCGCGCATCGCTCAACAATGATCTTAGAAACGCGTGAAACGGATAACGTTAATGCCGCCGTCGGGTGCCGCCGAACGAACTTCGGTCATTACCCGCCGCGCATCGCTCAACAATGATCTTAGAAACGCGTGAAACGGATAACGTTAATGCCGCCGTCGACTGCCGCCGAACGAACTTCGGTCATTACCCTTCGCGCATCGCGCAACAATGACCTTAGAAACGCGTGAAACGGATAACGTTAATGCCGCCGTCGGGTGCCGCCGAACGAACTTCGGTCATTACCCTTCGCGCATCGCGCAACAATGATCTTAGAAACGCGTGAAACGGATAACGATAATGCCGCCGTCGGGTGCCGCCGAACGAACTTCGGTCATTACCCGCCGCGCATCGCGCAACAATGATCTTAGAAACGCGAGAAACGGATAACGTTAATGCCGCCGTCGACTGCCGCCGAACGAACTTCTGTCATTACCAACAGCGCATGGCGCAACAATGATCTTAGAAACGCGTGAAACGGATAACGTTAATGCCGCCGTCGGGTGCCGCCGAACGAACTTCGGTCATTACCAACAGCGCATCGCGCAACAATGATCTTCGAAACGCGTGAAACGGATAACGTTAATGCCGCCGTCGACTGCCGCCGAACGAACTTCGGTCATTACCCTTCGCGCATCGCGCAACAATGACCTTAGAAACGCGTGAAACGGATAACGTTAATGCCGCCGTCGGGTGCCGCCGAACGAACTTCGGTCATTACCCGCCGCGCATCGCGCATCAATGATCTTAGAAACGCGAGAAGCGGATAACGTTAATGCCGCCGTCGAGTGCCGCCGAACGAACTTCGGTCATTACCCTTCGCGCATCGCGCAACAATGACCTTAGAAACGCGTGAAACGGATAACGTTAATGCCGCCGTCGGGTGCCGCCGAACGAACTTCGGTCATTACCCGCCGCGCATCGCGCAACAATGATATTAGAAACGCGTGAAACGGATAACGTTAATGCCGCCTTCGGGTGCCGCCGAACGAACTACGGTCATTACCAACAGCGCATCGCGCAACAATGATCTTAGAAACGCGTGAAACGGATAACGTTAATGCCGCCGTCGGGTGCCGCCGAACGAACTTCGGTCATTACCCGCCGCGCATCGCTCAACAATGATCTTAGAAACGCGTGAAACGGATAACGTTAATGCCGCCGTCGACTGCCGCCGAACGAACTTCGGTCATTACCCTTCGCGCATCGCGCAACAATGACCTTAGAAACGCGTGAAACGGATAACGTTAATGCCGCCGTCGGGTGCCGCCGAACGAACTTCGGTCATTACCCGCCGCGCATCGCGCAACAATGATATTAGAAACGCGTGAAACGGATAACGTTAAAGCCGCCGTCGGGTGCCGCCGAACGAACTACGGTCATTACCAACAGCGCATCGCGCAACAATGATCTTAGAAACGCGTGAAACGGATAACGTTAATGCCGCCGTCGGGTGCCGCCGAACGAACTTCGGTCATTACCAACAGTGCATCGCGCAACAATGATCTTAGAAACGCGTGAAACGGATAACGTTAATGCCGCCGTCGGGTGCCGCCGAACGAACTTCGGTCATTACCCTTCGCGCATCGCGCAACAATGACCTTAGAAACGCGTGAAACGGATAACGTTAATGCCGCCGTCGGGTGCCGCCGGACGAACTTCGGTCATTACCAACAGCGCATGGCGCAACAATGATCTTAGAAACGCGTGAAACGGATAACGTTAATGCCGCCGTCGGGTGCCGCCGAACGAACTTCGGTCATTACCCGCCGCGCATCGCGCAACAATGATCTTAGAAACGCGTGAAACGGATAACGTTAATGCCGCCGTCGGGTGCCGCCGAACGAACTTCGGTCATTACCCGTCGCGCATTGCGCAACAATGATCTTCGAAACGCGTGAAACGGATAACGTTAATGCCGCCGTCGGGTGCCGCCGAACGAACTTCGGTCATTACCCGCCGCGCATCGCGCAACTATGATCATAGAAACGCTGCAAACGAACAACGTTAATGCCGCCGTCGGGTGCCGCCGAACGAACTTCGGTCATTACCCTTCGCGCATCGCGCAACAATGATCTTAGAAACGGGTGAAACGGATAACATTAATGCCGTCGTCGGGTGCCGCCGAACGAACTTCGGCCATTTCCAACAGCGCATCGCGCAACAATGATGCTAGAAACGCCTGAAACGAACAACGTTAATGCCGTCGTCGGGTGCCGCCGAACGAACTTCGGTCATTACCCGCCGCGCATCGCGCAACAATGATCTTAGAATCGCGTGAAACGGATAACGTTAATGCCGCCGTCGGGTGCCGCCGAACGAACTTCAGTCATTACCCGCCGCGCATCGCGCAACAATGATCTTAGAAACGCGTGAAACGGATAACGTTAATGCCGCCGTCGGGTGCCGCCGAACGAACTACGGTCATTGCCAACAGCGCATCGCGCAACAATGATCTTAGAAACGCGTGAAACGGATAACGTTAATGCCGCCGTCGGGTGCCGCCGAACGAACTACGGTCATTGTCCGCCGCGCATCGCGCATCAATGATCTTAGAAACGCCAGAAACGGATAACGTTAATGCCGCCGTCGACTGCCGCCGAACGAACTTCGGTCATTACCCTTCGCGCATCGCGCAACAATGACCTTAGAAACGCGTGAAACGGATAACGTTAATGCCGCCGTCGGGTGCCGCCGAACGAACTTCGGTCATTACCCGCCGCGCATCGCGCATCAATGATCTTAGAAACGCGAGAAGCGGATAACGTTAATGCCGCCGTCGAGTGCCGCCGAACGAACTTCGGTCATTACCCTTCGCGCATCGCGCAACAATGACCTTAGAAACGCGTGAAACGGATAACGTTAATGCCGCCTTCGGGTGCCGCCGAACGAACTACGGTCATTACCAACAGCGCATCGCGCAACAATGATCTTAGAAACGCGTGAAACGGATAACGTTAATGCCGCCGTCGGGTGCCGCCGAACGAACTTCGGTCATTACCCGCCGCGCATCGCTCAACAATGATCTTAGAAACGCGTGAAACGGATAACGTTAATGCCGCCGTCGACTGCCGCCGAACGAACTTCGGTCATTACCCTTCGCGCATCGCGCAACAATGACCTTAGAAACGCGTGAAACGGATAACGTTAATGCCGCCGTCGGGTGCCGCCGAACGAACTTCGGTCATTACCCGCCGCGCATCGCGCAACAATGATATTAGAAACGCGTGAAACGGATAACGTTAAAGCCGCCGTCGGGTGCCGCCGAACGAACTACGGTCATTACCAACAGCGCATCGCGCAACAATGATCTTAGAAACGCGTGAAACGGATAACGTTAATGCCGCCGTCGGGTGCCGCCGAACGAACTTCGGTCATTACCAACAGTGCATCGCGCAACAATGATCTTAGAAACGCGTGAAACGGATAACGTTAATGCCGCCGTCGGGTGCCGCCGAACGAACTTCGGTCATTACCCTTCGCGCATCGCGCAACAATGACCTTAGAAACGCGTGAAACGGATAACGTTAATGCCGCCGTCGGGTGCCGCCGGACGAACTTCGGTCATTACCAACAGCGCATGGCGCAACAATGATCTTAGAAACGCGTGAAACGGATAACGTTAATGCCGCCGTCGGGTGCCGCCGAACGAACTTCGGTCATTACCCGCCGCGCATCGCGCAACAATGATCTTAGAAACGCGTGAAACGGATAACGTTAATGCTGCCGTCGGGTGCCGCCGAACGAACTTCGGTCATTACCCGTCGCGCATTGCGCAACAATGATCTTCGAAACGCGTGAAACGGATAACGTTAATGCCGCCGTCGGGTGCCGCCGAACGAACTTCGGTCATTACCCGCCGCGCATCGCGCAACTATGATCATAGAAACGCTGCAAACGAACAACGTTAATGCCGCCGTCGGGTGCCGCCGAACGAACTTCGGTCATTACCCTTCGCGCATCGCGCAACAATGATCTTAGAAACGGGTGAAACGGATAACATTAATGCCGTCGTCGGGTGCCGCCGAACGAACTTCGGCCATTTCCAACAGCGCATCGCGCAACAATGATGCTAGAAACGCCTGAAACGAACAACGTTAATGCCGTCGTCGGGTGCCGCCGAACGAACTTCGGTCATTACCCGCCGCGCATCGCGCAACAATGATCTTAGAATCGCGTGAAACGGATAACGTTAATGCCGCCGTCGGGTGCCGCCGAACGAACTTCAGTCATTACCCGCCGCGCATCGCGCAACAATGATCTTAGAAACGCGTGAAACGGATAACGTTAATGCCGCCGTCGGGTGCCGCCGAACGAACTACGGTCATTGCCAACAGCGCATCGCGCAACAATGATCTTAGAAACGCGTGAAACGGATAACGTTAATGCCGCCGTCGGGTGCCGCCGAACGAACTACGGTCATTGTCCGCCGCGCATCGCGCATCAATGATCTTAGAAACGCCAGAAACGGATAACGTTAATGCCGCCGTCGACTGCCGCCGAACGAACTTCGGTCATTACCCTTCGCGCATCGCGCAACAATGACCTTAGAAACGCGTGAAACGGATAACGTTAATGCCGCCGTCGGGTGCCGCCGAACGAACTTCGGTCATTACCCGCCGCGCATCGCGCATCAATGATCTTAGAAACGCGAGAAGCGGATAACGTTAATGCCGCCGTCGAGTGCCGCCGAACGAACTTCGGTCATTACCCTTCGCGCATCGCGCAACAATGACCTTAGAAACGCGTGAAACGGATAACGTTAATGCCGGCGTCGGGTGCCGCCGAACGAACTTCGGTCATTACCCGCCGCGCATCGCGCAACAATGATATTAGAAACGCGTGAAACGGATAACGTTAATGCCGCCTTCGGGTGCCGCCGAACGAACTACGGTCATTACCAACAGCGCATCGCGCAACAATGATCTTAGAAACGCGTGAAACGGATAACGTTAATGCCGCCGTCGGGTGCCGCCGAACGAACTTCGGTCATTACCCGCCGCGCATCGCTCAACAATGATCTTAGAAACGCGTGAAACGGATAACGTTAATGCCGCCGTCGGGTGCCGCCGAACGAACTTCGGTCATTACCCGCCGCGCATCGCTCAACAATGATCTTAGAAACGCGTGAAACGGATAACGTTAATGCCGCCGTCGACTGCCGCCGAACGAACTTCGGTCATTACCCTTCGCGCATCGCGCAACAATGACCTTAGAAACGCGTGAAACGGATAACGTTAATGCCGCCGTCGGGTGCCGCCGAACGAACTTCGGTCATTACCCTTCGCGCATCGCGCAACAATGATCTTAGAAACGCGTGAAACGGATAACGATAATGCCGCCGTCGGGTGCCGCCGAACGAACTTCGGTCATTACCCGCCGCGCATCGCGCAACAATGATCTTAGAAACGCGAGAAACGGATAACGTTAATGCCGCCGTCGACTGCCGCCGAACGAACTTCGGTCATTACCAACAGCGCATGGCGCAACAATGATCTTAGAAACGCGTGAAACGGATAACGTTAATGCCGCCGTCGGGTGCCGCCGAACGAACTTCGGTCATTACCAACAGCGCATCGCGCAACAATGATCTTCGAAACGCGTGAAACGGATAACGTTAATGCCGCCGTCGACTGCCGCCGAACGAACTTCGGTCATTACCCTTCGCGCATCGCGCAACAATGACCTTAGAAACGCGTGAAACGGATAACGTTAATGCCGCCGTCGGGTGCCGCCGAACGAACTTCGGTCATTACCCGCCGCGCATCGCGCATCAATGATCTTAGAAACGCGAGAAGCGGATAACGTTAATGCCGCCGTCGAGTGCCGTCGAACGAACTTCGGTCATTACCCTTCGCGCATCGCGCAACAATGACCTTAGAAACGCGTGAAACGGATAACGTTAATGCCGCCGTCGGGTGCCGCCGAACGAACTTCGGTCATTACCCGCCGCGCATCGCGCAACAATGATATTAGAAACGCGTGAAACGGATAACGTTAATGCCGCCTTCGGGTGCCGCCGAACGAACTACGGTCATTACCAACAGCGCATCGCGCAACAATGATCTTAGAAACGCGTGAAACGGATAACGTTAATGCCGCCGTCGGGTGCCGCCGAACGAACTTCGGTCATTACCCGCCGCGCATCGCTCAACAATGATCTTAGAAACGCGTGAAACGGATAACGTTAATGCCGCCGTCGGGTGCCGCCGAACGAACTACGGTCATTGTCCGCCGCGCATCGCGCATCAATGATCTTAGAAACGCGAGAAACGGATAACGTTAATGCCGCCGTCGACTGCCGCCGAACGAACTTCGGTCATTACCCTTCGCGCATCGCGCAACAATGACCTTAGAAACGCGTGAAACGGATAACGTTAATGCCGCCGTCGGGTGCCGCCGAACGAACTTCGGTCATTACCCGCCGCGCATCGCGCATCAATGATCTTAGAAACGCGAGAAGCGGATAACGTTAATGCCGCCGTCGAGTGCCGCCGAACGAACTTCGGTCATTACCCTTCGCGCATCGCGCAACAATGACCTTAGAAACGCGTGAAACGGATAACGTTAATGCCGCCGTCGGGTGCCGCCGAACGAACTTCGGTCATTACCCGCCGCGCATCGCGCAACAATGATATTAGAAACGCGTGAAACGGATAACGTTAATGCCGCCTTCGGGTGCCGCCGAACGAACTACGGTCATTACCAACAGCGCATCGCGCAACAATGATCTTAGAAACGCGTGAAACGGATAACGTTAATGCCGCCGTCGGGTGCCGCCGAACGAACTTCGGTCATTACCCGCCGCGCATCGCTCAACAATGATCTTAGAAACGCGTGAAACGGATAACGTTAATGCCGCCGTCGACTGCCGCCGAACGAACTTCGGTCATTACCCTTCGCGCATCGCGCAACAATGACCTTAGAAACGCGTGAAACGGATAACGTTAATGCCGCCGTCGGGTGCCGCCGAACGAACTTCGGTCATTACCCGCCGCGCATCGCGCAACAATGATATTAGAAACGCGTGAAACGGATAACGTTAAAGCCGCCGTCGGGTGCCGCCGAACGAACTACGGTCATTACCAACAGCGCATCGCGCAACAATGATCTTAGAAACGCGTGAAACGGATAACGTTAATGCCGCCGTCGGGTGCCGCCGAACGAACTTCGGTCATTACCAACAGTGCATCGCGCAACAATGATCTTAGAAACGCGTGAAACGGATAACGTTAATGCCGCCGTCGGGTGCCGCCGAACGAACTTCGGTCATTACCCTTCGCGCATCGCGCAACAATGACCTTAGAAACGCGTGAAACGGATAACGTTAATGCCGCCGTCGGGTGCCGCCGGACGAACTTCGGTCATTACCAACAGCGCATGGCGCAACAATGATCTTAGAAACGCGTGAAACGGATAACGTTAATGCCGCCGTCGGGTGCCGCCGAACGAACTTCGGTCATTACCCGCCGCGCATCGCGCAACAATGATCTTAGAAACGCGTGAAACGGATAACGTTAATGCCGCCGTCGGGTGCCGCCGAACGAACTTCGGTCATTACCCGTCGCGCATTGCGCAACAATGATCTTCGAAACGCGTGAAACGGATAACGTTAATGCCGCCGTCGGGTGCCGCCGAACGAACTTCGGTCATTACCCGCCGCGCATCGCGCAACTATGATCATAGAAACGCTGCAAACGAACAACGTTAATGCCGCCGTCGGGTGCCGCCGAACGAACTTCGGTCATTACCCTTCGCGCATCGCGCAACAATGATCTTAGAAACGGGTGAAACGGATAACATTAATGCCGTCGTCGGGTGCCGCCGAACGAACTTCGGCCATTTCCAACAGCGCATCGCGCAACAATGATGCTAGAAACGCCTGAAACGAACAACGTTAATGCCGTCGTCGGGTGCCGCCGAACGAACTTCGGTCATTACCCGCCGCGCATCGCGCAACAATGATCTTAGAATCGCGTGAAACGGATAACGTTAATGCCGCCGTCGGGTGCCGCCGAACGAACTTCAGTCATTACCCGCCGCGCATCGCGCAACAATGATCTTAGAAACGCGTGAAACGGATAACGTTAATGCCGCCGTCGGGTGCCGCCGAACGAACTACGGTCATTGCCAACAGCGCATCGCGCAACAATGATCTTAGAAACGCGTGAAACGGATAACGTTAATGCCGCCGTCGGGTGCCGCCGAACGAACTACGGTCATTGTCCGCCGCGCATCGCGCATCAATGATCTTAGAAACGCCAGAAACGGATAACGTTAATGCCGCCGTCGACTGCCGCCGAACGAACTTCGGTCATTACCCTTCGCGCATCGCGCAACAATGACCTTAGAAACGCGTGAAACGGATAACGTTAATGCCGCCGTCGGGTGCCGCCGAACGAACTTCGGTCATTACCCGCCGCGCATCGCGCATCAATGATCTTAGAAACGCGAGAAGCGGATAACGTTAATGCCGCCGTCGAGTGCCGCCGAACGAACTTCGGTCATTACCCTTCGCGCATCGCGCAACAATGACCTTAGAAACGCGTGAAACGGATAACGTTAATGCCGGCGTCGGGTGCCGCCGAACGAACTTCGGTCATTACCCGCCGCGCATCGCGCAACAATGATATTAGAAACGCGTGAAACGGATAACGTTAATGCCGCCTTCGGGTGCCGCCGAACGAACTACGGTCATTACCAACAGCGCATCGCGCAACAATGATCTTAGAAACGCGTGAAACGGATAACGTTAATGCCGCCGTCGGGTGCCGCCGAACGAACTTCGGTCATTACCCGCCGCGCATCGCTCAACAATGATCTTAGAAACGCGTGAAACGGATAACGTTAATGCCGCCGTCGGGTGCCGCCGAACGAACTTCGGTCATTACCCGCCGCGCATCGCTCAACAATGATCTTAGAAACGCGTGAAACGGATAACGTTAATGCCGCCGTCGACTGCCGCCGAACGAACTTCGGTCATTACCCTTCGCGCATCGCGCAACAATGACCTTAGAAACGCGTGAAACGGATAACGTTAATGCCGCCGTCGGGTGCCGCCGAACGAACTTCGGTCATTACCCTTCGCGCATCGCGCAACAATGATCTTAGAAACGCGTGAAACGGATAACGATAATGCCGCCGTCGGGTGCCGCCGAACGAACTTCGGTCATTACCCGCCGCGCATCGCGCAACAATGATCTTAGAAACGCGAGAAACGGATAACGTTAATGCCGCCGTCGACTGCCGCCGAACGAACTTCTGTCATTACCAACAGCGCATGGCGCAACAATGATCTTAGAAACGCGTGAAACGGATAACGTTAATGCCGCCGTCGGGTGCCGCCGAACGAACTTCGGTCATTACCAACAGCGCATCGCGCAACAATGATCTTCGAAACGCGTGAAACGGATAACGTTAATGCCGCCGTCGACTGCCGCCGAACGAACTTCGGTCATTACCCTTCGCGCATCGCGCAACAATGACCTTAGAAACGCGTGAAACGGATAACGTTAATGCCGCCGTCGGGTGCCGCCGAACGAACTTCGGTCATTACCCGCCGCGCATCGCGCATCAATGATCTTAGAAACGCGAGAAGCGGATAACGTTAATGCCGCCGTCGAGTGCCGCCGAACGAACTTCGGTCATTACCCTTCGCGCATCGCGCAACAATGACCTTAGAAACGCGTGAAACGGATAACGTTAATGCCGCCGTCGGGTGCCGCCGAACGAACTTCGGTCATTACCCGCCGCGCATCGCGCAACAATGATATTAGAAACGCGTGAAACGGATAACGTTAATGCCGCCTTCGGGTGCCGCCGAACGAACTACGGTCATTACCAACAGCGCATCGCGCAACAATGATCTTAGAAACGCGTGAAACGGATAACGTTAATGCCGCCGTCGGGTGCCGCCGAACGAACTTCGGTCATTACCCGCCGCGCATCGCTCAACAATGATCTTAGAAACGCGTGAAACGGATAACGTTAATGCCGCCGTCGACTGCCGCCGAACGAACTTCGGTCATTACCCTTCGCGCATCGCGCAACAATGACCTTAGAAACGCGTGAAACGGATAACGTTAATGCCGCCGTCGGGTGCCGCCGAACGAACTTCGGTCATTACCCGCCGCGCATCGCGCAACAATGATATTAGAAACGCGTGAAACGGATAACGTTAAAGCCGCCGTCGGGTGCCGCCGAACGAACTACGGTCATTACCAACAGCGCATCGCGCAACAATGATCTTAGAAACGCGTGAAACGGATAACGTTAATGCCGCCGTCGGGTGCCGCCGAACGAACTTCGGTCATTACCAACAGTGCATCGCGCAACAATGATCTTAGAAACGCGTGAAACGGATAACGTTAATGCCGCCGTCGGGTGCCGCCGAACGAACTTCGGTCATTACCCTTCGCGCATCGCGCAACAATGACCTTAGAAACGCGTGAAACGGATAACGTTAATGCCGCCGTCGGGTGCCGCCGGACGAACTTCGGTCATTACCAACAGCGCATGGCGCAACAATGATCTTAGAAACGCATGAAACGGATAACGTTAATGCCGCCGTCGGGTGCCGCCGAACGAACTTCGGTCATTACCCGCCGCGCATCGCGCAACAATGATCTTAGAAACGCGTGAAACGGATAACGTTAATGCCGCCGTCGGGTGCCGCCGAACGAACTTCGGTCATTACCCGTCGCGCATTGCGCAACAATGATCTTCGAAACGCGTGAAACGGATAACGTTAATGCCGCCGTCGGGTGCCGCCGAACGAACTTCGGTCATTACCCGCCGCGCATCGCGCAACTATGATCATAGAAACGCTGCAAACGAACAACGTTAATGCCGCCGTCGGGCGCCGCCGAACGAACTTCGGTCATTACCCTTCGCGCATCGCGCAACAATGATCTTAGAAACGGGTGAAACGGATAACATTAATGCCGTCGTCGGGTGCCGCCGAACGAACTTCGGCCATTTCCAACAGCGCATCGCGCAACAATGATGCTAGAAACGCCTGAAACGAACAACGTTAATGCCGTCGTCGGGTGCCGCCGAACGAACTTCGGTCATTACCCGCCGCGCATCGCGCAACAATGATCTTAGAATCGCGTGAAACGGATAACGTTAATGCCGCCGTCGGGTGCCGCCGAACGAACTTCAGTCATTACCCGCCGCGCATCGCGCAACAATGATCTTAGAAACGCGTGAAACGGATAACGTTAATGCCGCCGTCGGGTGCCGCCGAACGAACTACGGTCATTGCCAACAGCGCATCGCGCAACAATGATCTTAGAAACGCGTGAAACGGATAACGTTAATGCCGCCGTCGGGTGCCGCCGAACGAACTACGGTCATTGTCCGCCGCGCATCGCGCATCAATGATCTTAGAAACGCCAGAAACGGATAACGTTAATGCCGCCGTCGACTGCCGCCGAACGAACTTCGGTCATTACCCTTCGCGCATCGCGCAACAATGACCTTAGAAACGCGTGAAACGGATAACGTTAATGCCGCCGTCGGGTGCCGCCGAACGAACTTCGGTCATTACCCGCCGCGCATCGCGCATCAATGATCTTAGAAACGCGAGAAGCGGATAACGTTAATGCCGCCGTCGAGTGCCGCCGAACGAACTTCGGTCATTACCCTTCGCGCATCGCGCAACAATGACCTTAGAAACGCGTGAAACGGATAACGTTAATGCCGCCGTCGGGTGCCGCCGAACGAACTTCGGTCATTACCCGCCGCGCATCGCGCAACAATGATATTAGAAACGCGTGAAACGGATAACGTTAATGCCGCCTTCGGGTGCCGCCGAACGAACTACGGTCATTACCAACAGCGCATCGCGCAACAATGATCTTAGAAACGCGTGAAACGGATAACGTTAATGCCGCCGTCGGGTGCCGCCGAACGAACTTCGGTCATTACCCTTCGCGCATCGCGCAACAATGACCTTAGAAACGCGTGAAACGGATAACGTTAATGCCGCCGTCGGGTGCCGCCGGACGAACTTCGGTCATTACCAACAGCGCATGGCGCAACAATGATCTTAGAAACGCATGAAACGGATAACGTTAATGCCGCCGTCGGGTGCCGCCGAACGAACTTCGGTCATTACCCGCCGCGCATCGCGCAACAATGATCTTAGAAACGCGTGAAACGGATAACGTTAATGCCGCCGTCGGGTGCCGCCGAACGAACTTCGGTCATTACCCGTCGCGCATTGCGCAACAATGATCTTCGAAACGCGTGAAACGGATAACGTTAATGCCGCCGTCGGGTGCCGCCGAACGAACTTCGGTCATTACCCGCCGCGCATCGCGCAACTATGATCATAGAAACGCTGCAAACGAACAACGTTAATGCCGCCGTCGGGCGCCGCCGAACGAACTTCGGTCATTACCCTTCGCGCATCGCGCAACAATGATCTTAGAAACGGGTGAAACGGATAACATTAATGCCGTCGTCGGGTGCCGCCGAACGAACTTCGGCCATTTCCAACAGCGCATCGCGCAACAATGATGCTAGAAACGCCTGAAACGAACAACGTTAATGCCGTCGTCGGGTGCCGCCGAACGAACTTCGGTCATTACCCGCCGCGCATCGCGCAACAATGATCTTAGAATCGCGTGAAACGGATAACGTTAATGCCGCCGTCGGGTGCCGCCGAACGAACTTCAGTCATTACCCGCCGCGCATCGCGCAACAATGATCTTAGAAACGCGTGAAACGGATAACGTTAATGCCGCCGTCGGGTGCCGCCGAACGAACTACGGTCATTGCCAACAGCGCATCGCGCAACAATGATCTTAGAAACGCGTGAAACGGATAACGTTAATGCCGCCGTCGGGTGCCGCCGAACGAACTACGGTCATTGTCCGCCGCGCATCGCGCATCAATGATCTTAGAAACGCCAGAAACGGATAACGTTAATGCCGCCGTCGACTGCCGCCGAACGAACTTCGGTCATTACCCTTCGCGCATCGCGCAACAATGACCTTAGAAACGCGTGAAACGGATAACGTTAATGCCGCCGTCGGGTGCCGCCGAACGAACTTCGGTCATTACCCGCCGCGCATCGCGCATCAATGATCTTAGAAACGCGAGAAGCGGATAACGTTAATGCCGCCGTCGAGTGCCGCCGAACGAACTTCGGTCATTACCCTTCGCGCATCGCGCAACAATGACCTTAGAAACGCGTGAAACGGATAACGTTAATGCCGCCGTCGGGTGCCGCCGAACGAACTTCGGTCATTACCCGCCGCGCATCGCGCAACAATGATATTAGAAACGCGTGAAACGGATAACGTTAATGCCGCCTTCGGGTGCCGCCGAACGAACTACGGTCATTACCAACAGCGCATCGCGCAACAATGATCTTAGAAACGCGTGAAACGGATAACGTTAATGCCGCCTTCGGGTGCCGCCGAACGAACTACGGTCATTACCAACAGCGCATCGCGCAACAATGATCTTAGAAACGCGTGAAACGGATAACGTTAATGCCGCCGTCGGGTGCCGCCGAACGAACTTCGGTCATTACCCGCCGCGCATCGCGCATCAATGATCTTAGAAACGCGAGAAGCGGATAACGTTAATGCCGCCGTCGAGTGCCGCCGAACGAACTTCGGTCATTACCCTTCGCGCATCGCGCAACAATGACCTTAGAAACGCGTGAAACGGATAACGTTAATGCCGCCGTCGGGTGCCGCCGAACGAACTTCGGTCATTACCCGCCGCGCATCGCGCAACAATGATATTAGAAACGCGTGAAACGGATAACGTTAATGCCGCCTTCGGGTGCCGCCGAACGAACTACGGTCATTACCAACAGCGCATCGCGCAACAATGATCTTAGAAACGCGTGAAACGGATAACGTTAATGCCGCCGTCGGGTGCCGCCGAACGAACTTCGGTCATTACCCGCCGCGCATCGCTCAACAATGATCTTAGAAACGCGTGAAACGGATAACGTTAATGCCGCCGTCGACTGCCGCCGAACGAACTTCGGTCATTACCCTTCGCGCATCGCGCAACAATGACCTTAGAAACGCGTGAAACGGATAACGTTAATGCCGCCGTCGGGTGCCGCCGAACGAACTTCGGTCATTACCCGCCGCGCATCGCGCAACAATGATATTAGAAACGCGTGAAACGGATAACGTTAAAGCCGCCGTCGGGTGCCGCCGAACGAACTACGGTCATTACCAACAGCGCATCGCGCAACAATGATCTTAGAAACGCGTGAAACGGATAACGTTAATGCCGCCGTCGGGTGCCGCCGAACGAACTTCGGTCATTACCAACAGTGCATCGCGCAACAATGATCTTAGAAACGCGTGAAACGGATAACGTTAATGCCGCCGTCGGGTGCCGCCGAACGAACTTCGGTCATTACCCTTCGCGCATCGCGCAACAATGACCTTAGAAACGCGTGAAACGGATAACGTTAATGCCGCCGTCGGGTGCCGCCGGACGAACTTCGGTCATTACCAACAGCGCATGGCGCAACAATGATCTTAGAAACGCGTGAAACGGATAACGTTAATGCCGCCGTCGGGTGCCGCCGAACGAACTTCGGTCATTACCCGCCGCGCATCGCGCAACAATGATCTTAGAAACGCGTGAAACGGATAACGTTAATGCCGCCGTCGGGTGCCGCCGAACGAACTTCGGTCATTACCCGTCGCGCATTGCGCAACAATGATCTTCGAAACGCGTGAAACGGATAACGTTAATGCCGCCGTCGGGTGCCGCCGAACGAACTTCGGTCATTACCCGCCGCGCATCGCGCAACTATGATCATAGAAACGCTGCAAACGAACAACGTTAATGCCGCCGTCGGGTGCCGCCGAACGAACTTCGGTCATTACCCTTCGCGCATCGCGCAACAATGATCTTAGAAACGGGTGAAACGGATAACATTAATGCCGTCGTCGGGTGCCGCCGAACGAACTTCGGCCATTTCCAACAGCGCATCGCGCAACAATGATGCTAGAAACGCCTGAAACGAACAACGTTAATGCCGTCGTCGGGTGCCGCCGAACGAACTTCGGTCATTACCCGCCGCGCATCGCGCAACAATGATCTTAGAATCGCGTGAAACGGATAACGTTAATGCCGCCGTCGGGTGCCGCCGAACGAACTTCAGTCATTACCCGCCGCGCATCGCGCAACAATGATCTTAGAAACGCGTGAAACGGATAACGTTAATGCCGCCGTCGGGTGCCGCCGAACGAACTACGGTCATTGCCAACAGCGCATCGCGCAACAATGATCTTAGAAACGCGTGAAACGGATAACGTTAATGCCGCCGTCGGGTGCCGCCGAACGAACTACGGTCATTGTCCGCCGCGCATCGCGCATCAATGATCTTAGAAACGCCAGAAACGGATAACGTTAATGCCGCCGTCGACTGCCGCCGAACGAACTTCGGTCATTACCCTTCGCGCATCGCGCAACAATGACCTTAGAAACGCGTGAAACGGATAACGTTAATGCCGCCGTCGGGTGCCGCCGAACGAACTTCGGTCATTACCCGCCGCGCATCGCGCATCAATGATCTTAGAAACGCGAGAAGCGGATAACGTTAATGCCGCCGTCGAGTGCCGCCGAACGAACTTCGGTCATTACCCTTCGCGCATCGCGCAACAATGACCTTAGAAACGCGTGAAACGGATAACGTTAATGCCGGCGTCGGGTGCCGCCGAACGAACTTCGGTCATTACCCGCCGCGCATCGCGCAACAATGATATTAGAAACGCGTGAAACGGATAACGTTAATGCCGCCTTCGGGTGCCGCCGAACGAACTACGGTCATTACCAACAGCGCATCGCGCAACAATGATCTTAGAAACGCGTGAAACGGATAACGTTAATGCCGCCGTCGGGTGCCGCCGAACGAACTTCGGTCATTACCCGCCGCGCATCGCTCAACAATGATCTTAGAAACGCGTGAAACGGATAACGTTAATGCCGCCGTCGGGTGCCGCCGAACGAACTTCGGTCATTACCCGCCGCGCATCGCTCAACAATGATCTTAGAAACGCGTGAAACGGATAACGTTAATGCCGCCGTCGACTGCCGCCGAACGAACTTCGGTCATTACCCTTCGCGCATCGCGCAACAATGACCTTAGAAACGCGTGAAACGGATAACGTTAATGCCGCCGTCGGGTGCCGCCGAACGAACTTCGGTCATTACCCTTCGCGCATCGCGCAACAATGATCTTAGAAACGCGTGAAACGGATAACGATAATGCCGCCGTCGGGTGCCGCCGAACGAACTTCGGTCATTACCCGCCGCGCATCGCGCAACAATGATCTTAGAAACGCGAGAAACGGATAACGTTAATGCCGCCGTCGACTGCCGCCGAACGAACTTCGGTCATTACCAACAGCGCATGGCGCAACAATGATCTTAGAAACGCGTGAAACGGATAACGTTAATGCCGCCGTCGGGTGCCGCCGAACGAACTTCGGTCATTACCAACAGCGCATCGCGCAACAATGATCTTCGAAACGCGTGAAACGGATAACGTTAATGCCGCCGTCGACTGCCGCCGAACGAACTTCGGTCATTACCCTTCGCGCATCGCGCAACAATGACCTTAGAAACGCGTGAAACGGATAACGTTAATGCCGCCGTCGGGTGCCGCCGAACGAACTTCGGTCATTACCCGCCGCGCATCGCGCATCAATGATCTTAGAAACGCGAGAAGCGGATAACGTTAATGCCGCCGTCGAGTGCCGCCGAACGAACTTCGGTCATTACCCTTCGCGCATCGCGCAACAATGACCTTAGAAACGCGTGAAACGGATAACGTTAATGCCGCCGTCGGGTGCCGCCGAACGAACTTCGGTCATTACCCGCCGCGCATCGCGCAACAATGATATTAGAAACGCGTGAAACGGATAACGTTAATGCCGCCTTCGGGTGCCGCCGAACGAACTACGGTCATTACCAACAGCGCATCGCGCAACAATGATCTTAGAAACGCGTGAAACGGATAACGTTAATGCCGCCGTCGGGTGCCGCCGAACGAACTTCGGTCATTACCCGCCGCGCATCGCTCAACAATGATCTTAGAAACGCGTGAAACGGATAACGTTAATGCCGCCGTCGACTGCCGCCGAACGAACTTCGGTCATTACCCTTCGCGCATCGCGCAACAATGACCTTAGAAACGCGTGAAACGGATAACGTTAATGCCGCCGTCGGGTGCCGCCGAACGAACTTCGGTCATTACCCGCCGCGCATCGCGCAACAATGATATTAGAAACGCGTGAAACGGATAACGTTAAAGCCGCCGTCGGGTGCCGCCGAACGAACTACGGTCATTACCAACAGCGCATCGCGCAACAATGATCTTAGAAACGCGTGAAACGGATAACGTTAATGCCGCCGTCGGGTGCCGCCGAACGAACTTCGGTCATTACCAACAGTGCATCGCGCAACAATGATCTTAGAAACGCGTGAAACGGATAACGTTAATGCCGCCGTCGGGTGCCGCCGAACGAACTTCGGTCATTACCCTTCGCGCATCGCGCAACAATGACCTTAGAAACGCGTGAAACGGATAACGTTAATGCCGCCGTCGGGTGCCGCCGGACGAACTTCGGTCATTACCAACAGCGCATGGCGCAACAATGATCTTAGAAACGCGTGAAACGGATAACGTTAATGCCGCCGTCGGGTGCCGCCGAACGAACTTCGGTCATTACCCGCCGCGCATCGCGCAACAATGATCTTAGAAACGCGTGAAACGGATAACGTTAATGCCGCCGTCGGGTGCCGCCGAACGAACTTCGGTCATTACCCGTCGCGCATTGCGCAACAATGATCTTCGAAACGCGTGAAACGGATAACGTTAATGCCGCCGTCGGGTGCCGCCGAACGAACTTCGGTCATTACCCGCCGCGCATCGCGCAACTATGATCATAGAAACGCTGCAAACGAACAACGTTAATGCCGCCGTCGGGTGCCGCCGAACGAACTTCGGTCATTACCCTTCGCGCATCGCGCAACAATGATCTTAGAAACGGGTGAAACGGATAACATTAATGCCGTCGTCGGGTGCCGCCGAACGAACTTCGGCCATTTCCAACAGCGCATCGCGCAACAATGATGCTAGAAACGCCTGAAACGAACAACGTTAATGCCGTCGTCGGGTGCCGCCGAACGAACTTCGGTCATTACCCGCCGCGCATCGCGCAACAATGATCTTAGAATCGCGTGAAACGGATAACGTTAATGCCGCCGTCGGGTGCCGCCGAACGAACTTCAGTCATTACCCGCCGCGCATCGCGCAACAATGATCTTAGAAACGCGTGAAACGGATAACGTTAATGCCGCCGTCGGGTGCCGCCGAACGAACTACGGTCATTGCCAACAGCGCATCGCGCAACAATGATCTTAGAAACGCGTGAAACGGATAACGTTAATGCCGCCGTCGGGTGCCGCCGAACGAACTACGGTCATTGTCCGCCGCGCATCGCGCATCAATGATCTTAGAAACGCCAGAAACGGATAACGTTAATGCCGCCGTCGACTGCCGCCGAACGAACTTCGGTCATTACCCTTCGCGCATCGCGCAACAATGACCTTAGAAACGCGTGAAACGGATAACGTTAATGCCGCCGTCGGGTGCCGCCGAACGAACTTCGGTCATTACCCGCCGCGCATCGCGCATCAATGATCTTAGAAACGCGAGAAGCGGATAACGTTAATGCCGCCGTCGAGTGCCGCCGAACGAACTTCGGTCATTACCCTTCGCGCATCGCGCAACAATGACCTTAGAAACGCGTGAAACGGATAACGTTAATGCCGCCGTCGGGTGCCGCCGAACGAACTTCGGTCATTACCCGCCGCGCATCGCGCAACAATGATATTAGAAACGCGTGAAACGGATAACGTTAATGCCGCCTTCGGGTGCCGCCGAACGAACTACGGTCATTACCAACAGCGCATCGCGCAACAATGATCTTAGAAACGCGTGAAACGGATAACGTTAATGCCGCCGTCGGGTGCCGCCGAACGAACTTCGGTCATTACCCGCCGCGCATCGCTCAACAATGATCTTAGAAACGCGTGAAACGGATAACGTTAATGCCGCCGTCGGGTGCCGCCGAACGAACTTCGGTCATTACCCGCCGCGCATCGCTCAACAATGATCTTAGAAACGCGTGAAACGGATAACGTTAATGCCGCCGTCGACTGCCGCCGAACGAACTTCGGTCATTACCCTTCGCGCATCGCGCAACAATGACCTTAGAAACGCGTGAAACGGATAACGTTAATGCCGCCGTCGGGTGCCGCCGAACGAACTTCGGTCATTACCCTTCGCGCATCGCGCAACAATGATCTTAGAAACGCGTGAAACGGATAACGATAATGCCGCCGTCGGGTGCCGCCGAACGAACTTCGGTCATTACCCGCCGCGCATCGCGCAACAATGATCTTAGAAACGCGAGAAACGGATAACGTTAATGCCGCCGTCGACTGCCGCCGAACGAACTTCGGTCATTACCAACAGCGCATGGCGCAACAATGATCTTAGAAACGCGTGAAACGGATAACGTTAATGCCGCCGTCGGGTGCCGCCGAACGAACTTCGGTCATTACCAACAGCGCATCGCGCAACAATGATCTTCGAAACGCGTGAAACGGATAACGTTAATGCCGCCGTCGGGTGCCGCCGAACGAACTTCGGTCATTACCCTTCGCGCATCGCGCAACAATGATCTTAGAAACGCGTGAAACGGATAACGATAATGCCGCCGTCGGGTGCCGCCGAACGAACTTCGGTCATTACCCGCCGCGCATCGCGCAACAATGATCTTAGAAACGCGAGAAACGGATAACGTTAATGCCGCCGTCGACTGCCGCCGAACGAACTTCGGTCATTACCCACAGCGCATGGCGCAACAATGATCTTAGAAACGCGTGAAACGGATAACGTTAATGCCGCCGTCGGGTGCCGCCGAACGAACTTCGGTCATTACCAACAGCGCATCGCGCAACAATGATCTTCGAAACGCGTGAAACGGATAACGTTAATGCCGCCGTCGGGTGCCGCCGAACGAACTTCGGTCATTACCCGCCGCGCATCGCGCAACAATGATCTTAGAAACGCGTGAAACGGATAACGTTAATGCCGCCGTCGGGTGCCGCCGAACGAACTACGGTCATTACCAACAGCGCATCGCGCAACAATGATCTTAGAAACGCGAGAAACGGATAACGTTAATGCCGCCGTCGACTGCCGCCGAACGAACTTCGGTCATTACCCTTCGCGCATCGCGCAACAATGACCTTAGAAACGCGTGAAACGGATAACGTTAATGCCGCCGTCGGGTGCCGCCGAACGAACTTCGGTCATTACCCGCCGCGCATCGCGCATCAATGATCTTAGAAACACGAGAAGCGGATAACGTTAATGCCGCCGTCGAGTGCCGCCGAACGAACTTCGGTCATTACCCTTCGCGCATCGCGCAACAATGACCTTAGAAACGCGTGAAACGGATAACGTTAATGCCGCCGTCGGGTGCCGCCGAACGAACTTCGGTCATTACCCGCCGCCCATCGCGCAACAATGATATTAGAAACGCGTGAAACGGATAACGTTAATGCCGCCGTCGGGTGCCGCCGAACGAACTACGGTCATTACCAACAGCGCATCGCGCAACAATGATCTTAGAAACGCGTGAAACGGATAACGTTAATGCCGCCGTCGGGTGCCGCCGAACGAACTTCGGTCATTACCAACAGTGCATCGCGCAACAATGATCTTAGAAACGCGTGAAACGGATAACGTTAATGCCGCCGTCGGGTGCCGCCGAACGAACTTCGGTCATTACCCTTCGCGCATCGCGCAACAATGACCTTAGAAACGCGTGAAACGGATAACGTTAATGCCGCCGTCGGGTGCCGCCGGACGAACTTCGGTCATTACCAACAGCGCATGGCGCAACAATGATCTTAGAAACGCGTGAAACGGATAACGTTAATGCCGCCGTCGGGTGCCGCCGAACGAACTTCGGGCATTACCCGCCGCGCATCGCTCAACAATGATCTTAGAAACGCGTGAAACGGATAACGTTAATGCCGCCGTCGGGTGCCGCCGAACGAACTTCGGGCATTACCCGCCGCGCATCGCTCAACAATGATCTTAGAAACGCGTGAAACGGATAACGTTAATGCCGCCGTCGGGTGCCGCCGAACGAACTTCGGGCATTACCCGCCGCGCATCGCTCAACAATGATCTTAGAAACGCGTGAAACGGATAACGTTAATGCCGCCGTCGGGTGCCGCCGAACGAACTTCGGGCATTACCCGCCGCGCATCGCTCAACAATGATCTTAGAAACGCGTGAAACGGATAACGTTAATGCCGCCGTCGGGTGCCGCCGAACGAACTTCGGGCATTACCCGCCGCGCATCGCTCAACAATGATCTTAGAAACGCGTGAAACGGATAACGTTAATGCCGCCGTCGGGTGCCGCCGAACGAACTTCGGGCATTACCCGCCGCGCATCGCTCAACAATGATCTTAGAAACGCGTGAAACGGATAACGTTAATGCCGCCGTCGGGTGCCGCCGAACGAACTTCGGTCATTACCCGCCGCGCATTGCGCAACAATGATCTTCGAAACGCGTGAAACGGATAACGTTAATGCCGCCGTCGGGTGCCGCCGAACGAATTTCGGTCATTACCCGCCGCGCATCGCGCAACAATGATCTTAGAAACGCGTGAAACGGATAACGTTAATGCCGCCGTCGGGTGCCGCCGAACGAACTTCGGTCATTACCCGCCGCGCATTGCGCAACTATGATCTTCGAAACGCGTGAAACGGATAACGTTAATGCCGCCGTCGGGTGCCGCCGAACGAACTTCGGTCATTACCCGCCGCGCATCGCGCAACAATGATCTTAGAAACGCGTGAAACGGATAACGTTAATGCCGCCGTCGGGTGCCGCCGAACGAACTTCGGTCATTACCCGCCGCGCATCGCGCAACAATGATCTTAGAAACGCGTGAAACGGATAACGTTAATGCCGCCGTCGGGTGCCGCCGAACGAACTTCGGTCATTACCCGCCGCGCATCGCGCAACAATGATCTTAGAAACGCGTGAAACGGATAACGTTAATGCCGCCGTCGGGTGCCGCCGAACGAACTTCGGGCATTACCCGCCGCGCATCGCTCAACAATGATCTTAGAAACGCGTGAAACGGATAACGTTAATGCCGCCGTCGGGTGCCGCCGAACGAACTTCGGTCATTACCCGCCGCGCATTGCGCAACAATGATCTTCGAAACGCGTGAAACGGATAACGTTAATGCCGCCGTCGGGTGCCGCCGAACGAACTTCGGTCATTACCCGCCGCGCATCGCGCAACAATGATCTTAGAAACGCGTGAAACGGATAACGTTAATGCCGCCGTCGGGTGCCGCCGAACGAACTTCGGTCATTACCCGCCGCGCATCGCGCAACTATGATCATAGAAACGCTGCAAACGAACAACGTTAATGCCGCCGTCGGGTGCCGCCGAACGAACTTCGGTCATTACCAACAGCGCATCGCGCAACAATGATCTTAGAAACGCGTGAAACGGATAACGTTAATGCCGCCGTCGGGTGCCGCCGAACGAACTTCGGTCATTACCAACAGCGCATCGCGCAACAATGATCTTAGAAACGCGTGAAACGGATAACGTTAATGCCGCCGTCGGGTTCCGCCGAACGAACTACGGTCATTGCCCGCCGCGCATCGCGCATCAATGATCTTAGAAACGCGAGAAACGGATAACGTTAATGCCGCCGTCGAGTGCCGCCGAACGAACTTCGGTCATTACCAACAGCGCATCGCGCAACAATGATCTTAGAAACGCGTGAAACGGATAACGTTAATGCCGCCGTCGGGTGCCGCCGAACGAACTTCGGTCATTACCCGCCGCGCATCGCGCAACAATGATCTTAGAAACGCGTGAAACGGATAACGTTAATGCCGCCGTCGAGTGCCGCCGAACGAACTTCGGTCATTACCAACAGCGCATCGCGCAACAATGATCTTAGAAACGCGTGAAACGGATAACGTTAATGCCGCCGTCGGGTGCCGCCGAACGAACTTCGGTCATTACCCGCCGCGCATCGCGCAACAATGATCTTAGAAACGCGTGAAACGGATAACGTTAATGCCGCCGTCGGGTGCCGCCGAACGAACTTCGGTCATTACCCGCCGCGCATCGCGCAACAATGATCTTCGAAACGCGTGAAACGGATAACGTTAATGCCGCCGTCGGGTGCCGCCGAACGAACTACGGTCATTGCCCGCCGCGCATCGCGCATCAATGATCTTAGAAACGCGAGAAACGGATAACGTTAATGCCGCCGTCGAGTGCCGCCGAACGAACTTCGGTCATTACCAACAGCGCATCGCGCAACAATGATCTTAGAAACGCGTGAAACGGATAACGTTAATGCCGCCGTCGGGTGCCGCCGAACGAACTTCGGTCATTACCCGCCGCGCATCGCGCAACAATGATCTTAGAAACGCGTGAAACGGATAACGTTAATGCCGCCGTCGAGTGCCGCCGAACGAACTTCGGTCATTACCAACAGCGCATCGCGCAACAATGATCTTAGAAACGCGTGAAACGGATAACGTTAATGCCGCCGTCGGGTGCCGCCGAACGAACTTCGGTCATTACCCGCCGCGCATCGCGCAACAATGATCTTAGAAACGCGTGAAACGGATAACGTTAATGCCGCCGTCGGGTGCCGCCGAACGAACTTCGGTCATTACCCGCCGCGCATCGCGCAACAATGATGCTAGAAACGCCTGAAACGAACAACGTTAATGCCGTCGTCGGGTGCCGCCGAACGAACTTCGGTCATTACCCGCCGCGCATCGCGCAACAATGATCTTTGAATCGCGTGAAACGGATAACGTTAATGCCGCCGTCGGGTGCCGCCGAACGAACTTCGGTCATTACCCGCCGCGCATCGCGCAACAATGATCTTAGAAACGCGTGAAACGGATAACGTTAATACCGCCGTCGGGTGCCGCCGAACGAACTTCGGTCATTACCCGCCGCGCATCGCGCAACAATGATCTTAGAAACGCGTGAAACGGATAACGTTAATGCCGCCGTCGGGTGCCGCCGAACGAACTACGGTCATTACCCGCCGCGCATCGCGCAACAATGATCTTAGAAACGCGTGAAACGGATAACGTTAATGCCGCCGTCGGGTGCCGCCGAACGAACTTCGGTCATTACCAACAGCGCATCGCGCAACAATGATCTTAGAAACGCGTGAAACGGATAACGTTAATGCCGCCGTCGGGCGCCGCCGAACGAACTTCGGTCATTACCAACAGCGCAACGCGCAACAATGATCTTCTAAACGCGTGAAACGGATAACGTTAATGCCGCCGTCGGGTGCCGCCGAACGAACTACGGTCATTGCCCGCCGCGCATCGCGCATGAATGATCTTAGAAACGCGAGAAGCGGATAACGTTAATGCCGCCGTCGAGTGCCGCCGAACGAACTTCGGTCATTACCAACAGCGCATCGCGCAACAATGATCTTAGAAACGCGTGAAACGGATAACGTTAATGCCGCCGTCGGGCGCCGCCGAACGAACTTCGGTCATTACCAACAGCGCAACGCGCAACAATGATCTTCTAAACGCGTGAAACGGATAACGTTAATGCCGCCGTCGGGTGCCGCCGAACGAACTACGGTCATTGCCCGCCGCGCATCGCGCATCAATGATCTTAGAAACGCGAGAAACGGATAACGTTAATGCCGCCGTCGGGTGCCGCCGAACGAACTTCGGTCATTACCCGCCGCGCATTGCGCAACTATGATCTTCGAAACGCGTGAAACGGATAACGTTAATGCCGCCGTCGGGTGCCGCCGAACGAACTTCGGTCATTACCCGCCGCGCATCGCGCAACAATGATCTTAGAAACGCGTGAAACGGATAACGTTAATGCCGCCGTCGGGTGCCGCCGAACGAACTTCGGTCATTACCCGCCGCGCATTGCGCAACAATGATCTTCGAAACGCGTGAAACGGATAACGTTAATGCCGCCGTCGGGTGCCGCCGAACGAACTTCGGTCATTACCCGCCGCGCATCGCGCAACAATGATCTTAGAAACGCGTGAAACGGATAACGTTAATGCCGCCGTCGGGTGCCGCCGAACGAACTTCGGTCATTACCCGCCGCGCATCGCGCAACTATGATCATAGAAACGCTGCAAACGAACAACGTTAATGCCGCCGTCGGGTGCCGCCGAACGAACTTCGGTCATTACCAACAGCGCATCGCGCAACAATGATCTTAGAAACGCGTGAAACGGATAACGTTAATGCCGCCGTCGGGTGCCGCCGAACGAACTTCGGTCATTACCAACAGCGCATCGCGCAACAATGATCTTAGAAACGCGTGAAACGGATAACGTTAATGCCGCCGTCGGGTTCCGCCGAACGAACTACCGTCATTGCCCGCCGCGCATCGCGCATCAATGATCTTAGAAACGCGAGAAACGGATAACGTTAATGCCGCCGTCGAGTGCCGCCGAACGAACTTCGGTCATTACCAACAGCGCATCGCGCAACAATGATCTTAGAAACGCGTGAAACGGATAACGTTAATGCCGCCGTCGGGTGCCGCCGAACGAACTTCGGTCATTACCCGCCGCGCATCGCGCAACAATGATCTTAGAAACGCGTGAAACGGATAACGTTAATGCCGCCGTCGAGTGCCGCCGAACGAACTTCGGTCATTACCAACAGCGCATCGCGCAACAATGATCTTAGAAACGCGTGAAACGGATAACGTTAATGCCGCCGTCGGGTGCCGCCGAACGAACTTCGGTCATTACCCGCCGCGCATCGCGCAACAATGATCTTAGAAACGCGTGAAACGGATAACGTTAATGCCGCCGTCGGGTGCCGCCGAACGAACTTCGGTCATTACCCGCCGCGCATCGCGCAACAATGATCTTCGAAACGCGTGAAACGGATAACGTTAATGCCGCCGTCGGGTGCCGCCGAACGAACTACGGTCATTGCCCGCCGCGCATCGCGCATCAATGATCTTAGAAACGCGAGAAACGGATAACGTTAATGCCGCCGTCGAGTGCCGCCGAACGAACTTCGGTCATTACCAACAGCGCATCGCGCAACAATGATCTTAGAAACGCGTGAAACGGATAACGTTAATGCCGCCGTCGGGTGCCGCCGAACGAACTTCGGTCATTACCCGCCGCGCATCGCGCAACAATGATCTTAGAAACGCGTGAAACGGATAACGTTAATGCCGCCGTCGAGTGCCGCCGAACGAACTTCGGTCATTATCAACAGCGCATCGCGCAACAATGATCTTAGAAACGCGTGAAACGGATAACGTTAATGCCGCCGTCGGGTGCCGCCGAACGAACTTCGGTCATTACCCGCCGCGCATCGCGCAACAATGATCTTAGAAACGCGTGAAACGGATAACGTTAATGCCGCCGTCGGGTGCCGCCGAACGAACTTCGGTCATTACCCGCCGCGCATCGCGCAACAATGATGCTAGAAACGCCTGAAACGAACAACGTTAATGCCGTCGTCGGGTGCCGCCGAACGAACTTCGGTCATTACCCGCCGCGCATCGCGCAACAATGATCTTAGAAACGCGTGAAACGGATAACGTTAATGCCGCCGTCGGGTGCCGCCGAACGAACTTCGGTCATTACCCGCCGCGCATCGCGCAACTATGATCATAGAAACGCTGCAAACGAACAACGTTAATGCCGCCGTCGGGTGCCGCCGAACGAACTTCGGTCATTACCAACAGCGCATCGCGCAACAATGATCTTAGAAACGCGTGAAACGGATAACGTTAATGCCGCCGTCGGGTGCCGCCGAACGAACTTCGGTCATTACCAACAGCGCATCGCGCAACAATGATCTTAGAAACGCGTGAAACGGATAACGTTAATGCCGCCGTCGGGTTCCGCCGAACGAACTACCGTCATTGCCCGCCGCGCATCGCGCATCAATGATCTTAGAAACGCGAGAAACGGATAACGTTAATGCCGCCGTCGAGTGCCGCCGAACGAACTTCGGTCATTACCAACAGCGCATCGCGCAACAATGATCTTAGAAACGCGTGAAACGGATAACGTTAATGCCGCCGTCGGGTGCCGCCGAACGAACTTCGGTCATTACCCGCCGCGCATCGCGCAACAATGATCTTAGAAACGCGTGAAACGGATAACGTTAATGCCGCCGTCGAGTGCCGCCGAACGAACTTCGGTCATTACCAACAGCGCATCGCGCAACAATGATCTTAGAAACGCGTGAAACGGATAACGTTAATGCCGCCGTCGGGTGCCGCCGAACGAACTTCGGTCATTACCCGCCGCGCATCGCGCAACAATGATCTTAGAAACGCGTGAAACGGATAACGTTAATGCCGCCGTCGGGTGCCGCCGAACGAACTTCGGTCATTACCCGCCGCGCATCGCGCAACAATGATCTTCGAAACGCGTGAAACGGATAACGTTAATGCCGCCGTCGGGTGCCGCCGAACGAACTACGGTCATTGCCCGCCGCGCATCGCGCATCAATGATCTTAGAAACGCGAGAAACGGATAACGTTAATGCCGCCGTCGAGTGCCGCCGAACGAACTTCGGTCATTACCAACAGCGCATCGCGCAACAATGATCTTAGAAACGCGTGAAACGGATAACGTTAATGCCGCCGTCGGGTGCCGCCGAACGAACTTCGGTCATTACCCGCCGCGCATCGCGCAACAATGATCTTAGAAACGCGTGAAACGGATAACGTTAATGCCGCCGTCGAGTGCCGCCGAACGAACTTCGGTCATTATCAACAGCGCATCGCGCAACAATGATCTTAGAAACGCGTGAAACGGATAACGTTAATGCCGCCGTCGGGTGCCGCCGAACGAACTTCGGTCATTACCCGCCGCGCATCGCGCAACAATGATCTTAGAAACGCGTGAAACGGATAACGTTAATGCCGCCGTCGGGTGCCGCCGAACGAACTTCGGTCATTACCCGCCGCGCATCGCGCAACAATGATGCTAGAAACGCCTGAAACGAACAACGTTAATGCCGTCGTCGGGTGCCGCCGAACGAACTTCGGTCATTACCCGCCGCGCATCGCGCAACAATGATCTTAGAATCGCGTGAAACGGATAACGTTAATGCCGCCGTCGGGTGCCGCCGAACGAACTTCGGTCATTACCCGCCGCGCATCGCGCAACAATGATCTTAGAAACGCGTGAAACGGATAACGTTAATACCGCCGTCGGGTGCCGCCGAACGAACTTCGGTCATTACCCGCCGCGCATCGCGCAACAATGATCTTAGAAACGCGTGAAACGGATAACGTTAATGCCGCCGTCGGGTGCCGCCGAACGAACTACGGTCATTACCCGCCGCGCATCGCGCAACAATGATCTTAGAAACGCGTGAAACGGATAACGTTAATGCCGCCGTCGGGTGCCGCCGAACGAACTTCGGTCATTACCAACAGCGCATCGCGCAACAATGATCTTAGAAACGCGTGAAACGGATAACGTTAATGCCGCCGTCGGGCGCCGCCGAACGAACTTCGGTCATTACCAACAGCGCAACGCGCAACAATGATCTTCTAAACGCGTGAAACGGATAACGTTAATGCCGCCGTCGGGTGCCGCCGAACGAACTACGGTCATTGCCCGCCGCGCATCGCGCATGAATGATCTTAGAAACGCGAGAAGCGGATAACGTTAATGCCGCCGTCGAGTGCCGCCGAACGAACTTCGGTCATTACCAACAGCGCATCGCGCAACAATGATCTTAGAAACGCGTGAAACGGATAACGTTAATGCCGCCGTCGGGCGCCGCCGAACGAACTTCGGTCATTACCAACAGCGCAACGCGCAACAATGATCTTCTAAACGCGTGAAACGGATAACGTTAATGCCGCCGTCGGGTGCCGCCGAACGAACTACGGTCATTGCCCGCCGCGCATCGCGCATCAATGATCTTAGAAACGCGAGAAACGGATAACGTTAATGCCGCCGTCGAGTGCCGCCGAACGAACTTATGTCATTACCAACAGCGCATCGCGCAACAATGATCTTAGAAACGCGTGAAACGGATAACGTTAATGCCGCCGTCGGGTGCCGCCGAACGAACTACGGTCATTGCCCGCCGCGCATCGCGCATCAATGATCTTAGAAACGCGAGAAACGGATAACGTTAATGCCGCCGTCGACTGCCGCCGAACGAACTTCGGTCATTACCCTTCGCGCATCGCGCAACAATGATCTTAGAAACGCGTGAAACGGATAACTTTAATGCCGCCGTCGGGTGCCGCCGAACGAACTTCGGTCATTACCAACAGCACATCGCGCAACAATGATCTTCGAAACACGTGAAACGGATAACGTTAATGCCGCCGTCGGGTGCCGCCGAACGAACTTCGGTCATTACCCGCCGCGCATCGCGCAACAATGATCTTAGAAACGCGTGAAACGGATAACGTTAATGCCGCCGTCGGGTGCCGCCGAACGAACTTCGGTCATTACCAACAGCGCATCGCGCAACAATGATCTTAGAAACGCGTGAAACGGATAACGTTAATGCCGCCGTCGGGTGCCGCCGAACGAACTGCGGTCATTACCCTACGCGCATCGCGCAACAATGACCTTAGAAACGCGTGAAACGGATAACGTTAATGCCGCCGTCGAGTGCCGCCGAACGAACTTCGGTCATTACCCGCCGCGCATCGCGCAACAATGATCTTAGAAACGCGTGAAACGGATAACGTTAATGCCGCCGGCGGGTGCCGCCGAACGAACTTCGGTCATTACCCGCCGCGCATCGCGCAACAATGATCTTAGAAACGTGTGAAACGGATAACGTTAATGCCGCCGTCGGGTGCCGCCGAACGAACTTCGGTCATTACCCTCCGCGCATCGCGCAACAATGATCTTAGAAACGCGTGAAACGGATAACGTTAATGCCGCCGTCGGGTGCCGCCGAACGAACTACGGTCATTGCCCGCCGCGCATCGCGCAACAATGATCTTAGAAACGCGTGAAACGGATAACGTTAATGCCGCCGTCGGGTGCCGCCGAACGAACTACGGTCATTGCCCGCCGCGCATCGCGCATCAATGATCTTAGAAACGCGAGAAACGGATAACGTTAATGCCGCCGTCGACTGCCGCCGAACGAACTTCGGTCATTACCAACAGCACATCGCGCAACAATGATCTTCGAAACACGTGAAACGGATAACGTTAATGCCGCCGTCGGGTGCCGCCGAACGAACTTCGGTCATTACCCGCCGCGCATCGCGCAACAATGACCTTAGAAACGCGTGAAACGGATAACGTTAATGCCGCCGTCGGGTGCCGCCGAACTAACTTCGGTCATTACCCGCCGCGCATCGCGCAACAATGATCTTAGAAACGCGTGAAACGGATAACGTTAATGCCGCCGGCGGGTGCCGCCGAACGAACTTCGGTCATTACCCTTCGCGCATCGCGCAACAATGACCTTAGAAACGCGTGAAAGGGATAACGTTAATGCCGCCGTCGTGTGCCGCCGAACGAACTTCGGCCATTACCAACAGCGCATCGCGCAACAATGATGCTAGAAACGCCTGAAACGAACAACGTTAATGCCGCCGTCGGGTGCCGCCGAACGAACTTCGGTCATTACCCGCCGCGCATCGCGCAACAATGATCTTAGAAACGCGTGAAACGGATAACGTTAATGCCGCCGTCGGGTGCCGCCGAACGAACTTCGGCCATTACCAACAGCGCATCGCGCAACAATGATGCTAGAAACGCGTGAACCGGATAACGGTAATGCCGCCGTCGGGTGCCGCCGAACGAACTTCGGCCATTACCAACAGCGCATCGCGCAACAATGATGCTAGAAACGCCTGAAACGAACAACGTTAATGCCGCCGTCGGGTGCCGCCGAACGAACTTCGGTCATTACCAACAGCGCATCGCGCAACAATGATCTTAGAAACGCGTGAACCGGATAACGTTAATGCCGCCGGCGGGTGCCGCCGGACGAACTTTGGTCATTACCCTTCGCGCATCGCGCAACAATGATCTTAGAAACGGGTGAAACGGATAACATTAATGCCGTCGTCGGGTGCCGCCGAACGAACTTCGGTCATTACCCGCCGCGCATCGCGCAACAATGATCTTAGAAACGTGTGAAACGGATAACGTTAATGCCGCCGTCGGGTGCCGCCGAACGAACTATGGTCATTGCCCGCCGCGCATCGCGCATCAATGATCTTAGAAACGCGAGAAACGGATAACGTTAATGCCGCCGTCGAGTGCCGCCGAACGAACTTCGGTCATTACCCTTCGCGCATCGCGCAACTATGATCTTAGAAACGGGTGAAACGGATAACATTAATGCCGTCGTCGGGTGCCGCCGAACGAACTTCGGCCATTTCCAACAGCGCATCGCGCAACAATGATGCTAGAAACGCCTGAAACGAACAACGTTAATGCAGTCGTCGGGTGCCGCCGAACGAACTTCGGTCATTACCCTTCGCGCATCGCGCAACAATGATCTTAGAAACGGGTGAAACGGATAATATTAATGCCGCCGTCGGGTGCCGCCGAACGAACTTCGGTCATTACTCGCCGCGCATCGCGCATCAATGATCTTAGAAACGCGTGAAACGGATAACGTTAATGCCGCCGTCGGGTGCCGCCGAACGAACTTCGGTCATTACCAACAGCGCATCGCGCAACAATGATCTTAGAAACGCGTGAAACGGATAACGTTAATGCCGCCGTCGGGTGCCGCCGAACGAACTTCGGTCATTACCAACAGCGCATCGCGCAACAATGATCTTAGAAACGCGTGAAACGGATAACGTTAAAGCCGCCGTCGGGTGCCGCCGAACGAACTTCGGTCATTACCAACAGCGCATCGCGCAACAATGATCTTCGAAACGCGTGAAACGGATAACGTTAATGCCGCCGTCGGGTGCCGCCGAACGAACTTCGGTCATTACCCGCCGCGCATCGCGCAACAATGATCTTAGAAACGCGTGAAACGGATAACGTTAATGCCGCCGTCGGGTGCCGCCGAACGATCTACGGTCATTGCCCGCCGAGCATCGCGCATCAATGATCTTAGAAACGCAAGAAACGGATAACGTTAATGCCGCCGTCGACTGCCGCCGAACGAACTTCGGTCATTACCCTTCGCGCATCGCGCAACAATGACCTTAGAAACGCGTGAAACGGATAACGTTAATGCCGCCGTCGGGTGCCGCCGAACGAACTTCGGTCATTACCCGCCGCGCATCGCGCAACAATGATCTTAGAAACGCGTGAAACGGATAACGTTAATGCCGCCGGCGGGTGCCGCCGAACGAACTTCGGTCATTACCCTTCGCGCATCGCGCAACAATGACCTTAGAAACGCGTGAAAGGGATAACGTTAATGCCGCCGTCGGGTGCCGCCGAACGAACTTCGGTCATTACCCGCCGCGCATCGCGCAACAATGATCTTAGAAACGGGTGAAACGGATAACATTAATGCTGTCGTCGGGTGCCGCCGAACGAACTTCGGTCATTACCCGCCGCGCATCGCGCAACAATGATCTTAGAAACGCGTGAAACGGATAACGTTAATGCCGCCGTCGGGTGCCGCCGAACGAACTTCGGCCATTACCAACAGCGCATCGCGCAACAATGATGCTAGAAACGCCTGAAACGAACAACGTTAATGCCGCCGTCGGGTGCCGCCGAACGAACTTCGGTCATTACCCGCCGCGCATCGCGCAACAATGATCTTAGAAACGCGTGAAACGGATAACGTTAATGCCGCCGTCGGGTGCCGCCGAACGAACTTCGGCCATTACCAACAGCGCATCGCGCAACAATGATGCTAGAAACGCGTGAACCGGATAACGTTAATGCCGCCGTCGGGTGCCGCCGAACGAACTTCGGCCATTACCAACAGCGCATCGCGCAACAATGATGCTAGAAACGCCTGAAACGAACAACGTTAATGCCGCCGTCGGGTGCCGCCGAACGAACTTCGGTCATTACCCGCCGCGCATCGCGCAACAATGATCTTAGAAACGCGTGAACCGGATAACGTTAATGCCGACGGCGGGTGCCGCCGGACGAACTTTGGTCATTACCCTTCGCGCATCGCGCAACAATGATCTTAGAAACGGGTGAAACGGATAACATTAATGCCGTCGTCGGGTGCCGCCGAACGAACTTCGGTCATTACCCGCCGCGCATCGCGCAACAATGATCTTAGAAACGCGTGAAACGGATAACGTTAATGCCGCCGTCGGGTGCCGCCGAACGAACTATGGTCATTGCCCGCCGCGCATCGCGCATCAATGATCTTAGAAACGCGAGAAACGGATAACGTTAATGCCGCCGTCGAGTGCCGCCGAACGAACTTCGGTCATTACCCTTCGCGCATCGCGCAACTATGATCTTAGAAACGGGTGAAACGGATAACATTAATGCCGTCGTCGGGTGCCGCCGAACGAACTTCGGCCATTTCCAACAGCGCATCGCGCAACAATGATGCTAGAAACGCCTGAAACGAACAACGTTAATGCAGTCGTCGGGTGCCGCCGAACGAACTTCAGCCATTTCCAACAGCGCATCGCGCAACAATGATGCTAGAAACGCCTGAAACGAACAACGTTAATGCAGTCGTCGGGTGCCGCCGAACGAACTTCGGTCATTACCCGCCGCGCATCGCGCAACAATGATCTTAGAAACGCGTGAAACGGATAACGTTAATGCCGCCGTTAGGTGCCGCCGAACGAACTTCGGTCATTACCCTTCGCGCATCGCGCAACAATGATCTTAGAAACGGGTGAAACGGATAATATTAATGCCGCCGTCGGGTGCCGCCGAACGAACTTCGGTCATTACCCGCCGCGCATCGCGCATCAATGATCTTAGAAACGCGTGAAACGGATAACGTTAATGCCGCCGTCGGGTGCCGCCGAACGAACTTCGGTCATTACCAACAGCGCATCGCGCAACAATGATCTTAGAAACGCGTGAAACGGATAACGTTAATGCCGCCGTCGGGTGCCGCCGAACGAACTTCGGTCATTACCAACAGCGCATCGCGCAACAATGATCTTAGAAACGCGTGAAACGGATAACGTTAAAGCCGCCGTCGGGTGCCGCCGAACGAACTTCGGTCATTACCAACAGCGCATCGCGCAACAATGATCTTCGAAACGCGTGAAACGGATAACGTTAATGCCGCCGTCGGGTGCCGCCGAACGAACTTCGGTCATTACCCGCCGCGCATCGCGCAACAATGATCTTAGAAACGCGTGAAACGGATAACGTTAATACCGCCGTCGGGTGCCGCCGAACGAACTTCGGTCATTACCCGCCGCGCATCGCGCAACAATGATCTTAGAAACGCGTGAAACGGATAACGTTAATGCCGCCGTCGGGTGCCGCCGAACGAACTACGGTCATTACCCGCCGCGCATCGCGCAACAATGATCTTAGACACGCGTGAAACGGATAACGTTAATGCCGCCGTCGAGTGCCGCCGAACGAACTTCGGTCATTACCAACAGCGCATCGCGCAACAATGATCTTAGAAACGCGTGAAACGGATAACGTTAATGCCGCCGTCGGGTGCCGCCGAACGAACTTCGGTCATTACCAACAGCGCATCGCGCAACAATGATCTTAGAAACGCGTGAAACGGATAACGTTAATGCCGCCGTCAGGTGCCGCCGAACGAACTTCGGTCATTACCCTTCGCGCATCGCGCAACAATGATCTTAGAAACGGGTGAAACGGATAATATTAATGCCGCCGTCGGGTGCCGCCGAACGAACTTCGGTCATTACCCGCCGCGCATCGCGCAACAATGATCTTAGAATCGCGTGAAACGGATAACGTTAATGCCGCCGTCAGGTGCCGCCGAACGAACTTCGGTCATTACCCTTCGCGCATCGCGCAACAATGATCTCAGAAACGGGTGAAACGGATAACATTAATGCCGCCGTCGGGTGCCGCCGAACGAACTTCGGTCATTACCCGCCGCGCATCGCGCAACAATGATCTTAGAAACGCGTGAAACGGATAACGTTAATGCCGCCGTCGGGTGCCGCCGAACGAACTTCGGCCATTACCAACAGCGCATCGCGCAACAATGATGCTAGAAACGCCTGAAACGAACAACGTTAATGCCGCCGTCGGGTGCCGCCGAACGAACTTCGGTCATTACCCGCCGCGCATCGCGCAACAATGATCTTAGAATCGCGTGAAACGGATAACGTTAATGCCGCCGTCGGGTGCCGCCGAACGAACTTCGGTCATTACCCTTCGCGCATCGCGCAACAATGACCTTAGAAACGCGTGAAACGGATAACGTTAATGCCGGCGTCGGGTGCCGCCGAACGAACTTCGGTCATTACCCGCCGCGCATCGCTCAACAATGATCTTAGAAACGCGTGAAACGGATAACGTTAATGCCGCCGTCAGGTGCCGCCGAACGAACTTCGGTCATTACCCGCCGCGCATCGCGCAACAATGATCTTAGAAACGCGTGAAACGGATAACGTTAATGCCGCCGTCGGGTGCCGCCGAACGAACTTCGGTCATTACCCGCCGCGCATCGCTCAACAATGATCTTAGAAACGCGTGAAACGGATAACGTTAATGCCGCCGTCAGGTGCCGCCGAACGAACTTCGGTCATTACCCGCCGCGCATCGCGCAACAATGATCTTAGAAACGCGTGAAACGGATAACGTTAATGCCGCCGTCGGGTGCCGCCGAACGAACTTCGGTCATTACCCGCCGCGCATCGCGCAACAATGATCTTAGAAACGCGTGAAACGGATAACGTTAATGCCGCCGTCGGGTGCCGCCGAACGAACTTCGGTCATTACCCGCCGCGCATCGCGCAACAATGATGCTAGAAACGCGTGAAACGGATAACGTTAATGCCGCCGTCGGGTGCCGCCGAACGAACTTCGGTCATTACCCGCCGCGCATCGCGCAACAATGATCTTAGAAACGCGTGAAACGGATAACGTTAATGCCGCCGTCGGGTGCCGCCGAACGAACTTCGGCCATTACCAACAGCGCATCGCGCAACAATGATGCTAGAAACGCCTGAAACGAACAACGTTAATGCCGCCGGCGGGTGCCGCCGAAGGAACTTCGGTCATTACCCGCCGCGCATCGCGCAACAATGATGCTAGAAACGCCTGAAACGAACAACGTTAATGCCGCCGTCGGGTGCCGCCGAACGAACTTCGGTCATTACCCGCCGCGCATCGCGCAACAATGATGCTAGAAATGTCTGAAACGAACAACGTTAATGCCGCCGTCGGGTGCCGCCGAACGAACTTCGGTCATTACCCGCCGCGCATCGCGCAACAATGATACTAGAAACGCCTGAAACGAACAACGTTAATGCCGCCGGCGGGTGCCGCCGAACGAACTTCGGCCATTACCAGCAGCGCATCGCGCAACAATGATCTTAGAAACGCGTGAAACGGATAACGTTAATGCCGCCGGCGGGTGCCGCCGAACGAACTTCGGTCATTATCCGCCGCGCATCGCGCAACAATGATCTTAGAAACGCGTGAAACGGATAACGTTAATGCCGCCGTCGGGTGCCGCCGAACGAACTTCGGCCATTACCAACAGCGCATCGCGCAACAATGATACTAGAAACGCCTGAAACGAACAACGTTAATGCCGCCGTCGGGTGCCGCCGAACGAACTTCGGTCATTACCCGCCGCGCATCGCGCAACAATGATCTTAGAATCGCGTGAAACGGATAACGTTAATGCCGCCGTCGGGTGCCGCCGAACGAACTTCGGTCATTACCCTTCGCGCATCGCGCAACAATGACCTTAGAAACGCGTGAAACGGATAACGTTAATGCCGCCGTCGGGTGCCGCCGAACGAACTTCGGCCATTACCCGCCGCGCATCGCGCAACAATTATCTTAGAAACGCGTGAAACGGATAACGTTAATGCCGCCGTCGGGTTACCGCCGAACGAACTACGGTCATTACCCGCCGCGCATCGCGCATCAATGATCTTAGAAACGCGAGAAACGGATAACGTTAATGCCGCCGTCGACTGCCGCCGAACGAACTTCGGCCATTACCAACAGCGCATCGCGCAACAATGATACTAGAAACGCCTGAAACGAACAACGTTAATGCCGCCGGCGGGTGCTGCCGAACGAACTTCGGCCATTACCAACAGCGCATCGCGCAACAATGATGCTAGAAACGGCTGAAACGAACAACGTTAATGCCGCCGGCGGGTGCCGCCGAACGAACTTCGGTCATTACCCGCCGCGCATCGCGCAACAATGATCTTAGAAACGCCTGAAACGGATAACGTTAATGCCGCCGGCGGGTGCCGCCGAACGAAGTTCGGCCATTACCAACAGCGCATCGCGCAACAATGATGCTAGAAACGCCTGAAACGAACAACGTTAATGCCGCCGTCGGGTGCCGCCGAACGAACTTCGGTCATTACCCGCCGCGCATCGCGCAACAATGATGCTAGAAACGCCTGAAACGAACAACGTTAATGCCGCCGTCGGCTGCCGCCGAACGAACTTCGGTTATTACGCGCCGCGCATCGCGCAACAATGATGCTAGAAACGCCTGAAACGAACAACGTTAATGCCGCCGTCGGGTGCCTCCGAACGAACTTCGGCCATTACCAACAGCGCACCGCGCAACAATGATGCTAGAAACGCCTGAAACGAACAACGTTAATGCCGCCGGCGGGTGCCGCCGAAGGAACTTCGGTCATTACCCGCCGCGCATCGCGCAACAATGATACTAGAAACGCCTGAAAAGAACAACGTTAATGCCGCCGGCGGGTGCCGCCGAACGAACTTCGGTCATTACCCGCCGCGCATCGCGCAACAATGATCTTAGAAACGCGTGAAACGGATAACGTTAATGCCGCCGGCGGGTGCCGCCGAACGAACTTCGGTCATTACCCGCCGCGCATCGCGCAACAATGATCTTAGAAACGCGTGAAACGGATAACGTTAATGCCGCCGTCGGGTGCCGCCGAACGAACTTCGGCCATTACCAACAGCGCATCGCGCAACAATGATGCTAGAAACGCCTGAAACGAACAACGTTAATGCCGCCGTCGGGTGCCGCCGAACGAACTTCGGTTATTACGCGCCGCGCATCGCGCAACAATGATGCTAGAAACGCGTGAAACGGATAACGTTAATGCCGCCGTCGGGTGCCGCCGAACGAACTTCGGCCATTACCAACAGCGCATCGCGCAACAATGATGCTAGAAACGCCTGAAACGAACAACGTTAATGCCGCCGTCGGGTGCCGCCGAACGAACTTCGGTCATTACCCGCCGCGCATCGCGCAACAATGATCTTAGAAACGCGTGAAACGGATAACGTCAATACCGCCGGCGGGTGCCGCCGAACGAACTTCGGCCATTACCAACAGCGCATCGCGCAACAATGATGCTAGAAACGCCAGAAACGAACAACGTTAATGCCGCCGTCGGGTGCCGCCGAACGAACTTCGGTCATTACCCGCCGCGCATCGCGCAACAATGATCTTAGAAACGCGTGAAACGGATAACGTTAATGCCGCCGGCGGGTGCCGCCGAACGAACTTCGGCCATTACCAACAGCGCATCGCGCAACAATGATGCTAGAAACGCCTGAAACGAACAACGTTAATGCCGCCGCCGGGTGCCGCCGAACGAACTTCGGTTATTACGCGCCGCGCATCGCGCAACAATGATGCTAGAAACGCCTGAAACGAACAACGTTAATGCCGCCGTCGGGTGCCGCCGAACGAACTTAGGTTATTACCCGCCGCGCATCGCGCACCAATGATCTTAGAAACGCGTGAAACGGATAACGTTAATGCCGCCGTCGGGTGCCGCCGAACGAACTTCGGTCATTACCCGACGCGCATCGCGCAACAATGATCTTAGAAACGCGTGAAACGGATAACGTTAATGCCGCCGTCGGGTGCCGACGAACGAACTTCGGCCATTACCAACAGCGCATCGCGCAACAATGATGCTAGAAACGCCTGAAACGAACAACGTTAATGCCGCCGGCGGGTGCCGCCGAACGAACTTCGGTCATTACCCGCCGCGCATCGCGCAACAATGATGCTAGAAATGTCTGAAACGAACAACGTTAATGCCGCCGTCGGGTGCCGCCGAACGAACTTCGGTCATTACCCGCCGCGCATCGCGCAACAATGATGCTAGAAACGCCTGAAACGAACAACGTTAATGCCGCCGTCGGGTGCCGCCGAACGAACTTCGGCCATTACCAACAGCGCACCGCGCAACAATGATGCTAGAAACGCCTGAAACGAACAACGTTAATGCCGCCGTCGGGTGCCGCCGAACGAACTTCGGTCATTACCCGCCGCGCATCGCGCAACAATGATCTTAGAAACGCGTGAAACGGATAACGTTAATGCCGCCGTCGGGTGCCGCCGAACAAACTTCGGTCATTACCCGCCGCGCATCGCGCAACAATGATCTTAGAAACGCGTGAAACGGATAATGTTAATGCCGCCGTCGGGTGCCGACGAACGAACTTCGGCCATTACCAACAGCGCATCGCGCAACAATGATGCTAGAAACGCCTGAAACGAACAACGTTAATGCCGCCGGCGGGTGCCGCCGAAGGAACTTCGGTCATTACCCGCCGCGCATCGCGCAACAATGATGCTAGAAACGCGTGAAACGGATAACGTTAATGCCGCCGTCGGGTGCCGACGAACGAACTTCGGCCATTACCAACAGCGCATCGCGCAACAATGATGCTAGAAACGCCTGAAACGAACAACGTTAATGCCGCCGGCGGGTGCCGCCGAAGGAACTTCGGTCATTACCCGCCGCGCATCGCGCAACAATGATGCTAGAAACGCGTGAAACGGATAACGTTAATGCCGCCGTCGGGTGCCGCCGAACGAACTTCGGTCATTACCCGCCGCGCATCGCGCAACAATGATCTTAGAAACGCGTGAAACGAACAACGTTAATGCCGCCGTCGGGTGCCGCCGAACGAACTTCGGTCATTACCCGCCGCGCATCGCGCAACAATGATCTTAGAAACGCGTGAAACGGATAACGTTAATGCCGCCGTCGGGTGCCACCGAACGAACTTCGGCCATTACCAACAGCGCATCGCGCAACAATGATGCTAGAAACGCCTGAAACGAACAACGTTAATGCCGCCGTCGGGTGCCGCCGAACGAACTTCGGCCATTACCAACAGCGCATCGCGCAACAATGATGCTAGAAACGCCTGAAACGAACAACGTTAATGCCGCCGTCGGGTGCCGCCGAACGAACTTCGGTCATTACCCGCCGCGCATCGGGCAACAACGATCTTAGAAACGCGTGAAACGGATAACGTTAGTGCCGCCGTCGGGTGCCGCCGAACGAACTTCGGTCATTACCCGCCGCGCATCGCGCAACAATGATCATAGAAACGCCTGAAACGAACAACGTTAATGCCGCCGGCGGGTGCCGCTGAACGAACTTCGGTCATTACCCGCCGCGCATCGCGCAACAATGATGCTAGAAACGCGTGAAACGGATAACGTTAGTGCCGCCGTCGGGTGCAGCCGAACGAACTTCGGTCATTACCCGCCGCGCATCGCGCAACAATGATGCTAGAAATGTCAGAAACGAACAACGTTAATGCCGCCGTCGGGTGCCGCCGAACGAACTTCGGTCATTACCCGCCGCGCATCGCGCAACAATGATGCTAGAAACGCCTGAAACGAACAACGTTAATGCCGCCGTCGGGTGCCGCCGAACGAACTTCGGTCATTACCCGCCGCGCATCGCGCAACAATGATCTTAGAAACGCGTGAAACGGATAACGTTAATGCCGCCGTCGGGTGCCGCCGAACGAACTTCGGTCATTACCCGCCGCGCATCGCGCAACAATGATCTTAGAAACGCGTGAAACGGATAACGTTAATGCCGCCGTCGGGTGCCACCGAACGAACTTCGGCCATTACCAACAGCGCATCGCGCAACAATGATGCTAGAAACGCCTGAAACGAACAACGTTAATGCCGCCGGCGGGTGCCGCCGAACGAACTTCGGTCATTACCCGCCGCGCATCGCGCAACAATGATCTTAGAAACGCGTGAAACGGATAACGTTAATGCCGCCGACGGGTGCCGCCGAACGAACTTCGGTCATTACCCGCCGCGCATCGCGCAACAATGATCTTAGAAACGCGTGAAACGAACAACGTTAATGCCGCCGTCGGGTGCCGCCGAACGAACTTCGGTCATTACCCGCCGCGCATCGCGCAACAATGATCATAGAAACGCCTGAAACGAACAACGTTAATGCCGCCGGCGGGTGCCGCTGAACGAACTTCGGTCATTACCCGCCGCGCATCGCGCAACAATGATGCTAGAAACGCGTGAAACGGATAACGTTAGTGTCGCCGTCGGGTGCAGCCGAACGAACTTCGGTCATTACCCGCCGCGCATCGCGCAACAATGATGCTAGAAATGTCAGAAACGAACAACGTTAATGCCGCCGTCGGGTGCCGCCGAACGAACTTCGGTCATTACCCGCCGCGCATCGCGCAACAATGATGCTAGAAACGCCTGAAACGAACAACGTTAATGCCGCCGTCGGGTGCCGCCGAACGAACTTCGGTCATTACCCGCCGCGCATCGCGCAACAATGATCTTAGAAACGCGTGAAACGGATAACGTTAATGCCGCCGTCGGGTGCCGCCGAACGAACTTCGGTCATTACCCGCCGCGCATCGCGCAACAATGATGCTAGAAACGCCTGAAACGAACAACGTTAATGCCGCCGTCGGGTGCCGCCGAACAAACTTCGGTCATTACCCGCCGCGCATCGCGCAACAATGATCTTAGAAACGCGTGAAACGGATAACGTTAATGCCGCCGTCGGGTGCCGCCGAACGCACTTCGGTCATTACCCGCCGCGCATCGCGCAACAATGATCTTAGAAACGCGTGAAACGAACAACGTTAATGCCGCCGTCGGGTGCCGCCGAACGAACTTCGGCCATTACCAACAGCGCATCGCGCAACAATGATGCTAGAAACGCCTGAAACGAACAACGTTAATGCCGCCGTCGGGTGCCGCCGAACGAACTTCGGTCATTACCAACAGCGCATCGCGCAACAATGATCATAGAAACGCTGCAAACGAACAACGATAATGCCGCCGTCGGGTGCCGCCGAACGAACTTCGGTCATTACACGCCGCGCATCGCGCAACAATGATCTTAGAAACGCGTGAAACGGATAACGTTAATGCCGCCGTCGGGTGCCGACGAACGAACTTCGGCCATTACCAACAGCGCATCGCGCAACAATGATGCTAGAAACGCCTGAAACGAACAACGTTAATGCCGCCGTCGGGTGCCGCCGAACGAACTTCGGTCATTACCAACAGCGCATCGCGCAACAATGATGCTAGAAACGCCTGAAACGAACAACGTTAATGCCGCCGTCGGGTGCCGCCGAACGAACTTCGGTCATTACCCGCCGCGCATCGCGCAACAATGATGCTAGAAACGCCTGAAACGAACAACGTTAATGCCGCCGTCGGGTGCCGCCGAACGAACTTCGGCCATTACCAACAGCGCACCGCGCAACAATGATGCTAGAAACGCCTGAAACGAACAACGTTAATGCCGCCGTCGGGTGCCGCCGAACGAACTTCGGTCATTACCCGCCGCGCATCGCGCAACAATGATCTTAGAAACGCGTGAAACGGATAACGTTAATGCCGCCGTCGGGTGCCGCCGAACAAACTTCGGTCATTACCCGCCGCGCATCGCGCAACAATGATCTTAGAAACGCGTGAAACGGATAATGTTAATGCCGCCGTCGGGTGCCGACGAACGAACTTCGGCCATTACCAACAGCGCATCGCGCAACAATGATGCTAGAAACGCCTGAAACGAACAACGTTAATGCCGCCGGCGGGTGCCGCCGAAGGAACTTCGGTCATTACCCGCCGCGCATCGCGCAACAATGATGCCAGAAACGCGTGAAACGGATAACGTTAATGCCGCCGTCGGGTGCCGACGAACGAACTTCGGCCATTACCAACAGCGCATCGCGCAACAATGATGCTAAAAACGCCTGAAACGAACAACGTTAATGCCGCCGGCGCGTGCCGCCGAAGGAACTTCGGTCATTACCCGCCGCGCATCGCGCAACAATGATGCTAGAAACGCGTGAAACGGATAACGTTAATGCCGCCGTCGGGTGCCGCCGAACGAACTTCGGTCATTACCCGCCGCGCATCGCGCAACAATGATCTTAGAAACGCGTGAAACGAACAACGTTAATGCCGCCGTCGGGTGCCGCCGAACGAACTTCGGTAATTACCCGCCGCGCATCGCGCAACAATGTTGCTAGAAACGCGTGAAACGGATAACGTTAGTGCCGCCGTCGGGTGCCGCCGAACGAACTTCGGTCATTACCCGCCGCGCATCGCGCAACAATGATCTTAGAAACGCGTGAAACGGATAACGTTAATGCCGCCGTCGGGTGCCGCCGAACGAACTTCGGTCATTACCCGCCGCGCATCGCGCAACAATGATCTTAGAAACGCGTGAAACGGATAACGTTAATGCCGCCGTCGGGTGCCACCGAACGAACTTCGGCCATTACCAACAGCGCATCGCGCAACAATGATGCTAGAAACGCCTGAAACGAACAACGTTAATGCCGCCGTCGGGTGCCGCCGAACGAACTTCGGTCATTACCCGCCGCGCATCGCGCAACAATGATCTTAGAAACGCGTGAAACGGATAACGTTAATGCCGCCGTCGGGTGCCGCCGAACGAACTTCGGTCATTACCCGCCGCGCATCGCGCAACAATGATGCTAGAAACGCCTGAAACGAACAACGTTAATGCCGCCGTCGGGTGCCGCCGAACGAACTTCGGTCATTACCCGCCGCGCATCGCGCAACAATGATCTTAGAAACGCGTGAAACGGATAACGTTAATGCCGCCGTCGGGTGCCGCCGAACGAACTTCGGTCATTACCCGCCGCGCATCGCGCAACAATGATGCTAGAAACGCCTGAAACGAACAACGTTAATGCCGCCGTCGGGTGCCGCCGAACGAACTTCGGTCATTACCCGCCGCGCATCGCGCAACAATGATCTTAGAAACGCGTGAAACGAACAACGTTAATGCCGCCGTCGGGTGCCGCCGAACGAACTTCGGCCATTACCAACAGCGCATCGCGCAACAATGATGCTAGAAACGCCTGAAACGAACAACGTTAATGCCGCCGTCGGGTGCCGCCGAACGAACTTCGGTCATTACCAACAGCGCATTGCGCAACAATGATCATAGAAACGCTGCAAACGAACAACGTTAATGCCGCCGTCGGGTGCCGCCGAACGAACTTCGGTCATTACCCGCCGCGCATCGCGCAACAATGATCTTAGAAACGCCTGAAACGAACAACGTTAATGCCGCCGTCGGGTGCCGCCGAACGAACTTCGGCCATTACCAACAGCGCATCGCGCAACAATGATGCTAGAAACGCCTGAAACGAACAACGTTAATGCCGCCGTCGGGTGCCGCCGAACGAACTTCGGTCATTACCAACAGCGCATTGCGCAACAATGATCATAGAAACGCTGCAAACGAACAACGTTAATGCCGCCGTCGGGTGCCGCCGAACGAACTTCGGTCATTACCCGCCGCGCATCGCGCAACAATGATCTTAGAAACGCCTGAAACGAACAACGTTAATGCCGCCGTCGGGTGCCGCCGAACGAACTTCGGTCATTACCCGCCGCGCATCGCGCAACAATGATCTTAGAAACGCGTGAAACGGATAACGTTAATGCCGCCGTCGGGTGCCACCGAACGAACTTCGGCCATTACCAACAGCGCATCGCGCAACAATGATGCTAGAAACGCCTGAAACGAACAACGTTAATGCCGCCGTCGGGTGCCGCCGAACGAACTTCGGTCATTACCCGCCGCGCATCGCGCAACAATGATCTTAGAAACGCGTGAAACGGATAACGTTAATGCCGCCGTCGGGTGCCGCCGAACGAACTTCGGTCATTACCCGCCGCGCATCGCGCAACAATGATCTTAGAAACGCGTGAAACGGATAACGTTAATGCCGCCGTCGGGTGCCACCGAACGAACTTCGGCCATTACCAACAGCGCATCGCGCAACAATGATGCTAGAAACGCCTGAAACGAACAACGTTAATGCCGCCGTCGGGTGCCGCCGAACGAACTTCGGTCATTACCCGCCGCGCATCGCGCAACAATGATCTTAGAAACGCGTGAAACGAACAACGTTAATGCCGCCGTCGGGTGCCGCCGAACGAACTTCGGTCATTACCCGCCGCGCATCGCGCAACAATGATCTTAGAAACGCGTGAAACGGATAACGTTAATGCCGCCGTCGGGTGCCGCCGAACGAACTTCGGTCATTACCCGCCGCGCATCGCGCAACAATGATGCTAGAAACGCCTGAAACGAACAACGTTAATGCCGCCGTCGGGTGCCGCCGAACGAACTTCGGTCATTACCCGCCGCGCATCGCGCAACAATGATCTTAGAAACGCGTGAAACGGATAACGTTAATGCCGCCGTCGGGTGCCGCCGAACGAACTTCGGTCATTACCCGCCGCGCATCGCGCAACAATGATCTTAGAAACGCGTGAAACGAACAACGTTAATGCCGCCGTCGGGTGCCGCCGAACGAACATCGGCCATTACCAACAGCGCATCGCGCAACAATGATGCTAGAAACGCCTGAAACGAACAACGTTAATGCCGCCGTCGGGTGCCGACGAACGAACTTCGGCCATTACCAACAGCGCATCGCGCAACAATGATGCTAGAAACGCCTGAAACGAACAACGTTAATGCCGCCGTCGGGTGCCGACGAACGAACTTCGGCCATTACCAACAGCGCATCGCGCAACAATGATGCTAGAAACGCCTGAAACGAACAACGTTAATGCCGCCGTCGGGTGCCGCCGAACGAACTTCGGTCATTACCCGCCGCGCATCGCGCAACAATGATCTTAGAAACGCGTGAAACGGATAACGTTAATGCCGCCGTCGGGTGCCACCGAACGAACTTCGGCCATTACCAACAGCGCATCGCGCAACAATGATGCTAGAAACGCCTGAAACGAACAACGTTAATGCCGCCGTCGGGTGCCGCCGAACGAACTTCGGTCATTACCCGCCGCGCATCGCGCAACAATGATCTTAGAAACGCGTGAAACGGATAACGTTAATGCCGCCGTCGGGTGCCGCCGAACGAACTTCGGTCATTACCCGCCGCGCATCGCGCAACAATGATGCTAGAAACGCCTGAAACGAACAACGTTAATGCCGCCGTCGGGTGCCGCCGAACGAACTTCGGTCATTACCCGCCGCGCATCGCGCAACAATGATCTTAGAAACGCGTGAAACGAACAACGTTAATGCCGCCGTCGGGTGCCACCGAACGAACTTCGGCCATTACCAACAGCGCATCGCGCAACAATGATGCTAGAAACGCCTGAAACGAACAACATTAATGCCGCCGTCGGGTGCCGCCGAACGAACTTCGGTCATTACCAACAGCGCATTGCGCAACAATGATCATAGAAACGCTGCAAACGAACAACGTTAATGCCGCCGTCGGGTGCCGCCGAACGAACTTCGGTCATTACCCGCCGCGCATCGCGCAACAATGATGCTAGAAACGCCTGAAACGAACAACGTTAATGCCGCCGTCGGGTGCCGCCGAACGAACTTCGGTCATTACCCGCCGCGCATCGCGCAACAATGATCTTAGAAACGCGTGAAACGAACAACGTTAATGCCGCCGTCGGGTGCCGCCGAACGAACTTCGGCCATTACCAACAGCGCATCGCGCAACAATGATGCTAGAAACGCCTGAAACGAACAACGTTAATGCCGCCGTCGGGTGCCGCCGAACGAACTTCGGTCATTACCAACAGCGCATTGCGCAACAATGATCATAGAAACGCTGCAAACGAACAACGTTAATGCCGCCGTCGGGTGCCGCCGAACGAACTTCGGTCATTACCCGCCGCGCATCGCGCAACAATGATCTTAGAAACGCCTGAAACGAACAACGTTAATGCCGCCGTCGGGTGCCGCCGAACGAACTTCGGTCATTACCAACAGCGCATCGCGCAACAATGATCATAGAAACGCTGCAAACGAACAACGTTAATGCCGCCGTCGGGTGCCGCCGAACGAACTTCGGTCATTACCCGCCGCGCATCGCGCAACAATGATCTTAGAAACGCGTGAAACGGATAACGTTAATGCCGCCGGCGGGTGCCGCCGAACGAACTTCGGCCATTACCAACAGCGCATCGCGCAACAATGATGCTAGAAACGCCTGAAACGAACAACGTTAATGCCGCCGGCGGGTGCCGCCGAACGAACTTCGGTTATTACGCGCCGCGCATCGCGCAACAATGATGCTAGAAACGCCTGAAACGAACAACGTTAATGCCGCCGTCGGGTGCCGCCGAACGAACTTCGGCCATTACCAACAGCGCATCGCGCAACAATGATGCTAGAAACGCCTGAAACGAACAACGTTAATGCCGCCGGCGGGTGCCGCCGAAGGAACTTCGGTCATTACCCGCCGCGCATCGCGCAACAATGATGCTAGAAACGCGTGAAACGGATAACGTTAATGCCGCCGTCGGGTGCCGCCGAACGAACTTCGGTCATTACCCGCCGCGCATCGCGCAACAATGATCTTAGAAACGCGTGAAACGAACAACGTTAATGCCGCCGTCGGGTGCCGCCGAACGAACTTCGGCCATTACCAACAGCGCATCGCGCAACAATGATGCTAGAAACGCCTGAAACGAACAACGTTAATGCCGCCGTCGGGTGCCGCCGAACGAACTTCGGTCATTACCCGCCGCGCATCGCGCAACAATGATCTTAGAAACGCGTGAAACGAACAACGTTAATGCCGCCGTCGGGTGCCGCCGAACGAACTTCGGCCATTACCAACAGCGCATCGCGCAACAATGATGCTAGAAACGCCTGAAACGAACAACGTTAATGCCGCCGTCGGGTGCCGCCGAACGAACTTCGGTCATTACCAACAGCGCATCGCGCAACAATGATCATAGAAACGCTGCAAACGAACAACGTTAATGCCGCCGTCGGGTGCCGCCGAACGAACTTCGGTCATTACCCGCCGCGCATCGCGCAACAATGATCTTAGAAACGCTTGAAACGAACAACGTTAATGCCGCCGGCGGGTGCCGCCGAACGAACTTCGGTCATTAGCCGCCGCGCATCGCGCAACAATGATCTTAGAAACGCGTGAAACGGATAACGTTAATGCCGCCGTCGGGTGCCGCCGAACGAACTTCGGTCATTACCCGCCGCGCATCGCGCAACAATGATGCTAGAAACGCCTGAAACGAACAACGTTAATGCCGCCGTCGGGTGCCGCCGAACGAACTTCGGTCATTACCCGCCGCGCATCGCGCAACAATGATCTTAGAAACGCGTGAAACGGATAACGTTAATGCCGCCGTCGGGTGCCGCCGAACGAACTTCGGTCATTACCCGCCGCGCATCGCGCAACAATGATCTTAGAAACGCGTGAAACGAACAACGTTAATGCCGCCGTCGGGTGCCGCCGAACGAACTTCGGCCATTACCAACAGCGCATCGCGCAACAATGATGCTAGAAACGCCTGAAACGAACAACGTTAATGCCGCCGTCGGGTGCCGCCGAACGAACTTCGGTCATTACCAACAGCGCATCGCGCAACAATGATCATAGAAACGCTGCAAACGAACAACGTTAATGCCGCCGTCGGGTGCCGCCGAACGAACTTCGGTCATTACCCGCCGCGCATCGCGCAACAATGATCTTAGAAACGCGTGAAACGAATAACGTTAATGCCGCCGTCGGGTGCCGCCGAACGAACTTCGGCCATTACCAACAGCGCATCGCGCAACAATGATGCTAGAAACGCCTGAAACGAACAACGTTAATGCCGCCGTCGGGTGCCGCCGAACGAACTTCGGTCATTACCCGCCGCGCATCGCGCAACAATGATCTTAGAAACGCGTGAAACGGATAACGTTAATGCCGCCGTCGGGTGCCGCCGAACGAACTTCGGTCATTACCAACAGCGCATCGCGCAACAATGATCATAGAAACGCTGCAAACGAACAACGTTAATGCCGCCGTCGGGTGCCGCCGAACGAACTTCGGTCATTACACGCCGCGCATCGCGCAACAATGATGCTAGAAACGCGTGAAACGGATAACGTTAATGCCGCCGTCGGGTGCCGCCGAACGAACTTCGGTCATTACCCGCCGCGCATCGCGCAACAATGATCTTAGAAACGCGTGAAACGAACAACGTTAATGCCGCCGTCGGGTGCCGCCGAACGAACTTCGGCCATTACCAACAGCGCATCGCGCAACAATGATGCTAGAAACGCCTGAAACGAACAACGTTAATGCCGCCGTCGGGTGCCGCCGAACGAACTTCGGTCATTACCAACAGCGCATCGCGCAACAATGATCATAGAAACGCTGCAAACGAACAACGTTAATGCCGCCGTCGGGTGCCGCCGAACGAACTTCGGTCATTACCCGCCGCGCATCGCGCAACAATGATCTTAGAAACGCGTGAAACGGATAACGTTAATGCCGCCGGCGGGTGCCGCCGAACGAACTTCGGCCATTACCAACAGCGCATCGCGCAACAATGATGCTAGAAACGCCTGAAACGAACAACGTTAATGCCGCCGGCGGGTGCCGCCGAACGAACTTCGGTTATTACGCGCCGCGCATCGCGCAACAATGATGCTAGAAACGCCTGAAACGAACAACGTTAATGCCGCCGTCGGGTGCCGCCGAACAAACTTCGGCCATTACCAACAGCGCATCGCGCAACAATGATGCTAGAAACGCCTGAAACGAACAACGTTAATGCCGCCGTCGGGTGCCGCCGAACGAACTTCGGTTATTACGCGCCGCGCATCGCGCAACAATGATGCTAGAAACGCCTGAAACGAACAACGTTAATGCCGCCGTCGGGTGCCGCCGAACGAACTTCGGTTATTACGCGCCGCGCATCGCGCAACAATGATGCTAGAAACGCGTGAAACGGATAACGTTAATGCCGCCGTCGGGTGCCACCGAACGAACTTCGGCCATTACCAACAGCGCATCGCGCAACAATGATGCTAGAAACGCCTGAAACGAACAACGTTAATGCCGCCGTCGGGTGCCGCCGAACGAACTTCGGTCATTACCCGCCGCGCATCGCGCAACAATGATCTTAGAAACGCGTGAAACGGATAACGCTAATGCCGCCGGCGGGTGCCGCCGAACGAACTTCGGTCAATACCCGCCGCGCAGCGCGCAACAATGATCTTAGAAACGCGTGAAACGGATAACGCTAATGCCGCCGGCGGGTGCCGCCGAACGAACTTCGGTCAATACCCGCCGCGCAGCGCGCAACAATGATCTTAGAAACGCGTGAAACGGATAACGTTAATGCCGCCGTCGGGTGCCGCCGAACGAACTTCAGTCATTACAAACAGCGCATCGCGCAACAATGATCTTAGATACGCGTGAAACGGATAACGTTAATGCCGGCGTCGGGTGCCGCCGAACGAACTTCGGTCATTACCCGCCGCGCATCGCGCAACAATGATCTTAGAAGCGCGTGAAACGAACAACGTTAATGCCGCCGTCGGGTGCCGCCGAACGAACTTCGGTCATTACCCGCCGCGCATCGCGCAACAATGATCTTAGAAGCGCGTGAAACGAACAACGTTAATGCCGCCGTCGGGTGCCGCCGAACGAACTTCAGTCATTACAAACAGCGCATCGCGCAACAATGATCTTAGATACGCGTGAAACGGATAACGTTAATGCCGGCGTCGGGTGCCGCCGAACGAACTTCGGTCATTACCCGCCGCGCATCGCGCAACAATGATTTTAGAAACGCGTGAAACGGATAACGTTAATGCCGCCGGCGGGTGCCGCCGAACGAACATCGGTCATTACCCGCCGCGCATCGTGCAACAATGATGCTAGAAACGCTTGAAACGAACAACGTTAATGCCGCCGGTGGGTGCCGCCGAACGAACTTCGGTCATTACCCGCCGCGCATCGCGCAACAATGATCTTAGAAACGCGTGAAACGGATAACGTTAATGCCGCCGTCGGGTGCCGCCGAACGAACTTCAGTCATTACAAACAGCGCATCGCGCAACAATAATCTTAGAAACGCGTGAAACGGATAACGTTAATGCCGGCGTCGGGTGCCGCCGAACGAACTTCGGTCATTACCAACAGCGCATCGCGCAACAATGATGCTAGAAACGCCTGAAACGAACAACGTTAATGCCGCCGGCGGGTGCCGCCGAACGAACTTCGGTCATTACCCGCCGCGCATCGCGCAACAATGATGCTAGAAACGCGTGAAACGGATAATGTTAATGCCGCCGTCGGGTGCCGCCGAACGAACTTCGGTCATTACCCGCCGCGCATCGCGCAACAATGATCTTAGAAGCGCGTGAAACGAACAACGTTAATGCCGCCGTCGGGTGCCGCCGAACGTACTTCGGTCATTACCCGCCGCGCATCGCGCAACAATGTTGCTAGAAACGCGTGAAACGGATAACGTTAATGCCGCCGTCGGGTGCCGCCGAACGAACTTCGGTCATTACCCGCCGCGCATCGGGCAACAACGATCTTAGAAACGCGTGAAACGGATAACGTTAATGCCGCCGGCGGGTGCCGCCGAACGAACTTCGGCCATTACCAACAGCGCATCGCGCAACAATGATGCTAGAAACGCCTGAAACGAACAACGTTAATGCCGCCGTCGGGTGCCGCCGAACGAACTTCGGTCATTACCAACAGCGCATCGCGCAACAATGATCATAGAAACGCTGCAAACGAACAACGTTAATGCCGCCGTCGGGTGCCGCCGAACGAACTTCGGTTATTACGCGCCGCGCATCGCGCAACAATGATGCTAGAAACGCGTGAAACGGATAACGTTAATGCCGCCGTCGGGTGCCACCGAACGAACTTCGGCCATTACCAACAGCGCATCGCGCAACAATGATGCTAGAAACGCCTGAAACGAACAACGTTAATGCCGCCGTCGGGTGCCGCCGAACGAACTTCGGTCATTACCCGCCGCGCATCGCGCAACAATGATCTTAGAAACGCGTGAAACGGATAACGCTAATGCCGCCGGCGGGTGCCGCCGAACGAACTTCGGTCAATACCCGCCGCGCAGCGCGCAACAATGATCTTAGAAACGCGTGAAACGGATAACGCTAATGCCGCCGGCGGGTGCCGCCGAACGAACTTCGGTCAATACCCGCCGCGCAGCGCGCAATAATGATCTTAGAAACGCGTGAAACGGATAACGTTAATGCCGCCGTCGGGTGCCGCCGAACGAACTTCAGTCATTACAAACAGCGCATCGCGCAACAATGATCTTAGATACGCGTGAAACGGATAACGTTAATGCCGGCGTCGGGTGCCGCCGAACGAACTTCGGTCATTACCCGCCGCGCATCGCGCAACAATGATTTTAGAAACGCGTGAAACGGATAACGTTAATGCCGCCGGCGGGTGCCGCCGAACGAACATCGGTCATTACCCGCCGCGCATCGTGCAACAATGATGCTAGAAACGCTTGAAACGAACAACGTTAATGCCGCCGGTGGGTGCCGCCGAACGAACTTCGGTCATTACCCGCCGCGCATCGCGCAACAATGATCTTAGAAACGCGTGAAACGGATAACGTTAATGCCGCCGTCGGGTGCCGCCGAACGAACTTCAGTCATTACAAACAGCGCATCGCGCAACAATGATCTTAGAAACGCGTGAAACGGATAACGTTAATGCCGGCGTCGGGTGCCGCCGAACGAACTTCGGTCATTACCAACAGCGCATCGCGCAACAATGATGCTAGAAACGCCTGAAACGAACAACGTTAATGCCGCCGGCGGGTGCCGCCGAACGAACTTCGGTCATTACCCGCCGCGCATCGCGCAACAATGATGCTAGAAACGCGTGAAACGGATAACGTTAATGCCGCCGTCGGGTGCCGCCGAACGAACTTCGGTCATTACCCGCCGCGCATCGCGCAACAATGATCTTAGAAGCGCGTGAAACGAACAACGTTAATGCCGTCGTCGGGTGCCGCCGAACGAACTTCGGTCATTACCCGCCGCGCATCGCGCAACAATGTTGCTAGAAACGCGTGAAACGGATAACGTTAATGCCGCCGTCGGGTGCCGCCGAACGAACTTCGGTCATTACCCGCCGCGCATCGGGCAACAACGATCTTAGAAACGCGTGAAACGGATAACGTTAATGCCGCCGGCGGGTGCCGCCGAACGAACTTCGGCCATTACCAACAGCGCATCGCGCAACAATGATGCTAGAAACGCCTGAAACGAACAACGTTAATGCCGCCGTCGGGTGCCGCCGAACGAACTTCGGTCATTACCAACAGCGCATCGCGCAACAATGATCATAGAAACGCTGCAAACGAACAACGTTAATGCCGCCGTCGGGTGCCGCCGAACGAACTTCGGTTATTACGCGCCGCGCATCGCGCAACAATGATGCTAGAAACGCGTGAAACGGATAACGTTAATGCCGCCGTCGGGTGCCACCGAACGAACTTCGGCCATTACCAACAGCGCATCGCGCAACAATGATGCTAGAAACGCCTGAAACGAACAACGTTAATGCCGCCGTCGGGTGCCGCCGAACGAACTTCGGTCATTACCCGCCGCGCATCGCGCAACAATGATATTAGAAACGCGTGAAACGGATAACGTTAAAGCCGCCGTCGGGTGCCGCCGAACGAACTACGGTCATTACCAACAGCGCATCGCGCAACAATGATCTTAGAAACGCGTGAAACGGATAACGTTAATGCCGCCGTCGGGTGCCGCCGAACGAACTTCGGTCATTACCAACAGTGCATCGCGCAACAATGATCTTAGAAACGCGTGAAACGGATAACGTTAATGCCGCCGTCGGGTGCCGCCGAACGAACTTCGGTCATTACCCTTCGCGCATCGCGCAACAATGACCTTAGAAGCGCGTGAAACGGATAACGTTAATGCCGCCGTCGGGTGCCGCCGGACGAACTTCGGTCATTACCAACAGCGCATGGCGCAACAATGATCTTAGAAACGCGTGAAACGGATAACGTTAATGCCGCCGTCGGGTGCCGCCGAACGAACTTCGGTCATTACCCGCCGCGCATCGCGCAACAATGATCTTAGAAACGCGTGAAACGGATAACGTTAATGCCGCCGTCGGGTGCCGCCGAACGAACTTCGGTCATTACCCGCCGCGCATTGCGCAACAATGATCTTCGAAACGCGTGAAACGGATAACGTTAATGCCGCCGTCGGGTGCCGCCGAACGAACTTCGGTCATTACCCGCCGCGCATCGCGCAACTATGATCATAGAAACGCTGCAAACGAACAACGTTAATGCCGCCGTCGGGTGCCGCCGGACGAACTTCGGTCATTACCAACAGCGCATGGCGCAACAATGATCTTAGAAACGCGTGAAACGGATAACGTTAATGCCGCCGTCGGGTGCCGCCGAACGAACTTCGGTCATTACCCGCCGCGCATCGCGCAACAATGATCTTAGAAACGCGTGAAACGGATAACGTTAATGCCGCCGTCGGGTGCCGCCGAACGAACTTCGGTCATTACCCGCCGCGCATTGCGCAACAATGATCTTCGAAACGCGTGAAACGGATAACGTTAATGCCGCCGTCGGGTGCCGCCGAACGAACTTCGGTCATTACCCGCCGCGCATCGCGCAACTATGATCATAGAAACGCTGCAAACGAACAACGTTAATGCCGCCGTCGGGTGCCGCCGAACGAACTTCGGGCATTACCCGCCGCGCATCGCTCAACAATGATCTTAGAAACGCGTGAAACGGATAACGTTAATGCCGCCGTCGGGTGCCGCCGAACGAACTTCGGGCATTACCCGCCGCGCATCGCTCAACAATGATCTTAGAAACGCGTGAAACGGATAACGTTAATGCCGCCGTCGGGTGCCGCCGAACGAACTTCGGTCATTACCCGCCGCGCATTGCGCAACAATGATCTTCGAAACGCGTGAAACGGATAACGTTAATGCCGCCGTCGGGTGCCGCCGAACGAACTTCGGTCATTACCCGCCGCGCATCGCGCAACAATGATCTTAGAAACGCGTGAAACGGATAACGTTAATGCCGCCGTCGGGTGCCGCCGAACGAACTTCGGTCATTACCCGCCGCGCATCGCGCAACAATGATCTTAGAAACGCGTGAAACGGATAACGTTAATGCCGCCGTCGGGTGCCGCCGAACGAACTTCGGTCATTACCCGCCGCGCATCGCGCAACAATGATCTTAGAAGCGCGTGAAACGAACAACGTTAATGCCGTCGTCGGGTGCCGCCGAACGAACTTCGGTCATTACCCGCCGCGCATCGCGCAACAATGTTGCTAGAAACGCGTGAAACGGATAACGTTAATGCCGCCGTCGGGTGCCGCCGAACGAACTTCGGTCATTACCCGCCGCGCATCGGGCAACAACGATCTTAGAAACGCGTGAAACGGATAACGTTAATGCCGCCGGCGGGTGCCGCCGAACGAACTTCGGCCATTACCAACAGCGCATCGCGCAACAATGATGCTAGAAACGCCTGAAACGAACAACGTTAATGCCGCCGTCGGGTGCCGCCGAACGAACTTCGGTCATTACCAACAGCGCATCGCGCAACAATGATCATAGAAACGCTGCAAACGAACAACGTTAATGCCGCCGTCGGGTGCCGCCGAACGAACTTCGGTTATTACGCGCCGCGCATCGCGCAACAATGATGCTAGAAACGCGTGAAACGGATAACGTTAATGCCGCCGTCGGGTGCCACCGAACGAACTTCGGCCATTACCAACAGCGCATCGCGCAACAATGATGCTAGAAACGCCTGAAACGAACAACGTTAATGCCGCCGTCGGGTGCCGCCGAACGAACTTCGGTCATTACCCGCCGCGCATCGCGCAACAATGATATTAGAAACGCGTGAAACGGATAACGTTAAAGCCGCCGTCGGGTGCCGCCGAACGAACTACGGTCATTACCAACAGCGCATCGCGCAACAATGATCTTAGAAACGCGTGAAACGGATAACGTTAATGCCGCCGTCGGGTGCCGCCGAACGAACTTCGGTCATTACCAACAGTGCATCGCGCAACAATGATCTTAGAAACGCGTGAAACGGATAACGTTAATGCCGCCGTCGGGTGCCGCCGAACGAACTTCGGTCATTACCCTTCGCGCATCGCGCAACAATGACCTTAGAAACGCGTGAAACGGATAACGTTAATGCCGCCGTCGGGTGCCGCCGGACGAACTTCGGTCATTACCAACAGCGCATGGCGCAACAATGATCTTAGAAACGCGTGAAACGGATAACGTTAATGCCGCCGTCGGGTGCCGCCGAACGAACTTCGGTCATTACCCGCCGCGCATCGCGCAACAATGATCTTAGAAACGCGTGAAACGGATAACGTTAATGCCGCCGTCGGGTGCCGCCGAACGAACTTCGGTCATTACCCGCCGCGCATTGCGCAACAATGATCTTCGAAACGCGTGAAACGGATAACGTTAATGCCGCCGTCGGGTGCCGCCGAACGAACTTCGGTCATTACCCGCCGCGCATCGCGCAACTATGATCATAGAAACGCTGCAAACGAACAACGTTAATGCCGCCGTCGGGTGCCGCCGGACGAACTTCGGTCATTACCAACAGCGCATGGCGCAACAATGATCTTAGAAACGCGTGAAACGGATAACGTTAATGCCGCCGTCGGGTGCCGCCGAACGAACTTCGGTCATTACCCGCCGCGCATCGCGCAACAATGATCTTAGAAACGCGTGAAACGGATAACGTTAATGCCGCCGTCGGGTGCCGCCGAACGAACTTCGGTCATTACCCGCCGCGCATTGCGCAACAATGATCTTCGAAACGCGTGAAACGGATAACGTTAATGCCGCCGTCGGGTGCCGCCGAACGAACTTCGGTCATTACCCGCCGCGCATCGCGCAACTATGATCATAGAAACGCTGCAAACGAACAACGTTAATGCCGCCGTCGGGTGCCGCCGAACGAACTTCGGTCATTACCCGCCGCGCATCGCGCAACAATGATCTTAGAAACGCGTGAAACGGATAACGTCAATGCCGCCGTCGGGTGCCGCCGAACGAACTACGGTCATTACCCGCCGCGCATCGCGCAACAATGATCTTAGAAACGCGTGAAACGGATAACGTCAATGCCGCCGTCGGGTGCCGCCGAACGAACTACGGTCATTACCCGCCGCGCATCGCGCAACAATGATCTTAGAAACGCGTGAAACGGATAACGTTAATGCCGCCGTCGGGTGCCGCCGAACGAACTTCGGGCATTACCCGCCGCGCATCGCTCAACAATGATCTTAGAAACGCGTGAAACGGATAACGTTAATGCCGCCGTCGGGTGCCGCCGAACGAACTTCGGGCATTACCCGCCGCGCATCGCTCAACAATGATCTTAGAAACGCGTGAAACGGATAACGTTAATGCCGCCGTCGGGTGCCGCCGAACGAACTTCGGTCATTACCCGCCGCGCATTGCGCAACAATGATCTTCGAAACGCGTGAAACGGATAACGTTAATGCCGCCGTCGGGTGCCGCCGAACGAACTTCGGTCATTACCCGCCGCGCATCGCGCAACAATGATCTTAGAAACGCGTGAAACGGATAACGTTAATGCCGCCGTCGGGTGCCGCCGAACGAACTTCGGTCATTACCCGTCGCGCATTGCGCAACAATGATCTTCGAAACGCGTGAAACGGATAACGTTAATGCCGCCGTCGGGTGCCGCCGAACGAACTTCGGTCATTACCCGCCGCGCATCGCGCAACTATGATCATAGAAACGCTGCAAACGAACAACGTTAATGCCGCCGTCGGGTGCCGCCGAACGAACTTCGGTCATTACCCTTCGCGCATCGCGCAACAATGATCTTAGAAACGGGTGAAACGGATAACATTAATGCCGTCGTCGGGTGCCGCCGAACGAACTTCGGCCATTTCCAACAGCGCATCGCGCAACAATGATGCTAGAAACGCCTGAAACGAACAACGTTAATGCCGTCGTCGGGTGCCGCCGAACGAACTTCGGTCATTACCCGCCGCGCATCGCGCAACAATGATCTTAGAATCGCGTGAAACGGATAACGTTAATGCCGCCGTCGGGTGCCGCCGAACGAACTTCAGTCATTACCCGCCGCGCATCGCGCAACAATGATCTTAGAAACGCGTGAAACGGATAACGTTAATGCCGCCGTCGGGTGCCGCCGAACGAACTACGGTCATTGCCAACAGCGCATCGCGCAACAATGATCTTAGAAACGCGTGAAACGGATAACGTTAATGCCGCCGTCGGGTGCCGCCGAACGAACTACGGTCATTGTCCGCCGCGCATCGCGCATCAATGATCTTAGAAACGCCAGAAACGGATAACGTTAATGCCGCCGTCGACTGCCGCCGAACGAACTTCGGTCATTACCCTTCGCGCATCGCGCAACAATGACCTTAGAAACGCGTGAAACGGATAACGTTAATGCCGCCGTCGGGTGCCGCCGAACGAACTTCGGTCATTACCCGCCGCGCATCGCGCATCAATGATCTTAGAAACGCGAGAAGCGGATAACGTTAATGCCGCCGTCGAGTGCCGCCGAACGAACTTCGGTCATTACCCTTCGCGCATCGCGCAACAATGACCTTAGAAACGCGTGAAACGGATAACGTTAATGCCGCCGTCGGGTGCCGCCGAACGAACTTCGGTCATTACCCGCCGCGCATCGCGCAACAATGATATTAGAAACGCGTGAAACGGATAACGTTAATGCCGCCTTCGGGTGCCGCCGAACGAACTACGGTCATTACCAACAGCGCATCGCGCAACAATGATCTTAGAAACGCGTGAAACGGATAACGTTAATGCCGCCGTCGGGTGCCGCCGAACGAACTTCGGTCATTACCCGCCGCGCATCGCTCAACAATGATCTTAGAAACGCGTGAAACGGATAACGTTAATGCCGCCGTCGGGTGCCGCCGAACGAACTTCGGTCATTACCCGCCGCCCATCGCGCAACAATGATATTAGAAACGCGTGAAACGGATAACGTTAATGCCGCCGTCGGGTGCCGCCGAACGAACTACGGTCATTACCAACAGCGCATCGCGCAACAATGATCTTAGAAACGCGTGAAACGGATAACGTTAATGCCGCCGTCGGGTGCCGCCGAACGAACTTCGGTCATTACCAACAGTGCATCGCGCAACAATGATCTTAGAAACGCGTGAAACGGATAACGTTAATGCCGCCGTCGGGTGCCGCCGAACGAACTTCGGTCATTACACTTCGCGCATCGCGCAACAATGACCTTAGAAACGCGTGAAACGGATAACGTTAATGCCGCCGTCGGGTGCCGCCGGACGAACTTCGGTCATTACCAACAGCGCATGGCGCAACAATGATCTTAGAAACGCGTGAAACGGATAACGTTAATGCCGCCGTCGGGTGCCGCCGAACGAACTTCGGTCATTACCCGCCGCGCATCGCGCAACAATGATCTTAGAAACGCGTGAAACGGATAACGTTAATACCGCCGTCGGGTGCCGCCGAACGAACTTCGGTCATTACCCGCCGCGCATCGCTCAACAATGATCTTAGAAACGCGTGAAACGGATAACGTTAATGCCGCCGTCGGGTGCCGCCGAACGAACTTCGGGCATTACCCGCCGCGCATCGCTCAACAATGATCTTAGAAACGCGTGAAACGGATAACGTTAATGCCGCCGTCGGGTGCCGCCGAACGAACTTCGGTCATTACCCGCCGCGCATTGCGCAACAATGATCTTCGAAACGCGTGAAACGGATAACGTTAATGCCGCCGTCGGGTGCCGCCGAACGAACTTCGGTCATTACCCGCCGCGCATCGCGCAACAATGATCTTAGAAACGCGTGAAACGGATAACGTTAATGCCGCCGTCGGGTGCCGCCGAACGAACTTCGGTCATTACCCGCCGCGCATTGCGCAACTATGATCTTCGAAACGCGTGAAACGGATAACGTTAATGCCGCCGTCGGGTGCCGCCGAACGAACTTCGGTCATTACCCGCCGCGCATCGCGCAACAATGATCTTAGAAACGCGTGAAACGGATAACGTTAATGCCGCCGTCGGGTGCCGCCGAACGAACTTCGGTCATTACCCGCCGCGCATCGCGCAACAATGATCTTAGAAACGCGTGAAACGGATAACGTTAATGCCGCCGTCGGGTGCCGCCGAACGAACTTCGGTCATTACCCGCCGCGCATCGCGCAACAATGATCTTAGAAACGCGTGAAACGGATAACGTTAATGCCGCCGTCGGGTGCCGCCGAACGAACTTCGGGCATTACCCGCCGCGCATCGCTCAACAATGATCTTAGAAACGCGTGAAACGGATAACGTTAATGCCGCCGTCGGGTGCCGCCGAACGAACTTCGGTCATTACCCGCCGCGCATTGCGCAACAATGATCTTCGAAACGCGTGAAACGGATAACGTTAATGACGCCGTCGGGTGCCGCCGAACGAACTTCGGTCATTACCCGCCGCGCATCGCGCAACAATGATCTTAGAAACGCGTGAAACGGATAACGTTAATGCCGCCGTCGGGTGCCGCCGAACGAACTTCGGTCATTACCCGCCGCGCATTGCGCAACAATGATCTTAGAAACGCGAGAAGCGGATAACGTTAATGCCGCCGTCGAGTGCCGCCGAACGAACTTCGGTCATTACCCTTCGCGCATCGCGCAACAATGACCTTAGAAACGCGTGAAACGGATAACGTTAATGCCGCCGTCGGGTGCCGCCGAACGAACTTCGGTCATTACCCGCCGCGCATCGCGCAACAATGATATTAGAAACGCGTGAAACGGATAACGTTAATGCCGCCTTCGGGTGCCGCCGAACGAACTACGGTCATTACCAACAGCGCATCGCGCAACAATGATCTTAGAAACGCGTGAAACGGATAACGTTAATGCCGCCGTCGGGTGCCGCCGAACGAACTTCGGTCATTACCCGCCGCGCATCGCTCAACAATGATCTTAGAAACGCGTGAAACGGATAACGTTAATGCCGCCGTCGGGTGCCGCCGAACGAACTTCGGTCATTACCCGCCGCCCATCGCGCAACAATGATATTAGAAACGCGTGAAACGGATAACGTTAATGCCGCCGTCGGGTGCCGCCGAACGAACTACGGTCATTACCAACAGCGCATCGCGCAACAATGATCTTAGAAACGCGTGAAACGGATAACGTTAATGCCGCCGTCGGGTGCCGCCGAACGAACTTCGGTCATTACCAACAGTGCATCGCGCAACAATGATCTTAGAAACGCGTGAAACGGATAACGTTAATGCCGCCGTCGGGTGCCGCCGAACGAACTTCGGTCATTACACTTCGCGCATCGCGCAACAATGACCTTAGAAACGCGTGAAACGGATAACGTTAATGCCGCCGTCGGGTGCCGCCGGACGAACTTCGGTCATTACCAACAGCGCATGGCGCAACAATGATCTTAGAAACGCGTGAAACGGATAACGTTAATGCCGCCGTCGGGTGCCGCCGAACGAACTTCGGGCATTACCCGCCGCGCATCGCTCAACAATGATCTTAGAAACGCGTGAAACGGATAACGTTAATGCCGCCGTCGGGTGCCGCCGAACGAACTTCGGGCATTACCCGCCGCGCATCGCTCAACAATGATCTTAGAAACGCGTGAAACGGATAACGTTAATGCCGCCGTCGGGTGCCGCCGAACGAACTTCGGGCATTACCCGCCGCGCATCGCTCAACAATGATCTTAGAAACGCGTGAAACGGATAACGTTAATGCCGCCGTCGGGTGCCGCCGAACGAACTTCGGTCATTACCCGCCGCGCATTGCGCAACAATGATCTTCGAAACGCGTGAAACGGATAACGTTAATGCCGCCGTCGGGTGCCGCCGAACGAACTTCGGTCATTACCCGCCGCGCATCGCGCAACAATGATCTTAGAAACGCGTGAAACGGATAACGTTAATGCCGCCGTCGGGTGCCGCCGAACGAACTTCGGTCATTACCCGCCGCGCATTGCGCAACTATGATCTTCGAAACGCGTGAAACGGATAACGTTAATGCCGCCGTCGGGTGCCGCCGAACGAACTTCGGTCATTACCCGCCGCGCATCGCGCAACAATGATCTTAGAAACGCGTGAAACGGATAACGTTAATGCCGCCGTCGGGTGCCGCCGAACGAACTTCGGTCATTACCCGCCGCGCATCGCGCAACAATGATCTTAGAAACGCGTGAAACGGATAACGTTAATGCCGCCGTCGGGTGCCGCCGAACGAACTTCGGTCATTACCCGCCGCGCATCGCGCAACAATGATCTTAGAAACGCGTGAAACGGATAACGTTAATGCCGCCGTCGGGTGCCGCCGAACGAACTTCGGGCATTACCCGCCGCGCATCGCTCAACAATGATCTTAGAAACGCGTGAAACGGATAACGTTAATGCCGCCGTCGGGTGCCGCCGAACGAACTTCGGTCATTACCCGCCGCGCATTGCGCAACAATGATCTTCGAAACGCGTGAAACGGATAACGTTAATGACGCCGTCGGGTGCCGCCGAACGAACTTCGGTCATTACCCGCCGCGCATCGCGCAACAATGATCTTAGAAACGCGTGAAACGGATAACGTTAATGCCGCCGTCGGGTGCCGCCGAACGAACTTCGGTCATTACCCGCCGCGCATTGCGCAACAATGATCTTCGAAACGCGTGAAACGGATAACGTTAATGCCGCCGTCGGGTGCCGCCGAACGAACTTCGGTCATTACCCGCCGCGCATCGCGCAACTATGATCATAGAAACGCTGCAAACGAACAACGTTAATGCCGCCGTCGGGTGCCGCCGAACGAACTTCGGTCATTACCAACAGCGCATCGCGCAACAATGATCTTAGAAACGCGTGAAACGGATAACGTTAATGCCGCCGTCGGGTGCCGCCGAACGAACTTCGGTCATTACCAACAGCGCATCGCGCAACAATGATCTTAGAAACGCGTGAAACGGATAACGTTAATGCCGCCGTCGGGTTCCGCCGAACGAACTACGGTCATTGCCCGCCGCGCATCGCGCATCAATGATCTTAGAAACGCGAGAAACGGATAACGTTAATGCCGCCGTCGAGTGCCGCCGAACGAACTTCGGTCATTACCAACAGCGCATCGCGCAACAATGATCTTAGAAACGCGTGAAACGGATAACGTTAATGCCGCCGTCGGGTGCCGCCGAACGAACTTCGGTCATTACCCGCCGCGCATCGCGCAACAATGATCTTAGAAACGCGTGAAACGGATAACGTTAATGCCGCCGTCGAGTGCCGCCGAACGATCTTCGGTCATTACCAACAGCGCATCGCGCAACAATGATCTTAGAAACGCGTGAAACGGATAACGTTAATGCCGCCGTCGGGTGCCGCCGAACGAACTTCGGTCATTACCCGCCGCGCATCGCGCAACAATGATCTTAGAAACGCGTGAAACGGATAACGTTAATGCCGCCGTCGGGTGCCGCCGAACGAACTTCGGTCATTACCCGCCGCGCATCGCGCAACAATGATGCTAGAAACGCCTGAAACGAACAACGTTAATGCCGTCGTCGGGTGCCGCCGAACGAACTTCGGTCATTACCCGCCGCGCATCGCGCAACAATGATCTTAGAATCGCGTGAAACGGATAACGTTAATGCCGCCGTCGGGTGCCGCCGAACGAACTTCGGTCATTACCCGCCGCGCATCGCGCAACAATGATCTTAGAAACGCGTGAAACGGATAACGTTAATACCGCCGTCGGGTGCCGCCGAACGAACTTCGGTCATTACCCGCCGCGCATCGCGCAACAATGATCTTAGAAACGCGTGAAACGGATAACGTTAATGCCGCCGTCGGGTGCCGCCGAACGAACTACGGTCATTACCCGCCGCGCATCGCGCAACAATGATCTTAGAAACGCGTGAAACGGATAACGTTAATGCCGCCGTCGGGTGCCGCCGAACGAACTTCGGTCATTACCAACAGCGCATCGCGCAACAATGATCTTAGAAACGCGTGAAACGGATAACGTTAATGCCGCCGTCGGGCGCCGCCGAACGAACTTCGGTCATTACCAACAGCGCAACGCGCAACAATGATCTTCTAAACGCGTGAAACGGATAACGTTAATGCCGCCGTCGGGTGCCGCCGAACGAACTACGGTCATTGCCCGCCGCGCATCGCGCATGAATGATCTTAGAAACGCGAGAAGCGGATAACGTTAATGCCGCCGTCGAGTGCCGCCGAACGAACTTCGGTCATTACCAACAGCGCATCGCGCAACAATGATCTTAGAAACGCGTGAAACGGATAACGTTAATGCCGCCGTCGGGCGCCGCCGAACGAACTTCGGTCATTACCAACAGCGCAACGCGCAACAATGATCTTCTAAACGCGTGAAACGGATAACGTTAATGCCGCCGTCGGGTGCCGCCGAACGAACTACGGTCATTGCCCGCCGCGCATCTCGCATCAATGATCTTAGAAACGCGAGAAACGGATAACGTTAATGCCGCCGTCGAGTGCCGCCGAACGAACTTATGTCATTACCAACAGCGCATCGCGCAACAATGATCTTAGAAACGCGTGAAACGGATAACTTTAATGCCGCCGTCGGGTGCCGCCGAACGAACTTCGGTCATTACCAACAGCACATCGCGCAACAATGATCTTCGAAACACGTGAAACGGATAACGTTAATGCCGCCGTCGGGTGCCGCCGAACGAACTTCGGTCATTACCCGCCGCGCATCGCGCAACTATGATCATAGAAACGCTGCAAACGAACAACGTTAATGCCGCCGTCGGGTGCCGCCGAACGAACTTCGGTCATTACCAACAGCGCATCGCGCAACAATGATCTTAGAAACGCGTGAAACGGATAACGTTAATGCCGCCGTCGGGTGCCGCCGAACGAACTTCGGTCATTACCAACAGCGCATCGCGCAACAATGATCTTAGAAACGCGTGAAACGGATAACGTTAATGCCGCCGTCGGGTGCCGCCGAACGAACTTCGGTCATTACCCGCCGCGCATCGCGCAACAATGATGCTAGAAACGCCTGAAACGAACAACGTTAATGCCGTCGTCGGGTGCCGCCGAACGAACTTCGGTCATTACCCGCCGCGCATCGCGCAACAATGATCTTAGAATCGCGTGAAACGGATAACGTTAATGCCGCCGTCGGGTGCCGCCGAACGAACTTCGGTCATTACCCGCCGCGCATCGCGCAACAATGATCTTAGAAACGCGTGAAACGGATAACGTTAATACCGCCGTCGGGTGCCGCCGAACGAACTTCGGTCATTACCCGCCGCGCATCGCGCAACAATGATCTTAGAAACGCGTGAAACGGATAACGTTAATGCCGCCGTCGGGTGCCGCCGAACGAACTACGGTCATTACCCGCCGCGCATCGCGCAACAATGATCTTAGAAACGCGTGAAACGGATAACGTTAATGCCGCCGTCGGGTGCCGCCGAACGAACTTCGGTCATTACCAACAGCGCATCGCGCAACAATGATCTTAGAAACGCGTGAAACGGATAACGTTAATGCCGCCGTCGGGCGCCGCCGAACGAACTTCGGTCATTACCAACAGCGCAACGCGCAACAATGATCTTCTAAACGCGTGAAACGGATAACGTTAATGCCGCCGTCGGGTGCCGCCGAACGAACTACGGTCATTGCCCGCCGCGCATCTCGCATCAATGATCTTAGAAACGCGAGAAACGGATAACGTTAATGCCGCCGTCGAGTGCCGCCGAACGAACTTATGTCATTACCAACAGCGCATCGCGCAACAATGATCTTAGAAACGCGTGAAACGGATAACTTTAATGCCGCCGTCGGGTGCCGCCGAACGAACTTCGGTCATTACCAACAGCACATCGCGCAACAATGATCTTCGAAACACGTGAAACGGATAACGTTAATGCCGCCGTCGGGTGCCGCCGAACGAACTTCGGTCATTACCCGCCGCGCATCGCGCAACTATGATCATAGAAACGCTGCAAACGAACAACGTTAATGCCGCCGTCGGGTGCCGCCGAACGAACTTCGGTCATTACCAACAGCGCATCGCGCAACAATGATCTTAGAAACGCGTGAAACGGATAACGTTAATGCCGCCGTCGGGTGCCGCCGAACGAACTTCGGTCATTACCCGCCGCGCATCGCGCAACAATGATCTTAGAAACGCGTGAAACGGATAACGTTAATGCCGCCGTCGAGTGCCGCCGAACGATCTTCGGTCATTACCAACAGCGCATCGCGCAACAATGATCTTAGAAACGCGTGAAACGGATAACGTTAATGCCGCCGTCGGGTGCCGCCGAACGAACTTCGGTCATTACCCGCCGCGCATCGCGCAACAATGATCTTAGAAACGCGTGAAACGGATAACGTTAATGCCGCCGTCGGGTGCCGCCGAACGAACTTCGGTCATTACCCGCCGCGCATCGCGCAACAATGATGCTAGAAACGCCTGAAACGAACAACGTTAATGCCGTCGTCGGGTGCCGCCGAACGAACTTCGGTCATTACCCGCCGCGCATCGCGCAACAATGATCTTAGAATCGCGTGAAACGGATAACGTTAATGCCGCCGTCGGGTGCCGCCGAACGAACTTCGGTCATTACCCGCCGCGCATCGCGCAACAATGATCTTAGAAACGCGTGAAACGGATAACGTTAATACCGCCGTCGGGTGCCGCCGAACGAACTTCGGTCATTACCCGCCGCGCATCGCGCAACAATGATCTTAGAAACGCGTGAAACGGATAACGTTAATGCCGCCGTCGGGTGCCGCCGAACGAACTACGGTCATTACCCGCCGCGCATCGCGCAACAATGATCTTAGAAACGCGTGAAACGGATAACGTTAATGCCGCCGTCGGGTGCCGCCGAACGAACTTCGGTCATTACCAACAGCGCATCGCGCAACAATGATCTTAGAAACGCGTGAAACGGATAACGTTAATGCCGCCGTCGGGCGCCGCCGAACGAACTTCGGTCATTACCAACAGCGCAACGCGCAACAATGATCTTCTAAACGCGTGAAACGGATAACGTTAATGCCGCCGTCGGGTGCCGCCGAACGAACTACGGTCATTGCCCGCCGCGCATCGCGCATGAATGATCTTAGAAACGCGAGAAGCGGATAACGTTAATGCCGCCGTCGAGTGCCGCCGAACGAACTTCGGTCATTACCAACAGCGCATCGCGCAACAATGATCTTAGAAACGCGTGAAACGGATAACGTTAATGCCGCCGTCGGGCGCCGCCGAACGAACTTCGGTCATTACCAACAGCGCAACGCGCAACAATGATCTTCTAAACGCGTGAAACGGATAACGTTAATGCCGCCGTCGGGTGCCGCCGAACGAACTACGGTCATTGCCCGCCGCGCATCTCGCATCAATGATCTTAGAAACGCGAGAAACGGATAACGTTAATGCCGCCGTCGAGTGCCGCCGAACGAACTTATGTCATTACCAACAGCGCATCGCGCAACAATGATCTTAGAAACGCGTGAAACGGATAACTTTAATGCCGCCGTCGGGTGCCGCCGAACGAACTTCGGTCATTACCAACAGCACATCGCGCAACAATGATCTTCGAAACACGTGAAACGGATAACGTTAATGCCGCCGTCGGGTGCCGCCGAACGAACTTCGGTCATTACCCGCCGCGCATCGCGCAACAATGATCTTAGAAACGCGTGAAACGGATAACGTTAATGCCGCCGTCGGGTGCCGCCGAACGAACTTCGGTCATTACCAACAGCGCATCGCGCAACAATGATCTTAGAAACGCGTGAAACGGATAACGTTAATGCCGCCGTCGGGTGCCGCCGAACGGACTTCGGGCATTACCCGCCGCGCATCGCTCAACAATGATCTTAGAAACGCGTGAAACGGATAACGTTAATGCCGCCGTCGGGTGCCGCCGAACGAACTTCGGTCATTACCCGCCGCGCATTGCGCAACAATGATCTTCGAAACGCGTGAAACGGATAACGTTAATGCCGCCGTCGGGTGCCGCCGAACGAACTTCGGTCATTACCCGCCGCGCATCGCGCAACAATGATCTTAGAAACGCGTGAAACGGATAACGTTAATGCCGCCGTCGGGTGCCGCCGAACGAACTTCGGTCATTACCCGTCGCGCATTGCGCAACAATGATCTTCGAAACGCGTGAAACGGATAACGTTAATGCCGCCGTCGGGTGCCGCCGAACGAACTTCGGTCATTACCCGCCGCGCATCGCGCAACTATGATCATAGAAACGCTGCAAACGAACAACGTTAATGCCGCCGTCGGGTGCCGCCGAACGAACTTCGGTCATTACCCTTCGCGCATCGCGCAACAATGATCTTAGAAACGGGTGAAACGGATAACATTAATGCCGTCGTCGGGTGCCGCCGAACGAACTTCGGCCATTTCCAACAGCGCATCGCGCAACAATGATGCTAGAAACGCCTGAAACGAACAACGTTAATGCCGTCGTCGGGTGCCGCCGAACGAACTTCGGTCATTACCCGCCGCGCATCGCGCAACAATGATCTTAGAATCGCGTGAAACGGATAACGTTAATGCCGCCGTCGGGTGCCGCCGAACGAACTTCAGTCATTACCCGCCGCGCATCGCGCAACAATGATCTTAGAAACGCGTGAAACGGATAACGTTAATGCCGCCGTCGGGTGCCGCCGAACGAACTACGGTCATTGCCAACAGCGCATCGCGCAACAATGATCTTAGAAACGCGTGAAACGGATAACGTTAATGCCGCCGTCGGGTGCCGCCGAACGAACTACGGTCATTGTCCGCCGCGCATCGCGCATCAATGATCTTAGAAACGCCAGAAACGGATAACGTTAATGCCGCCGTCGACTGCCGCCGAACGAACTTCGGTCATTACCCTTCGCGCATCGCGCAACAATGACCTTAGAAACGCGTGAAACGGATAACGTTAATGCCGCCGTCGGGTGCCGCCGAACGAACTTCGGTCATTACCCGCCGCGCATCGCGCATCAATGATCTTAGAAACGCGAGAAGCGGATAACGTTAATGCCGCCGTCGAGTGCCGCCGAACGAACTTCGGTCATTACCCTTCGCGCATCGCGCAACAATGACCTTAGAAACGCGTGAAACGGATAACGTTAATGCCGCCGTCGGGTGCCGCCGAACGAACTTCGGTCATTACCCGCCGCGCATCGCGCAACAATGATATTAGAAACGCGTGAAACGGATAACGTTAATGCCGCCTTCGGGTGCCGCCGAACGAACTACGGTCATTACCAACAGCGCATCGCGCAACAATGATCTTAGAAACGCGTGAAACGGATAACGTTAATGCCGCCGTCGGGTGCCGCCGAACGAACTTCGGTCATTACCCGCCGCGCATCGCTCAACAATGATCTTAGAAACGCGTGAAACGGATAACGTTAATGCCGCCGTCGGGTGCCGCCGAACGAACTTCGGTCATTACCCGCCGCGCATCGCTCAACAATGATCTTAGAAACGCGTGAAACGGATAACGTTAATGCCGCCGTCGACTGCCGCCGAACGAACTTCGGTCATTACCCTTCGCGCATCGCGCAACAATGACCTTAGAAACGCGTGAAACGGATAACGTTAATGCCGCCGTCGGGTGCCGCCGAACGAACTTCGGTCATTACCCTTCGCGCATCGCGCAACAATGATCTTAGAAACGCGTGAAACGGATAACGATAATGCCGCCGTCGGGTGCCGCCGAACGAACTTCGGTCATTACCCGCCGCGCATCGCGCAACAATGATCTTAGAAACGCGAGAAACGGATAACGTTAATGCCGCCGTCGACTGCCGCCGAACGAACTTCGGTCATTACCAACAGCGCATGGCGCAACAATGATCTTAGAAACGCGTGAAACGGATAACGTTAATGCCGCCGTCGGGTGCCGCCGAACGAACTTCGGTCATTACCAACAGCGCATCGCGCAACAATGATCTTCGAAACGCGTGAAACGGATAACGTTAATGCCGCCGTCGGGTGCCGCCGAACGAACTTCGGTCATTACCCTTCGCGCATCGCGCAACAATGATCTTAGAAACGCGTGAAACGGATAACGATAATGCCGCCGTCGGGTGCCGCCGAACGAACTTCGGTCATTACCCGCCGCGCATCGCGCAACAATGATCTTAGAAACGCGAGAAACGGATAACGTTAATGCCGCCGTCGACTGCCGCCGAACGAACTTCGGTCATTACCCTTCGCGCATCGCGCAACAATGACCTTAGAAACGCGTGAAACGGATAACGTTAATGCCGCCGTCGGGTGCCGCCGAACGAACTTCGGTCATTACCCGCCGCGCATCGCGCATCAATGATCTTAGAAACGCGAGAAGCGGATAACGTTAATGCCGCCGTCGAGTGCCGCCGAACGAACTTCGGTCATTACCCTTCGCGCATCGCGCAACAATGACCTTAGAAACGCGTGAAACGGATAACGTTAATGCCGCCGTCGGGTGCCGCCGAACGAACTTCGGTCATTACCAACAGCACATCGCGCAACAATGATCTTCGAAACACGTGAAACGGATAACGTTAATGCCGCCGTCGGGTGCCGCCGAACGAACTTCGGTCATTACCCGCCGCGCATCGCGCAACAATGATCTTAGAAACGCGTGAAACGGATAACGTTAATGCCGCCGTCGGGTGCCGCCGAACGAACTTCGGTCATTACCAACAGCGCATCGCGCAACAATGATCTTAGAAACGCGTGAAACGGATAACGTTAATGCCGCCGTCGGGTGCCGCCGAACGGACTTCGGGCATTACCCGCCGCGCATCGCTCAACAATGATCTTAGAAACGCGTGAAACGGATAACGTTAATGCCGCCGTCGGGTGCCGCCGAACGAACTTCGGTCATTACCCGCCGCGCATTGCGCAACAATGATCTTCGAAACGCGTGAAACGGATAACGTTAATGCCGCCGTCGGGTGCCGCCGAACGAACTTCGGTCATTACCCGCCGCGCATCGCGCAACAATGATCTTAGAAACGCGTGAAACGGATAACGTTAATGCCGCCGTCGGGTGCCGCCGAACGAACTTCGGTCATTACCCGTCGCGCATTGCGCAACAATGATCTTCGAAACGCGTGAAACGGATAACGTTAATGCCGCCGTCGGGTGCCGCCGAACGAACTTCGGTCATTACCCGCCGCGCATCGCGCAACTATGATCATAGAAACGCTGCAAACGAACAACGTTAATGCCGCCGTCGGGTGCCGCCGAACGAACTTCGGTCATTACCCTTCGCGCATCGCGCAACAATGATCTTAGAAACGGGTGAAACGGATAACATTAATGCCGTCGTCGGGTGCCGCCGAACGAACTTCGGCCATTTCCAACAGCGCATCGCGCAACAATGATGCTAGAAACGCCTGAAACGAACAACGTTAATGCCGTCGTCGGGTGCCGCCGAACGAACTTCGGTCATTACCCGCCGCGCATCGCGCAACAATGATCTTAGAATCGCGTGAAACGGATAACGTTAATGCCGCCGTCGGGTGCCGCCGAACGAACTTCAGTCATTACCCGCCGCGCATCGCGCAACAATGATCTTAGAAACGCGTGAAACGGATAACGTTAATGCCGCCGTCGGGTGCCGCCGAACGAACTACGGTCATTGCCAACAGCGCATCGCGCAACAATGATCTTAGAAACGCGTGAAACGGATAACGTTAATGCCGCCGTCGGGTGCCGCCGAACGAACTACGGTCATTGTCCGCCGCGCATCGCGCATCAATGATCTTAGAAACGCCAGAAACGGATAACGTTAATGCCGCCGTCGACTGCCGCCGAACGAACTTCGGTCATTACCCTTCGCGCATCGCGCAACAATGACCTTAGAAACGCGTGAAACGGATAACGTTAATGCCGCCGTCGGGTGCCGCCGAACGAACTTCGGTCATTACCCGCCGCGCATCGCGCATCAATGATCTTAGGAACGCGAGAAGCGGATAACGTTAATGCCGCCGTCGAGTGCCGCCGAACGAACTTCGGTCATTACCCTTCGCGCATCGCGCAACAATGACCTTAGAAACGCGTGAAACGGATAACGTTAATGCCGCCGTCGGGTGCCGCCGAACGAACTTCGGTCATTACCCGCCGCGCATCGCGCAACAATGATATTAGAAACGCGTGAAACGGATAACGTTAATGCCGCCTTCGGGTGCCGCCGAACGAACTACGGTCATTACCAACAGCGCATCGCGCAACAATGATCTTAGAAACGCGTGAAACGGATAACGTTAATGCCGCCGTCGGGTGCCGCCGAACGAACTTCGGTCATTACCCGCCGCGCATCGCTCAACAATGATCTTAGAAACGCGTGAAACGGATAACGTTAATGCCGCCGTCGGGTGCCGCCGAACGAACTTCGGTCATTACCCGCCGCGCATCGCTCAACAATGATCTTAGAAACGCGTGAAACGGATAACGTTAATGCCGCCGTCGACTGCCGCCGAACGAACTTCGGTCATTACCCTTCGCGCATCGCGCAACAATGACCTTAGAAACGCGTGAAACGGATAACGTTAATGCCGCCGTCGGGTGCCGCCGAACGAACTTCGGTCATTACCCTTCGCGCATCGCGCAACAATGATCTTAGAAACGCGTGAAACGGATAACGATAATGCCGCCGTCGGGTGCCGCCGAACGAACTTCGGTCATTACCCGCCGCGCATCGCGCAACAATGATCTTAGAAACGCGAGAAACGGATAACGTTAATGCCGCCGTCGACTGCCGCCGAACGAACTTCGGTCATTACCAACAGCGCATGGCGCAACAATGATCTTAGAAACGCGTGAAACGGATAACGTTAATGCCGCCGTCGGGTGCCGCCGAACGAACTTCGGTCATTACCAACAGCGCATCGCGCAACAATGATCTTCGAAACGCGTGAAACGGATAACGTTAATGCCGCCGTCGGGTGCCGCCGAACGAACTTCGGTCATTACCCTTCGCGCATCGCGCAACAATGATCTTAGAAACGCGTGAAACGGATAACGATAATGCCGCCGTCGGGTGCCGCCGAACGAACTTCGGTCATTACCCACAGCGCATGGCGCAACAATGATCTTAGAAACGCGTGAAACGGATAACGTTAATGCCGCCGTCGGGTGCCGCCGAACGAACTTCGGTCATTACCAACAGCGCATCGCGCAACAATGATCTTCGAAACGCGTGAAACGGATAACGTTAATGCCGCCGTCGGGTGCCGCCGAACGAACTTCGGTCATTACCCGCCGCGCATCGCGCAACAATGATCTTAGAAACGCGTGAAACGGATAACGTTAATGCCGCCGTCGGGTGCCGCCGAACTAACTACGGTCATTACCAACAGCGCATCGCGCAACAATGATCTTAGAAACGCGAGAAACGGATAACGTTAATGCCGCCGTCGACTGCCGCCGAACGAACTTCGGTCATTACCCTTCGCGCATCGCGCAACAATGACCTTAGAAACGCGTGAAACGGATAACGTTAATGCCGCCGTCGGGTGCCGCCGAACGAACTTCGGTCATTACCCGCCGCGCATCGCGCATCAATGATCTTAGAAACGCGAGAAGCGGATAACGTTAATGCCGCCGTCGAGTGCCGCCGAACGAACTTCGGTCATTACCCTTCGCGCATCGCGCAACAATGACCTTAGAAACGCGTGAAACGGATAACGTTAATGCCGCCGTCGGGTGCCGCCGAACGAACTTCGGTCATTACCCGCCGCCCATCGCGCAACAATGATATTAGAAACGCGTGAAACGGATAACGTTAATGCCGCCGTCGGGTGCCGCCGAACGAACTACGGTCATTACCAACAGCGCATCGCGCAACAATGATCTTAGAAACGCGTGAAACGGATAACGTTAATGCCGCCGTCGGGTGCCGCCGAACGAACTTCGGTCATTACCAACAGTGCATCGCGCAACAATGATCTTAGAAACGCGTGAAACGGATAACGTTAATGCCGCCGTCGGGTGCCGCCGAACGAACTTCGGTCATTACACTTCGCGCATCGCGCAACAATGACCTTAGAAACGCGTGAAACGGATAACGTTAATGCCGCCGTCGGGTGCCGCCGGACGAACTTCGGTCATTACCAACAGCGCATGGCGCAACAATGATCTTAGAAACGCGTGAAACGGATAACGTTAATGCCGCCGTCGGGTGCCGCCGAACGAACTTCGGGCATTACCCGCCGCGCATCGCTCAACAATGATCTTAGAAACGCGTGAAACGGATAACGTTAATGCCGCCGTCGGGTGCCGCCGAACGAACTTCGGGCATTACCCGCCGCGCATCGCTCAACAATGATCTTAGAAACGCGTGAAACGGATAACGTTAATGCCGCCGTCGGGTGCCGCCGAACGAACTTCGGGCATTACCCGCCGCGCATCGCTCAACAATGATCTTAGAAACGCGTGAAACGGATAACGTTAATGCCGCCGTCGGGTGCCGCCGAACGAACTTCGGTCATTACCCGCCGCGCATTGCGCAACAATGATCTTCGAAACGCGTGAAACGGATAACGTTAATGCCGCCGTCGGGTGCCGCCGAACGAACTTCGGTCATTACCCGCCGCGCATCGCGCAACAATGATCTTAGAAACGCGTGAAACGGATAACGTTAATGCCGCCGTCGGGTGCCGCCGAACGAACTTCGGTCATTACCCGCCGCGCATTGCGCAACTATGATCTTCGAAACGCGTGAAACGGATAACGTTAATGCCGCCGTCGGGTGCCGCCGAACGAACTTCGGTCATTACCCGCCGCGCATCGCGCAACAATGATCTTAGAAACGCGTGAAACGGATAACGTTAATGCCGCCGTCGGGTGCCGCCGAACGAACTTCGGTCATTACCCGCCGCGCATCGCGCAACAATGATCTTAGAAACGCGTGAAACGGATAACGTTAATGCCGCCGTCGGGTGCCGCCGAACGAACTTCGGTCATTACCCGCCGCGCATCGCGCAACAATGATCTTAGAAACGCGTGAAACGGATAACGTTAATGCCGCCGTCGGGTGCCGCCGAACGAACTTCGGGCATTACCCGCCGCGCATCGCTCAACAATGATCTTAGAAACGCGTGAAACGGATAACGTTAATGCCGCCGTCGGGTGCCGCCGAACGAACTTCGGTCATTACCCGCCGCGCATTGCGCAACAATGATCTTCGAAACGCGTGAAACGGATAACGTTAATGCCGCCGTCGGGTGCCGCCGAACGAACTTCGGTCATTACCCGCCGCGCATCGCGCAACAATGATCTTAGAAACGCGTGAAACGGATAACGTTAATGCCGCCGTCGGGTGCCGCCGAACGAACTTCGGTCATTACCCGCCGCGCATTGCGCAACAATGATCTTCGAAACGCGTGAAACGGATAACGTTAATGCCGCCGTCGGGTGCCGCCGAACGAACTTCGGTCATTACCCGCCGCGCATCGCGCAACTATGATCATAGAAACGCTGCAAACGAACAACGTTAATGCCGCCGTCGGGTGCCGCCGAACGAACTTCGGTCATTACCAACAGCGCATCGCGCAACAATGATCTTAGAAACGCGTGAAACGGATAACGTTAATGCCGCCGTCGGGTGCCGCCGAACGAACTTCGGTCATTACCAACAGCGCATCGCGCAACAATGATCTTAGAAACGCGTGAAACGGATAACGTTAATGCCGCCGTCGGGTTCCGCCGAACGAACTACGGTCATTGCCCGCCGCGCATCGCGCATCAATGATCTTAGAAACGCGAGAAACGGATAACGTTAATGCCGCCGTCGAGTGCCGCCGAACGAACTTCGGTCATTACCAACAGCGCATCGCGCAACAATGATCTTAGAAACGCGTGAAACGGATAACGTTAATGCCGCCGTCGGGTGCCGCCGAACGAACTTCGGTCATTACCCGCCGCGCATCGCGCAACAATGATCTTAGAAACGCGTGAAACGGATAACGTTAATGCCGCCGTCGAGTGCCGCCGAACGATCTTCGGTCATTACCAACAGCGCATCGCGCAACAATGATCTTAGAAACGCGTGAAACGGATAACGTTAATGCCGCCGTCGGGTGCCGCCGAACGAACTTCGGTCATTACCCGCCGCGCATCGCGCAACAATGATCTTAGAAACGCGTGAAACGGATAACGTTAATGCCGCCGTCGGGTGCCGCCGAACGAACTTCGGTCATTACCCGCCGCGCATCGCGCAACAATGATGCTAGAAACGCCTGAAACGAACAACGTTAATGCCGTCGTCGGGTGCCGCCGAACGAACTTCGGTCATTACCCGCCGCGCATCGCGCAACAATGATCTTAGAATCGCGTGAAACGGATAACGTTAATGCCGCCGTCGGGTGCCGCCGAACGAACTTCGGTCATTACCCGCCGCGCATCGCGCAACAATGATCTTAGAAACGCGTGAAACGGATAACGTTAATACCGCCGTCGGGTGCCGCCGAACGAACTTCGGTCATTACCCGCCGCGCATCGCGCAACAATGATCTTAGAAACGCGTGAAACGGATAACGTTAATGCCGCCGTCGGGTGCCGCCGAACGAACTACGGTCATTACCCGCCGCGCATCGCGCAACAATGATCTTAGAAACGCGTGAAACGGATAACGTTAATGCCGCCGTCGGGTGCCGCCGAACGAACTTCGGTCATTACCAACAGCGCATCGCGCAACAATGATCTTAGAAACGCGTGAAACGGATAACGTTAATGCCGCCGTCGGGCGCCGCCGAACGAACTTCGGTCATTACCAACAGCGCAACGCGCAACAATGATCTTCTAAACGCGTGAAACGGATAACGTTAATGCCGCCGTCGGGTGCCGCCGAACGAACTACGGTCATTGCCCGCCGCGCATCGCGCATGAATGATCTTAGAAACGCGAGAAGCGGATAACGTTAATGCCGCCGTCGAGTGCCGCCGAACGAACTTCGGTCATTACCAACAGCGCATCGCGCAACAATGATCTTAGAAACGCGTGAAACGGATAACGTTAATGCCGCCGTCGGGCGCCGCCGAACGAACTTCGGTCATTACCAACAGCGCAACGCGCAACAATGATCTTCTAAACGCGTGAAACGGATAACGTTAATGCCGCCGTCGGGTGCCGCCGAACGAACTACGGTCATTGCCCGCCGCGCATCTCGCATCAATGATCTTAGAAACGCGAGAAACGGATAACGTTAATGCCGCCGTCGAGTGCCGCCGAACGAACTTATGTCATTACCAACAGCGCATCGCGCAACAATGATCTTAGAAACGCGTGAAACGGATAACGTTAATGCCGCCGTCGGGTGCCGCCGAACGAACTACGGTCATTGCCCGCCGCGCATCGCGCATCAATGATCTTAGAAACGCGAGAAACGGATAACGTTAATGCCGCCGTCGACTGCCGCCGAACGAACTTCGGTCATTACCCTTCGCGCATCGCGCAACAATGATCTTAGAAACGCGTGAAACGGATAACTTTAATGCCGCCGTCGGGTGCCGCCGAACGAACTTCGGTCATTACCAACAGCACATCGCGCAACAATGATCTTAGAAACGCGTGAAACGGATAACGTTAATGCCGCCGTCGGGTGCCGCCGAACGAACTGCGGTCATTACCCTACGCGCATCGCGCAACAATGACCTTAGAAACGCGTGAAACGGATAACGTTAATGCCGCCGTCGAGTGCCGCCGAACGAACATCGGTCATTACCCGCCGCGCATCGCGCAACAATGATCTTAGAAACGCGTGAAACGGATAACGTTAATGCCGCCGGCGGGTGCCGCCGAACGAACTTCGGTCATTACCCGCCGCGCATCGCGCAACAATGATCTTAGAAACGCGTGAAACGGATAACGTTAATGCCGCCGTCGGGTGCCGCCGAACGAACTTCGGTCATTACCCTCCGCGCATCGCGCAACAATGATCTTAGAAACGCGTGAAACGGATAACGTTAATGCCGCCGTCGGGTGCCGCCGAACGAACTACGGTCATTGCCCGCCGCGCATCGCGCAACAATGATCTTAGAAACGCGTGAAACGGATAACGTTAATGCCGCCGTCGGGTGCCGCCGAACGAACTTCGGTCATTACCCGCCGCGCATCGCGCAACAATGATCTTAGAAACGCGTGAAACGGATAACGTTAATACCGCCGTCGGGTGCCGCCGAACGAACTTCGGTCATTACCCGCCGCGCATCGCGCAACAATGATCTTAGAAACGCGTGAAACGGATAACGTTAATGCCGCCGTCGGGTGCCGCCGAACGAACTACGGTCATTACCCGCCGCGCATCGCGCAACAATGATCTTAGAAACGCGTGAAACGGATAACGTTAATGCCGCCGTCGGGTGCCGCCGAACGAACTTCGGGCATTACCCGCCGCGCATCGCTCAACAATGATCTTAGAAACGCGTGAAACGGATAACGTTAATGCCGCCGTCGGGTGCCGCCGAACGAACTTCGGTCATTACCCGCCGCGCATTGCGCAACAATGATCTTCGAAACGCGTGAAACGGATAACGTTAATGCCGCCGTCGGGTGCCGCCGAACGAACTTCGGTCATTACCCGCCGCGCATCGCGCAACAATGATCTTAGAAACGCGTGAAACGGATAACGTTAATGCCGCCGTCGGGTGCCGCCGAACGAACTTCGGTCATTACCCGCCGCGCATTGCGCAACTATGATCTTCGAAACGCGTGAAACGGATAACGTTAATGCCGCCGTCGGGTGCCGCCGAACGAACTTCGGTCATTACCCGCCGCGCATCGCGCAACAATGATCTTAGAAACGCGTGAAACGGATAACGTTAATGCCGCCGTCGGGTGCCGCCGAACGAACTTCGGTCATTACCCGCCGCGCATCGCGCAACAATGATCTTAGAAACGCGTGAAACGGATAACGTTAATGCCGCCGTCGGGTGCCGCCGAACGAACTTCGGTCATTACCCGCCGCGCATCGCGCAACAATGATCTTAGAAACGCGTGAAACGGATAACGTTAATACCGCCGTCGGGTGCCGCCGAACGAACTTCGGTCATTACCCGCCGCGCATCGCGCAACAATGATCTTAGAAACGCGTGAAACGGATAACGTTAATGCCGCCGTCGGGTGCCGCCGAACGAACTACGGTCATTACCCGCCGCGCATCGCGCAACAATGATCTTAGAAACGCGTGAAACGGATAACGTTAATGCCGCCGTCGGGTGCCGCCGAACGAACTTCGGTCATTACCAACAGCGCATCGCGCAACAATGATCTTAGAAACGCGTGAAACGGATAACGTTAATGCCGCCGTCGGGCGCCGCCGAACGAACTTCGGTCATTACCAACAGCGCAACGCGCAACAATGATCTTCTAAACGCGTGAAACGGATAACGTTAATGCCGCCGTCGGGTGCCGCCGAACGAACTACGGTCATTGCCCGCCGCGCATCGCGCATCAATGATCTTAGAAACGCGAGAAGCGGATAACGTTAATGCCGCCGTCGAGTGCCGCCGAACGAACTTCGGTCATTACCAACAGCGCATCGCGCAACAATGATCTTAGAAACGCGTGAAACGGATAACGTTAATGCCGCCGTCGGGCGCCGCCGAACGAACTTCGGTCATTACCAACAGCGCAACGCGCAACAATGATCTTCTAAACGCGTGAAACGGATAACGTTAATGCCGCCGTCGGGTGCCGCCGAACGAACTACGGTCATTGCCCGCCGCGCATCGCGCATCAATGATCTTCGAAACGCGAGAAACGGATAACGTTAATGCCGCCGTCGAGTGCCGCCGAACGAACTTATGTCATTACCAACAGCGCATCGCGCAACAATGATCTTAGAAACGCGTGAAACGGATAACGTTAATGCCGCCGTCGGGTGCCGCCGAACGAACTTCGGTCATTACCAACAGCGCATCGCGCAACAATGATCTTAGAAACGCGTGAAACGGATAACGTTAATGCCGCCGTCGGGTGCCGCCGAACGAACTGCGGTCATTACCCTACGCGCATCGCGCAACAATGACCTTAGAAACGCGTGAAACGGATAACGTTAATGCCGCCGTCGAGTGCCGCCGAACGAACTTCGGTCATTACCCGCCGCGCATCGCGCAACAATGATCTTAGAAACGCGTGAAACGGATAACGTTAATGCCGCCGGCGGGTGCCGCCGAACGAACTTCGGTCATTACCCGCCGCGCATCGCGCAACAATGATCTTAGAAACGCGTGAAACGGATAACGTTAATGCCGCCGTCGGGTGCCGCCGAACGAACTTCGGTCATTACCCTCCGCGCATCGCGCAACAATGATCTTAGAAACGCGTGAAACGGATAACGTTAATGCCGCCGTCGGGTGCCGCCGAACGAACTACGGTCATTGCCCGCCGCGCATCGCGCAACAATGATCTTAGAAACGCGTGAAACGGATAACGTTAATGCCGCCGTCGGGTGCCGCCGAACGAACTACGGTCATTGCCCGCCGCGCATCGCGCATCAATGATCTTAGAAACGCGAGAAACGGATAACGTTAATGCCGCCGTCGACTGCCGCCGAACGAACTTCGGTCATTACCAACAGCACATCGCGCAACAATGATCTTCGAAACACGTGAAACGGATAACGTTAATGCCGCCGTCGGGTGCCGCCGAACGAACTTCGGTCATTACCCGCCGCGCATCGCGCAACAATGACCTTAGAAACGCGTGAAACGGATAACGTTAATGCCGCCGTCGGGTGCCGCCGAACTAACTTCGGTCATTACCCGCCGCGCATCGCGCAACAATGATCTTAGAAACGCGTGAAACGGATAACGTTAATGCCGCCGGCGGGTGCCGCCGAACGAACTTCGGTCATTACCCTTCGCGCATCGCGCAACAATGACCTTAGAAACGCGTGAAAGGGATAACGTTAATGCCGCCGTCGTGTGCCGCCGAACGAACTTCGGCCATTACCAACAGCGCATCGCGCAACAATGATGCTAGAAACGCCTGAAACGAACAACGTTAATGCCGCCGTCGGGTGCCGCCGAACGAACTTCGGTCATTACCCGCCGCGCATCGCGCAACAATGATCTTAGAAACGCGTGAAACGGATAACGTTAATGCCGCCGTCGGGTGCCGCCGAACGAACTTCGGCCATTACCAACAGCGCATCGCGCAACAATGATGCTAGAAACGCGTGAACCGGATAACGGTAATGCCGCCGTCGGGTGCCGCCGAACGAACTTCGGCCATTACCAACAGCGCATCGCGCAACAATGATGCTAGAAACGCCTGAAACGAACAACGTTAATGCCGCCGTCGGGTGCCGCCGAACGAACTTCGGTCATTACCAACAGCGCATCGCGCAACAATGATCTTAGAAACGCGTGAACCGGATAACGTTAATGCCGCCGGCGGGTGCCGCCGGACGAACTTTGGTCATTACCCTTCGCGCATCGCGCAACAATGATCTTAGAAACGGGTGAAACGGATAACATTAATGCCGTCGTCGGGTGCCGCCGAACGAACTTCGGTCATTACCCGCCGCGCATCGCGCAACATTGATCTTAGAAACGCGTGAAACGGATAACGTTAATGCCGCCGTCGGGTGCCGCCGAACGAACTATGGTCATTGCCCGCCGCGCATCGCGCATCAATGATCTTAGAAACGCGAGAAACGGATAACGTTAATGCCGCCGTCGAGTGCCGCCGAACGAACTTCGGTCATTACCCTTCGCGCATCGCGCAACTATGATCTTAGAAACGGGTGAAACGGATAACATTAATGCCGTCGTCGGGTGCCGCCGAACGAACTTCGGCCATTTCCAACAGCGCATCGCGCAACAATGATGCTAGAAACGCCTGAAACGAACAACGTTAATGCAGTCGTCGGGTGCCGCCGAACGAACTTCGGTCATTACCCGCCGCGCATCGCGCAACAATGATCTTAGAAATGCGAGAAACGGATAACGTTAATGCCGCCGTCGACTGCCGCCGAACGAACTTCGGTCATTACCCTTCGCGCATCGCGCAACAATGACCTTAGAAAGGCGTGAAACGGATAACGTTAATGCCGCCGTCGGGTGCTGCCGAACGAACTTCGGTCATTACCCGCCGCGCATCGCGCAACAATGATCTTAGAAACGCGTGAAACGGATAACGTTAATGCCGCCGTCGGGTGCCGCCGAACGAACTTCGGTCATTACCCGCCGCGCATCGCGCAACAATGATCTTAGAAACGCGTGAAACGGATAACGTTAATGCCGCCGTTAGGTGCCGCCGAACGAACTTCGGTCATTACCCTTCGCGCATCGCGCAACAATGATCTTAGAAACGGGTGAAACGGATAATATTAATGCCGCCGTCGGGTGCCGCCGAACGAACTTCGGTCATTACTCGCCGCGCATCGCGCATCAATGATCTTAGAAACGCGTGAAACGGATAACGTTAATGCCGCCGTCGGGTGCCGCCGAACGAACTTCGGTCATTACCAACAGCGCATCGCGCAACAATGATCTTAGAAACGCGTGAAACGGATAACGTTAATGCCGCCGTCGGGTGCCGCCGAACGAACTTCGGTCATTACCAACAGCGCATCGCGCAACAATGATCTTAGAAACGCGTGAAACGGATAACGTTAAAGCCGCCGTCGGGTGCCGCCGAACGAACTTCGGTCATTACCAACAGCGCATCGCGCAACAATGATCTTCGAAACGCGTGAAACGGATAACGTTAATGCCGCCGTCGGGTGCCGCCGAACGAACTTCGGTCATTACCCGCCGCGCATCGCGCAACAATGATCTTAGAAACGCGTGAAACGGATAACGTTAATGCCGCCGTCGGGTGCCGCCGAACGAACTTCGGTCATTACCAACAGCGCATCGCGCAACAATGATCTTAGAAACGCGTGAAACGGATAACGTTAATGCCGCCGTTAGGTGCCGCCGAACGAACTTCGGTCATTACCCTTCGCGCATCGCGCAACAATGATCTTAGAAACGGGTGAAACGGATAATATTAATGCCGCCGTCGGGTGCCGCCGAACGAATTTCGGTCATTACCCGCCGCGCATCGCGCATCAATGATCTTAGAAACGCGTGAAACGGATAACGTTAATGCCGCCGTCGGGTGCCGCCGAACGAACTTCGGTCATTACCAACAGCGCATCGCGCAACAATGATCTTAGAAACGCGTGAAACGGATAACGTTAATGCCGCCGTCGGGTGCCGCCGAACGAACTTCGGTCATTACCAACAGCGCATCGCGCAACAATGATCTTAGAAACGCGTGAAACGGATAACGTTAAAGCCGCCGTCGGGTGCCGCCGAACGAACTTCGGTCATTACCAACAGCGCATCGCGCAACAATGATCTTCGAAACGCGTGAAACGGATAACGTTAATGCCGCCGTCGGGTGCCGCCGAACGAACTTCGGTCATTACCCTTCGCGCATCGCGCAACTATGATCTTAGAAACGGGTGAAACGGATAACATTAATGCCGTCGTCGGGTGCCGCCGAACGAACTTCAGCCATTTCCAACAGCGCATCGCGCAACAATGATGCTAGAAACGCCTGAAACGAACAACGTTAATGCAGTCGTCGGGTGCCGCCGAACGAACTTCGGTCATTACCCGCCGCGCATCGCGCAACAATGATCTTAGAAATGCGAGAAACGGATAACGTTAATGCCGCCGTCGACTGCCGCCGAACGAACTTCGGTCATTACCCTTCGCGCATCGCGCAACAATGACCTTAGAAACGCGTGAAACGGATAACGTTAATGCCGCCGTCGGGTGCTGCCGAACGAACTTCGGTCATTACCCGCCGCGCATCGCGCAACAATGATCTTAGAAACGCGTGAAACGGATAACGTTAATGCCGCCGTCGGGTGCCGCCGAACGAACTTCGGTCATTACCCGCCGCGCATCGCGCAACAATGATCTTAGAAACGCGTGAAACGGATAACGTTAATGCCGCCGTTAGGTGCCGCCGAACGAACTTCGGTCATTACCCTTCGCGCATCGCGCAACAATGATCTTAGAAACGGGTGAAACGGATAATATTAATGCCGCCGTCGGGTGCCGCCGAACGAACTTCGGTCATTACCCGCCGCGCATCGCGCATCAATGATCTTAGAAACGCGTGAAACGGATAACGTTAATGCCGCCGTCGGGTGCCGCCGAACGAACTTCGGTCATTACCAACAGCGCATCGCGCAACAATGATCTTAGAAACGCGTGAAACGGATAACGTTAATGCCGCCGTCGGGTGCCGCCGAACGAACTTCGGTCATTACCAACAGCGCATCGCGCAACAATGATCTTAGAAACGCGTGAAACGGATAACGTTAAAGCCGCCGTCGGGTGCCGCCGAACGAACTTCGGTCATTACCAACAGCGCATCGCGCAACAATGATCTTCGAAACGCGTGAAACGGATAACGTTAATGCCGCCGTCGGGTGCCGCCGAACGAACTTCGGTCATTACCCGCCGCGCATCGCGCAACAATGATCTTAGAAACGCGTGAAACGGATAACGTTAATACCGCCGTCGGGTGCCGCCGAACGAACTTCGGTCATTACCCGCCGCGCATCGCGCAACAATGATCTTAGAAACGCGTGAAACGGATAACGTTAATGCCGCCGTCGGGTGCCGCCGAACGAACTACGGTCATTACCCGCCGCGCATCGCGCAACAATGATCTTAGACACGCGTGAAACGGATAACGTTAATGCCGCCGTCGAGTGCCGCCGAACGAACTTCGGTCATTACCAACAGCGCATCGCGCAATAATGATCTTAGAAACGCGTGAAACGGATAACGTTAATGCCGCCGTCGGGTGCCGCCGAACGAACTTCGGTCATTACCCGCCGCGCATCGCGCATCAATGATCTTAGAAACGCGAGAAACGGATAACGTTAATGCCGCCGTCGGGTGCCGCCGAACGAACTGCGGTCATTACCCGCCGCGCATCGCGCAACAATGATCTTAGAAACGGGTGAAACGGATAACATTAATGCCGTCGTCGGGTGCCGCCGAACGAACTTCGGCCATTTCCAACAGCGCATCGCGCAACAATGATGCTAGAAACGCCTGAAACGAACAACGTTAATGCCGCCGTCGGGTGCTGCCGAACGAACTTCGGTCATTACCCGCCGCGCATCGCGCAACAATGATCTTAGAAACGCGTGAAACGGATAACGTTAATGCCGCCGTCGGGTGCCGCCGAACGAACTTCGGTCATTACCAACAGCGCATCGCGCAACAATGATCTTAGAAACGCGTGAAACGGATAACGTTAATGCCGCCGTCAGGTGCCGCCGAACGAACTTCGGTCATTACCCTTCGCGCATCGCGCAACAATGATCTTAGAAACGGGTGAAACGGATAATATTAATGCCGCCGTCGGGTGCCGCCGAACGAACTTCGGTCATTACCCGCCGCGCATCGCGCAACAATGATCTTAGAATCGCGTGAAACGGATAACGTTAATGCCGCCGTCAGGTGCCGCCGAACGAACTTCGGTCATTACCCTTCGCGCATCGCGCAACAATGATCTCAGAAACGGGTGAAACGGATAACATTAATGCCGCCGTCGGGTGCCGCCGAACGAACTTCGGTCATTACCCGCCGCGCATCGCGCAACAATGATCTTAGAAACGCGTGAAACGGATAACGTTAATGCCGCCGTCGGGTGCCGCCGAACGAACTTCGGCCATTACCAACAGCGCATCGCGCAACAATGATGCTAGAAACGCCTGAAACGAACAACGTTAATGCCGCCGTCGGGTGCCGCCGAACGAACTTCGGTCATTACCCGCCGCGCATCGCGCAACAATGATCTTAGAATCGCGTGAAACGGATAACGTTAATGCCGCCGTCGGGTGCCGCCGAACGAACTTCGGTCATTACCCTTCGCGCATCGCGCAACAATGACCTTAGAAACGCGTGAAACGGATAACGTTAATGCCGCCGTCGGGTGCCGCCGAACGAACTTCGGTCATTACCCGCCGCGCATCGCGCAACAATTATCTTAGAAACGCGTGAAACGGATAACGTTAATGCCGCCGTCGGGTTACCGCCGAACGAACTACGGTCATTACCCGCCGCGCATCGCGCATCAATGATCTTAGAAACGCGAGAAACGGATAACGTTAATGCCGCCGTCGACTGCCGCCGAACGAACTTCGGCCATTACCAACAGCGCATCGCGCAACAATGATACTAGAAACGCCTGAAACGAACAACGTTAATGCCGCCGGCGGGTGCTGCCGAACGAACTTCGGCCATTACCAACAGCGCATCGCGCAACAATGATGCTAGAAACGGCTGAAACGAACAACGTTAATGCCGCCGGCGGGTGCCGCCGAACGAACTTCGGTCATTACCCGCCGCGCATCGCGCAACAATGATCTTAGAAACGCGTGAAACGGATAACGTTAATGCCGCCGTCGGGTGCCGCCGAACGAACTTCGGTCATTACCCGCCGCGCATCGCGCAACAATGATGCTAGAAACGCGTGAAACGGATAACGTTAATGCCGCCGTCGGGTGCCGCCGAACGAACTTCGGTCATTACCCGCCGCGCATCGCGCAACAATGATCTTAGAAACGCGTGAAACGGATAACGTTAATGCCGCCGTCGGGTGCCGCCGAACGAACTTCGGCCATTACCAACAGCGCATCGCGCAACAATGATGCTAGAAACGCCTGAAACGAACAACGTTAATGCCGCCGGCGGGTGCCGCCGAAGGAACTTCGGTCATTACCCGCCGCGCATCGCGCAACAATGATGCTAGAAATGTCTGAAACGAACAACGTTAATGCCGCCGTCGGGTGCCGCCGAACGAACTTCGGTCATTACCCGCCGCGCATCGCGCAACAATGATACTAGAAACGCCTGAAACGAACAACGTTAATGCCGCCGGCGGGTGCCGCCGAACGAACTTCGGCCATTACCAGCAGCGCATCGCGCAACAATGATCTTAGAAACGCGTGAAACGGATAACGTTAATGCCGCCGGCGGGTGCCGCCGAACGAACTTCGGTCATTATCCGCCGCGCATCGCGCAACAATGATCTTAGAAACGCGTGAAACGGATAACGTTAATGCCGCCGTCGGGTGCCGCCGAACGAACTTCGGCCATTACCAACAGCGCATCGCGCAACAATGATACTAGAAACGCCTGAAACGAACAACGTTAATGCCGCCGTCGGGTGCCGCCGAACGAACTTCGGTCATTACCCGCCGCGCATCGCGCAACAATGATCTTAGAATCGCGTGAAACGGATAACGTTAATGCCGCCGTCGGGTGCCGCCGAACGAACTTCGGTCATTACCCGCCGCGCATCGCGCAACAATTATCTTAGAAACGCGTGAAACGGATAACGTTAATGCCGCCGTCGGGTTACCGCCGAACGAACTACGGTCATTACCCGCCGCGCATCGCGCATCAATGATCTTAGAAACGCGAGAAACGGATAACGTTAATGCCGCCGTCGACTGCCGCCGAACGAACTTCGGCCATTACCAACAGCGCATCGCGCAACAATGATACTAGAAACGCCTGAAACGAACAACGTTAATGCCGCCGGCGGGTGCTGCCGAACGAACTTCGGCCATTACCAACAGCGCATCGCGCAACAATGATGCTAGAAACGGCTGAAACGAACAACGTTAATGCCGCCGGCGGGTGCCGCCGAACGAACTTCGGTCATTACCCGCCGCGCATCGCGCAACAATGATCTTAGAAACGCGTGAAACGGATAACGTTAATGCCGCCGTCGGGTGCCGCCGAACGAACTTCGGTCATTACCCGCCGCGCATCGCGCAACAATGATGCTAGAAACGCGTGAAACGGATAACGTTAATGCCGCCGTCGGGTGCCGCCGAACGAACTTCGGTCATTACCCGCCGCGCATCGCGCAACAATGATCTTAGAAACGCGTGAAACGGATAACGTTAATGCCGCCGTCGGGTGCCGCCGAACGAACTTCGGCCATTACCAACAGCGCATCGCGCAACAATGATGCTAGAAACGCCTGAAACGAACAACGTTAATGCCGCCGGCGGGTGCCGCCGAAGGAACTTCGGTCATTACCCGCCGCGCATCGCGCAACAATGATGCTAGAAATGTCTGAAACGAACAACGTTAATGCCGCCGTCGGGTGCCGCCGAACGAACTTCGGTCATTACCCGCCGCGCATCGCGCAACAATGATACTAGAAACGCCTGAAACGAACAACGTTAATGCCGCCGGCGGGTGCCGCCGAACGAACTTCGGCCATTACCAGCAGCGCATCGCGCAACAATGATCTTAGAAACGCGTGAAACGGATAACGTTAATGCCGCCGGCGGGTGCCGCCGAACGAACTTCGGTCATTATCCGCCGCGCATCGCGCAACAATGATCTTAGAAACGCGTGAAACGGATAACGTTAATGCCGCCGTCGGGTGCCGCCGAACGAACTTCGGCCATTACCAACAGCGCATCGCGCAACAATGATACTAGAAACGCCTGAAACGAACAACGTTAATGCCGCCGTCGGGTGCCGCCGAACGAACTTCGGTCATTACCCGCCGCGCATCGCGCAACAATGATCTTAGAATCGCGTGAAACGGATAACGTTAATGCCGCCGTCGGGTGCCGCCGAACGAACTTCGGTCATTACCCTTCGCGCATCGCGCAACAATGACCTTAGAAACGCGTGAAACGGATAACGTTAATGCCGCCGTCGGGTGCCGCCGAACGAACTTCGGTCATTACCCGCCGCGCATCGCGCAACAATTATCTTAGAAACGCGTGAAACGGATAACGTTAATGCCGCCGTCGGGTTACCGCCGAACGAACTACGGTCATTACCCGCCGCGCATCGCGCATCAATGATCTTAGAAACGCGAGAAACGGATAACGTTAATGCCGCCGTCGACTGCCGCCGAACGAACTTCGGCCATTACCAACAGCGCATCGCGCAACAATGATACTAGAAACGCCTGAAACGAACAACGTTAATGCCGCCGGCGGGTGCTGCCGAACGAACTTCGGCCATTACCAACAGCGCATCGCGCAACAATGATGCTAGAAACGGCTGAAACGAACAACGTTAATGCCGCCGGCGGGTGCCGCCGAACGAACTTCGGTCATTACCCGCCGCGCATCGCGCAACAATGATCTTAGAAACGCCTGAAACGGATAACGTTAATGCCGCCGGCGGGTGCCGCCGAACGAAGTTCGGCCATTACCAACAGCGCATCGCGCAACAATGATGCTAGAAACGCCTGAAACGAACAACGTTAATGCCGCCGTCGGGTGCCGCCGAACGAACTTCGGTCATTACCCGCCGCGCATCGCGCAACAATGATGCTAGAAACGCCTGAAACGAACAACGTTAATGCCGCCGTCGGCTGCCGCCGAACGAACTTCGGTTATTACGCGCCGCGCATCGCGCAACAATGATGCTAGAAACGCCTGAAACGAACAACGTTAATGCCGCCGTCGGGTGCCTCCGAACGAACTTCGGCCATTACCAACAGCGCACCGCGCAACAATGATCTTAGAAACGCCTGAAACGGATAACGTTAATGGCGCCGGCGGGTGCCGCCGAACGATCTTCGGTCATTACCCGCCGCGCATCGCGCAACAATGATGCAAGAAACGCCTGAAACGAACAACGTTAATGCCGCCGTCGGGTGCCGCCGAACGAACTTCGGTCATTACCCGCCGCGCATCGCGCAACAATGATGCTAGAAATGTCTGAAACGAACAACGTTCATGCCGCCGTCGGGTGCCGCCGAACGAACTTCGGTCATTACCCGCCGCGCATCGCGCAACAATGATACTAGAAACGCCTGAAACGAACAACGTTAATGCCGCCGGCGGGTGCCGCCGAACGAACTTCGGCCATTACCAACAGCGCATCGCGCAACAATGATCTTAGAAACGCGTGAAACGGATAACGTTAATGCCGCCGTCGGGTTACCGCCGAACGAACTACGGTCATTACCCGCCGCGCATCGCGCATCAATGATCTTAGAAACGCGAGAAACGGATAACGTTAATGCCGCCGTCGACTGCCGCCGAACGAACTTCGGCCATTACCAAGAGCGCATCGCGCAACAATGATACTAGAAACGCCTGAAACGAACAACGTTAATGCCGCCGGCGGGTGCTGCCGAACGAACTTCGGTCATTACCCGCCGCGCATCGCGCAACAATGATGCTAGAAACGGCTGAAACGAACAACGTTAATGCCGCCGGCGGGTGCCGCCGAACGATCTTCGGTCATTACCCGCCGCGCATCGCGCAACAATGATGCTAGAAATGTCTGAAACGAACAACGTTAATGCCGCCGTCGGGTGCCGCCGAACGAACTTCGGTCATTACCCGCCGCGCATCGCGCAACAATGATACTAGAAACGCCTGAAACGAACAACGTTAATGCCGCCGGCGGGTGCCGCCGAACGAACTTCGGCCATTACCAGCAGCGCATCGCGCAACAATGATCTTAGAAACGCGTGAAACGGATAACGTTAATGCCGCCGGCGGGTGCCGCCGAACGAACTTCGGTCATTATCCGCCGCGCATCGCGCAACAATGATCTTAGAAACGCGTGAAACGGATAACGTTAATGCCGCCGTCGGGTGCCGCCGAACGAACTTCGGCCATTACCAACAGCGCATCGCGCAACAATGATACTAGAAACGCCTGAAACGAACAACGTTAATGCCGCCGTCGGGTGCCGCCGAACGAACTTCGGTCATTACCCGCCGCGCATCGCGCAACAATGATCTTAGAATCGCGTGAAACGGATAACGTTAATGCCGCCGTCGGGTGCCGCCGAACGAACTTCGGTCATTACCCGCCGCGCATCGCGCAACAATTATCTTAGAAACGCGTGAAACGGATAACGTTAATGCCGCCGTCGGGTTACCGCCGAACGAACTACGGTCATTACCCGCCGCGCATCGCGCATCAATGATCTTAGAAACGCGAGAAACGGATAACGTTAATGCCGCCGTCGACTGCCGCCGAACGAACTTCGGCCATTACCAACAGCGCATCGCGCAACAATGATACTAGAAACGCCTGAAACGAACAACGTTAATGCCGCCGGCGGGTGCTGCCGAACGAACTTCGGCCATTACCAACAGCGCATCGCGCAACAATGATGCTAGAAACGGCTGAAACGAACAACGTTAATGCCGCCGGCGGGTGCCGCCGAACGAACTTCGGTCATTACCCGCCGCGCATCGCGCAACAATGATCTTAGAAACGCGTGAAACGGATAACGTTAATGCCGCCGTCGGGTGCCGCCGAACGAACTTCGGTCATTACCCGCCGCGCATCGCGCAACAATGATGCTAGAAACGCGTGAAACGGATAACGTTAATGCCGCCGTCGGGTGCCGCCGAACGAACTTCGGTCATTACCCGCCGCGCATCGCGCAACAATGATCTTAGAAACGCGTGAAACGGATAACGTTAATGCCGCCGTCGGGTGCCGCCGAACGAACTTCGGCCATTACCAACAGCGCATCGCGCAACAATGATGCTAGAAACGCCTGAAACGAACAACGTTAATGCCGCCGGCGGGTGCCGCCGAAGGAACTTCGGTCATTACCCGCCGCGCATCGCGCAACAATGATGCTAGAAATGTCTGAAACGAACAACGTTAATGCCGCCGTCGGGTGCCGCCGAACGAACTTCGGTCATTACCCGCCGCGCATCGCGCAACAATGATACTAGAAACGCCTGAAACGAACAACGTTAATGCCGCCGGCGGGTGCCGCCGAACGAACTTCGGCCATTACCAGCAGCGCATCGCGCAACAATGATCTTAGAAACGCGTGAAACGGATAACGTTAATGCCGCCGGCGGGTGCCGCCGAACGAACTTCGGTCATTATCCGCCGCGCATCGCGCAACAATGATCTTAGAAACGCGTGAAACGGATAACGTTAATGCCGCCGTCGGGTGCCGCCGAACGAACTTCGGCCATTACCAACAGCGCATCGCGCAACAATGATACTAGAAACGCCTGAAACGAACAACGTTAATGCCGCCGTCGGGTGCCGCCGAACGAACTTCGGTCATTACCCGCCGCGCATCGCGCAACAATGATCTTAGAATCGCGTGAAACGGATAACGTTAATGCCGCCGTCGGGTGCCGCCGAACGAACTTCGGTCATTACCCTTCGCGCATCGCGCAACAATGACCTTAGAAACGCGTGAAACGGATAACGTTAATGCCGCCGTCGGGTGCCGCCGAACGAACTTCGGTCATTACCCGCCGCGCATCGCGCAACAATTATCTTAGAAACGCGTGAAACGGATAACGTTAATGCCGCCGTCGGGTTACCGCCGAACGAACTACGGTCATTACCCGCCGCGCATCGCGCATCAATGATCTTAGAAACGCGAGAAACGGATAACGTTAATGCCGCCGTCGACTGCCGCCGAACGAACTTCGGCCATTACCAACAGCGCATCGCGCAACAATGATACTAGAAACGCCTGAAACGAACAACGTTAATGCCGCCGGCGGGTGCTGCCGAACGAACTTCGGCCATTACCAACAGCGCATCGCGCAACAATGATGCTAGAAACGGCTGAAACGAACAACGTTAATGCCGCCGGCGGGTGCCGCCGAACGAACTTCGGTCATTACCCGCCGCGCATCGCGCAACAATGATCTTAGAAACGCCTGAAACGGATAACGTTAATGCCGCCGGCGGGTGCCGCCGAACGAAGTTCGGCCATTACCAACAGCGCATCGCGCAACAATGATGCTAGAAACGCCTGAAACGAACAACGTTAATGCCGCCGTCGGGTGCCGCCGAACGAACTTCGGTCATTACCCGCCGCGCATCGCGCAACAATGATGCTAGAAACGCCTGAAACGAACAACGTTAATGCCGCCGTCGGCTGCCGCCGAACGAACTTCGGTTATTACGCGCCGCGCATCGCGCAACAATGATGCTAGAAACGCCTGAAACGAACAACGTTAATGCCGCCGTCGGGTGCCTCCGAACGAACTTCGGCCATTACCAACAGCGCACCGCGCAACAATGATCTTAGAAACGCCTGAAACGGATAACGTTAATGGCGCCGGCGGGTGCCGCCGAACGATCTTCGGTCATTACCCGCCGCGCATCGCGCAACAATGATGCAAGAAACGCCTGAAACGAACAACGTTAATGCCGCCGTCGGGTGCCGCCGAACGAACTTCGGTCATTACCCGCCGCGCATCGCGCAACAATGATGCTAGAAATGTCTGAAACGAACAACGTTCATGCCGCCGTCGGGTGCCGCCGAACGAACTTCGGTCATTACCCGCCGCGCATCGCGCAACAATGATACTAGAAACGCCTGAAACGAACAACGTTAATGCCGCCGGCGGGTGCCGCCGAACGAACTTCGGCCATTACCAACAGCGCATCGCGCAACAATGATCTTAGAAACGCGTGAAACGGATAACGTTAATGCCGCCGTCGGGTTACCGCCGAACGAACTACGGTCATTACCCGCCGCGCATCGCGCATCAATGATCTTAGAAACGCGAGAAACGGATAACGTTAATGCCGCCGTCGACTGCCGCCGAACGAACTTCGGCCATTACCAAGAGCGCATCGCGCAACAATGATACTAGAAACGCCTGAAACGAACAACGTTAATGCCGCCGGCGGGTGCTGCCGAACGAACTTCGGTCATTACCCGCCGCGCATCGCGCAACAATGATGCTAGAAACGGCTGAAACGAACAACGTTAATGCCGCCGGCGGGTGCCGCCGAACGAACTTCGGTCATTACCCGCCGCGCATCGCGCAACAATGATCTTAGAAACGCGTGAAACGGATAACGTTAATGCCGCCGTCGGGTGCCGCCGAACGAACTTCGGTCATTACCCGCCGCGCATCGCGCAACAATGATGCTAGAAACGCGTGAAACGGATAACGTTAATGCCGCCGTCGGGTGCCGCCGAACGAACTTCGGTCATTACCCGCCGCGCATCGCGCAACAATGATCTTAGAAACGCGTGAAACGGATAACGTTAATGCCGCCGTCGGGTGCCGCCGAACGAACTTCGGCCATTACCAACAGCGCATCGCGCAACAATGATGCTAGAAACGCCTGAAACGAACAACGTTAATGCCGCCGGCGGGTGCCGCCGAAGGAACTTCGGTCATTACCCGCCGCGCATCGCGCAACAATGATGCTAGGAACGCCTGAAACGAACAACGTTAATGCCGCCGTCGGGTGCCGCCGAACGAACTTCGGTCATTACCCGCCGCGCATCGCGCAACAATGATGCTAGAAATGTCTGAAACGAACAACGTTAATGCCGCCGTCGGGTGCCGCCGAACGAACTTCGGTCATTACCCGCCGCGCATCGCGCAACAATGATACTAGAAACGCCTGAAACGAACAACGTTAATGCCGCCGGCGGGTGCCGCCGAACGAACTTCGGCCATTACCAGCAGCGCATCGCGCAACAATGATCTTAGAAACGCGTGAAACGGATAACTTTAATGCCGCCGGCGGGTGCAGCCGAACGAACCACGGTTATTACCCGCCGCTCATCGCGCAACAATGATACTAGAAACGCCTGAAAAGAACAACGTTAATGCCGCCGGCGGGTGCCGCCGAACGAACTTCGGTCATTACCCGCCGCGCATAGCGCAACAATGATCTTAGAAACGCGTGAAACGGATAACGTTAATGCCGCCGGCGGGTGCCGCCGAACGAACTTCGGTCATTACCCGCCGCGCATCGCGCAACAATGATCTTAGAAACGCGTGAAACGGATAACGTTAATGCCGCCGTCGGGTGCCGCCGAACGAACTTCGGCCATTACCAACAGCGCATCGCGCAACAATGATGCTAGAAACGCCTGAAACGAACAACGTTAATGCCGCCGTCGGGTGCCGCCGAACGAACTTCGGTTATTACGCGCCGCGCATCGCGCAACAATGATGCTAGAAACGCGTGAAACGGATAACGTTAATGCCGCCGTCGGGTGCCACCGAACGAACTTCGGCCATTACCAACAGCGCATCGCGCAACAATGATGCTAGAAACGCCTGAAACGAACAACGTTAATGCCGCCGGCGGGTGCCGCCGAAGGAACTTCGGTCATTACCCGCCGCGCATCGCGCAACAATGATGCTAGAAATGTCTGAAACGAACAACGTTAATGCCGCCGTCGGGTGCCGCCGAACGAACTTCGGTCATTACCCGCCGCGCATCGCGCAACAATGATACTAGAAACGCCTGAAACGAACAACGTTAATGCCGCCGGCGGGTGCCGCCGAACGAACTTCGGCCATTACCAGCAGCGCATCGCGCAACAATGATCTTAGAAACGCGTGAAACGGATAACGTTAATGCCGCCGGCGGGTGCCGCCGAACGAACTTCGGTCATTATCCGCCGCGCATCGCGCAACAATGATCTTAGAAACGCGTGAAACGGATAACGTTAATGCCGCCGTCGGGTGCCGCCGAACGAACTTCGGCCATTACCAACAGCGCATCGCGCAACAATGATACTAGAAACGCCTGAAACGAACAACGTTAATGCCGCCGTCGGGTGCCGCCGAACGAACTTCGGTCATTACCCGCCGCGCATCGCGCAACAATGATCTTAGAATCGCGTGAAACGGATAACGTTAATGCCGCCGTCGGGTGCCGCCGAACGAACTTCGGTCATTACCCTTCGCGCATCGCGCAACAATGACCTTAGAAACGCGTGAAACGGATAACGTTAATGCCGCCGTCGGGTGCCGCCGAACGAACTTCGGTCATTACCCGCCGCGCATCGCGCAACAATTATCTTAGAAACGCGTGAAACGGATAACGTTAATGCCGCCGTCGGGTTACCGCCGAACGAACTACGGTCATTACCCGCCGCGCATCGCGCATCAATGATCTTAGAAACGCGAGAAACGGATAACGTTAATGCCGCCGTCGACTGCCGCCGAACGAACTTCGGCCATTACCAACAGCGCATCGCGCAACAATGATACTAGAAACGCCTGAAACGAACAACGTTAATGCCGCCGGCGGGTGCTGCCGAACGAACTTCGGCCATTACCAACAGCGCATCGCGCAACAATGATGCTAGAAACGGCTGAAACGAACAACGTTAATGCCGCCGGCGGGTGCCGCCGAACGAACTTCGGTCATTACCCGCCGCGCATCGCGCAACAATGATCTTAGAAACGCCTGAAACGGATAACGTTAATGCCGCCGGCGGGTGCCGCCGAACGAAGTTCGGCCATTACCAACAGCGCATCGCGCAACAATGATGCTAGAAACGCCTGAAACGAACAACGTTAATGCCGCCGTCGGGTGCCGCCGAACGAACTTCGGTCATTACCCGCCGCGCATCGCGCAACAATGATGCTAGAAACGCCTGAAACGAACAACGTTAATGCCGCCGTCGGCTGCCGCCGAACGAACTTCGGTTATTACGCGCCGCGCATCGCGCAACAATGATGCTAGAAACGCCTGAAACGAACAACGTTAATGCCGCCGTCGGGTGCCTCCGAACGAACTTCGGCCATTACCAACAGCGCACCGCGCAACAATGATCTTAGAAACGCCTGAAACGGATAACGTTAATGGCGCCGGCGGGTGCCGCCGAACGATCTTCGGTCATTACCCGCCGCGCATCGCGCAACAATGATGCAAGAAACGCCTGAAACGAACAACGTTAATGCCGCCGTCGGGTGCCGCCGAACGAACTTCGGTCATTACCCGCCGCGCATCGCGCAACAATGATGCTAGAAATGTCTGAAACGAACAACGTTCATGCCGCCGTCGGGTGCCGCCGAACGAACTTCGGTCATTACCCGCCGCGCATCGCGCAACAATGATACTAGAAACGCCTGAAACGAACAACGTTAATGCCGCCGGCGGGTGCCGCCGAACGAACTTCGGCCATTACCAACAGCGCATCGCGCAACAATGATCTTAGAAACGCGTGAAACGGATAACGTTAATGCCGCCGTCGGGTTACCGCCGAACGAACTACGGTCATTACCCGCCGCGCATCGCGCATCAATGATCTTAGAAACGCGAGAAACGGATAACGTTAATGCCGCCGTCGACTGCCGCCGAACGAACTTCGGCCATTACCAAGAGCGCATCGCGCAACAATGATACTAGAAACGCCTGAAACGAACAACGTTAATGCCGCCGGCGGGTGCTGCCGAACGAACTTCGGTCATTACCCGCCGCGCATCGCGCAACAATGATGCTAGAAACGGCTGAAACGAACAACGTTAATGCCGCCGGCGGGTGCCGCCGAACGAACTTCGGTCATTACCCGCCGCGCATCGCGCAACAATGATCTTAGAAACGCGTGAAACGGATAACGTTAATGCCGCCGTCGGGTGCCGCCGAACGAACTTCGGTCATTACCCGCCGCGCATCGCGCAACAATGATGCTAGAAACGCGTGAAACGGATAACGTTAATGCCGCCGTCGGGTGCCGCCGAACGAACTTCGGTCATTACCCGCCGCGCATCGCGCAACAATGATCTTAGAAACGCGTGAAACGGATAACGTTAATGCCGCCGTCGGGTGCCGCCGAACGAACTTCGGCCATTACCAACAGCGCATCGCGCAACAATGATGCTAGAAACGCCTGAAACGAACAACGTTAATGCCGCCGGCGGGTGCCGCCGAAGGAACTTCGGTCATTACCCGCCGCGCATCGCGCAACAATGATGCTAGGAACGCCTGAAACGAACAACGTTAATGCCGCCGTCGGGTGCCGCCGAACGAACTTCGGTCATTACCCGCCGCGCATCGCGCAACAATGATGCTAGAAATGTCTGAAACGAACAACGTTAATGCCGCCGTCGGGTGCCGCCGAACGAACTTCGGTCATTACCCGCCGCGCATCGCGCAACAATGATACTAGAAACGCCTGAAACGAACAACGTTAATGCCGCCGGCGGGTGCCGCCGAACGAACTTCGGCCATTACCAGCAGCGCATCGCGCAACAATGATCTTAGAAACGCGTGAAACGGATAACTTTAATGCCGCCGGCGGGTGCAGCCGAACGAACCACGGTTATTACCCGCCGCTCATCGCGCAACAATGATACTAGAAACGCCTGAAAAGAACAACGTTAATGCCGCCGGCGGGTGCCGCCGAACGAACTTCGGTCATTACCCGCCGCGCATAGCGCAACAATGATCTTAGAAACGCGTGAAACGGATAACGTTAATGCCGCCGGCGGGTGCCGCCGAACGAACTTCGGTCATTACCCGCCGCGCATCGCGCAACAATGATCTTAGAAACGCGTGAAACGGATAACGTTAATGCCGCCGTCGGGTGCCGCCGAACGAACTTCGGCCATTACCAACAGCGCATCGCGCAACAATGATGCTAGAAACGCCTGAAACGAACAACGTTAATGCCGCCGTCGGGTGCCGCCGAACGAACTTCGGTTATTACGCGCCGCGCATCGCGCAACAATGATGCTAGAAACGCGTGAAACGGATAACGTTAATGCCGCCGTCGGGTGCCACCGAACGAACTTCGGCCATTACCAACAGCGCATCGCGCAACAATGATGCTAGAAACGCCTGAAACGAACAACGTTAATGCCGCCGGCGGGTGCCGCCGAACGAACTTCGGTCATTACCCGCCGCGCATCGCGCAACAATGATCTTAGAAACGCCTGAAACGGATAACGTTAATGCCGCCGGCGGGTGCCGCCGAACGAACTTCGGTTATTACGCGCCGGGCATCGCGCAACAATGATGCTAGAAACGCCTGAAACGAACAACGTTAATGCCGCCGTCGGGTGCCGCCGAACGAACTTCGGTCATTACCCGCCGCGCATCGCGCAACAATGATCTTAGAAACGCGTGAAACGGATAACGTTAATGCCGCCGGCGGGTGCCGCCGAACGAACTTCGGCCATTACCAACAGCGCATCGCGCAACAATGATGCTAGAAACGCCTGAAACGAACAACGTTAATGCCGCCGCCGGGTGCCGCCGAACGAACTTCGGTTATTACGCGCCGCGCATCGCGCAACAATGATGCTAGAAACGCCTGAAACGAACAACGTTAATGCCGCCGTCGGGTGCCGCCGAACGAACTTAGGTTATTACCCGCCGCGCATCGCGCACCAATGATCTTAGAAACGCGTGAAACGGATAACGTTAATGCCGCCGTCGGGTGCCGCCGAACGAACTTCGGTCATTACCCGACGCGCATCGCGCAACAATGATCTTAGAAACGCGTGAAACGGATAACGTTAATGCCGCCGTCGGGTGCCGACGAACGAACTTCGGCCATTACCAACAGCGCATCGCGCAACAATGATGCTAGAAACGCCTGAAACGAACAACGTTAATGCCGCCGGCGGGTGCCGCCGAACGAACTTCGGTCATTACCCGCCGCGCATCGCGCAACAATGATGCTAGAAATGTCTGAAACGAACAACGTTAATGCCGCCGTCGGGTGCCGCCGAACGAACTTCGGTCATTACCCGCCGCGCATCGCGCAACAATGATCTTAGAAACGCCTGAAACGAACAACGTTAATGCCGCCGTCGGGTGCCGCCGAACGAACTTCGGTCATTACCCGCCGCGCATCGCGCAACAATGATCTTAGAAACGCCTGAAACGAACAACGTTAATGCCGCCGTCGGGTGCCGCCGAACGAACTTCGGTCATTACCCGCCGCGCATCGCGCAACCATGATGCTAGAAACGCCTGAAACGAACAACGTTAATGCCGCCGTCGGGTGCCGCCGAACGAACTTCGGCCATTACCAACAGCGCACCGCGCAACAATGATGCTAGAAACGCCTGAAACGAACAACGTTAATGCCGCCGTCGGGTGCCGCCGAACGAACTTCGGTCATTACCCGCCGCGCATCGCGCAACAATGATCTTAGAAACGCGTGAAACGGATAACGTTAATGCCGCCGTCGGGTGCCGCCGAACAAACTTCGGTCATTACCCGCCGCGCATCGCGCAACAATGATCTTAGAAACGCGTGAAACGGATAATGTTAATGCCGCCGTCGGGTGCCGACGAACGAACTTCGGCCATTACCAACAGCGCATCGCGCAACAATGATGCTAGAAACGCCTGAAACGAACAACGTTAATGCCGCCGGCGGGTGCCGCCGAACGAACTTCGGCCATTACCAGCAGCGCATCGCGCAACAATGATCTTAGAAACGCGTGAAACGGATAACTTTAATGCCGCCGGCGGGTGCAGCCGAACGAACCACGGTCATTACCCGCCGCGCATCGCGCAACAATGATCTTAGAAACGCGTGAAACGAACAACGTTAATGCCGCCGTCGGGTGCCGCCGAACGAACTTCGGTCATTACCCGCCGCGCATCGCGCAACAATATTGCTAGAAACGCGTGAAACGGATAACGTTAGTGCCGCCGTCGGGTGCCGCCGAACGAACTTCGGTCATTACCCGCCGCGCATCGCGCAACAATGATCTTAGAAACGCGTGAAACGGATAACGTTAATGCCGCCGTCGGGTGCCGCCGAACGAACTTCGGTCATTACCCGCCGCGCATCGCGCAACAATGATCTTAGAAACGCGTGAAACGGATAACGTTAATGCCGCCGTCGGGTGCCACCGAACGAACTTCGGCCATTACCAACAGCGCATCGCGCAACAATGATGCTAGAAACGCCTGAAACGAACAACGTTAATGCCGCCGTCGGGTGCCGCCGAACGAACTTCGGCCATTACCAACAGCGCATCGCGCAACAATGATGCTAGAAACGCCTGAAACGAACAACGTTAATGCCGCCGTCGGGTGCCGCCGAACGAACTTCGGTCATTACCCGCCGCGCATCGGGCAACAACGATCTTAGAAACGCGTGAAACGGATAACGTTAGTGCCGCCGTCGGGTGCCGCCGAACGAACTTCGGTCATTACCCGCCGCGCATCGCGCAAGAATGATCATAGAAACGCCTGAAACGAACAACGTTAATGCCGCCGGCGGGTGCCGCTGAACGAACTTCAGTCATTACCCGCCGCGCATCGCGCAACAATGATGCTAGAAACGCGTGAAACGGATAACGTTAGTGCCGCCGTCGGGTGCAGCCGAACGAACTTCGGTCATTACCCGCCGCGCATCGCGCAACAATGATCTTAGAAACGCGTGAAACGGATAACGTTAATGCCGCCGTCGGGTGCCACCGAACGAACTTCGGCCATTACCAACAGCGCATCGCGCAACAATGATGCTAGAAACGCCTGAAACGAACAACGTTAATGCCGCCGGCGGGTGCCGCCGAACGAACTTCGGTCATTACCCGCCGCGCATCGCGCAACAATGATCTTAGAAACGCGTGAAACGGATAACGTTAATGCCGCCGACGGGTGCCGCCGAACGAACTTCGGTCATTACCCGCCGCGCATCGCGCAACAATGATCTTAGAAACGCGTGAAACGAACAACGTTAATGCCGCCGGCGGGTGCCGCCGAACGAACTTCGGTCATTACCCGCCGCGCATCGCGCAACAATGATCTTAGAAACGCGTGAAACGGATAACGTTAATGCCGCCGTCGGGTGCCGCCGAACGAACTTCGGTCATTACCCGCCGCGCATCGCGCAACAATGATGCTAGAAACGCCTGAAACGAACAACGTTAATGCCGCCGTCGGGTGCCGCCGAACGAACTTCGGTCATTACCCGCCGCGCATCGCGCAACAATGATCTTAGAAACGCGTGAAACGGATAACGTTAATGCCGCCGTCGGGTGCCGCCGAACGAACTTCGGTCATTACCCGCCGCGCATCGCGCAAAAATGATCTTAGAAACGCGTGAAACGGATAACGTTAATGCCGCCGTCGGGTGCCACCGAACGAACTTCGGCCATTACCAACAGCGCATCGCGCAACAATGATGCTAGAAACGCCTGAAACGAACAACGTTAATGCCGCCGGCGGGTGCCGCCGAACGAACTTCGGTCATTACCCGCCGCGCATCGCGCAACAATGATCTTAGAAACGCGTGAAACGGATAACGTTAATGCCGCCGACGGGTGCCGCCGAACGAACTTCGGTCATTACCCGCCGCGCATCGCGCAACAATGATCTTAGAAACGCGTGAAACGAACAACGTTAATGCCGCCGTCGGGTGCCGCCGAACGAACTTCGGTCATTACCCGCCGCGCATCGCGCAACAATGATCATAGAAACGCCTGAAACGAACAACGTTAATGCCGCCGGCGGGTGCCGCTGAACGAACTTCGGTCATTACCCGCCGCGCATCGCGCAACAATGATGCTAGAAACGCGTGAAACGGATAACGTTAGTGTCGCCGTCGGGTGCAGCCGAACGAACTTCGGTCATTACCCGCCGCGCATCGCGCAACAATGATGCTAGAAATGTCAGAAACGAACAACGTTAATGCCGCCGTCGGGTGCCGCCGAACGAACTTCGGTCATTACCCGCCGCGCATCGCGCAACAATGATGCTAGAAACGCCTGAAACGAACAACGTTAATGCCGCCGTCGGGTGCCGCCGAACGAACTTCGGTCATTACCCGCCGCGCATCGCGCAACAATGATCTTAGAAACGCGTGAAACGGATAACGTTAATGCCGCCGTCGGGTGCCGCCGAACGAACTTCGGTCATTACCCGCCGCGCATCGCGCAACAATGATCTTAGAAACGCGTGAAACGGATAACGTTAATGCCGCCGTCGGGTGCCACCGAACGAACTTCGGCCATTACCAACAGCGCATCGCGCAACAATGATGCTAGAAACGCCTGAAACGAACAACGTTAATGCCGCCGTCGGGTGCCGCCGAACGAACTTCGGTCATTACCCGCCGCGCATCGCGCAACAATGATCTTAGAAACGCGTGAAACGGATAACGTTAATGCCGCCGTCGGGTGCCGCCGAACGCACTTCGGTCATTACCCGCCGCGCATCGCGCAACAATGATCTTAGAAACGCGTGAAACGAACAACGTTAATGCCGCCGTCGGGTGCCGCCGAACGAACTTCGGCCATTACCAACAGCGCATCGCGCAACAATGATGCTAGAAACGCCTGAAACGAACAACGTTAATGCCGCCGTCGGGTGCCGCCGAACGAACTTCGGTCATTACCAACAGCGCATCGCGCAACAATGATCATAGAAACGCTGCAAACGAACAACGATAATGCCGCCGTCGGGTGCCGCCGAACGAACTTCGGTCATTACACGCCGCGCATCGCGCAACAATGATCTTAGAAACGCGTGAAACGGATAACGTTAATGCCGCCGTCGGGTGCCGACGAACGAACTTCGGCCATTACCAACAGCGCATCGCGCAACAATGATGCTAGAAACGCCTGAAACGAACAACGTTAATGCCGCCGTCGGGTGCCGCCGAACGAACTTCGGTCATTACCAACAGCGCATCGCGCAACAATGATGCTAGAAACGCCTGAAACGAACAACGTTAATGCCGCCGTCGGGTGCCGCCGAACGAACTTCGGTCATTACCCGCCGCGCATCGCGCAACAATGATGCTAGAAACGCCTGAAACGAACAACGTTAATGCCGCCGTCGGGTGCCGCCGAACGAACTTCGGCCATTACCAACAGCGCACCGCGCAACAATGATGCTAGAAACGCCTGAAACGAACAACGTTAATGCCGCCGTCGGGTGCCGCCGAACGAACTTCGGTCATTACCCGCCGCGCATCGCGCAACAATGATGCCAGAAACGCGTGAAACGGATAACGTTAATGCCGCCGTCGGGTGCCGACGAACGAACTTCGGCCATTACCAACAGCGCATCGCGCAACAATGATGCTAAAAACGCCTGAAACGAACAACGTTAATGCCGCCGGCGGGTGCCGCCGAAGGAACTTCGGTCATTACCCGCCGCGCATCGCGCAACAATGATGCTAGAAACGCGTGAAACGGATAACGTTAATGCCGCCGTCGGGTGCCGCCGAACGAACTTCGGTCATTACCCGCCGCGCATCGCGCAACAATGATCTTAGAAACGCGTGAAACGAACAACGTTAATGCCGCCGTCGGGTGCCGCCGAACGAACTTCGGTCATTACCCGCCGCGCATCGCGCAACAATGTTGCTAGAAACGCGTGAAACGGATAACGTTAGTGCCGCCGTCGGGTGCCGCCGAACGAACTTCGGTCATTACCCGCCGCGCATCGCGCAACAATGATCTTAGAAACGCGTGAAACGGATAACGTTAATGCCGCCGTCGGGTGCCGCCGAACGAACTTCGGTCATTACCCGCCGCGCATCGCGCAACAATGATCTTAGAAACGCGTGAAACGGATAACGTTAATGCCGCCGTCGGGTGCCACCGAACGAACTTCGGCCATTACCAACAGCGCATCGCGCAACAATGATGCTAGAAACGCCTGAAACGAACAACGTTAATGCCGCCGTCGGGTGCCGCCGAACGAACTTCGGTCATTACCCGCCGCGCATCGCGCAACAATGATCTTAGAAACGCGTGAAACGGATAACGTTAATGCCGCCGTCGGGTGCCGCCGAACGAACTTCGGTCATTACCCGCCGCGCATCGCGCAACAATGATGCTAGAAACGCCTGAAACGAACAACGTTAATGCCGCCGTCGGGTGCCGCCGAACGAACTTCGGTCATTACCCGCCGCGCATCGCGCAACAATGATCTTAGAAACGCGTGAAACGGATAACGTTAATGCCGCCGTCGGGTGCCGCCGAACGAACTTCGGTCATTACCCGCCGCGCATCGCGCAACAATGATCTTAGAAACGCGTGAAACGAACAACGTTAATGCCGCCGTCGGGTGCCGCCGAACGAACTTCGGCCATTACCAACAGCGCATCGCGCAACAATGATGCTAGAAACGCCTGAAACGAACAACGTTAATGCCGCCGTCGGGTGCCGCCGAACGAACTTCGGTCATTACCCGCCGCGCATCGCGCAACAATGATCTTAGAAACGCGTGAAACGGATAACGTTAATGCCGCCGTCGGGTGCCGCCGAACGAACTTCGGTCATTACCCGCCGCGCATCGCGCAACAATGATGCTAGAAACGCCTGAAACGAACAACGTTAATGCCGCCGTCGGGTGCCGCCGAACGAACTTCGGTCATTACCCGCCGCGCATCGCGCAACAATGATCTTAGAAACGCGTGAAACGAACAACGTTAATGCCGCCGTCGGGTGCCGCCGAACGAACTTCGGCCATTACCAACAGCGCATCGCGCAACAATGATGCTAGAAACGCCTGAAACGAACAACGTTAATGCCGCCGTCGGGTGCCGCCGAACGAACTTCGGTCATTACCAACAGCGCATTGCGCAACAATGATCATAGAAACGCTGCAAACGAACAACGTTAATGCCGCCGTCGGGTGCCGCCGAACGAACTTCGGTCATTACCCGCCGCGCATCGCGCAACAATGATCTTAGAAACGCGTGAAACGGATAACGTTAATGCCGCCGTCGGGTGCCACCGAACGAACTTCGGCCATTACCAACAGCGCATCGCGCAACAATGATGCTAGAAACGCCTGAAACGAACAACGTTAATGCCGCCGGCGGGTGCCGCCGAACGAACTTCGGTCATTACCCGCCGCGCATCGCGCAACAATGATCTTAGAAACGCGTGAAACGGATAACGTTAATGCCGCCGACGGGTGCCGCCGAACGAACTTCGGTCATTACCCGCCGCGCATCGCGCAACAATGATCTTAGAAACGCGTGAAACGAACAACGTTAATGCCGCCGTCGGGTGCCGCCGAACGAACTTCGGTCATTACCCGCCGCGCATCGCGCAACAATGATCATAGAAACGCCTGAAACGAACAACGTTAATGCCGCCGTCGGGTGCCGCCGAACGAACTTCGGTCATTACCCGCCGCGCATCGCGCAACAATGATCTTAGAAACGCGTGAAACGGATAACGTTAATGCCGCCGTCGGGTGCCGCCGAACGAACTTCGGTCATTACCCGCCGCGCATCGCGCAACAATGATCTTAGAAACGCGTGAAACGGATAACGTTAATGCCGCCGTCGGGTGCCACCGAACGAACTTCGGCCATTACCAACAGCGCATCGCGCAACAATGATGCTAGAAACGCCTGAAACGAACAACGTTAATGCCGCCGTCGGGTGCCGCCGAACGAACTTCGGTCATTACCCGCCGCGCATCGCGCAACAATGATCTTAGAAACGCGTGAAACGGATAACGTTAATGCCGCCGTCGGGTGCCGCCGAACGAACTTCGGTCATTACCCGCCGCGCATCGCGCAACAATGATGCTAGAAACGCCTGAAACGAACAACGTTAATGCCGCCGTCGGGTGCCGCCGAACGAACTTCGGTCATTACCCGCCGCGCATCGCGCAACAATGATCTTAGAAACGCGTGAAACGGATAACGTTAATGCCGCCGTCGGGTGCCGCCGAACGCACTTCGGTCATTACCCGCCGCGCATCGCGCAACAATGATCTTAGAAACGCGTGAAACGAACAACGTTAATGCCGCCGTCGGGTGCCGCCGAACGAACTTCGGCCATTACCAACAGCGCATCGCGCAACAATGATGCTAGAAACGCCTGAAACGAACAACGTTAATGCCGCCGTCGGGTGCCGCCGAACGAACTTCGGTCATTACCAACAGCGCATCGCGCAACAATGATCATAGAAACGCTGCAAACGAACAACGATAATGCCGCCGTCGGGTGCCGCCGAACGAACTTCGGTCATTACCCGCCGCGCATCGCGCAACAATGATCTTAGAAACGCGTGAAACGAACAACGTTAATGCCGCCGTCGGGTGCCGCCGAACGAACTTCGGTCATTACCCGCCGCGCATCGCGCAACAATGATCATAGAAACGCCTGAAACGAACAACGTTAATGCCGCCGTCGGGTGCCGCCGAACGAACTTCGGTCATTACCCGCCGCGCATCGCGCAACAATGATCTTAGAAACGCGTGAAACGGATAACGTTAATGCCGCCGTCGGGTGCCGCCGAACGAACTTCGGTCATTACCCGCCGCGCATCGCGCAACAATGATCTTAGAAACGCGTGAAACGGATAACGTTAATGCCGCCGTCGGGTGCCACCGAACGAACTTCGGCCATTACCAACAGCGCATCGCGCAACAATGATGCTAGAAACGCCTGAAACGAACAACGTTAATGCCGCCGTCGGGTGCCGCCGAACGAACTTCGGTCATTACCCGCCGCGCATCGCGCAACAATGATCTTAGAAACGCGTGAAACGGATAACGTTAATGCCGCCGTCGGGTGCCGCCGAACGAACTTCGGTCATTACCCGCCGCGCATCGCGCAACAATGATGCTAGAAACGCCTGAAACGAACAACGTTAATGCCGCCGTCGGGTGCCGCCGAACGAACTTCGGTCATTACCCGCCGCGCATCGCGCAACAATGATCTTAGAAACGCGTGAAACGGATAACGTTAATGCCGCCGTCGGGTGCCGCCGAACGCACTTCGGTCATTACCCGCCGCGCATCGCGCAACAATGATCTTAGAAACGCGTGAAACGAACAACGTTAATGCCGCCGTCGGGTGCCGCCGAACGAACTTCGGCCATTACCAACAGCGCATCGCGCAACAATGATGCTAGAAACGCCTGAAACGAACAACGTTAATGCCGCCGTCGGGTGCCGCCGAACGAACTTCGGTCATTACCAACAGCGCATCGCGCAACAATGATCATAGAAACGCTGCAAACGAACAACGATAATGCCGCCGTCGGGTGCCGCCGAACGAACTTCGGTCATTACACGCCGCGCATCGCGCAACAATGATCTTAGAAACGCGTGAAACGGATAACGTTAATGCCGCCGTCGGGTGCCGACGAACGAACTTCGGCCATTACCAACAGCGCATCGCGCAACAATGATGCTAGAAACGCCTGAAACGAACAACGTTAATGCCGCCGTCGGGTGCCGCCGAACGAACTTCGGTCATTACCCGCCGCGCATCGCGCAACAATGATCTTAGAAACGCGTGAAACGAACAACGTTAATGCCGCCGTCGGGTGCCGCCGAACGAACTTCGGTCATTACCCGCCGCGCATCGCGCAACATTATTGCTAGAAACGCGTGAAACGGATAACGTTAGTGCCGCCGTCGGGTGCCGCCGAACGAACTTCGGTCATTACCCGCCGCGCATCGCGCAACAATGATCTTAGAAACGCGTGAAACGGATAACGTTAATGCCGCCGTCGGGTGCCGCCGAACGAACTTCGGCCATTACCAACAGCGCATCGCGCAACAATGATGCTAGAAACGCCTGAAACGAACAACGTTAATGCCGCCCTCGGGTGCCACCGAACGAACTTCGGCCATTACCAACAGCGCATCGCGCAACAATGATGCTAGAAACGCCTGAAACGAACAACGTTAATGCCGCCGTCGGGTGCCGCCGAACGAACTTCGGCCATTACCAACAGCGCATCGCGCAACAATGATGCTAGAAACGCCTGAAACGAACAACGTTAATGCCGCCGTCGGGTGCCGCCGAACGAACTTCGGTCATTACCCGCCGCGCATCGGGCAACAACGATCTTAGAAACGCGTGAAACGGATAACGTTAGTGCCGCCGTCGGGTGCCGCCGAACGAACTTCGGTCATTACCCGCCGCGCATCGCGCAACAATGATCATAGAAACGCCTGAAACGAACAACGTTAATGCCGCCGGCGGGTGCCGCCGAACGAACTTCGGTCATTACCCGCCGCGCATCGCGCAACAATGATCTTAGAAACGCGTGAAACGGATAACGTTAATGCCGCCGTCGGGTGCCGCCGAACGAACTTCGGCCATTACCAACAGCGCATCGCGCAACAATGATCATAGAAACGCCTGAAACGAACAACGTTAATGCCGCCGGCGGGTGCCGCTGAACGAACTTCGGTCATTACCCGCCGCGCATCGCGCAACAATGATGCTAGAAACGCGTGAAACGGATAACGTTAGTGTCGCCGTCGGGTGCAGCCGAACGAACTTCGGTCATTACCCGCCGCGCATCGCGCAACAATGATGCTAGAAATGTCAGAAACGAACAACGTTAATGCCGCCGTCGGGTGCCGCCGAACGAACTTCGGTCATTACCCGCCGCGCATCGCGCAACAATGATGCTAGAAACGCCTGAAACGAACAACGTTAATGCCGCCGTCGGGTGCCGCCGAACGAACTTCGGTCATTACCCGCCGCGCATCGCGCAACAATGATCTTAGAAACGCGTGAAACGGATAACGTTAATGCCGCCGTCGGGTGCCGCCGAACGAACTTCGGTCATTACCCGCCGCGCATCGCGCAACAATGATCTTAGAAACGCGTGAAACGGATAACGTTAATGCCGCCGTCGGGTGCCACCGAACGAACTTCGGCCATTACCAACAGCGCATCGCGCAACAATGATGCTAGAAACGCCTGAAACGAACAACGTTAATGCCGCCGTCGGGTGCCGCCGAACGAACTTCGGTCATTACCCGCCGCGCATCGCGCAACAATGATCTTAGAAACGCGTGAAACGGATAACGTTAATGCCGCCGTCGGGTGCCGCCGAACGAACTTCGGTCATTACCCGCCGCGCATCGCGCAACAATGATGCTAGAAACGCCTGAAACGAACAACGTTAATGCCGCCGTCGGGTGCCGCCGAACGAACTTCGGTCATTACCCGCCGCGCATCGCGCAACAATGATCTTAGAAACGCGTGAAACGGATAACGTTAATGCCGCCGTCGGGTGCCGCCGAACGCACTTCGGTCATTACCCGCCGCGCATCGCGCAACAATGATCTTAGAAACGCGTGAAACGAACAACGTTAATGCCGCCGTCGGGTGCCGCCGAACGAACTTCGGCCATTACCAACAGCGCATCGCGCAACAATGATGCTAGAAACGCCTGAAACGAACAACGTTAATGCCGCCGTCGGGTGCCGCCGAACGAACTTCGGTCATTACCAACAGCGCATCGCGCAACAATGATCATAGAAACGCTGCAAACGAACAACGATAATGCCGCCGTCGGGTGCCGCCGAACGAACTTCGGTCATTACACGCCGCGCATCGCGCAACAATGATCTTAGAAACGCGTGAAACGGATAACGTTAATGCCGCCGTCGGGTGCCGACGAACGAACTTCGGCCATTACCAACAGCGCATCGCGCAACAATGATGCTAGAAACGCCTGAAACGAACAACGTTAATGCCGCCGTCGGGTGCCGCCGAACGAACTTCGGTCATTACCAACAGCGCATCGCGCAACAATGATGCTAGAAACGCCTGAAACGAACAACGTTAATGCCGCCGTCGGGTGCCGCCGAACGAACTTCGGTCATTACCCGCCGCGCATCGCGCAACAATGATGCTAGAAACGCCTGAAACGAACAACGTTAATGCCGCCGTCGGGTGCCGCCGAACGAACTTCGGCCATTACCAACAGCGCACCGCGCAACAATGATGCTAGAAACGCCTGAAACGAACAACGTTAATGCCGCCGTCGGGTGCCGCCGAACGAACTTCGGTCATTACCCGCCGCGCATCGCGCAACAATGATGCCAGAAACGCGTGAAACGGATAACGTTAATGCCGCCGTCGGGTGCCGACGAACGAACTTCGGCCATTACCAACAGCGCATCGCGCAACAATGATGCTAAAAACGCCTGAAACGAACAACGTTAATGCCGCCGGCGGGTGCCGCCGAAGGAACTTCGGTCATTACCCGCCGCGCATCGCGCAACAATGATGCTAGAAACGCGTGAAACGGATAACGTTAATGCCGCCGTCGGGTGCCGCCGAACGAACTTCGGTCATTACCCGCCGCGCATCGCGCAACAATGATCTTAGAAACGCGTGAAACGAACAACGTTAATGCCGCCGTCGGGTGCCGCCGAACGAACTTCGGTCATTACCCGCCGCGCATCGCGCAACAATGTTGCTAGAAACGCGTGAAACGGATAACGTTAGTGCCGCCGTCGGGTGCCGCCGAACGAACTTCGGTCATTACCCGCCGCGCATCGCGCAACAATGATCTTAGAAACGCGTGAAACGGATAACGTTAATGCCGCCGTCGGGTGCCGCCGAACGAACTTCGGTCATTACCCGCCGCGCATCGCGCAACAATGATCTTAGAAACGCGTGAAACGGATAACGTTAATGCCGCCGTCGGGTGCCACCGAACGAACTTCGGCCATTACCAACAGCGCATCGCGCAACAATGATGCTAGAAACGCCTGAAACGAACAACGTTAATGCCGCCGTCGGGTGCCGCCGAACGAACTTCGGTCATTACCCGCCGCGCATCGCGCAACAATGATCTTAGAAACGCGTGAAACGAACAACGTTAATGCCGCCGTCGGGTGCCGCCGAACGAACTTCGGTCATTACCCGCCGCGCATCGCGCAACAATGATCTTAGAAACGCGTGAAACGAACAACGTTAATGCCGCCGTCGGGTGCCGCCGAACGAACTTCGGCCATTACCAACAGCGCATCGCGCAACAATGATGCTAGAAACGCCTGAAACGAACAACGTTAATGCCGCCGTCGGGTGCCGCCGAACGAACTTCGGCCATTACCAACAGCGCATCGCGCAACAATGATCATAGAAACGCTGCAAACGAACAACGTTAATGCCGCCGTCGGGTGCCGCCGAACGAACTTCGGTCATTACCCGCCGCGCATCGCGCAACAATGATCTTAGAAACGCCTGAAACGAACAACGTTAATGCCGCCGTCGGGTGCCGCCGAACGAACTTCGGTTATTACGCGCCGCGCATCGCGCAACAATGATGCTAGAAACGCGTGAAACGGATAACGTTAATGCCGCCGGCGGGTGCCGCCGAACCAACTTCGGCCATTACCAACAGCGTATCGCGCAACAATGATGCTAGAAACGCCTGAAACGAACAACGTTAATGCCGCCGTCGGGTGCCGCCGAACGAACTTCGGTCATTACCCGCCGCGCATCGCGCAACAATGATCTTAGAAACGCGTGAAACGGATAACGTTAATGCCGCCGTCGGGTGCCGCCGAACGAACTTCGGCCATTACCAACAGCGCATCGCGCAACAATGATGCTAGAAACGCCTGAAACGAACAACGTTAATGCCGCCCTCGGGTGCCGCCGAACGAACTTCGGTCATTACCAACAGCGCATCGCGCAACAATAATCATAGAAACGCTGCAAACGAACAACGTTAATGCCGCCGTCGGGTGCCGCCGAACGAACTTCGGCCACTACCAACAGCGCATCGCGCAACAATGATGCTAGAAACGCCTGAAACGAACAACGTTAATGCCGCCGTCGGGTGCCGCCGAACGAACTTCGGTCATTACCAACAGCGCATCGCGCAACAATGTTCATAGAAACGCTGCAAACAAACAACGTTAATGCCGCCGTCGGGTGCCGCCGAACGAACTTCGGTCATTACTCGCCGCGCATCGCGCAATAATGATGCTAGAAACGCCTGAAACGAACAACGTTAATGCCGCCGTCGGGTGCCGCCGAACGAACTTCGGCCACTACCAACAGCGCATCGCGCAACAATGATGCTAGAAACGCCTGAAACGAACAACGTTAATGCCGCCGTCGGGTGCCGCCGAACGAACTTCGGCCATTACCCGCCGCGCATCGCGCAACAATGATCTTAGAAACGCGTGAAACGGATAACGTTAATGCCGCCGTCGGGTGCCGCCGAACGAACTTCGGTCATTACCCGCCGCGCATCGCGCAACAATGATGCTAGAAACGCCTGAAACGAACAACGTTAATGCCGCCGTCGGGTGCCGCCGAACGAACTTCGGTCATTACCCGCCGCGCATCGCGCAACAATGATCTTAGAAACGCGTGAAACGGATAACGTTAATGCCGCCGTCGGGTGCCGCCGAACGAACTTCGGTCATTACCCGCCGCGCATCGCGCAACAATGATCTTAGAAACGCGTGAAACGAACAACGTTAATGCCGCCGTCGGGTGCCGCCGAACGAACATCGGCCATTACCAACAGCGCATCGCGCAACAATGATGCTAGAAACGCCTGAAACGAACAACGTTAATGCCGCCGTCGGGTGCCGCCGAACGAACTTCGGTCATTACCAACAGCGCATCGCGCAACAATGATGCTAGAAACGCCTGAAACGAACAACGTTAATGCCGCCGTCGGGTGCCGCCGAACGAACTTCGGCCATTACCAACAGCGCATCGCGCAACAATGATGCTAGAAACGCCTGAAACGAACAACGTTAATGCCGCCGTCGGGTGCCGCCGAACGAACTTCGGTCATTACCAACAGCGCATCGCGCAACAATGATCTTAGAAACGCGTGAAACGGATAACGTTAATGCCGCCGTCGGGTGCCACCGAACGAACTTCGGCCATTACCAACAGCGCATCGCGCAACAATGATGCTAGAAACGCCTGAAACGAACAACGTTAATGCCGCCGTCGGGTGCCGCCGAACGAACTTCGGTCATTACCCGCCGCGCATCGCGCAACAATGATCTTAGAAACGCGTGAAACGGATAACGTTAATGCCGCCGTCGGGTGCCGACGAACGAACTTCGGCCATTACCAACAGCGCATCGCGCAACAATGATGCTAGAAACGCCTGAAACGAACAACGTTAATGCCGCCGTCGGGTGCCGACGAACGAACTTCGGCCATTACCAACAGCGCATCGCGCAACAATGATGCTAGAAACGCCTGAAACGAACAACGTTAATGCCGCCGTCGGGTGCCGACGAACGAACTTCGGCCATTACCAACAGCGCATCGCGCAACAATGATGCTAGAAACGCCTGAAACGAACAACGTTAATGCCGCCGTCGGGTGCCGCCGAACGAACTTCGGTCATTACCCGCCGCGCATCGCGCAACAATGATCTTAGAAACGCGTGAAACGGATAACGTTAATGCCGCCGTCGGGTGCCACCGAACGAACTTCGGCCATTACCAACAGCGCATCGCGCAACAATGATGCTAGAAACGCCTGAAACGAACAACGTTAATGCCGCCGTCGGGTGCCGCCGAACGAACTTCGGTCATTACCCGCCGCGCATCGCGCAACAATGATCTTAGAAACGCGTGAAACGGATAACGTTAATGCCGCCGTCGGGTGCCGCCGAACGAACTTCGGTCATTACCCGCCGCGCATCGCGCAACAATGATCTTAGAAAATCGTGAAACGGATAAGGTTAATGCCGCCGGCGGGTGCCGCCGAACGAACTTCGGTCATTACCCGCCGCGCATCGCGCAACAATGATCTTAGAAACGCGTGAAACGAACAACGTTAATGCCGCCGTCGGGTGCCGCCGAACGAACTTCGGCCATTACCAACAGCGCATCGCGCAACAATGATGCTAGAAACGCCTGAAACGAACAACGTTAATGCCGCCGTCGGGTGCCGCCGAACGAACTTCGGTCATTACCAACAGCGCATCGCGCAACAATGATCATAGAAACGCTGCAAACGAACAACGTTAATGCCGCCGTCGGGTGCCGCCGAACGAACTTCGGTCATTACACGCCGCGCATCGCGCAACAATGATCTTAGAAACGCGTGAAACGGATAACGTTAATGCCGCCGTCGGGTGCCGCCGAACGAACTTCGGTCATTACCCGCCGCGCATCGCGCAACAATGATCTTAGAAACGCGTGAAACGAACAACGTTAATGCCGCCGTCGGGTGCCGCCGAACGAACTTCGGCCATTACCAACAGCGCATCGCGCAACAATGATGCTAGAAACGCCTGAAACGAACAACGTTAATGCCGCCGTCGGGTGCCGCCGAACGAACTTCGGTCATTACCAACAGCGCATCGCGCAACAATGATCATAGAAACGCTGCAAACGAACAACGTTAATGCCGCCGTCGGGTGCCGCCGAACGAACTTCGGTCATTACCCGCCGCGCATCGCGCAACAATGATCTTAGAAACGCGTGAAACGGATAACGTTAATGCCGCCGGCGGGTGCCGCCGAACGAACTTCGGCCATTACCAACAGCGCATCGCGCAACAATGATGCTAGAAACGCCTGAAACGAACAACGTTAATGCCGCCGGCGGGTGCCGCCGAACGAACTTCGGTTATTACGCGCCGCGCATCGCGCAACAATGATGCTAGAAACGCCTGAAACGAACAACGTTAATGCCGCCGTCGGGTGCCGCCGAACGAACTTCGGCCATTACCAACAGCGCATCGCGCAACAATGATGCTAGAAACGCCTGAAACGAACAACGTTAATGCCGCCGGCGGGTGCCGCCGAAGGAACTTCGGTCATTACCCGCCGCGCATCGCGCAACAATGATGCTAGAAACGCGTGAAACGGATAACGTTAATGCCGCCGTCGGGTGCCGACGAACGAACTTCGGCCATTACCAACAGCGCATCGCGCAACAATGATCATAGAAACGCTGCAAACGAACAACGTTAATGCCGCCGTCGGGTGCCGCCGAACGAACTTCGGTCATTACACGCCGCGCATCGCGCAACAATGATCTTAGAAACGCGTGAAACGGATAACGTTAATGCCGCCGTCGGGTGCCGCCGAACGAACTTCGGTCATTACCCGCCGCGCATCGCGCAACAATGATCTTAGAAACGCGTGAAACGAACAACGTTAATGCCGCCGTCGGGTGCCGCCGAACGAACTTCGGCCATTACCAACAGCGCATCGCGCAACAATGATGCTAGAAACGCCTGAAACGAACAACGTTAATGCCGCCGTCGGGTGCCGCCGAACGAACTTCGGTCATTACCCGCCGCGCATCGCGCAACAATGATCTTAGAAACGCGTGAAACGGATAACGTTAATGCCGCCGTCGGGTGCCGCCGAACGAACTTCGGTCATTACCCGCCGCGCATCGCGCAACAATGATGCTAGAAACGCCTGAAACGAACAACGTTAATGCCGCCGTCGGGTGCCGCCGAACGAACTTCGGTCATTACCCGCCGCGCATCGCGCAACAATGATCTTAGAAACGCGTGAAACGGATAACGTTAATGCCGCCGTCGGGTGCCGCCGAACGAACTTCGGTCATTACCCGCCGCGCATCGCGCAACAATGATCTTAGAAACGCGTGAAACGAACAACGTTAATGCCGCCGTCGGGTGCCGCCGAACGAACTTCGGCCATTACCAACAGCGCATCGCGCAACAATGATGCTAGAAACGCCTGAAACGAACAACGTTAATGCCGCCGTCGGGTGCCGCCGAACGAACTTCGGTCATTACCCGCCGCGCATCGCGCAACAATGATCTTAGAAACGCGTGAAACGGATAACGTTAATGCCGCCGTCGGGTGCCGCCGAACGAACTTCGGTCATTACCCGCCGCGCATCGCGCAACAATGATCTTAGAAACGCGTGAAACGAACAACGTTAATGCCGCCGTCGGGTGCCGCCGAACGAACTTCGGCCATTACCAACAGCGCATCGCGCAACAATGATGCTAGAAACGCGTGAAACGGATAACGTTAATGCCGCCGTCGGGTGCCGCCGAACGAACTTCGGTCATTACCCGCCGCGCATCGCGCAACAATGATCTTAGAAACGCGTGAAACGAACAACGTTAATGCCGCCGTCGGGTGCCGCCGAACGAACTTCGGCCATTACCAACAGCGCATCGCGCAACAATGATGCTAGAAACGCCTGAAACGAACAACGTTAATGCCGCCGTCGGGTGCCGCCGAACGAACTTCGGTCATTACCCGCCGCGCATCGCGCAACAATGATCTTAGAAACGCGTGAAACGGATAACGTTAATGCCGCCGTCGGGTGCCGCCGAACGAACTTCGGTCATTACCCGCCGCGCATCGCGCAACAATGATGCTAGAAACGCCTGAAACGAACAACGTTAATGCCGCCGTCGGGTGCCGCCGAACGAACTTCGGTCATTACCCGCCGCGCATCGCGCAACAATGATCTTAGAAACGCGTGAAACGGATAACGTTAATGCCGCCGTCGGGTGCCGCCGAACGAACTTCGGTCATTACCCGCCGCGCATCGCGCAACAATGATCTTAGAAACGCGTGAAACGAACAACGTTAATGCCGCCGTCGGGTGCCGCCGAACGAACTTCGGCCATTACCAACAGCGCATCGCGCAACAATGATGCTAGAAACGCCTGAAACGAACAACGTTAATGCCGCCGTCGGGTGCCGCCGAACGAACTTCGGTCATTACCAACAGCGCATTGCGCAACAATGATCATAGAAACGCTGCAAACGAACAACGTTAATGCCGCCGTCGGGTGCCGCCGAACGAACTTCGGTCATTACCCGCCGCGCATCGCGCAACAATGATCTTAGAAACGCCTGAAACGAACAACGTTAATGCCGCCGTCGGGTGCCGCCGAACGAACTTCGGCCATTACCAACAGCGCATCGCGCAACAATGATGCTAGAAACGCCTGAAACGAACAACGTTAATGCCGCCGTCGGGTGCCGCCGAACGAACTTCGGTCATTACCCGCCGCGCATCGCGCAACAATGATCTTAGAAACGCGTGAAACGGATAACGTTAATGCCGCCGTCGGGTGCCGCCGAACGAACTTCGGTCATTACCAACAGCGCATCGCGCAACAATGATCATAGAAACGCTGCAAACGAACAACGTTAATGCCGCCGTCGGGTGCCGCCGAACGAACTTCGGTCATTACACGCCGCGCATCGCGCAACAATGATCTTAGAAACGCGTGAAACGGATAACGTTAATGCCGCCGTCGGGTGCCGCCGAACGAACTTCGGTCATTACCCGCCGCGCATCGCGCAACAATGATCTTAGAAACGCTTGAAACGAACAACGTTAATGCCGCCGGCGGGTGCCGCCGAACGAACTTCGGTCATTACCCGCCGCGCATCGCGCAACAATGATCTTAGAAACGCGTGAAACGGATAACGTTAATGCCGCCGTCGGGTGCCGCCGAACGAACTTCGGTCATTACCCGCCGCGCATCGCGCAACAATGATGCTAGAAACGCCTGAAACGAACAACATTAATGCCGCCGTCGGGTGCCGCCGAACGAACTTCGGTCATTACCCGCCGCGCATCGCGCAACAATGATCTTAGAAACGCGTGAAACGGATAACGTTAATGCCGCCGTCGGGTGCCGCCGAACGAACTTCGGTCATTACCCGCCGCGCATCGCGCAACAATGATCTTAGAAACGCGTGAAACGAACAACGTTAATGCCGCCGTCGGGTGCCGCCGAACGAACTTCGGCCATTACCAACAGCGCATCGCGCAACAATGATGCTAGAAACGCCTGAAACGAACAACGTTAATGCCGCCGTCGGGTGCCGCCGAACGAACTTCGGTCATTACCCGCCGCGCATCGCGCAACAATGATCTTAGAAACGCGTGAAACGGATAACGTTAATGCCGCCGTCGGGTGCCGCCGAACGAACTTCGGTCATTACCCGCCGCGCATCGCGCAACAATGATCATAGAAACGCTGCAAACGAACAACGTTAATGCCGCCGTCGGGTGCCGCCGAACGAACTTCGGTCATTACCCGCCGCGCATCGCGCAACAATGATCTTAGAAACGCGTGAAACGGATAACGTTAATGCCGCCGGCGGGTGCCGCCGAACGAACTTCGGCCATTACCAACAGCGCATCGCGCAACAATGATGCTAGAAACGCCTGAAACGAACAACGTTAATGCCGCCGGCGGGTGCCGCCGAACGAACTTCGGTTATTACGCGCCGCGCATCGCGCAACAATGATGCTAGAAACGCGTGAAACGGATAACGTTAATGCCGCCGTCGGGTGCCACCGAACGAACTTCGGCCATTACCAACAGCGCATCGCGCAACAATGATGCTAGAAACACCTGAAACGTACAACGTTAATGCCGCCGTCGGGTGCCGCCGAACGAACTTCGGTCATTACCCGCCGCGCATCGCGCAACAATGATCTTAGAAACGCGTGAAACGGATAACGCTAATGCCGCCGGCGGGTGCCGCCGAACGAACTTCGGTCAATACCCGCCGCGCAGCGCGCAACAATGATCTTAGAAACGCGTGAAACGGATAACGCTAATGCCGCCGGCGGGTGCCGCCGAACGAACTTCGGTCAATACCCGCCGCGCAGCGCGCAATAATGATCTTAGAAACGCGTGAAACGGATAACGTTAATGCCGCCGTCGGGTGCCGCCGAACGAACTTCAGTCATTACAAACAGCGCATCGCGCAACAATGATCTTAGATACGCGTGAAACGGATAACGTTAATGCCGGCGTCGGGTGCCGCCGAACGAACTTCGGTCATTACCCGCCGCGCATCGCGCAACAATGATCTTAGAAACGCGTGAAACGGATAACGCTAATGCCGCCGGCGGGTGCCGCCGAACGAACTTCGGTCAATACCCGCCGCGCAGCGCGCAACAATGATCTTAGAAACGCGTGAAACGGATAACGCTAATGCCGCCGGCGGGTGCCGCCGAACGAACTTCGGTCAATACCCGCCGCGCAGCGCGCAATAATGATCTTAGAAACGCGTGAAACGGATAACGTTAATGCCGCCGTCGGGTGCCGCCGAACGAACTTCAGTCATTACAAACAGCGCATCGCGCAACAATGATCTTAGATACGCGTGAAACGGATAACGTTAATGCCGGCGTCGGGTGCCGCCGAACGAACTTCGGTCATTACCCGCCGCGCATCGCGCAACAATGATTTTAGAAACGCGTGAAACGGATAACGTTAATGCCGCCGGCGGGTGCCGCCGAACGAACATCGGTCATTACCCGCCGCGCATCGTGCAACAATGATGCTAGAAACGCTTGAAACGAACAACGTTAATGCCGCCGGTGGGTGCCGCCGAACGAACTTCGGTCATTACCCGCCGCGCATCGCGCAACAATGATCTTAGAAACGCGTGAAACGGATAACGTTAATGCCGCCGTCGGGTGCCGCCGAACGAACTTCAGTCATTACAAACAGCGCATCGCGCAACAATGATCTTAGAAACGCGTGAAACGGATAACGTTAATGCCGGCGTCGGGTGCCGCCGAACGAACTTCGGTCATTACCAACAGCGCATCGCGCAACAATGATGCTAGAAACGCCTGAAACGAACAACGTTAATGCCGCCGGCGGGTGCCGCCGAACGAACTTCGGTCATTACCCGCCGCGCATCGCGCAACAATGATGCTAGAAACGCGTGAAACGGATAACGTTAATGCCGCCGTCGGGTGCCGCCGAACGAACTTCGGTCATTACCCGCCGCGCATCGCGCAACAATGATCTTAGAAGCGCGTGAAACGAACAACGTTAATGCCGCCGTCGGGTGCCGCCGAACGAACTTCGGTCATTACCCGCCGCGCATCGCGCAACAATGTTGCTAGAAACGCGTGAAACGGATAACGTTAATGCCGCCGTCGGGTGCCGCCGAACGAACTTCGGTCATTACCCGCCGCGCATCGGGCAACAACGATCTTAGAAACGCGTGAAACGGATAACGTTAATGCCGCCGGCGGGTGCCGCCGAACGAACTTCGGCCATTACCAACAGCGCATCGCGCAACAATGATGCTAGAAACGCCTGAAACGAACAACGTTAATGCCGCCGTCGGGTGCCGCCGAACGAACTTCGGTCATTACCAACAGCGCATCGCGCAACAATGATCATAGAAACGCTGCAAACGAACAACGTTAATGCCGCCGTCGGGTGCCGCCGAACGAACTTCGGTTATTACGCGCCGCGCATCGCGCAACAATGATGCTAGAAACGCGTGACACGGATAACGTTAATGCCGCCGTCGGGTGCCACCGAAAGAACTTCGGCCATTACCAACAGCGCATCGCGCAACAATGATGCTAGAAACGCCTGAAACGAACAACGTTAATGCCGCCGTCGGGTGCCGCCGAACGAACTTCGGTCATTACCCGCCGCGCATCGCGCAACAATGATCTTAGAAACGCGTGAAACGGATAACGTTAATGCCGCCGTCGGGTGCCGCCGAACGAACTTCGGTCATTACCCGCCGCGCATCGCGCAACAATGATCTTAGAAACACGTGAAACGAACAACGTTAATGCCGCCGTCGGGTGCCGCCGAACGAACTTCGGCCATTACCAACAGCGCATCGCGCAACAATGATGCTAGAAACGCCTGAAACGAACAACGTTAATGCCGCCGTCGGGTGCCGCCGAACGAACTTCGGTCATTACCCGCCGCGCATCGCGCAACAATGATCTTAGAAACGCGTGAAACGGATAACGTTAATGCCGCCGTCGGGTGCCGCCGAACGAACTTCGGTCATTACCCGCCGCGCATCGCGCAACAATGATCATAGAAACGCTGCAAACGAACAACGTTAATGCCGCCGTCGGGTGCCGCCGAACGAACTTCGGTCATTACCCGCCGCGCATCGCGCAACAATGATCTTAGAAACGCGTGAAACGGATAACGTTAATGCCGCCGGCGGGTGCCGCCGAACGAACTTCGGCCATTACCAACAGCGCATCGCGCAACAATGATGCTAGAAACGCCTGAAACGAACAACGTTAATGCCGCCGGCGGGTGCCGCCGAACGAACTTCGGTTATTACGCGCCGCGCATCGCGCAACAATGATGCTAGAAACGCCTGAAACGAACAACGTTAATGCCGCCGTCGGGTGCCGCCGAACGAACTTCGGCCATTACCAACAGCGCATCGCGCAACAATGATGCTAGAAACGCCTGAAACGAACAACGTTAATGCCGCCGTCGGGTGCCGCCGAACGAACTTCGGTTATTACGCGCCGCGCATCGCGCAACAATGATGCTAGAAACGCCTGAAACGAACAACGTTAATGCCGCCGTCGGGTGCCGCCGAACGAACTTCGGTTATTACGCGCCGCGCATCGCGCAACAATGATGCTAGAAACGCGTGAAACGGATAACGTTAATGCCGCCGTCGGGTGCCACCGAACGAACTTCGGCCATTACCAACAGCGCATCGCGCAACAATGATGCTAGAAACACCTGAAACGTACAACGTTAATGCCGCCGTCGGGTGCCGCCGAACGAACTTCGGTCATTACCCGCCGCGCATCGCGCAACAATGATCTTAGAAACGCGTGAAACGGATAACGCTAATGCCGCCGGCGGGTGCCGCCGAACGAACTTCGGTCAATACCCGCCGCGCAGCGCGCAACAATGATCTTAGAAACGCGTGAAACGGATAACGCTAATGCCGCCGGCGGGTGCCGCCGAACGAACTTCGGTCAATACCCGCCGCGCAGCGCGCAATAATGATCTTAGAAACGCGTGAAACGGATAACGTTAATGCCGCCGTCGGGTGCCGCCGAACGAACTTCAGTCATTACAAACAGCGCATCGCGCAACAATGATCTTAGATACGCGTGAAACGGATAACGTTAATGCCGGCGTCGGGTGCCGCCGAACGAACTTCGGTCATTACCCGCCGCGCATCGCGCAACAATGATCTTAGAAACGCGTGAAACGGATAACGCTAATGCCGCCGGCGGGTGCCGCCGAACGAACTTCGGTCAATACCCGCCGCGCAGCGCGCAACAATGATCTTAGAAACGCGTGAAACGGATAACGCTAATGCCGCCGGCGGGTGCCGCCGAACGAACTTCGGTCAATACCCGCCGCGCAGCGCGCAATAATGATCTTAGAAACGCGTGAAACGGATAACGTTAATGCCGCCGTCGGGTGCCGCCGAACGAACTTCAGTCATTACAAACAGCGCATCGCGCAACAATGATCTTAGATACGCGTGAAACGGATAACGTTAATGCCGGCGTCGGGTGCCGCCGAACGAACTTCGGTCATTACCCGCCGCGCATCGCGCAACAATGATTTTAGAAACGCGTGAAACGGATAACGTTAATGCCGCCGGCGGGTGCCGCCGAACGAACATCGGTCATTACCCGCCGCGCATCGTGCAACAATGATGCTAGAAACGCTTGAAACGAACAACGTTAATGCCGCCGGTGGGTGCCGCCGAACGAACTTCGGTCATTACCCGCCGCGCATCGCGCAACAATGATCTTAGAAACGCGTGAAACGGATAACGTTAATGCCGCCGTCGGGTGCCGCCGAACGAACTTCAGTCATTACAAACAGCGCATCGCGCAACAATGATCTTAGAAACGCGTGAAACGGATAACGTTAATGCCGGCGTCGGGTGCCGCCGAACGAACTTCGGTCATTACCAACAGCGCATCGCGCAACAATGATGCTAGAAACGCCTGAAACGAACAACGTTAATGCCGCCGGCGGGTGCCGCCGAACGAACTTCGGTCATTACCCGCCGCGCATCGCGCAACAATGATGCTAGAAACGCGTGAAACGGATAACGTTAATGCCGCCGTCGGGTGCCGCCGAACGAACTTCGGTCATTACCCGCCGCGCATCGCGCAACAATGATCTTAGAAGCGCGTGAAACGAACAACGTTAATGCCGCCGTCGGGTGCCGCCGAACGAACTTCGGTCATTACCCGCCGCGCATCGCGCAACAATGTTGCTAGAAACGCGTGAAACGGATAACGTTAATGCCGCCGTCGGGTGCCGCCGAACGAACTTCGGTCATTACCCGCCGCGCATCGGGCAACAACGATCTTAGAAACGCGTGAAACGGATAACGTTAATGCCGCCGGCGGGTGCCGCCGAACGAACTTCGGCCATTACCAACAGCGCATCGCGCAACAATGATGCTAGAAACGCCTGAAACGAACAACGTTAATGCCGCCGTCGGGTGCCGCCGAACGAACTTCGGTCATTACCAACAGCGCATCGCGCAACAATGATCATAGAAACGCTGCAAACGAACAACGTTAATGCCGCCGTCGGGTGCCGCCGAACGAACTTCGGTTATTACGCGCCGCGCATCGCGCAACAATGATGCTAGAAACGCGTGAAACGGATAACGTTAATGCCGCCGTCGGGTGCCACCGAACGAACTTCGGCCATTACCAACAGCGCATCGCGCAACAATGATGCTAGAAACGCCTGAAACGAACAACGTTAATGCCGCCGTCGGGTGCCGCCGAACGAACTTCGGTCATTACCCGCCGCGCATCGCGCAACAATGATCTTAGAAACGCGTGAAACGGATAACGCTAATGCCGCCGGCGGGTGCCGCCGAACGAACTTCGGTCAATACCCGCCGCGCAGCGCGCAACAATGATCTTAGAAACGCGTGAAACGGATAACGCTAATGCCGCCGGCGGGTGCCGCCGAACGAACTTCGGTCAATACCCGCCGCGCAGCGCGCAATAATGATCTTAGAAACGCGTGAAACGGATAACGTTAATGCCGCCGTCGGGTGCCGCCGAACGAACTTCAGTCATTACAAACAGCGCATCGCGCAACAATGATCTTAGATACGCGTGAAACGGATAACGTTAATGCCGGCGTCGGGTGCCGCCGAACGAACTTCGGTCATTACCCGCCGCGCATCGCGCAACAATGATTTTAGAAACGCGTGAAACGGATAACGTTAATGCCGCCGGCGGGTGCCGCCGAACGAACATCGGTCATTACCCGCCGCGCATCGTGCAACAATGATGCTAGAAACGCTTGAAAGGAACAACGTTAATGCCGCCGGTGGGTGCCGCCGAACGAACTTCGGTCATTACCCGCCGCGCATCGCGCAACAATGATGCTAGAAACGCGTGAAACGGATAACGTTAATGCCGCCGTCGGGTGCCGCCGAACGAACTTCGGTCATTACCCGCCGCGCATCGCGCAACAATGATCTTAGAAGCGCGTGAAACGAACAACGTTAATGCCGCCGTCGGGTGCCGCCGAACGAACTTCGGTCATTACCCGCCGCGCATCGCGCAGCAATGTTGCTAGAAACGCGTGAAACGGATAACGTTAATGCCGCCGTCGGGTGCCGCCGAACGAACTTCGGTCATTACCCGCCGCGCATCGGGCAACAACGATCTTAGAAACGCGTGAAACGGATAACGTTAATGCCGCCGGCGGGTGCCGCCGAACGAACTTCGGCCATTACCAACAGCGCATCGCGCAACAATGATGCTAGAAACGCCTGAAACGAACAACGTTAATGCCGCCGTCGGGTGCCGCCGAACGAACTTCGGTCATTACCAACAGCGCATCGCGCAACAATGATCATAGAAACGCTGCAAACGAACAACGTTAATGCCGCCGTCGGGTGCCGCCGAACGAACTTCGGTTATTACGCGCCGCGCATCGCGCAACAATGATGCTAGAAACGCGTGAAACGGATAACGTTAATGCCGCCGTCGGGTGCCACCGAACGAACTTCGGCCATTACCAACAGCGCATCGCGCAACAATGATGCTAGAAACGCCTGAAACGAACAACGTTAATGCCGCCGTCGGGTGCCGCCGAACGAACTTCGGTCATTACCCGCCGCGCATCGCGCAACAATGATCTTAGAAACGCGTGAAACGGATAACGCTAATGCCGCCGGCGGGTGCCGCCGAACGAACTTCGGTCAATACCCGCCGCGCAGCGCGCAACAATGATCTTAGAAACGCGTGAAACGGATAACGCTAATGCCGCCGGCGGGTGCCGCCGAACGAACTTCGGTCAATACCCGCCGCGCAGCGCGCAATAATGATCTTAGAAACGCGTGAAACGGATAACGTTAATGCCGCCGTCGGGTGCCGCCGAACGAACTTCAGTCATTACAAACAGCGCATCGCGCAACAATGATCTTAGATACGCGTGAAACGGATAACGTTAATGCCGGCGTCGGGTGCCGCCGAACGAACTTCGGTCATTACCCGCCGCGCATCGCGCAACAATGATTTTAGAAACGCGTGAAACGGATAACGTTAATGCCGCCGGCGGGTGCCGCCGAACGAACATCGGTCATTACCCGCCGCGCATCGTGCAACAATGATGCTAGAAACGCTTGAAACGAACAACGTTAATGCCGCCGGTGGGTGCCGCCGAACGAACTTCGGTCATTACCCGCCGCGCATCGCGCAAAAATGATCTTAGAAACGCGTGAAACGGATAACGTTAATGCCGCCGTCGGGTGCCGCCGAACGAACTTCAGTCATTACAAACAGCGCATCGCGCAACAATGATCTTAGAAACGCGTGAAACGGATAACGTTAATGCCGGCGTCGGGTGCCGCCGAACGAACTTCGGTCATTACCAACAGCGCATCGCGCAACAATGATGCTAGAAACGCCTGAAACGAACAACGTTAATGCCGCCGGCGGGTGCCGCCGAACGAACTTCGGTCATTACCCGCCGCGCACGCGCAACAATGATGCTAGAAACGCGTGAAACGGATAACGTTAATGCCGCCGTCGGGTGCCGCCGAACGAACTTCGGTCATTACCCGCCGCGCATCGCGCAACAATGATCTTAGAAGCGCGTGAAACGAACAACGTTAATGCCGCCGTCGGGTGCCGCCGAACGAACTTCGGTCATAACCCGCCGCGCATCGCGCAACAATGTTGCTAGAAACGCGTGAAACGGATAACGTTAATGCCGCCGTCGGGTGCCGCCGAACGAACTTCGGTCATTACCCGCCGCGCATCGCGCAACAATGTTGCTAGAAACGCGTGAAACGGATAACGTTAATGCCGCCGTCGGGTGCCGCCGAACGAACTTCGGTCATTACCCGCCGCGCATCGGGCAACAACGATCTTAGAAACGCGTGAAACGGATAACGTTAATGCCGCCGGCGGGTGCCGCCGAACGAACTTCGGCCATTACCAACAGCGCATCGCGCAACAATGATGCTAGAAACGCCTGAAACGAACAACGTTAATGCCGCCGTCGGGTGCCGCCGAACGAACTTCGGCCATTACCAACAGCGCATCGCGCAACAATGATGCTAGAAACGCCTGAAACGAACAACGTTAATGCCGCCGTCGGGTGCCGCCGAACGAACTTCGGTCATTACCAACAGCGCATCGCGCAACAATGATCATAGAAACGCTGCAAACGAACAACGTTAATGCCGCCGTCGGGTGCCGCCGAACGAACTTCGGTCATTACCCGCCGCGCATCGCGCAACAATGATCTTAGAAACGCGTGAAACGGATAACGTTAATGCCGCCGTCGGGTGCCGCCGTACGAACTTCGGCCATTACCAACAGCGCATCGCGCAACAATGATGCTAGAAACGCCTGAAACGAACAACGTTAATGCCGCCGGCGGGTGCCGCCGAAGGAACTTCGGTCATTACCCGCCGCGCATCGCGCAACAATGATGCTAGAAACGCGTGAAACGGATAACGTTAATGCCGCCGTCGGGTGCCGCCGAACGAACTTCGGCCATTACTAACAGCGCATCGCGCAACAATGATCTTAGAAACGCGTGAAACGGATAACGTTAATGCCGCCGGCGGGTGCCGCCGAACGAACTTCGGTCATTATTCGCCGCGCATCGCGCAACAATGATCTTAGAAACGCGTGAAACGGATAACGTTAATGCCGCCAGCGGGTGCCGCCGAACGAACTTCGGCCATTACCAACAGCGCATCGCGCAACAATGATGCTAGAAACGCCTGAAACGAACAACGTTAATGCCGCCGGCGGGTGCCGCCGAAGGAACTTCGGTCATTACCCGCGGCGCATCGCGCAACAATGATGCTAGAAACGCGTGAAACGGATAACGTTAATGCCGCCGTCGGGTGCCGCCGAACGAACTTCGGTCATTACCCGCCGCGCATCGCGCAACAATGATCTTAGAAACGCGTGAAACGAACAACGTTAATGCCGCCGTCGGGTGCCGCCGAACGAACTTCGGTCATTACCCGCCGCGCATCGCGCAACAATGTTGCTAGAAACGCGTGAAACGGATAACGTTAATGCCGCCGTCGGGTGCCGCCGAACGAACTTCGGTCATTACCCGCCGCGCATCGGGCAACAACGATCTTAGAAACGCGTGAAACGGATAACGTTAATGCCGCCGGCGGGTGCCGCCGAACGAACTTCGGCCATTACCAACAGCGCATCGCGCAACAATGATGCTAGAAACGCCTGAAACGAACAACGTTAATGCCGCCGTCGGGTGCCGCCGAACGAACTTCGGTCATTACCAACAGCGCATCGCGCAACAATGATCATAGAAACGCTGCAAACGAACAACGTTAATGCCGCCGTCGGGTGCCGCCGAACGAACTTCGGTCATTACCCGCCGCGCATCGCGCAACAATGATCTTAGAAACGCGTGAAACGGATAACGTTAATGCCGCCGTCGGGTGCCGCCGTACGAACTTCGGCCATTACCAACAGCGCATCGCGCAACAATGATGCTAGAAACGCCTGAAACGAACAACGTTAATGCCGCCGGCGGGTGCCGCCGAAGGAACTTCGGTCATTACCCGCCGCGCATCGCGCAACAATGATGCTAGAAACGCGTGAAACGGATAACGTTAATGCCGCCGTCGGGTGCCGCCGAACGAACTTCAGTCATTACAAACAGCGCATCGCGCAACAATGATCTTAGAAACGCGTGAAACGGATAACGTTAATGCCGGCGTCGGGTGCCGCCGAACGAACTTCGGTCATTACCCGCCGCGCATCGCGCAACAATGATTTTAGAAACGCGTGAAACGGATAACGTTAATGCCGCCGGCGGGTGCCGCCGAACGAACATCGGTCATTACCCGCCGCGCATCGTGCAACAATGATGCTAGAAACGCTTGAAACGAACAACGTTAATGCCGCCGGTGGGTGCCGCCGAACGAACTTCGGTCATTACCCGCCGCGCATCGCGCAACAATGATCTTAGAAACGCGTGAAACGGATAACGTTAATGCCGCCGTCGGGTGCCGCCGAACGAACTTCAGTCATTACAAACAGCGCATCGCGCAACAATGATCTTAGAAACGCGTGAAACGGATAACGTTAATGCCGGCGTCGGGTGCCGCCGAACGAACTTCGGTCATTACCAACAGCGCATCGCGCAACAATGATGCTAGAAACGCCTGAAACGAACAACGTTAATGCCGCCGGCGGGTGCCGCCGAACGAACTTCGGTCATTACCCGCCGCGCATCGCGCAACAATGATCTTAGAAGCGCGTGAAACGAACAACGTTAATGCCGCCGTCGGGTGCCGCCGAACGAACTTCGGTCATTACCCGCCGCGCATCGCGCAACAATGTTGCTAGAAACGCGTGAAACGGATAACGTTAATGCCGCCGTCGGGTGCCGCCGAACGAACTTCGGTCATTACCCGCCGCGCATCGGGCAACAACGATCTTAGAAACGCGTGAAACGGATAACGTTAATGCCGCCGGCGGGTGCCGCCGAACGAACTTCGGCCATTACCAACAGCGCATCGCGCAACAATGATGCTAGAAACGCCTGAAACGAACAACGTTAATGCCGCCGTCGGGTGCCGCCGAACGAACTTCGGTCATTACCAACAGCGCATCGCGCAACAATGATCATAGAAACGCTGCAAACGAACAACGTTAATGCCGCCGTCGGGTGCCGCCGAACGAACTTCGGTCATTACCCGCCGCGCATCGCGCAACAATGATCTTAGAAACGCGTGAAACGGATAACGTTAATGCCGCCGTCGGGTGCCGCCGTACGAACTTCGGCCATTACCAACAGCGCATCGCGCAACAATGATGCTAGAAACGCCTGAAACGAACAACGTTAATGCCGCCGGCGGGTGCCGCCGAAGGAACTTCGGTCATTACCCGCCGCGCATCGCGCAACAATGATGCTAGAAACGCGTGAAACGGATAACGTTAATGCCGCCGTCGGGTGCCGCCGAACGAACTTCGGCCATTACTAACAGTGCATCGCGCAACAATGATCTTAGAAACGCGTGAAACGGATAACGTTAATGCCGCCGTCGGGTGCCGCCGAACGAACTTCGGTCATTACCCGCCGCGCATCGCGCAACAATGATCTTAGAAGCGCGTGAAACGAACAACGTTAATGCCGCCGTCGGGTGCCGCCGAACGAACTTCGGTCATTACCCGCCGCGCATCGCGCAACAATGTTGCTAGAAACGCGTGAAACGGATAACGTTAATGCCGCCGTCGGGTGCCGCCGAACGAACTTCGGTCATTACCCGCCGCGCATCGGGCAACAACGATCTTAGAAACGCGTGAAACGGATAACGTTAATGCCGCCGGCGGGTGCCGCCGAACGAACTTCGGCCATTACCAACAGCGCATCGCGCAACAATGATGCTAGAAACGCCTGAAACGAACAACGTTAATGCCGCCGTCGGGTGCCGCCGAACGAACTTCGGTCATTACCAACAGCGCATCGCGCAACAATGATCATAGAAACGCTGCAAACGAACAACGTTAATGCCGCCATCGGGTGCCGCCGAACGAACTTCGGTTATTACGCGCCGCGCATCGCGCAACAATGATGCTAGAAACGCGTGAAACGGATAACGTTAATGCCGCCGTCGGGTGCCACCGAACGAACTTCGGCCATTACCAACAGCGCATCGCGCAACAATGATGCTAGAAACGCCTGAAACGAACAACGTTAATGCCGCCGTCGGGTGCCGCCGAACGAACTTCGGTCATTACCCGCCGCGCATCGCGCAACAATGATCTTAGAAACGCGTGAAACGGATAACGTTAATGCCGGCGTCGGGTGCCGCCGAACGAACTTCGGTCATTACCCGCCGCGCATCGCGCAACAATGATGCTAGAAACGCGTGAAACGGATAACGTTAATGCCGCCGTCGGGTGCCGCCGAACGAACTTCGGTCATTACCCGCCGCGCATCGCGCAACAATGATCTTAGAAGCGCGTGAAACGAACAACGTTAATGCCGCCGTCGGGTGCCGCCGAACGAACTTCGGTCATTACCCGCCGCGCATCGCGCAACAATGTTGCTAGAAACGCGTGAAACGGATAACGTTAATGCCGCCGTCGGGTGCCGCCGAACGAACTTCGGTCATTACCCGCCGCGCATCGCGCAACAATGTTGCTAGAAACGCGTGAAACGGATAACGTTAATGCCGCCGTCGGGTGCCGCCGAACGAACTTCGGTCATTACCCGCCGCGCATCGGGCAACAACGATCTTAGAAACGCGTGAAACGGATAACGTTAATGCCGCCGGCGGGTGCCGCCGAACGAACTTCGGCCATTACCAACAGCGCATCGCGCAACAATGATGCTAGAAACGCCTGAAACGAACAACGTTAATGCCGCCGTCGGGTGCCGCCGAACGAACTTCGGCCATTACCAACAGCGCATCGCGCAACAATGATGCTAGAAACGCCTGAAACGAACAACGTTAATGCCGCCGTCGGGTGCCGCCGAACGAACTTCGGTCATTACCAACAGCGCATCGCGCAACAATGATCATAGAAACGCTGCAAACGAACAACGTTAATGCCGCCGTCGGGTGCCGCCGAACGAACTTCGGTCATTACCCGCCGCGCATCGCGCAACAATGATCTTAGAAACGCGTGAAACGGATAACGTTAATGCCGCCGTCGGGTGCCGCCGTACGAACTTCGGCCATTACCAACAGCGCATCGCGCAACAATGATGCTAGAAACGCCTGAAACGAACAACGTTAATGCCGCCGGCGGGTGCCGCCGAAGGAACTTCGGTCATTACCCGCCGCGCATCGCGCAACAATGATGCTAGAAACGCGTGAAACGGATAACGTTAATGCCGCCGTCGGGTGCCGCCGAACGAACTTCGGCCATTACTAACAGCGCATCGCGCAACAATGATCTTAGAAACGCGTGAAACGGATAACGTTAATGCCGCCGGCGGGTGCCGCCGAACGAACTTCGGTCATTATTCGCCGCGCATCGCGCAACAATGATCTTAGAAACGCGTGAAACGGATAACGTTAATGCCGCCAGCGGGTGCCGCCGAACGAACTTCGGCCATTACCAACAGCGCACCGCGCAACAATGATCTTAGAAACGCGTGAAACGGATAACGTTAATGCCGCCGTCGGGTGCCGACGAACGAACTTCGGCCATTACCAACAGCGCATCGCGCAACAATGATGCTAGAAACGCCTGAAACGAACAACGTTAATGCCGCCGGCGGGTGCCGCCGAAGGAACTTCGGTCATTACCCGCGGCGCATCGCGCAACAATGATGCTAGAAACGCGTGAAACGGATAACGTTAATGCCGCCGTCGGGTGCCGCCGAACGAACTTCGGTCATTACCCGCCGCGCATCGCGCAACAATGATCTTAGAAACGCGTGAAACGAACAACGTTAATGCCGCCGTCGGGTGCCGCCGAACGAACTTCGGTCATTACCCGCCGCGCATCGCGCAACAATGTTGCTAGAAACGCGTGAAACGGATAACGTTAATGCCGCCGTCGGGTGCCGCCGAACGAACTTCGGTCATTACCCGCCGCGCATCGGGCAACAACGATCTTAGAAACGCGTGAAACGGATAACGTTAATGCCGCCGGCGGGTGCCGCCGAACGAACTTCGGCCATTACCAACAGCGCATCGCGCAACAATGATGCTAGAAACGCCTGAAACGAACAACGTTAATGCCGCCGTCGGGTGCCGCCGAACGAACTTCGGTCATTACCAACAGCGCATCGCGCAACAATGATCATAGAAACGCTGCAAACGAACAACGTTAATGCCGCCGTCGGGTGCCGCCGAACGAACTTCGGTCATTACCCGCCGCGCATCGCGCAACAATGATCTTAGAAACGCGTGAAACGGATAACGTTAATGCCGCCGTCGGGTGCCGCCGTACGAACTTCGGCCATTACCAACAGCGCATCGCGCAACAATGATGCTAGAAACGCCTGAAACGAACAACGTTAATGCCGCCGGCGGGTGCCGCCGAAGGAACTTCGGTCATTACCCGCCGCGCATCGCGCAACAATGATGCTAGAAACGCGTGAAACGGATAACGTTAATGCCGCCGTCGGGTGCCGCCGAACGAACTTCAGTCATTACAAACAGCGCATCGCGCAACAATGATCTTAGAAACGCGTGAAACGGATAACGTTAATGCCGGCGTCGGGTGCCGCCGAACGAACTTCGGTCATTACCCGCCGCGCATCGCGCAACAATGATTTTAGAAACGCGTGAAACGGATAACGTTAATGCCGCCGGCGGGTGCCGCCGAACGAACATCGGTCATTACCCGCCGCGCATCGTGCAACAATGATGCTAGAAACGCTTGAAACGAACAACGTTAATGCCGCCGGTGGGTGCCGCCGATCGAACTTCGGTCATTACCCGCCGCGCATCGCGCAACAATGATCTTAGAAACGCGTGAAACGGATAACGTTAATGCCGCCGTCGGGTGCCGCCGAACGAACTTCAGTCATTACAAACAGCGCATCGCGCAACAATGATGCTAGAAACGCCTGAAACGAACAACGTTAATGCCGCCGTCGGGTGCCGCCGAACGAACTTCGGTCATTACCAACAGCGCATCGCGCAACAATGATCATAGAAACGCTGCAAACGAACAACGTTAATGCCGCCGTCGGGTGCCGCCGAACGAACTTCGGTCATTACCCGCCGCGCATCGCGCAACAATGATCTTAGAAACGCGTGAAACGGATAACGTTAATGCCGCCGTCGGGTGCCGCCGTACGAACTTCGGCCATTACCAACAGCGCATCGCGCAACAATGATGCTAGAAACGCCTGAAACGAACAACGTTAATGCCGCCGGCGGGTGCCGCCGAAGGAACTTCGGTCATTACCCGCCGCGCATCGCGCAACAATGATGCTAGAAACGCGTGAAACGGATAACGTTAATGCCGCCGTCGGGTGCCGCCGAACGAACTTCGGCCATTACTAACAGTGCATCGCGCAACAATGATCTTAGAAACGCGTGAAACGGATAACGTTAATGCCGCCGGCGGGTGCCGCCGAACGAACTTCGGTCATTATCCGCCGCGCATCGCGCAACAATGATCTTAGAAACGCGTGAAACGGATAACGTTAATGCCGCCAGCGGGTGCCGCCGAACGAACTTCGGCCATTACCAACAGCGCACCGCGCAACAATGATCTTAGAAACGCGTGAAACGGATAACGTTAATGCCGCCGTCGGGTGCCGACGAACGAACTTCGGCCATTACCAACAGCGCATCGCGCAACAATGATGCTAGAAACGCCTGAAACGAACAACGTTAATGCCGCCGACGGGTGCCGCCGAAGGAACTTCGGTCATTACCCGCCGCGCATCGCGCAACAATGATGCTAGAAACGCGTGAAACGGATAACGTTAATGCCGCCGTCGGGTGCCGACGAACGAACTTCGGCCATTACCAACAGCGCATCGCGCAACAATGATGCTAGAAACGCCTGAAACGAACAACGTTAATGCCGCCGGCGGGTGCCGCCGAACGAACTTCGGTCATTACCCGCCGCGCATCGCGCAACAATGATGCTAGAAACGCGTGAAACGAACAACGTTAATGCCGCCGTCGGGTGCCGCCGAACGAACTTCGGTCATTACCCGCCGCGCATCGCGCAACAATGATCTTAGAAACGCGTGAAACGAACAACGTTAATGCCGCCGTCGGGTGCCGCCGAACGAACTTCGGCCATTACCAACAGCGCATCGCGCAACAATGATGCTAGAAACGCCTGAAACGAACAACGTTAATGCCGCCGTCGGGTGCCGCCGAACGAACTTCGGCCATTACCAACAGCGCATCGCGCAACAATGATGCTAGAAACGCCTGAAACGAACAACGTTAATGCCGCCGTCGGGTGCCGCCGAACGAACTTCGGTCATTACCAACAGCGCATCGCGCAACAATGATCTGAGAAACGCGTGAAACGGATAACGTTAATGCCGCCGTCGGGTGCCGCCGAACGAACTTCGGTCATTACCCGCCGCGCATCGCGCAACAATGATCTTAGAAACGCGTGAAACGGATAACGTTAATGCCGCCAGCGGGTGCCGCCGAACGAACTTCGGCCATTACCAACAGCGCACCGCGCAACAATGATCTTAGAAACGCGTGAAACGGATAACGTTAATGCCGCCGTCGGGTGCCGACGAACGAACTTCGGCCATTACCAACAGCGCATCGCGCAACAATGATGCTAGAAACGCCTGAAACGAACAACGTTAATGCCGCCGGCGGGTGCCGCCGAAGGAACTTCGGTCATTACCCGCCGCGCATCGCGCAACAATGATGCTAGAAACGCGTGAAACGGATAACGTTAATGCCGCCGTCGGGTGCCGACGAACGAACTTCGGCCATTACCAACAGCGCATCGCGCAACAATGATGCTAGAAACGCCTGAAACGAACAACGTTAATGCCGCCGGCGGGTGCCGCCGAAGGAACTTCGGTCATTACCCGCCGCGCATCGCGCAACAATGATGCTAGAAACGCGTGAAACGGATAACGTTAATGCCGCCGTCGGGTGCCGCCGAACGAACTTCGGTCATTACCCGCCGCGCATCGCGCAACAATGATCTTAGAAACGCGTGAAACGAACAACGTTAATGCCGCCGTCGGGTGCCGCCGAACGAACTTCGGTCATTACCCGCCGCGCATCGCGCAACAATGTTGCTAGAAACGCGTGAAACGGATAACGTTAATGCCGCCGTCGGGTGCCGCCGAACGAACTTCGGTCATTACCCGCCGCGCATCGGGCAACAACGATCTTAGAAACGCGTGAAACGGATAACGTTAATACCGCCGGCGGGTGCCGCCGAACGAACTTCGGCCATTACCAACAGCGCATCGCGCAACAATGATGCTAGAAACGCCTGAAACGAACAACGTTAATGCCGCCGTCGGGTGCCGCCGAACGAACTTCGGTCATTACCAACAGCGCATCGCGCAACAATGATCATAGAAACGCTGCAAACGAACAACGTTAATGCCGCCGGCGGGTGCCGCCGAAGGAACTTCGGTCATTACCCGCCGCGCATCGCGCAACAATGATGCTAGAAACGCGTGAAACGGATAACGTTAATGCCGCCGTCGGGTGCCGCCGAACGAACTTCGGCCATTACTAACAGCGCATCGCGCAACAATGATCTTAGAAACGCGTGAAACGGATAACGTTAATGCCGCCGGCGGGTGCCGCCGAACGAACTTCGGTCATTATCCGCCGCGCATCGCGCAACAATGATCTTAGAAACGCGTGAAACGGATAACGTTAATGCCGCCAGCGGGTGCCGCCGAACGAACTTCGGCCATTACCAACAGCGCATCGCGCAACAATGATGCTAGAAACGCCAGAAACGAACAACGTTAATGCCGCCGTCGGGTGCCGCCGAACGAACTTCGGTCATTACCCGCCGCGCATCGGGCAACAACGATCTTAGAAACGCGTGAAACGGATAACGTTAATGCCGCCGGCGGGTGCCGCCGAACGAACTTCGGCCATTACCAACAGCGCATCGCGCAACAATGATGCTAGAAACGCCTGAAACGAACAACGTTAATGCCGCCGTCGGGTGCCGCCGAACGAACTTCGGTCATTACCAACAGCGCATCGCGCAACAATGATCATAGAAACGCTGCAAACGAACAACGTTAATGCCGCCGTCGGGTGCCGCCGAACGAACTTCGGTCATTACCCGCCGCGCATCGCGCAACAATGATCTTAGAAACGCGTGAAACGGATAACGTTAATGCCGCCGTCGGGTGCCGCCGTACGAACTTCGGCCATTACCAACAGCGCATCGCGCAACAATGATGCTAGAAACGCCTGAAACGAACAACGTTAATGCCGCCGGCGGGTGCCGCCGAAGGAACTTCGGTCATTACCCGCCGCGCATCGCGCAACAATGATGCTAGAAACGCGTGAAACGGATAACGTTAATGCCGCCGTCGGGTGCCGCCGAACGAACTTCGGCCATTACTAACAGCGCATCGCGCAACAATGATCTTAGAAACGCGTGAAACGGATAACGTTAATGCCGCCGGCGGGTGCCGCCGAACGAACTTCGGTCATTATCCGCCGCGCATCGCGCAACAATGATCTTAGAAACGCGTGAAACGGATAACGTTAATGCCGCCAGCGGGTGCCGCCGAACGAACTTCGGCCATTACCAACAGCGCACCGCGCAACAATGATCTTAGAAACGCGTGAAACGGATAACGTTAATGCCGCCGTCGGGTGCCGACGAACGAACTTCGGCCATTACCCGCCGCGCATCGCGCAACAATGATCTTAGAAACGCGTGAAACGAACAACGTTAATGCCGCCGTCGGGTGCCGCCGAACGAACTTCGGTCATTACCCGCCGCGCATCGCGCAACAATGTTGCTAGAAACGCGTGAAACGGATAACGTTAATGCCGCCGTCGGGTGCCGCCGAACGAACTTCGGTCATTACCCGCCGCGCATCGGGCAACAACGATCTTAGAAACGCGTGAAACGGATAACGTTAATGCCGCCGGCGGGTGCCGCCGAACGAAGTTCGGCCATTACCAACAGCGCATCGCGCAACAATGATGCTAGAAACGCCTGAAACGAACAACGTTAATGCCGCCGTCGGGTGCCGCCGAACGAACTTCGGTCATTACCCGCCGCGCATCGGGCAACAACGATCTTAGAAAAGCGTGAAACGGATAACGTTAATGCCGCCGGCGGGTGCCGCCGAACGAACTTCGGCCATTACCAACAGCGCATCGCGCAACAATGATGCTAGAAACGCCTGAAACGAACAACGTTAATGCCGCCGGCGGGTGCCGCCGAAGGAACTTCGGTCATTACCCGCCGCGCATCGCGCAACAATGATGCTAGAAACGCGGGAAACGGATAACGTTAATGCCGCCGTCGGGTGCCGCCGAACGAACTTCGGTCATTACCCGCCGCGCATCGCGCAACAATGATCTTAGAAACGCGTGAAACGAACAACGTTAATGCCGCCGTCGGGTGCCGCCGAACGAACTTCGGCCATTACCAACAGCGCATCGCGCAACAATGATGCTAGAAACGCCTGAAACGAACAACGTTAATGCCGCCGTCGGGTGCCGCCGAACGAACTTCGGCCATTACCAACAGCGCATCGCGCAACAATGATGCTAGAAACGCCTGAAACGAACAACGTTAATGCCGCCGTCGGGTGCCGCCGAACGAACTTCGGTCATTACCAACAGCGCATCGCGCAACAATGATCTGAGAAACGCGTGAAACGGATAACGTTAATGCCGCCGTCGGGTGCCGCCGAACGAACTTCGGTCATTACCCGCCGCGCATCGCGCAACAATGATCTTAGAAACGCGTGAAACGGATAACGTAAATGCCGCCGTCGGGTGCCGCCGAACGAACTTCGGCCATTACTAACAGCGCATCGCGCAACAATGATCTTAGAAACGCGTGAAACGGATAACGTTAATGCCGCCGGCGGGTGCCGCCGAACGAACTTCGGTCATTATCCGCCGCGCATCGCGCAACAATGATCATAGAAACGCTGCAAACGAACAACGTTAATGCCGCCGTCGGGTGCCGCCGAACGAACTTCGGTCATTACCCGCCGCGCATCGCGCAACAATGATCTTAGAAACGCGTGAAACGGATAACGTTAATGCCGCCGTCGGGTGCCGCCGAACGAACTTCGGCCATTACCAACAGCGCATCGCGCAACAATGATGCTAGAAACGCCTGAAACGAACAACGTTAATGCCGCCGGCGGGTGCCGCCGAAGGAACTTCGGTCATTACCCGCCGCGCATCGCGCAACAATGATGCTAGAAACGCGTGAAACGGATAACGTTAATGCCGCCGTCGGGTGCCGCCGAACGAACTTCGGCCATTACTAACAGCGCATCGCGCAACAATGATGCTAGAAACGCGTGAAACGGATAACGTTAATGCCGCCGTCGGGTGCCGCCGAACGAACTTCGGTCATTACCCGCCGCGCATCGCGCAACAATGATGCTAGAAACGCCTGAAACGAACAACGTTAATGCCGCCGTCGGGTGCCGCCAAACGAACTTCGGTTATTACGCGCCGCGCATCGCGCAACAATGATGCTAGAAACGCCTGAAACGAACAACGTTAATGCCGCCGTCGGGTGCCGCCGAACGAACTTCGGCCATTACCAACAGCGCACCGCGCAACAATGATGCTAGAAACGCGTGAAACGGATAACGTTAATGCCGCCGTCGGGTGCCGCCGAACGAACTTCGGCCATTACTAACAGCGCATCGCGCAACAATGATCTTAGAAACGCGTGAAACGGATAACGTTAATGCCGCCGGCGGGTGCCGCCGAACGAACTTCGGTCATTATCCGCCGCGCATCGCGCAACAATGATCTTAGAAACGCGTGAAACGGATAACGTTAATGCCGCCAGCGGGTGCCGCCGAACGAACTTCGGCCATTACCAACAGCGCACCGCGCAACAATGATCTTAGAAACGCGTGAAACGGATAACGTTAATGCCGCCGTCGGGTGCCGACGAACGAATTTCGGTCATTACCCGCCACGCATCGCGCAACAATGATCTTAGAAACGCGTGAAACGGATAACGTTAATACCGCCGACGGGTGCCGCCGAACGAACTTCGGCCATTACCAACAGCGCATCGCGCAACAATGATGCTAGAAACGCCAGAAACGAACAACGTTAATGCCGCCGTCGGGTGCCGCCGAACGAACTTCGGTCATTACCCGCCGCGCATCGCGCAACAATGATCTTAGAAACGCGTGAAACGGATAACGTTAATGCCGCCGGCGGGTGCCGCCGAACGAAGTTCGGCCATTACCAACAGCGCATCGCGCAACAATGATGCTAGAAACGCCTGAAACGAACAACGTTAATGCCGCCGTCGGGTGCCGCCGAACGAACTTCGGTCATTACCCGCCGCGCATCGCGCAACAATGATCTTAGAAACGCCTGAAACGGATAACGTTAATGCCGCCGGCGGGTGCCGCGGAACGAACTTCGGTCATTACCCGCCGCGCATCGCGCAACAATGATGCTAGAAACGCCTGAAACGAACAACGTTAATGCCGCCGTCGGCTGCCGCCGAACGAACTTCGGTTATTACGCGCCGCGCATCGCGCAACAATGATGCTAGAAACGCCTGAAACGAACAACGTTAATGCCGCCGTCGGGTGCCGCCGAACGAACTTCGGCCATTACCAACAGCGCATCGCGCAACAATGATGCTAGAAACGCCAGAAACGGACAACGTTAATGCCGCCGTCGGGTGCCGCCGAACGAACTTCGGTCATTACCCGCCGCGCATCGCGCAACAATGATCTTAGAAACGCGTGAAACGGATAACGTTAATGCCGCCGTCGGGTGCCACCGAACGAACTTCGGCCATTACCAACAGCGCATCGCGCAACAATGATGCTAGAAACGCCTGAAACGAACAACGTTAATGCCGCCGTCGGGTGCCGCCGAACGAACTTCGGTCATTACCCGCCGCGCATCGCGCAACAATGATCTTAGAAACGCGTGAAATTGATATCGTTAATGCCGCCGTCGGGTGCCGCCGAACGAACTTCGGTCATTACCCGCCGCGCATCGCGCAACAATGATCTTAGAAACGCGTGAAATTGATAACGTTAATGCCGCCGTCGGGTGCCGCCGAACGAACTTCGGTCATTACCCGCCGCGCATCGCGCAACAATGATCTTAGAAACGCGTGAAACGGATAACGTTAATGCCGCCGTCGGGTGCCGCCGAACGAACTTCGGTCATTAGCCGCCGCGCATCGCGCAACAATGATGCTAGAAATGTCTGAAACGAACAACGTTAATGCCGCCGTCGGGTGCCGCCGAACGAACTTCGGTCATTACCCGCCGCGCATCGCGCAACAATGATGCTAGAAACGCCTGAAACGAACAACGTTAATGCCGCCGTCGGGTGCCGCCGAACGAACTTCGGCCATTACCAACAGCGCATCGCGCAACAATGATGCTAGAAACGCCAGAAACGAACAACGTTAATGCCGCCGTCGGGTGCCGCCGAACGAACTTCGGTCATTACCCGCCGCGCATCGCGCAACAATGATCTTAGAAACGCGTGAAACGGATAACGTTAATGCCGCCGTCGGGTGCCACCGAACGAACTTCGGCCATTACCAACAGCGCATCGCGCAACAATGATGCTAGAAACGCCTGAAACGAACAACGTTAATGCCGCCGTCGGGTGCCGCCGAACGAACTTCGGACATTACCCGCCGCGCATCGCGCAACAATGATCTTAGAAACGCGTGAAACGGATAACGTTAATGCCGCCGTCGGGTGCCGCCGAACGAACTTCGGTTATTACGCGCCGCGCATCGCGCAACAATGATGCTAGAAACGACTGAAACGAACAACGTTAATGCCGCCGTCGGGTGCCGCCGAACGAACTTCGGTTATTACGCGCCGCGCATCGCGCAACAATGATGCTAGAAACGCCTGAAACGAACAACGTTAATGCCGCCGTCGGGTGCCGCCGAACGAACTTCGGTCATTACCCGCCGCGCATCGCGCAACAATGATCTTAGAAACGCGTGAAACGGATAACGTTAATGCCGCCGTCGGGTGCCACCGAACGAACTTCGGCCATTACTAACAGCGCATCGCGCAACAATGATGCTAGAAACGCCTGAAACGAACAACGTTAATGCCGCCGTCGGGTGCCGCCGAACGAACTTCGGTCATTACCCGCCGCGCATTGCGCAACAATGATCTTAGATACGCGTGAAACGAACAACGTTAATGCCACCGTCGGGTGCCGCCGAACGAACTTCGGCCATTACCAACAGCGCATCGCGCAACAATGATGCTAGAAACGCCTGAAACGAACAACGTTAATGCCGCCGTCGGGTGCCGCCAAACGAACTTCGGTCATTACCCGCCGCGCATCGCGCAACAATGATGCTAGAAATGCCTGAAACGAACAACGTTAATGCCGCCGTCGGGTGCCGTCGAACGAACTTCGGCCATTACCAACAGCGCATCGCGCAACAATGATGCTAGAAATGTCTGAAACGAACAACGTTAATGCCGCCGTCGGGTGCCGCCGAACGAACTTCGGTCATTACCCGCCGCGCATTGCGCAACAATGATCTTAGATACGCGTGAAACGAACAACGTTAATGCCACCGTCGGGTGCCGCCGAACGAACTTCGGCCATTACCAACAGCGCATCGCGCAACAATGATGCTAGAAACGCCTGAAACGAACAACGTTAATGCCGCCGTCGGGTGCCGCCACACGAACTTCGGTCATTACCCGCCGCGCATCGCGCAACAATGATGCTAGAAATGCCTGAAACGAACAACGTTAATGCCGCCGTCGGGTGCCGCCGAACGAACTTCGGCCATTACCAACAGCGCATCGCGCAACAATGATGCTAGAAATGTCTGAAACGAACAACGTTAATGCCGCCGTCGGGTGCCGCCGAACGAACTTCGGTCATTACCCGCCGCGCATCGCGCAACAATGATCTTAGAAACGCGTGAAACGGATAACGTTAATGCCGCCGTCGGGTGCCGCCGAACGAACTTCGGTCATTACCCGCCGCGCATCGCGCAACAATGATGCTAGAAATGCCTGAAACGAACAACGTTAATGCCGCCGTCGGGTGCCGCCGAACGAACTTCGGTCATTACCCGCCGCGCATCGCGCAACAATGATCTTAGAAACGCGTGAAACGGATAACGTTAATGCCGCCGGCGGGTGCCGCCGAACGAAGTTCGGCCATTACCAACAGCGCATCGCGCAACAATGATGCTAGAAACGCCTGAAACGAACAACGATAATGCCGCCGTCGGGTGCCGCCGAACGAACTTCGGTCATTACCCGCCGCGCATCGCGCAACAATGATGCTAGAAACGCCTGAAACGAACAACGTTAATGCCGCCGTCGGCTGCCGCCGAACGAACTTCGGTTATTACGCGCCGCGCATCGCGCAACAATGATGCTAGAAACGCCTGAAACGAACAACGTTAATGCCGCCGTCGGGTGCCGCCGAACGAACTTCGGTCATTACCCGCCGCGCATTGCGCAACAATGATCTTAGATACGCGTGAAACGAACAACGTTAATGCCACCGTCGGGTGCCGCCGAACGAACTTCGGCCATTACCAACAGCGCATCGCGCAACAATGATGCTAGAAACGCCTGAAACGAACAACGTTAATGCCGCCGTCGGGTGCCGCCAAACGAACTTCGGTCATTACCCGCCGCGCATCGCGCAACAATGATGCTAGAAATGCCTGAAACGAACAACGTTAATGCCGCCGTCGGGTGCCGCCGAACGAACTTCGGTCATTACCCGCCGCGCATCGCGCAACAATGATCTTAGAAACGCGTGAAACGGATAACGTTAATGCCGCCGTCGGGTGCCACCGAACGAACTTCGGCCATTACTAACAGCGCATCGCGCAACAATGATGCTAGAAACGCCTGAAACGAACAACGTTAATGCCGCCGTCGGGTGCCGCCGAACGAACTTCGGTCATTACCCGCCGCGCATTGCGCAACAATGATCTTAGATACGCGTGAAACGAACAACGTTAATGCCACCGTCGGGTGCCGCCGAACGAACTTCGGCCATTACCAACAGCGCATCGCGCAACAATGATGCTAGAAACGCCTGAAACGAACAACGTTAATGCCGCCGTCGGGTGCCGCCAAACGAACTTCGGTCATTACCCGCCGCGCATCGCGCAACAATGATGCTAGAAATGCCTGAAACGAACAACGTTAATGCCGCCGTCGGGTGCCGTCGAACGAACTTCGGCCATTACCAACAGCGCATCGCGCAACAATGATGCTAGAAATGTCTGAAACGAACAACGTTAATGCCGCCGTCGGGTGCCGCCGAACGAACTTCGGTCATTACCCGCCGCGCATTGCGCAACAATGATCTTAGATACGCGTGAAACGAACAACGTTAATGCCACCGTCGGGTGCCGCCGAACGAACTTCGGCCATTACCAACAGCGCATCGCGCAACAATGATGCTAGAAACGCCTGAAACGAACAACGTTAATGCCGCCGTCGGGTGCCGCCACACGAACTTCGGTCATTACCCGCCGCGCATCGCGCAACAATGATGCTAGAAATGCCTGAAACGAACAACGTTAATGCCGCCGTCGGGTGCCGCCGAACGAACTTCGGCCATTACCAACAGCGCATCGCGCAACAATGATGCTAGAAATGTCTGAAACGAACAACGTTAATGCCGCCGTCGGGTGCCGCCGAACGAACTTCGGTCATTACCCGCCGCGCATCGCGCAACAATGATCTTAGAAACGCGTGAAACGGATAACGTTAATGCCGCCGTCGGGTGCCGCCGAACGAACTTCGGTCATTACCCGCCGCGCATCGCGCAACAATGATGCTAGAAATGCCTGAAACGAACAACGTTAATGCCGCCGTCGGGTGCCGCCGAACGAACTTCGGTCATTACCCGCCGCGCATCGCGCAACAATGATCTTAGAAACGCGTGAAACGGATAACGTTAATGCCGCCGGCGGGTGCCGCCGAACGAAGTTCGGCCATTACCAACAGCGCATCGCGCAACAATGATGCTAGAAACGCCTGAAACGAACAACGTTAATGCCGCCGTCGGGTGCCGCCGAACGAACTTCGGTCATTACCCGCCGCGCATTGCGCAACAATGATCTTAGATACGCGTGAAACGAACAACGTTAATGCCACCGTCGGGTGCCGCCGAACGAACTTCGGCCATTACCAACAGCGCATCGCGCAACAATGATGCTAGAAACGCCTGAAACGAACAACGTTAATGCCGCCGTCGGGTGCCGCCAAACGAACTTCGGTCATTACCCGCCGCGCATCGCGCAACAATGATGCTAGAAATGCCTGAAACGAACAACGTTAATGCCGCCGTCGGGTGCCGTCGAACGAACTTCGGCCATTACCAACAGCGCATAGCGCAACAATGATGCTAGAAATGTCTGAAACGAACAACGTTAATGCCGCCGTCGGGTGCCGCCGAACGAACTTCGGTCATTACCCGCCGCGCATTGCGCAACAATGATCTTAGATACGCGTGAAACGAACAACGTTAATGCCACCGTCGGGTGCCGCCGAACGAACTTCGGCCATTACCAACAGCGCATCGCGCAACAATGATGCTAGAAACGCCTGAAACGAACAACGTTAATGCCGCCGTCGGGTGCCGCCGAACGAACTTCGGACATTACCCGCCGCGCATCGCGCAACAATGATCTTAGGAACGCGTGAAACGGATAACGTTAATGCCGCCGTCGGGTGCCGCCGAACGAACTTCGGTTATTACGCGCCGCGCATCGCGCAACAATGATGCTAGAAACGACTGAAACGAACAACGTTAATGCCGCCGTCGGGTGCCGCCGAACGAACTTCGGTTATTACGCGCCGCGCATCGCGCAACAATGATGCTAGAAACGCCTGAAACGAACAACGTTAATGCCGCCGTCGGGTGCCGCCGAACGAACTTCGGTCATTACCCGCCGCGCATCGCGCAACAATGATCTTAGAAACGCGTGAAACGGATAACGTTAATGCCGCCGTCGGGTGCCACCGAACGAACTTCGGCCATTACTAACAGCGCATCGCGCAACAATGATGCTAGAAACGCCTGAAACGAACAACGTTAATGCCGCCGTCGGGTGCCGCCGAACGAACTTCGGTCATTACCCGCCGCGCATTGCGCAACAATGATCTTAGATACGCGTGAAACGAACAACGTTAATGCCACCGTCGGGTGCCGCCGAACGAACTTCGGCCATTACCAACAGCGCATCGCGCAACAATGATGCTAGAAACGCCTGAAACGAACAACGTTAATGCCGCCGTCGGGTGCCGCCACACGAACTTCGGTCATTACCCGCCGCGCATCGCGCAACAATGATGCTAGAAATGCCTGAAACGAACAACGTTAATGCCGCCGTCGGGTGCCGCCGAACGAACTTCGGCCATTACCAACAGCGCATCGCGCAACAATGATGCTAGAAATGTCTGAAACGAACAACGTTAATGCCGCCGTCGGGTGCCGCCGAACGAACTTCGGTCATTACCCGCCGCGCATCGCGCAACAATGATCTTAGAAACGCGTGAAACGGATAACGTTAATGCCGCCGTCGGGTGCCGCCGAACGAACTTCGGTCATTACCCGCCGCGCATCGCGCAACAATGATGCTAGAAATGCCTGAAACGAACAACGTTAATGCCGCCGTCGGGTGCCGCCGAACGAACTTCGGTCATTACCCGCCGCGCATCGCGCAACAATGATCTTAGAAACGCGTGAAACGGATAACGTTAATGCCGCCGGCGGGTGCCGCCGAACGAAGTTCGGCCATTACCAACAGCGCATCGCGCAACAATGATGCTAGAAACGCCTGAAACGAACAACGATAATGCCGCCGTCGGGTGCCGCCGAACGAACTTCGGTCATTACCCGCCGCGCATCGCGCAACAATGATGCTAGAAATGCCTGAAACGAACAACGTTAATGCCGCCGTCGGGTGCCACCGAACGAACTTCGGCCATTACTAACAGCGCATCGCGCAACAATGATGCTAGAAACGCCTGAAACGAACAACGTTAATGCCGCCGTCGGGTGCCGCCGAACGAACTTCGGTCATTACCCGCCGCGCATTGCGCAACAATGATCTTAGATACGCGTGAAACGAACAACGTTAATGCCACCGTCGGGTGCCGCCGAACGAACTTCGGCCATTACCAACAGCGCATCGCGCAACAATGATGCTAGAAACGCCTGAAACGAACAACGTTAATGCCGCCGTCGGGTGCCGCCAAACGAACTTCGGTCATTACCCGCCGCGCATCGCGCAACAATGATGCTAGAAATGCCTGAAACGAACAACGTTAATGCCGCCGTCGGGTGCCGTCGAACGAACTTCGGCCATTACCAACAGCGCATCGCGCAACAATGATGCTAGAAATGTCTGAAACGAACAACGTTAATGCCGCCGTCGGCTGCCGCCGAACGAACTTCGGTTATTACGCGCCGCGCATCGCGCAACAATGATGCTAGAAACGCCTGAAACGAACAACGTTAATGCCGCCGTCGGGTGCCGCCGAACGAACTTCGGTCATTACCCGCCGCGCATTGCGCAACAATGATCTTAGATACGCGTGAAACGAACAACGTTAATGCCACCGTCGGGTGCCGCCGAACGAACTTCGGCCATTACCAACAGCGCATCGCGCAACAATGATGCTAGAAACGCCTGAAACGAACAACGTTAATGCCGCCGTCGGGTGCCGCCAAACGAACTTCGGTCATTACCCGCCGCGCATCGCGCAACAATGATGCTAGAAATGCCTGAAACGAACAACGTTAATGCCGCCGTCGGGTGCCGCCGAACGAACTTCGGTCATTACCCGCCGCGCATCGCGCAACAATGATCTTAGAAACGCGTGAAACGGATAACGTTAATGCCGCCGTCGGGTGCCACCGAACGAACTTCGGCCATTACTAACAGCGCATCGCGCAACAATGATGCTAGAAACGCCTGAAACGAACAACGTTAATGCCGCCGTCGGGTGCCGCCGAACGAACTTCGGTCATTACCCGCCGCGCATTGCGCAACAATGATCTTAGATACGCGTGAAACGAACAACGTTAATGCCACCGTCGGGTGCCGCCGAACGAACTTCGGCCATTACCAACAGCGCATCGCGCAACAATGATGCTAGAAACGCCTGAAACGAACAACGTTAATGCCGCCGTCGGGTGCCGCCAAACGAACTTCGGTCATTACCCGCCGCGCATCGCGCAACAATGATGCTAGAAATGCCTGAAACGAACAACGTTAATGCCGCCGTCGGGTGCCGTCGAACGAACTTCGGCCATTACCAACAGCGCATCGCGCAACAATGATGCTAGAAATGTCTGAAACGAACAACGTTAATGCCGCCGTCGGGTGCCGCCGAACGAACTTCGGTCATTACCCGCCGCGCATCTAGCAACAATGATGCTAGAAACGCCTGAAACGAACAACGTTAATGCCGCCGGCGGGTGCCGCCGAAGGAACTTCGGTCATTACCCGCCGCGCATCTAGCAACAATGATCTTAGAAACGCGTGAAACGAACAACGTTAATGCCGCCGTCGGGTGCCGCCGAACGAACTTCGGTTATTACGCGCCGCGCATCGCGCAACAATGATGCTAGAAACGCCTGAAACGAACAACGTTAATGCCGCCGTCGGGTGCCGCCGAACGAACTTCGGTTATTACGCGCCGCGCATCGCGCAACAATGATGCTAGAAACGCGTGAAACGGATAACGTTAATGCCGCCGTCGGGTGCCACCGAACGAACTTCGGCCATTACCAACAGCGCATCGCGCAACAATGATGCTAGAAACGCCTGAAACGAACAACGTTAATGCCGCCGGCGGGTGGCGCCGAACGAAGTTCGGTCATTACCCGCCGCGCATCGCGCAACAATGATCTTAGAAACGCGTGAAACGGATAACGTTAATGCCGCCGTCGGGTGCCGACGAACGAACTTCGGCCATTACCAACAGCGCATCGCGCAACAATGATGCTAGAAACGCCTGAAACGAACAACGTTAATGCCGCCGTCGGGTGCCGCCGAACGAACTTCGGCCATTACCAACAGCGCACCGCGCAACAATGATGCTAGAAACGCGTGAAACGGATAACGTTAATGCCGCCGTCGGGTGCCGTCGAACGAACTTCGGTCATTACCCGCCACGCATCGCGCAACAATGATGCTAGAAACGCCTGAAACGAACAACGTTAATGCCGCCGTCGGGTGCCGCCGAACGAACTTCGGTTATTACGCGCCGCGCATCGCGCAACAATGATGCTAGAAACGCCTGAAACGAACAACGTTAATGCCGCCGGCGGGTGCCGCCGAACGAACTTCGGCCATTACCAACAGCGCATCTCGCAACAATGATGCTCGAAACGCCTGAAACGAACAACGTTAATGCCGCCGGCGGGTGCCGCTGAACGAACTTCGGTCATTACCCGCCGCGCATCTAGCAACAATGATGCTAGAAACGCCTGAAACGAACAACGTTAATGCCGCCGGCGGGTGCCGCCGAAGGAACTTCGGTCATTACCCGCCGCGCATCGCGCAACAATGATGCTAGAAACGCCTGAAACGAACAACGTTAATGCCGCCGTCGGGTGCCGCCGAACGAACTTCGGTTATTACGCGCCGCGCATCGCGCAACAATGATGCTAGAAACGCGTGAAACGGATAACGTTAATGCCGCCGTCGGGTGCCACCGAACGAACTTCGGCCATTACCAACAGCGCATCGCGCAACAATGATGCTAGAAACGCCTGAAACGAACAACGTTAATGCCGCCGGCGGGTGCCGCCGAACGAAGTTCGGTCATTACCCGCCGCGCATCGCGCAACAATGATCTTAGAAACGCGTGAAACGGATAACGTTAATGCCGCCGTCGGGTGCCGACGAACGAACTTCGGCCATTACCAACAGCGCATCGCGCAACAATGATGCTAGAAACGCCTGAAACGAACAACGTTAATGCCGCCGTCGGGTGCCGCCGAACGAACTTCGGCCATTACCAACAGCGCACCGCGCAACAATGATGCTAGAAACGCGTGAAACGGATAACGTTAATGCCGCCGTCGGGTGCCGTCGAACGAACTTCGGTCATTACCCGCCACGCATCGCGCAACAATGATGCTAGAAACGCCTGAAACGAACAACGTTAATGCCGCCGTCGGGTGCCGCCGAACGAACTTCGGTTATTACGCGCCGCGCATCGCTCAACAATGATGCTAGAAACGCGTGAAACGGATAACGTTAATGCCGCCGTCGGGTGCCGTCGAACGAACTTCGGTCATTACCAACAGCGCATCGCGCAACAATGATGCTAGAAACGCCTGAAACGAACAACGTTAATGCCGCCGGCGGGTGCCGCCGAACGAACTTCGGTCATTACCCGCCGCGCATCGCGCAACAATGATGCTAGAAACGCCAGAAACGAACAACGTTAATGCCGCCGTCGGGTGCCGCCGAACGAACTTCGGCCATTACCAACAGCGCACCGCGCAACAATGATGCTAGAAACGCGTGAAACGGATAACGTTAATGCCGCCGTCGGGTGCCGTCGAACGAACTTCGGTCATTACCCGCCACGCATCGCGCAACAATGATGCTAGAAACGCCTGAAACGAACAACGTTAATGCCGCCGTCGGGTGCCGCCGAACGAACTTCGGTTATTACGCGCCGCGCATCGCGCAACAATGATGCTAGAAACGCGTGAAACGGATAACGTTAATGCCGCCGTCGGGTGCCGTCGAACGAACTTCGGTCATTACCAACAGCGCATCGCGCAACAATGATGCTAGAAACGCCTGAAACGAACAACGTTAATGCCGCCGGCGGGTGCCGCCGAACGAACTTCGGTCATTACCCGCCGCGCATCGCGCAACAATGATGCTAGAAACGCCAGAAACGAACAACGTTAATGCCGCCGTCGGGTGCCGCCGAACGAACTTCGGCCATTACCAACAGCGCACCGCGCAACAATGATGCTAGAAACGCGTGAAACGGATAACGTTAATGCCGCCGTCGGGTGCCGCCGAACGAACTTCGGTCATTACCCGCCGCGCATCGCGCAACAATGATGCTAGAAACGCCTGAAACGAACAACGTTAATGCCGCCGTCGGGTGCCGCCAAACGAACTTCGGTTATTACGCGCCGCGCATCGCGCAACAATGATGCTAGAAACGCCTGAAACGAACAACGTTAATGCCGCCGTCGGGTGCCGCCGAACGAACTTCGGCCATTACCAACAGCGCACCGCGCAACAATGATGCTAGAAACGCGTGAAACGGATAACGTTAATGCCGCCGTCGGGTGCCGCCGAACGAACTTCGGTCATTACCCGCCGCGCATCGCGCAACAATGATGCTAGAAACGCGTGAAACGAACAACGTTAATGCCGCCGTCGGCTGCCGCCGAACGAACTTCGGTTGTTACGCGCCGCGCATCGCGCAACAATGATGCTAGAAACGCCTGAAACGAACAACGTTAATGCCGCCGTCGGGTGCCGCCGAACGAACTTCGGCCATTACCAACAGCGCACCGCGCAACAATGATGCTAGAAACGCGTGAAACGGATAACGTTAATGCCGCCGTCGGGTGCCGCCGAACGAACTTCGGTCATTACCCGCCGCGCATCGCGCAACAATGATCTTAGAAACGCGTGAAACGGATAACGTTAATGCCGCCGTCGGGTGCCACCGAACGAACTTCGGCCATTACCAACAGCGCATCGCGCAACAATGATGCTAGAAACGCCTGAAACGAACAACGTTAATGCCGCCGGCGGGTGCCGCCGAACGAACTTCGGTCATTACCCGCCGCGCATCGCGCAACAATGATGCTAGAAACGCCAGAAACGAACAACGTTAATGCCGCCGTCGGGTGCCGCCGAACGAACTTCGGCCATTACCAACAGCGCACCGCGCAACAATGATGCTAGAAACGCGTGAAACGGATAACGTTAATGCCGCCGTCGGGTGCCGCCGAACGAACTTCGGTCATTACCCGCCGCGCATCGCGCAACAATGATGCTAGAAACGCCTGAAACGAACAACGTTAATGCCGCCGTCGGGTGCCGCCAAACGAACTTCGGTTATTACGCGCCGCGCATCGCGCAACAATGATGCTAGAAACGCCTGAAACGAACAACGTTAATGCCGCCGTCGGGTGCCGCCGAACGAACTTCGGCCATTACCAACAGCGCACCGCGCAACAATGATGCTAGAAACGCGTGAAACGGATAACGTTAATGCCGCCGTCGGGTGCCGCCGAACGAACTTCGGTCATTACCCGCCGCGCATCGCGCAACAATGATGCTAGAAACGCCTGAAACGAACAACGTTAATGCCGCCGTCGGGTGCCGCCGAACGAACTTCGGTCATTACCCGCCGCGCATCGCGCAACAATGATCTTAGAAACGCCTGAAACGGATAACGTTAATGCCGCCGGCGGGTGCCGCGGAACGAACTTCGGTCATTACCCGCCGCGCATCGCGCAACAATGATGCTAGAAACGCCTGAAACGAACAACGTTAATGCCGCCGTCGGGTGCCGCCGAAGGAATTTCGGTCATTACCCGCCACGCATCGCGCAACAATGATCTTAGAAACGCGTGAAACGGATAACGTTAATACCGCCGACGGGTGCCGCCGAACGAACTTCGGCCATTACCAACAGCGCATCGCGCAACAATGATGCTAGAAACGCCAGAAACGAACAACGTTAATGCCGCCGTCGGGTGCCGCCGAACGAACTTCGGTCATTACCCGCCGCGCATCGCGCAACAATGATCTTAGAAACGCGTGAAACGGATAACGTTAATGCCGCCGGCGGGTGCCGCCGAACGAAGTTCGGCCATTACCAACAGCGCATCGCGCAACAATGATGCTAGAAACGCCTGAAACGAACAACGTTAATGCCGCCGTCGGGTGCCGCCGAACGAACTTCGGTCATTACCCGCCGCGCATCGCGCAACAATGATGCTAGAAACGCCTGAAACGAACAACGTTAATGCCGCCGTCGGGTGCCGCCGAACGAATTTCGGTCATTACCCGCCACGCATCGCGCAACAATGATCTTAGAAACGCGTGAAACGGATAACGTTAATACCGCCGACGGGTGCCGCCGAACGAACTTCGGCCATTACCAACAGCGCATCGCGCAACAATGATGCTAGAAACGCCAGAAACGAACAACGTTAATGCCGCCGTCGGGTGCCGCCGAACGAACTTCGGTCATTACCCGCCGCGCATCGCGCAACAATGATCTTAGAAACGCGTGAAACGGATAACGTTAATGCCGCCGGCGGGTGCCGCCGAACGAAGTTCGGCCATTACCAACAGCGCATCGCGCAACAATGATGCTAGAAACGCCTGAAACGAACAACGTTAATGCCGCCGTCGGGTGCCGCCGAACGAACTTCGGTCATTACCCGCCGCGCATCGCGCAACAATGATGCTAGAAACGCCTGAAACGAACAACGTTAATGCCGCCGTCGGCTGCCGCCGAACGAACTTCGGTTATTACGCGCCGCGCATCGCGCAACAATGATGCTAGAAACGCCTGAAACGAACAACGTTAATGCCGCCGTCGGGTGCCGCCGAACGAACTTCGGCCATTACCAACAGCGCATCGCGCAACAATGATGCTAGAAACGCCAGAAACGAACAACGTTAATGCCGCCGTCGGGTGCCGCCGAAGGAATTTCGGTCATTACCCGCCACGCATCGCGCAACAATGATCTTAGAAACGCGTGAAACGGATAACGTTAATACCGCCGACGGGTGCCGCCGAACGAACTTCGGCCATTACCAACAGCGCATCGCGCAACAATGATGCTAGAAACGCCAGAAACGAACAACGTTAATGCCGCCGTCGGGTGCCGCCGAACGAACTTCGGTCATTACCCGCCGCGCATCGCGCAACAATGATCTTAGAAACGCGTGAAACGGATAACGTTAATACCGCCGACGGGTGCCGCCGAACGAACTTCGGCCATTACCAACAGCGCATCGCGCAACAATGATGCTAGAAACGCCAGAAACGAACAACGTTAATGCCGCCGTCGGGTGCCGCCGAACGAACTTCGGCCATTACCAACAGCGCACCGCGCAACAATGATGCTAGAAACGCGTGAAACGGATAACGTTAATGCCGCCGTCGGGTGCCGTCGAACGAACTTCGGTCATTACCCGCCACGCATCGCGCAACAATGATGCTAGAAACGCCTGAAACGAACAACGTTAATGCCGCCGTCGGGTGCCGCCGAACGAACTTCGGTTATTACGCGCCGCGCATCGCGCAACAATGATGCTAGAAACGCGTGAAACGGATAACGTTAATGCCGCCGTCGGGTGCCGTCGAACGAACTTCGGTCATTACCAACAGCGCATCGCGCAACAATGATGCTAGAAACGCCTGAAACGAACAACGTTAATGCCGCCGGCGGGTGCCGCCGAACGAACTTCGGTCATTACCCGCCGCGCATCGCGCAACAATGATGCTAGAAACGCCAGAAACGAACAACGTTAATGCCGCCGTCGGGTGCCGCCGAACGAACTTCGGCCATTACCAACAGCGCACCGCGCAACAATGATGCTAGAAACGCGTGAAACGGATAACGTTAATGCCGCCGTCGGGTGCCGCCGAACGAACTTCGGTCATTACCCGCCGCGCATCGCGCAACAATGATGCTAGAAACGCCTGAAACGAACAACGTTAATGCCGCCGTCGGGTGCCGCCAAACGAACTTCGGTTGTTACGCGCCGCGCATCGCGCAACAATGATGCTAGAAACGCCTGAAACGAACAACGTTAATGCCGCCGTCGGGTGCCGCCGAACGAACTTCGGCCATTACCAACAGCGCACCGCGCAACAATGATGCTAGAAACGCGTGAAACGGATAACGTTAATGCCGCCGTCGGGTGCCGCCGAACGAACTTCGGTCATTACCCGCCGCGCATCGCGCAACAATGATCTTAGAAACGCGTGAAACGGATAACGTTAATGCCGCCGTCGGGTGCCACCGAACGAACTTCGGCCATTACCAACAGCGCATCGCGCAACAATGATGCTAGAAACGCCTGAAACGAACAACGTTAATGCCGCCGGCGGGTGCCGCCGAACGAACTTCGGTCATTACCCGCCGCGCATCGCGCAACAATGATGCTAGAAACGCCAGAAACGAACAACGTTAATGCCGCCGTCGGGTGCCGCCGAACGAACTTCGGCCATTACCAACAGCGCACCGCGCAACAATGATGCTAGAAACGCGTGAAACGGATAACGTTAATGCCGCCGTCGGGTGCCGCCGAACGAACTTCGGTCATTACCCGCCGCGCATCGCGCAACAATGATGCTAGAAACGCCTGAAACGAACAACGTTAATGCCGCCGTCGGGTGCCGCCAAACGAACTTCGGTTATTACGCGCCGCGCATCGCGCAACAATGATGCTAGAAACGCCTGAAACGAACAACGTTAATGCCGCCGTCGGGTGCCGCCGAACGAACTTCGGCCATTACCAACAGCGCACCGCGCAACAATGATGCTAGAAACGCGTGAAACGGATAACGTTAATGCCGCCGTCGGGTGCCGCCGAACGAACTTCGGTCATTACCCGCCGCGCATCGCGCAACAATGATGCTAGAAACGCCTGAAACGAACAACGTTAATGCCGCCGTCGGGTGCCGCCGAACGAACTTCGGTCATTACCCGCCGCGCATCGCGCAACAATGATCTTAGAAACGCCTGAAACGGATAACGTTAATGCCGCCGGCGGGTGCCGCGGAACGAACTTCGGTCATTACCCGCCGCGCATCGCGCAACAATGATGCTAGAAACGCCTGAAACGAACAACGTTAATGCCGCCGTCGGGTGCCGCCGAAGGAATTTCGGTCATTACCCGCCACGCATCGCGCAACAATGATCTTAGAAACGCGTGAAACGGATAACGTTAATACCGCCGACGGGTGCCGCCGAACGAACTTCGGCCATTACCAACAGCGCATCGCGCAACAATGATGCTAGAAACGCCAGAAACGAACAACGTTAATGCCGCCGTCGGGTGCCGCCGAACGAACTTCGGTCATTACCCGCCGCGCATCGCGCAACAATGATCTTAGAAACGCGTGAAACGGATAACGTTAATGCCGCCGGCGGGTGCCGCCGAACGAAGTTCGGCCATTACCAACAGCGCATCGCGCAACAATGATGCTAGAAACGCCTGAAACGAACAACGTTAATGCCGCCGTCGGGTGCCGCCGAACGAACTTCGGTCATTACCCGCCGCGCATCGCGCAACAATGATCTTAGAAACGCCTGAAACGGATAACGTTAATGCCGCCGGCGGGTGCCGCGGAACGAACTTCGGTCATTACCCGCCGCGCATCGCGCAACAATGATGCTAGAAACGCCTGAAACGAACAACGTTAATGCCGCCGTCGGGTGCCGCCGAACGAATTTCGGTCATTACCCGCCACGCATCGCGCAACAATGATCTTAGAAACGCGTGAAACGGATAACGTTAATACCGCCGACGGGTGCCGCCGAACGAACTTCGGCCATTACCAACAGCGCATCGCGCAACAATGATGCTAGAAACGCCAGAAACGAACAACGTTAATGCCGCCGTCGGGTGCCGCCGAACGAACTTCGGTCATTACCCGCCGCGCATCGCGCAACAATGATCTTAGAAACGCGTGAAACGGATAACGTTAATGCCGCCGGCGGGTGCCGCCGAACGAAGTTCGGCCATTACCAACAGCGCATCGCGCAACAATGATGCTAGAAACGCCTGAAACGAACAACGTTAATGCCGCCGTCGGGTGCCGCCGAACGAACTTCGGTCATTACCCGCCGCGCATCGCGCAACAATGATGCTAGAAACGCCTGAAACGAACAACGTTAATGCCGCCGTCGGCTGCCGCCGAACGAACTTCGGTTATTACGCGCCGCGCATCGCGCAACAATGATGCTAGAAACGCCTGAAACGAACAACGTTAATGCCGCCGTCGGGTGCCGCCGAACGAACTTCGGCCATTACCAACAGCGCATCGCGCAACAATGATGCTAGAAACGCCAGAAACGAACAACGTTAATGCCGCCGTCGGGTGCCGCCGAACGAACTTCGGTCATTACCCGCCGCGCATCGCGCAACAATGATCTTAGAAACGCGTGAAACGGATAACGTTAATGCCGCCGTCGGGTGCCACCGAACGAACTTCGGCCATTACCAACAGCGCATCGCGCAACAATGATGCTAGAAACGCCTGAAACGAACAACGTTAATGCCGCCGTCGGGTGCCGCCGAACGAACTTCGGTCATTACCCGCCGCGCATCGCGCAACAATGATCTTAGAAACGCGTGAAATTGATATCGTTAATGCCGCCGTCGGGTGCCGCCGAACGAACTTCGGTCATTACCCGCCGCGCATCGCGCAACAATGATCTTAGAAACGCGTGAAATTGATAACGTTAATGCCGCCGTCGGGTGCCGCCGAACGAACTTCGGTCATTACCCGCCGCGCATCGCGCAACAATGATCTTAGAAACGCGTGAAACGGATAACGTTAATGCCGCCGTCGGGTGCCGCCGAACGAACTTCGGTCATTAGCCGCCGCGCATCGCGCAACAATGATGCTAGAAATGTCTGAAACGAACAACGTTAATGCCGCCGTCGGGTGCCGCCGAACGAACTTCGGTCATTACCCGCCGCGCATCGCGCAACAATGATGCTAGAAACGCCTGAAACGAACAACGTTAATGCCGCCGTCGGGTGCCGCCGAACGAACTTCGGCCATTACCAACAGCGCATCGCGCAACAATGATGCTAGAAACGCCAGAAACGAACAACGTTAATGCCGCCGTCGGGTGCCGCCGAACGAACTTCGGTCATTACCCGCCGCGCATCGCGCAACAATGATCTTAGAAACGCGTGAAACGGATAACGTTAATGCCGCCGTCGGGTGCCACCGAACGAACTTCGGCCATTACTAACAGCGCATCGCGCAACAATGATGCTAGAAACGCCTGAAACGAACAACGTTAATGCCGCCGTCGGGTGCCGCCAAACGAACTTCGGTCATTACCCGCCGCGCATCGCGCAACAATGATGCTAGAAATGCCTGAAACGAACAACGTTAATGCCGCCGTCGGGTGCCGTCGAACGAACTTCGGCCATTACCAACAGCGCATCGCGCAACAATGATGCTAGAAATGTCTGAAACGAACAACGTTAATGCCGCCGTCGGGTGCCGCCGAACGAACTTCGGTCATTACCCGCCGCGCATTGCGCAACAATGATCTTAGATACGAGTGAAACGAACAACGTTAATGCCACCGTCGGGTGCCGCCGAACGAACTTCGGCCATTACCAACAGCGCATCGCGCAACAATGATGCTAGAAACGCCTGAAACGAACAACGTTAATGCCGCCGTCGGGTGCCGCCACACGAACTTCGGTCATTACCCGCCGCGCATCGCGCAACAATGATGCTAGAAATGCCTGAAACGAACAACGTTAATGCCGCCGTCGGGTGCCGCCGAACGAACTTCGGCCATTACCAACAGCGCATCGCGCAACAATGATGCTAGAAATGTCTGAAACGAACAACGTTAATGCCGCCGTCGGGTGCCGCCGAACGAACTTCGGTCATTACCCGCCGCGCATCGCGCAACAATGATCTTGGAAACGCGTGAAACGGATAACGTTAATGCCGCCGTCGGGTGCCGCCGAACGAACTTCGGTCATTACCCGCCGCGCATCGCGCAACAATGATGCTAGAAATGCCTGAAACGAACAACGTTAATGCCGCCGTCGGGTGCCGCCGAACGAACTTCGGTCATTACCCGCCGCGCATCGCGCAACAATGATCTTAGAAACGCGTGAAACGGATAACGTTAATGCCGCCGGCGGGTGCCGCCGAACGAAGTTCGGCCATTACCAACAGCGCATCGCGCAACAATGATGCTAGAAACGCCTGAAACGAACAACGATAATGCCGCCGTCGGGTGCCGCCGAACGAACTTCGGTCATTACCCGCCGCGCATCGCGCAACAATGATGCTAGAAACGCCTGAAACGAACAACGTTAATGCCGCCGTCGGCTGCCGCCGAACGAACTTCGGTTATTACGCGCCGCGCATCGCGCAACAATGATGCTAGAAACGCCTGAAACGAACAACGTTAATGCCGCCGTCGGGTGCCGCCGAACGAACTTCGGTCATTACCCGCCGCGCATTGCGCAACAATGATCTTAGATACGCGTGAAACGAACAACGTTAATGCCACCGTCGGGTGCCGCCGAACGAACTTCGGCCATTACCAACAGCGCATCGCGCAACAATGATGCTAGAAACGCCTGAAACGAACAACGTTAATGCCGCCATCGGGTGCCGCCAAACGAACTTCGGTCATTACCCGCCGCGCATCGCGCAACAATGATGCTAGAAATGCCTGAAACGAACAACGTTAATGCCGCCGTCGGGTGCCGCCGAACGAACTTCGGTCATTACCCGCCGCGCATCGCGCAACAATGATCTTAGAAACGCGTGAAACGGATAACGTTAATGCCGCCGTCGGGTGCCACCGAACGAACTTCGGTTATTACGCGCCGCGCATCGCGCAACAATGATGCTAGAAACGCGTGAAACGGATAACGTTAATGCCGCCGTCGGGTGCCGTCGAACGAACTTCGGTCATTACCAACAGCGCATCGCGCAACAATGATGCTAGAAACGCCTGAAACGAACAACGTTAATGCCGCCGGCGGGTGCCGCCGAACGAACTTCGGTCATTACCCGCCGCGCATCGCGCAACAATGATGCTAGAAACGCCAGAAACGAACAACGTTAATGCCGCCGTCGGGTGCCGCCGAACGAACTTCGGCCATTACCAACAGCGCACCGCGCAACAATGATGCTAGAAACGCGTGAAACGGATAACGTTAATGCCGCCGTCGGGTGCCGCCGAACGAACTTCGGTCATTACCCGCCGCGCATCGCGCAACAATGATGCTAGAAACGCCTGAAACGAACAACGTTAATGCCGCCGTCGGGTGCCGCCGAACGAACTTCGGTCATTACCCGCCGCGCATTGCGCAACAATGATCTTAGATACGCGTGAAACGAACAACGTTAATGCCACCGTCGGGTGCCGCCGAACGAACTTCGGTCATTACCCGCCGCGCATTGCGCAACAATGATCTTAGATACGCGTGAAACGAACAACGTTAATGCCACCGTCGGGTGCCGCCGAACGAACTTCGGCCATTACCAACAGCGCATCGCGCAACAATGATGCTAGAAACGCCTGAAACGAACAACGTTAATGCCGCCGTCGGGTGCCGCCAAACGAACTTCGGTCATTACCCGCCGCGCATCGCGCAACAATGATGCTAGAAATGCCTGAAACGAACAACGTTAATGCCGCCGTCGGGTGCCGTCGAACGAACTTCGGCCATTACCAACAGCGCATAGCGCAACAATGATGCTAGAAATGTCTGAAACGAACAACGTTAATGCCGCCGTCGGGTGCCGCCGAACGAACTTCGGTCATTACCCGCCGCGCATTGCGCAACAATGATCTTAGATACGCGTGAAACGAACAACGTTAATGCCACCGTCGGGTGCCGCCGAACGAACTTCGGCCATTACCAACAGCGCATCGCGCAACAATGATGCTAGAAACGCCTGAAACGAACAACGTTAATGCCGCCGTCGGGTGCCGCCGAACGAACTTCGGTCATTACCCGCCGCGCATCGCGCAACAATGATGCTAGAAACGCCTGAAACGAACAACGTTAATGCCGCCGTCGGGTGCCGCCGAACGAACTTCGGCCATTACCAACAGCGCATCGCGCAACAATGATGCTAGAAACGCCAGAAACGAACAACGTTAATGCCGCCGTCGGGTGCCGCCGAACGAACTTCGGTCATTACCCGCCGCGCATCGCGCAACAATGATCTTAGAAACGCGTGAAACGGATAACGTTAATGCCGCCGTCGGGTGCCACCGAACGAACTTCGGCCATTACCAACAGCGCATCGCGCAACAATGATGCTAGAAACGCCTGAAACGAACAACGTTAATGCCGCCGTCGGGTGCCGCCGAACGAACTTCGGACATTACCCGCCGCGCATCGCGCAACAATGATCTTAGAAACGCGTGAAACGGATAACGTTAATGCCGCCGTCGGGTGCCGCCGAACGAACTTCGGTTATTACGCGCCGCGCATCGCGCAACAATGATGCTAGAAACGACTGAAACGAACAACGTTAATGCCGCCGTCGGGTGCCGCCGAACGAACTTCGGTTATTACGCGCCGCGCATCGCGCAACAATGATGCTAGAAACGCCTGAAACGAACAACGTTAATGCCGCCGTCGGGTGCCGCCGAACGAACTTCGGTCATTACCCGCCGCGCATCGCGCAACAATGATCTTAGAAACGCGTGAAACGGATAACGTTAATGCCGCCGTCGGGTGCCACCGAACGAACTTCGGCCATTACTAACAGCGCATCGCGCAACAATGATGCTAGAAACGCCTGAAACGAACAACGTTAATGCCGCCGTCGGGTGCCGCCGAACGAACTTCGGTCATTACCCGCCGCGCATTGCGCAACAATGATCTTAGATACGCGTGAAACGAACAACGTTAATGCCACCGTCGGGTGCCGCCGAACGAACTTCGGCCATTACCAACAGCGCATCGCGCAACAATGATGCTAGAAACGCCTGAAACGAACAACGTTAATGCCGCCGTCGGGTGCCGCCAAACGAACTTCGGTCATTACCCGCCGCGCATCGCGCAACAATGATGCTAGAAATGCCTGAAACGAACAACGTTAATGCCGCCGTCGGGTGCCGTCGAACGAACTTCGGCCATTACCAACAGCGCATCGCGCAACAATGATGCTAGAAATGTCTGAAACGAACAACGTTAATGCCGCCGTCGGGTGCCGCCGAACGAACTTCGGTCATTACCCGCCGCGCATTGCGCAACAATGATCTTAGATACGCGTGAAACGAACAACGTTAATGCCACCGTCGGGTGCCGCCGAACGAACTTCGGCCATTACCAACAGCGCATCGCGCAACAATGATGCTAGAAACGCCTGAAACGAACAACGTTAATGCCGCCGTCGGGTGCCGCCACACGAACTTCGGTCATTACCCGCCGCGCATCGCGCAACAATGATGCTAGAAATGCCTGAAACGAACAACGTTAATGCCGCCGTCGGGTGCCGCCGAACGAACTTCGGCCATTACCAACAGCGCATCGCGCAACAATGATGCTAGAAATGTCTGAAACGAACAACGTTAATGCCGCCGTCGGGTGCCGCCGAACGAACTTCGGTCATTACCCGCCGCGCATCGCGCAACAATGATCTTAGAAACGCGTGAAACGGATAACGTTAATGCCGCCGTCGGGTGCCGCCGAACGAACTTCGGTCATTACCCGCCGCGCATCGCGCAACAATGATGCTAGAAATGCCTGAAACGAACAACGTTAATGCCGCCGTCGGGTGCCGCCGAACGAACTTCGGTCATTACCCGCCGCGCATCGCGCAACAATGATCTTAGAAACGCGTGAAACGGATAACGTTAATGCCGCCGGCGGGTGCCGCCGAACGAAGTTCGGCCATTACCAACAGCGCATCGCGCAACAATGATGCTAGAAACGCCTGAAACGAACAACGATAATGCCGCCGTCGGGTGCCGCCGAACGAACTTCGGTCATTACCCGCCGCGCATCGCGCAACAATGATGCTAGAAACGCCTGAAACGAACAACGTTAATGCCGCCGTCGGCTGCCGCCGAACGAACTTCGGTTATTACGCGCCGCGCATCGCGCAACAATGATGCTAGAAACGCCTGAAACGAACAACGTTAATGCCGCCGTCGGGTGCCGCCGAACGAACTTCGGTCATTACCCGCCGCGCATTGCGCAACAATGATCTTAGATACGCGTGAAACGAACAACGTTAATGCCACCGTCGGGTGCCGCCGAACGAACTTCGGCCATTACCAACAGCGCATCGCGCAACAATGATGCTAGAAACGCCTGAAACGAACAACGTTAATGCCGCCGTCGGGTGCCGCCAAACGAACTTCGGTCATTACCCGCCGCGCATCGCGCAACAATGATGCTAGAAATGCCTGAAACGAACAACGTTAATGCCGCCGTCGGGTGCCGCCGAACGAACTTCGGTCATTACCCGCCGCGCATCGCGCAACAATGATCTTAGAAACGCGTGAAACGGATAACGTTAATGCCGCCGTCGGGTGCCACCGAACGAACTTCGGCCATTACTAACAGCGCATCGCGCAACAATGATGCTAGAAACGCCTGAAACGAACAACGTTAATGCCGCCGTCGGGTGCCGCCGAACGAACTTCGGTCATTACCCGCCGCGCATTGCGCAACAATGATCTTAGATACGCGTGAAACGAACAACGTTAATGCCACCGTCGGGTGCCGCCGAACGAACTTCGGCCATTACCAACAGCGCATCGCGCAACAATGATGCTAGAAACGCCTGAAACGAACAACGTTAATGCCGCCGTCGGGTGCCGCCAAACGAACTTCGGTCATTACCCGCCGCGCATCGCGCAACAATGATGCTAGAAATGCCTGAAACGAACAACGTTAATGCCGCCGTCGGGTGCCGTCGAACGAACTTCGGCCATTACCAACAGCGCATCGCGCAACAATGATGCTAGAAATGTCTGAAACGAACAACGTTAATGCCGCCGTCGGGTGCCGCCGAACGAACTTCGGTCATTACCCGCCGCGCATTGCGCAACAATGATCTTAGATACGCGTGAAACGAACAACGTTAATGCCACCGTCGGGTGCCGCCGAACGAACTTCGGCCATTACCAACAGCGCATCGCGCAACAATGATGCTAGAAACGCCTGAAACGAACAACGTTAATGCCGCCGTCGGGTGCCGCCACACGAACTTCGGTCATTACCCGCCGCGCATCGCGCAACAATGATGCTAGAAATGCCTGAAACGAACAACGTTAATGCCGCCGTCGGGTGCCGCCGAACGAACTTCGGCCATTACCAACAGCGCATCGCGCAACAATGATGCTAGAAATGTCTGAAACGAACAACGTTAATGCCGCCGTCGGGTGCCGCCGAACGAACTTCGGTCATTACCCGCCGCGCATCGCGCAACAATGATCTTAGAAACGCGTGAAACGGATAACGTTAATGCCGCCGTCGGGTGCCGCCGAACGAACTTCGGTCATTACCCGCCGCGCATCGCGCAACAATGATGCTAGAAATGCCTGAAACGAACAACGTTAATGCCGCCGTCGGGTGCCGCCGAACGAACTTCGGTCATTACCCGCCGCGCATCGCGCAACAATGATCTTAGAAACGCGTGAAACGGATAACGTTAATGCCGCCGGCGGGTGCCGCCGAACGAAGTTCGGCCATTACCAACAGCGCATCGCGCAACAATGATGCTAGAAACGCCTGAAACGAACAACGATAATGCCGCCGTCGGGTGCCGCCGAACGAACTTCGGTCATTACCCGCCGCGCATCGCGCAACAATGATGCTAGAAACGCCTGAAACGAACAACGTTAATGCCGCCGTCGGCTGCCGCCGAACGAACTTCGGTTATTACGCGCCGCGCATCGCGCAACAATGATGCTAGAAACGCCTGAAACGAACAACGTTAATGCCGCCGTCGGGTGCCGCCGAACGAACTTCGGTCATTACCCGCCGCGCATTGCGCAACAATGATCTTAGATACGCGTGAAACGAACAACGTTAATGCCACCGTCGGGTGCCGCCGAACGAACTTCGGCCATTACCAACAGCGCATCGCGCAACAATGATGCTAGAAACGCCTGAAACGAACAACGTTAATGCCGCCGTCGGGTGCCGCCGAACGAACTTCGGTCATTACCCGCCGCGCATCGCGCAACAATGATGCTAGAAACGCCTGAAACGAACAACGTTAATGCCGCCGTCGGGTGCCGCCGAACGAACTTCGGCCATTACCAACAGCGCATCGCGCAACAATGATGCTAGAAACGCCAGAAACGAACAACGTTAATGCCGCCGTCGGGTGCCGCCGAACGAACTTCGGTCATTACCCGCCGCGCATCGCGCAACAATGATCTTAGAAACGCGTGAAACGGATAACGTTAATGCCGCCGTCGGGTGCCACCGAACGAACTTCGGCCATTACCAACAGCGCATCGCGCAACAATGATGCTAGAAACGCCTGAAACGAACAACGTTAATGCCGCCGTCGGGTGCCGCCGAACGAACTTCGGACATTACCCGCCGCGCATCGCGCAACAATGATCTTAGAAACGCGTGAAACGGATAACGTTAATGCCGCCGTCGGGTGCCGCCGAACGAACTTCGGTTATTACGCGCCGCGCATCGCGCAACAATGATGCTAGAAACGACTGAAACGAACAACGTTAATGCCGCCGTCGGGTGCCGCCGAACGAACTTCGGTTATTACGCGCCGCGCATCGCGCAACAATGATGCTAGAAACGCCTGAAACGAACAACGTTAATGCCGCCGTCGGGTGCCGCCGAACGAACTTCGGTCATTACCCGCCGCGCATTGCGCAACAATGATCTTAGATACGCGTGAAACGAACAACGTTAATGCCACCGTCGGGTGCCGCCGAACGAACTTCGGCCATTACCAACAGCGCATCGCGCAACAATGATGCTAGAAACGCCTGAAACGAACAACGTTAATGCCGCCGTCGGGTGCCGCCAAACGAACTTCGGTCATTACCCGCCGCGCATCGCGCAACAATGATGCTAGAAATGCCTGAAACGAACAACGTTAATGCCGCCGTCGGGTGCCGTCGAACGAACTTCGGCCATTACCAACAGCGCATCGCGCAACAATGATGCTAGAAATGCCTGAAACGAACAACGTTAATGCCGCCGTCGGGTGCCGCCGAACGAACTTCGGCCATTACCAACAGCGCATCGCGCAACAATGATGCTAGAAATGTCTGAAACGAACAACGTTAATGCCGCCGTCGGGTGCCGCCGAACGAACTTCGGTCATTACCCGCCGCGCATCGCGCAACAATGATCTTAGAAACGCGTGAAACGGATAACGTTAATGCCGCCGTCGGGTGCCGCCGAACGAACTTCGGTCATTACCCGCCGCGCATCGCGCAACAATGATGCTAGAAATGCCTGAAACGAACAACGTTAATGCCGCCGTCGGGTGCCGCCGAACGAACTTCGGTCATTACCCGCCGCGCATCGCGCAACAATGATCTTAGAAACGCGTGAAACGGATAACGTTAATGCCGCCGGCGGGTGCCGCCGAACGAAGTTCGGCCATTACCAACAGCGCATCGCGCAACAATGATGCTAGAAACGCCTGAAACAAACAACGATAATGCCGCCGTCGGGTGCCGCCGAACGAACTTCGGTCATTACCCGCCGCGCATCGCGCAACAATGATGCTAGAAACGCCTGAAACGAACAACGTTAATGCCGCCGTCGGCTGCCGCCGAACGAACTTCGGTTATTACGCGCCGCGCATCGCGCAACAATGATGCTAGAAACGCCTGAAACGAACAACGTTAATGCCGCCGTCGGGTGCCGCCGAACGAACTTCGGCCATTACCAACAGCGCACCGCGCAACAATGATGCTAGAAACGCGTGAAACGGATAACGTTAATGCCGCCGTCGGGTGCCGCCGAACGAACTTCGGTCATTACCCGCCGCGCATCGCGCAACAATGATCTTAGAAACGCGTGAAACGGATAACGTTAATGCCGCCGTCGGGTGCCGCCGAACGAAGTTCGGCCATTACCAACAGCGCATCGCGCAACAATGATGCTAGAAACGCCTGAAACGAACAACGTTAATGCCGCCGTCGGGTGCCGCCGAACGAACTTCGGCCATTACCAACAGCGCATCGCGCAACAATGATGCTAGAAATGTCTGAAACGAACAACGTTAATGCCGCCGTCGGGTGCCGCCGAACGAACTTCGGTCATTACCCGCCGCGCATCGCGCAACAATGATCTTAGAAACGCGTGAAACGGATAAAGTTAATGCCGCCGTCGGGTGCCGCCGAACGAACTTCGGTCATTACCCGCCGCGCATCGCGCAACAATGATGCTAGAAATGCCTGAAACGAACAACGTTAATGCCGCCGTCGGGTGCCGCCGAACGAACTTCGGTCATTACCCGCCGCGCATCGCGCAACAATGATCTTAGAAACGCGTGAAACGGATAACGTTAATGCCGCCGGCGGGTGCCGCCGAACGAAGTTCGGCCATTACCAACAGCGCATCGCGCAACAATGATGCTAGAAACGCCTGAAACGAACAACTATAATGCCGCCGTCGGGTGCCGCCGAACGAACTTCGGTCATTACCCGCCGCGCATCGCGCAACAATGATGCTAGAAACGCCTGAAACGAACAACGTTAATGCCGCCGTCGGCTGCCGCCGAACGAACTTCGGTCATTACCCGCCGCGCATTGCGCAACAATGATCTTAGATACGCGTGAAACGAACAACGTTAATGCCACCGTCGGGTGCCGCCGAACGAACTTCGGCCATTACCAACAGCGCATCGCGCAACAATGATGCTAGAAACGCCTGAAACGAACAACGTTAATGCCGCCGTCGGGTGCCGCCACACGAACTTCGGTCATTACCCGCCGCGCATCGCGCAACAATGATGCTAGAAACGCGTGAAACGGATAACGTTAATGCCGCCGTCGGGTGCCGCCGAACGAACTTCGGTCATTACCCGCCGCGCATCGCGCAACAATGATGCTAGAAATGCCTGAAACGAACAACGTTAATGCCGCCGTCGGGTGCCGCCGAACGAACTTCGGTCATTACCCGCCGCGCATCGCGCAACAATGATCTTAGAAACGCGTGAAACGGATAACGTTAATGCCGCCGGCGGGTGCCGCCGAACGAAGTTCGGCCATTACCAACAGCGCATCGCGCAACAATGATGCTAGAAACGCCTGAAACAAACAACGATAATGCCGCCGTCGGGTGCCGCCGAACGAACTTCGGTCATTACCCGCCGCGCATCGCGCAACAATGATGCTAGAAACGCCTGAAACGAACAACGTTAATGCCGCCGTCGGCTGCCGCCGAACGAACTTCGGTTATTACGCGCCGCGCATCGCGCAACAATGATGCTAGAAACGCCTGAAACGAACAACGTTAATGCCGCCGTCGGGTGCCGCCGAACGAACTTCGGCCATTACCAACAGCGCACCGCGCAACAATGATGCTAGAAACGCGTGAAACGGATAACGTTAATGCCGCCGTCGGGTGCCGCCGAACGAACTTCGGTCATTACCCGCCGCGCATCGCGCAACAATGATCTTAGAAACGCGTGAAACGGATAACGTTAATGCCGCCGTCGGGTGCCGCCGAACGAAGTTCGGCCATTACCAACAGCGCATCGCGCAACAATGATGCTAGAAACGCCTGAAACGAACAACGTTAATGCCGCCGTCGGGTGCCGCCGAACGAACTTCGGCCATTACCAACAGCGCATCGCGCAACAATGATGCTAGAAATGTCTGAAACGAACAACGTTAATGCCGCCGTCGGGTGCCGCCGAACGAACTTCGGTCATTACCCGCCGCGCATCGCGCAACAATGATCTTAGAAACGCGTGAAACGGATAAAGTTAATGCCGCCGTCGGGTGCCGCCGAACGAACTTCGGTCATTACCCGCCGCGCATCGCGCAACAATGATGCTAGAAATGCCTGAAACGAACAACGTTAATGCCGCCGTCGGGTGCCGCCGAACGAACTTCGGTCATTACCCGCCGCGCATCGCGCAACAATGATCTTAGAAACGCGTGAAACGGATAACGTTAATGCCGCCGGCGGGTGCCGCCGAACGAAGTTCGGCCATTACCAACAGCGCATCGCGCAACAATGATGCTAGAAACGCCTGAAACGAACAACTATAATGCCGCCGTCGGGTGCCGCCGAACGAACTTCGGTCATTACCCGCCGCGCATCGCGCAACAATGATGCTAGAAACGCCTGAAACGAACAACGTTAATGCCGCCGTCGGCTGCCGCCGAACGAACTTCGGTCATTACCCGCCGCGCATTGCGCAACAATGATCTTAGATACGCGTGAAACGAACAACGTTAATGCCACCGTCGGGTGCCGCCGAACGAACTTCGGCCATTACCAACAGCGCATCGCGCAACAATGATGCTAGAAACGCCTGAAACGAACAACGTTAATGCCGCCGTCGGGTGCCGCCACACGAACTTCGGTCATTACCCGCCGCGCATCGCGCAACAATGATGCTAGAAATGCCTGAAACGAACAACGTTAATGCCGCCGTCGGGTGCCGCCGAACGAACTTCGGCCATTACCAACAGCGCATCGCGCAACAATGATGCTAGAAATGCCTGAAACGAACAACGTTAATGCCGCCGTCGGGTGCCGCCGAACGAACTTCGGCCATTACCAACAGCGCATCGCGCAACAATGATGCTAGAAATGTCTGAAACGAACAACGTTAATGCCGCCGTCGGGTGCCGCCGAACGAACTTCGGTCATTACCCGCCGCGCATCGCGCAACAATGATCTTAGAAACGCGTGAAACGGATAACGTTAATGCCGCCGTCGGGTGCCGCCGAACGAACTTCGGTCATTACCCGCCGCGCATCGCGCAACAATGATGCTAGAAATGCCTGAAACGAACAACGTTAATGCCGCCGTCGGGTGCCGCCGAACGAACTTCGGTCATTACCCGCCGCGCATCGCGCAACAATGATCTTAGAAACGCGTGAAACGGATAACGTTAATGCCGCCGTCGGGTGCCGCCGAACGAACTTCGGTCATTACCCGCCGCGCATCGCGCAACAATGATGCTAGAAATGCCTGAAACGAACAACGTTAATGCCGCCGTCGGGTGCCGCCGAACGAACTTCGGTCATTACCCGCCGCGCATCGCGCAACAATGATCTTAGAAACGCGTGAAACGGATAACGTTAATGCCGCCGGCGGGTGCCGCCGAACGAAGTTCGGCCATTACCAACAGCGCATCGCGCAACAATGATGCTAGAAACGCCTGAAACGAACAACGATAATGCCGCCGTCGGGTGCCGCCGAACGAACTTCGGTCATTACCCGCCGCGCATCGCGCAACAATGATGCTAGAAACGCCTGAAACGAACAACGTTAATGCCGCCGTCGGCTGCCGCCGAACGAACTTCGGTTATTACGCGCCGCGCATCGCGCAACAATGATGCTAGAAACGCCTGAAACGAACAACGTTAATGCCGCCGTCGGGTGCCGCCGAACGAACTTCGGCCATTACCAACAGCGCACCGCGCAACAATGATGCTAGAAACGCGTGAAACGGATAACGTTAATGCCGCCGTCGGGTGCCGCCGAACGAACTTCGGTCATTACCCGCCGCGCATCGCGCAACAATGATCTTAGAAACGCGTGAAACGGATAACGTTAATGCCGCCGTCGGGTGCCGCCGAACGAACTTCGGTTATTACGCGCCGCGCATCGCGCAACAATGATGCTAGAAACGACTGAAACGAACAACGTTAATGCCGCCGTCGGGTGCCGCCGAACGAACTTCGGTTATTACGCGCCGCGCATCGCGCAACAATGATGCTAGAAACGCCTGAAACGAACAACGTTAATGCCGCCGTCGGGTGCCGCCGAACGAACTTCGGTCATTACCCGCCGCGCATCGCGCAACAATGATCTTAGAAACGCGTGAAACGGATAACGTTAATGCCGCCGTCGGGTGCCACCGAACGAACTTCGGCCATTACTAACAGCGCATCGCGCAACAATGATGCTAGAAACGCCTGAAACGAACAACGTTAATGCCGCCGTCGGGTGCCGCCGAACGAACTTCGGTCATTACCCGCCGCGCATCGCGCAACAATGATCTTAGAAACGCGTGAAACGGATAACGTTAATGCCGCCGGCGGGTGCCGCCGAACGAAGTTCGGCCATTACCAACAGCGCATCGCGCAACAATGATGCTAGAAACGCCTGAAACGAACAACGTTAATGCCGCCGTCGGGTGCCGCCACACGAACTTCGGTCATTACCCGCCGCGCATCGCGCAACAATGATGCTAGAAATGCCTGAAACGAACAACGTTAATGCCGCCGTCGGGTGCCGCCGAACGAACTTCGGCCATTACCAACAGCGCATCGCGCAACAATGATGCTAGAAATGCCTGAAACGAACAACGTTAATGCCGCCGTCGGGTGCCGCCGAACGAACTTCGGCCATTACCAACAGCGCATCGCGCAACAATGATGCTAGAAATGTCTGAAACGAACAACGTTAATGCCGCCGTCGGGTGCCGCCGAACGAACTTCGGTCATTACCCGCCGCGCATCGCGCAACAATGATCTTAGAAACGCGTGAAACGGATAACGTTAATGCCGCCGTCGGGTGCCGCCGAACGAACTTCGGTCATTACCCGCCGCGCATCGCGCAACAATGATGCTAGAAATGCCTGAAACGAACAACGTTAATGCCGCCGTCGGGTGCCGCCGAACGAACTTCGGTCATTACCCGCCGCGCATCGCGCAACAATGATCTTAGAAACGCGTGAAACGGATAACGTTAATGCCGCCGGCGGGTGCCGCCGAACGAAGTTCGGCCATTACCAACAGCGCATCGCGCAACAATGATGCTAGAAACGCCTGAAACGAACAACGATAATGCCGCCGTCGGGTGCCGCCGAACGAACTTCGGTCATTACCCGCCGCGCATCGCGCAACAATGATGCTAGAAACGCCTGAAACGAACAACGTTAATGCCGCCGTCGGCTGCCGCCGAACGAACTTCGGTTATTACGCGCCGCGCATCGCGCAACAATGATGCTAGAAACGCCTGAAACGAACAACGTTAATGCCGCCGTCGGGTGCCGCCGAACGAACTTCGGCCATTACCAACAGCGCACCGCGCAACAATGATGCTAGAAACGCGTGAAACGGATAACGTTAATGCCGCCGTCGGGTGCCGCCGAACGAACTTCGGTCATTACCCGCCGCGCATCGCGCAACAATGATCTTAGAAACGCGTGAAACGGATAACGTTAATGCCGCCGTCGGGTGCCGCCGAACGAAGTTCGGCCATTACCAACAGCGCATCGCGCAACAATGATGCTAGAAACGCCTGAAACGAACAACGTTAATGCCGCCGTCGGGTGCCGCCGAACGAACTTCGGCCATTACCAACAGCGCATCGCGCAACAATGATGCTAGAAATGTCTGAAACGAACAACGTTAATGCCGCCGTCGGGTGCCGCCGAACGAACTTCGGTCATTACCCGCCGCGCATCGCGCAACAATGATCTTAGAAACGCGTGAAACGGATAAAGTTAATGCCGCCGTCGGGTGCCGCCGAACGAACTTCGGTCATTACCCGCCGCGCATCGCGCAACAATGATGCTAGAAATGCCTGAAACGAACAACGTTAATGCCGCCGTCGGGTGCCGCCGAACGAACTTCGGTCATTACCCGCCGCGCATCGCGCAACAATGATCTTAGAAACGCGTGAAACGGATAACGTTAATGCCGCCGGCGGGTGCCGCCGAACGAAGTTCGGCCATTACCAACAGCGCATCGCGCAACAATGATGCTAGAAACGCCTGAAACGAACAACTATAATGCCGCCGTCGGGTGCCGCCGAACGAACTTCGGTCATTACCCGCCGCGCATCGCGCAACAATGATGCTAGAAACGCCTGAAACGAACAACGTTAATGCCGCCGTCGGCTGCCGCCGAACGAACTTCGGTCATTACCCGCCGCGCATTGCGCAACAATGATCTTAGATACGCGTGAAACGAACAACGTTAATGCCACCGTCGGGTGCCGCCGAACGAACTTCGGCCATTACCAACAGCGCATCGCGCAACAATGATGCTAGAAACGCCTGAAACGAACAACGTTAATGCCGCCGTCGGGTGCCGCCACACGAACTTCGGTCATTACCCGCCGCGCATCGCGCAACAATGATGCTAGAAATGCCTGAAACGAACAACGTTAATGCCGCCGTCGGGTGCCGCCGAACGAACTTCGGCCATTACCAACAGCGCATCGCGCAACAATGATGCTAGAAATGCCTGAAACGAACAACGTTAATGCCGCCGTCGGGTGCCGCCGAACGAACTTCGGCCATTACCAACAGCGCATCGCGCAACAATGATGCTAGAAATGTCTGAAACGAACAACGTTAATGCCGCCGTCGGGTGCCGCCGAACGAACTTCGGTCATTACCCGCCGCGCATCGCGCAACAATGATCTTAGAAACGCGTGAAACGGATAACGTTAATGCCGCCGTCGGGTGCCGCCGAACGAACTTCGGTCATTACCCGCCGCGCATCGCGCAACAATGATGCTAGAAATGCCTGAAACGAACAACGTTAATGCCGCCGTCGGGTGCCGCCGAACGAACTTCGGTCATTACCCGCCGCGCATCGCGCAACAATGATCTTAGAAACGCGTGAAACGGATAACGTTAATGCCGCCGGCGGGTGCCGCCGAACGAAGTTCGGCCATTACCAACAGCGCATCGCGCAACAATGATGCTAGAAACGCCTGAAACGAACAACGATAATGCCGCCGTCGGGTGCCGCCGAACGAACTTCGGTCATTACCCGCCGCGCATCGCGCAACAATGATGCTAGAAATGCCTGAAACGAACAACGTTAATGCCGCCGTCGGGTGCCGCCGAACGAACTTCGGTCATTACCCGCCGCGCATCGCGCAACAATGATCTTAGAAACGCGTGAAACGGATAACGTTAATGCCGCCGGCGGGTGCCGCCGAACGAAGTTCGGCCATTACCAACAGCGCATCGCGCAACAATGTTGCTAGAAACGCATGAAACGAACAACGTTAATGCCGCCGTCGGGTGCCGCCGAACGAACTTCGGCCATTACCAACAGCGCACCGCGCAACAATGATGCTAGAAACGCGTGAAACGGATAACGTTAATGCCGCCGTCGGGTGCCGCCGAACGAACTTCGGCCATTACCAACAGCGCATCGCGCAACAATGATGCTAGAAACGCCAGAAACGAACAACGTTAATGCCGCCGTCGGGTGCCGCCGAACGAACTGCGGTCATTACCCGCCGCGCATCGCGCAACAATGATCTTAGAAACGCGTGAAACGGATAACGTTAATGCCGCCGGCGGGTGCCGCCGAACGAAGTTCGGCCATTACCAACAGCGCATCGCGCAACAATGATGCTAGAAACGCCTGAAACGAACAACGTTAATGCCGCCGTCGGGTGCCGCCGAACGAACTTCGGTCATTACCCGCCGCGCATCGCGCAACAATGATCTTAGAAACGCGTGAAACGGATAACGTTAATGCCGCCGTCGGGTGCCACCGAACGAACTTCGGCCATTACCAACAGCGCATCGCGCAACAATGATGCTAGAAACGCCTGAAACGAACAACGTTAATGCCGCCGTCGGGTGCCGCCGAACGAACTTCGGTCATTACCCGCCGCGCATGGCGCAACAATGATCTTAGATACGCGTGAAACGAACAACGTTAATGCCACCGTCGGGTGCCGCCGAACGAACTTCGGCCATTACCAACAGCGCATCGCGCAACAATGATGCTAGAAACGCCTGAAACGAACAACGTTAATGCCGCCGTCGGGTGCCGCCAAACGAACTTCGGTCATTACCCGCCGCGCATCGCGCAACAATGATGCTAGAAATGCCTGAAACGAACAACGTTAATGCCGCCGTCGGGTGCCGCCGAACGAACTTCGGTCATTACCCGCCGCGCATCGCGCAACAATGATCTTAGAAACGCGTGAAACGGATAACGTTAATGCCGCCGTCGGGTGCCGCCGAACGAACTTCGGTCATTACCCGCCGTGCATCGCGCAACAATGATGCTAGAAATGTCTGAAACGAACAACGTTAATGCCGCCGTCGGGTGCCGCCGAACGAACTTCGGTCATTACCCGCCGCGCATCGCGCAACAATGATCTTAGAAACGCGTGAAACGGATAACGTTAATGCCGCCGTCGGGTGCCGCCGAACGAACTTCGGTCATTACCCGCCGCGCATCGCGCAACAATGATGCTAGAAATGCCTGAAACGAACAACGTTAATGCCGCCGTCGGGTGCCGCCGAACGAACTTCGGTCATTACCCGCCGCGCATCGCGCAACAATGATCTTAGAAACGCGTGAAACGGATAACGTTAATGCCGCCGGCGGGTGCCGCCGAACGAAGTTCGGCCATTACCAACAGCGCATCGCGCAACAATGATGCTAGAAACGCCTGAAACGAACAACGATAATGCCGCCGTCGGGTGCCGCCGAACGAACTTCGGTCATTACCCGCCGCGCATCGCGCAACAATGATGCTAGAAACGCCTGAAACGAACAACGTTAATGCCGCCGTCGGCTGCCGCCGAACGAACTTCGGTTATTACGCGCCGCGCATCGCGCAACAATGATGCTAGAAACGCCTGAAACGAACAACGTTAATGCCGCCGTCGGGTGCCGCCGAACGAACTTCGGCCATTACCAACAGCGCACCGCGCAACAATGATCTTAGAAACGCGTGAAACGGATAACGTTAATGCCGCCGGCGGGTGCCGCCGAACGAACTTCGGCCATTACCAACAGCGCACCGCGCAACAATGATGCTAGAAACGCGTGAAACGGATAACGTTAATGCCGCCGTCGGGTGCCGCCGAACGAACTTCGGTCATTACCCGCCGCGCATCGCGCAACAATGATCTTAGAAACGCGTGAAACGGATAACGTTAATGCCGCCGTCGGGTGCCACCGAACGAACTTCGGCCATTACCAACAGCGCATCGCGCAACAATGTATGCTAGAAATGCCTGAAACGAACAACGTTAATGCCGCCGGCGGGTGCCGCCGAACGAACTTCGGTCATTACCCGCCGCGCATCGCGCAACAATGATCTTAGAAACGCCTGAAACGGATAACGTTAATGCCGCCGTCGGGTGCCACCGAACGAACTTCGGCCATTACCAACAGCGCATCGCGCAACAATGATGCTAGAAACGCCTGAAACGAACAACGTTAATGCCGCCGTCGGGTGCCGCCGAACGAACTTCGGTCATTACCCGCCGCGCATCGCGCAACAATGATCTTAGAAACGCGTGAAATTGATAACGTTAATGCCGCCGTCGGGTGCCGCCGAACGAACTTCGGTCATTACCCGCCGCGCATCGCGCAACAATGATCTTAGAAACGCGTGAAACGGATAACGTTAATGCCGCCGTCGGGTGCCGCCGAACGAACTTCGGTTATTACGCGCCGCGCATCGCGCAACAATGATGCTAGAAACGCCTGAAACGAACAACGTTAATGCCGCCGTCGGGTGCCGCCGAACGAACTTCGGTTATTACGCGCCGCGCATCGCGCAACAATGATGCTAGAAACGCCTGAAACGAACAACGTTAATGCCGCCGTCGGGTGCCGCCGAACGAACTTCGGTCATTACCCGCCGCGCATCGCGCAACAATGATCTTAGAAACGCGTGAAACGGATAACGTTAATGCCGCCGTCGGGTGCCGCCGAACGAACTTCGGTCATTACCCGCCGCGCATCGCGCAACAATGTTGCTAGAAACGCGTGAAACGGATAACGTTAATGCCGCCGGCGGGTGCCGCCGAACGAACTTCGGCCATTACCAACAGCGCATCGCGCAACAATGATGCTAGAAACGCCTGAAACGAACAACGTTAATGCCGCCGGCGGGTGCCGCCGAAGGAACTTCGGTCATTACCCGCCGCGCATCGCGCAACAATGATGCTAGAAACGCGGGAAACGGATAACGTTAATGCCGCCGTCGGGTGCCGCCGAACGAACTTCGGTCATTACCCGCCGCGCATCGCGCAACAATGATCTTAGAAACGCGTGAAACGAACAACGTTAATGCCGCCGTCGGGTGCCGCCGAACGAACTTCGGCCATTACCAACAGCGCATCGCGCAACAATGATGCTAGAAACGCCTGAAACGAACAACGTTAATGCCGCCGTCGGGTGCCGCCGAACGAACTTCGGCCATTACCAACAGCGCATCGCGCAACAATGATGCTAGAAACGCCTGAAACGAACAACGTTAATGCCGCCGTCGGGTGCCGCCGAACGAACTTCGGTCATTACCCGCCGCGCATCGCGCAACAATGATCTTAGAAACGCGTGAAATTGATAGCGTTAATGCCGCCGTCGGGTGCCGCCGAACGAACTTCGGTCATTACCCGCCGCGCATCGCGCAACAATGATCTTAGAAACGCGTGAAATTGATAACGTTAATGCCGCCGTCGGGTGCCGCCGAACGAACTTCGGTCATTACCCGCCGCGCATCGCGCAACAATGATCTTAGAAACGCGTGAAACGGATAACGTTAATGCCGCCGTCGGGTGCCGCCGAACGAACTTCGGTCATTACCCGCCGCGCATCGCGCAACAATGATCTTAGAAACGCGTGAAACGAACAACGTTAATGCCGCCGTCGGGTGCCGCCGAACGAACTTCGGTTATTACGCGCCGCGCATCGCGCAACAATGATGCTAGAAACGCCTGAAACGAACAACGTTAATGCCGCCGTCGGGTGCCGCCGAACGAACTTAGGTTATTACCCGCCGCGCATCGCGCAACAATGATCTTAGAAACGCGTGAAACGGATAACGTTAATGCCGCCGTCGGGTGCCGCCGAACGAACTTCGGTCATTACCCGCCGCGCATCGCGCAACAATGATCTTAGAAACGCGTGAAACGGATAACGTTAATGCCGCCGTCGGGTGTCGACGAACGAACTTCGGCCATTACCAACAGCGCATCGCGCAACAATGATGCTAGAAACGCCTGAAACGAACAACGTTAATGCCGCCGGCGGGTGCCGCCGAAGGAACTTCGGTCATTACCCGCCGCGTATCGCGCAACAATGATCTTAGAAACGCGTGAAACGAACAACGTTAATGCCGCCGGCGGGTGCCGCCGAAGGAACTTCGGTCATTACCCGCCGCGTATCGCGCAACAATGATCTTAGAAACGCGTGAAACGGATAACGTTAATGCCGCCAGCGGGTGCCGCCGAACGAACTTCGACCATTACCAACAGCGCATCGCGCAACAATGATGCTAGAAACGCCTGAAACGAACAACGTTAATGCCGCCGTCGGGTGCCGCCGAACGAACTTCGGCCATTACCAACAGCGCACCGCGCAACAATGATGCTAGAAACGCGTGAAACGTATAACGTTAATGCCGCCGTCGGGTGCCGCCGAACGAACTTCGGTCATTACCCGCCGCGCATCGCGCAACAATGATGCTAGAAACGCCTGAAACGAACAACGTTAATGCCGCCGTCGGGTGCCGCCGAACGAACTTCGGTTATTACGCGCCGCGCATCGCGCAACAATGATGCTAGAAACGCCTGAAACGAACAACGTTAATGCCGCCGTCGGGTGCCGCCGAACGAACTTCGGTTATTACGCGCCGCGCATCGCGCAACAATGATGCTAGAAACGCGTGAAACGGATAACGTTAATGCCGCCGTCGGGTGCCACCGAACGAACTTCGGCCATTACCAACAGCGCATCGCGCAACAATGATGCTAGAAACGCCTGAAACGAACAACGTTAATGCCGCCGGCGGGTGCCGCCGAACGAACTTCGGTCATTACCCGCCGCGCATCGCGCAACAATGATCTTAGAAACGCCTGAAACGGATAACGTTAATGCCGCCGGCGGGTGCCGCCGAACGAACTTCGGTTATTACGCGCCGCGCATCGCGCAACAATGATGCTAGAAACGCCTGAAACGAACAACGTTAATGCCGCCGTCGGGTGCCGCCGAACGAACTTCGGTTATTACGCGCCGCGCATCGCGCAACAATGATGCTAGAAACGCGTGAAACGGATAACGTTAATGCCGCCGTCGGGTGCCGCCGAACGAACTTCGGCCATTACCAACAGCGCATCGCGCAACAATGATGCTAGAAACGCCTGAAACGAACAACGTTAATGCCGCCGTCGGGTGCCGCCGAACGAACTTCGGTCATTACCCGCCGCGCATCGCGCAGCAATGATCTTAGAAACGCGTGAAACGGATAACGTCAATACCGCCGGCGGGTGCCGCCGAACGAACTTCGGCCATTACCAACAGCGCATCGCGCAACAATGATGCTAGAAACGCCAGAAACGAACAACGTTAATGCCGCCGTCGGGTGCCGCCGAACGAACTTCGGTCATTACCCGCCGCGCATCGCGCAACAATGATCTTAGAAACGCGTGAAACGGATAACGTTAATGCCGCCGTCGGGTGTCGACGAACGAACTTCGGCCATTACCAACAGCGCATCGCGCAACAATGATGCTAGAAACGCCTGAAACGAACAACGTTAATGCCGCCGTCGGGTGCCGCCGAACGAACTTCGGTCATTACCCGCCGCGCATCGCGCAACAATGATCTTAGAAACGCGTGAAACGGATAACGTTAATGCCGCCGTCGGGTGCCGCCGAACGAACTTCGGTCATTACCCGCCGCGCATCGCGCAACAATGTTGCTAGAAACGCGTGAAACGGATAACGTTAATGCCGCCGTCGGGTGCCGCCGAACGAACTTCGGTTATTACGCGCCGCGCATCGCGCAACAATGATGCTAGAAACGCCTGAAACGAACAACGTTAATGCCGCCGTCGGGTGCCGCCGAACGAACTTCGGTCATTACCCGCCGCGCATCGCGCAGCAATGATCTTAGAAACGCGTGAAACGGATAACGTCAATACCGCCGGCGGGTGCCGCCGAACGAACTTCGGCCATTACCAACAGCGCATCGCGCAACAATGATGCTAGAAACGCCAGAAACGAACAACGTTAATGCCGCCGTCGGGTGCCGCCGAACGAACTTCGGTCATTACCCGCCGCGCATCGCGCAACAATGATCTTAGAAACGCGTGAAACGGATAACGTTAATGCCGCCGTCGGGTGTCGACGAACGAACTTCGGCCATTACCAACAGCGCATCGCGCAACAATGATGCTAGAAACGCCTGAAACGAACAACGTTAATGCCGCCGTCGGGTGCCGCCGAACGAACTTCGGTCATTACCCGCCGCGCATCGCGCAACAATGATCTTAGAAACGCGTGAAACGGATAACGTTAATGCCGCCGTCGGGTGCCGCCGAACGAACTTCGGTCATTACCCGCCGCGCATCGCGCAACAATGTTGCTAGAAACGCGTGAAACGGATAACGTTAATGCCGCCGTCGGGTGCCGCCGAACGAACTTCGGTTATTACGCGCCGCGCATCGCGCAACAATGATGCTAGAAACGCCTGAAACGAACAACGTTAATGCCGCCGTCGGGTGCCGCCGAACGAACTTAGGTTATTACCCGCCGCGCATCGCGCAACAATGATCTTAGAAACGCGTGAAACGGATAACGTTAATGCCGCCGTCGGGTGCCGCCGAACGAACTTCGGTCATTACCCGCCGCGCATCGCGCAACAATGATCTTAGAAACGCCTGAAACGAACAACGTTAATGCCGCCGTCGGGTGCCGCCGAACGAACTTCGGCCATTACCAACAGCGCATCGCGCAACAATGATGCTAGAAACGCCTGAAACGAACAACGTTAATGCCGCCGTCGGGTGCCGCCGAACGAACTTCGGTCATTACCCGCCGCGCATCGCGCAACAATGATCTTAGAAACGCGTGAAATTGATAGCGTTAATGCCGCCGTCGGGTGCCGCCGAACGAACTTCGGTCATTACCCGCCGCGCATCGCGCAACAATGATCTTAGAAACGCGTGAAATTGATAACGTTAATGCCGCCGTCGGGTGCCGCCGAACGAACTTCGGTCATTACCCGCCGCGCATCGCGCAACAATGATCTTAGAAACGCGTGAAACGGATAACGTTAATGCCGCCGTCGGGTGCCGCCGAACGAACTTCGGTCATTACCCGCCGCGCATCGCGCAACAATGATCTTAGAAACGCGTGAAACGAACAACGTTAATGCCGCCGTCGGGTGCCGCCGAACGAACTTCGGTTATTACGCGCCGCGCATCGCGCAACAATGATGCTAGAAACGCCTGAAACGAACAACGTTAATGCCGCCGTCGGGTGCCGCCGAACGAACTTAGGTTATTACCCGCCGCGCATCGCGCAACAATGATCTTAGAAACGCGTGAAACGGATAACGTTAATGCCGCCGTCGGGTGCCGCCGAACGAACTTCGGTCATTACCCGCCGCGCATCGCGCAACAATGATCTTAGAAACGCGTGAAACGGATAACGTTAATGCCGCCGTCGGGTGTCGACGAACGAACTTCGGCCATTACCAACAGCGCATCGCGCAACAATGATGCTAGAAACGCCTGAAACGAACAACGTTAATGCCGCCGGCGGGTGCCGCCGAAGGAACTTCGGTCATTACCCGCCGCGTATCGCGCAACAATGATCTTAGAAACGCGTGAAACGAACAACGTTAATGCCGCCGGCGGGTGCCGCCGAAGGAACTTCGGTCATTACCCGCCGCGTATCGCGCAACAATGATCTTAGAAACGCGTGAAACGGATAACGTTAATGCCGCCAGCGGGTGCCGCCGAACGAACTTCGACCATTACCAACAGCGCATCGCGCAACAATGATGCTAGAAACGCCTGAAACGAACAACGTTAATGCCGCCGTCGGGTGCCGCCGAACGAACTTCGGCCATTACCAACAGCGCACCGCGCAACAATGATGCTAGAAACGCGTGAAACGTATAACGTTAATGCCGCCGTCGGGTGCCGCCGAACGAACTTCGGTCATTACCCGCCGCGCATCGCGCAACAATGATGCTAGAAACGCCTGAAACGAACAACGTTAATGCCGCCGTCGGGTGCCGCCGAACGAACTTCGGTTATTACGCGCCGCGCATCGCGCAACAATGATGCTAGAAACGCCTGAAACGAACAACGTTAATGCCGCCGTCGGGTGCCGCCGAACGAACTTCGGTTATTACGCGCCGCGCATCGCGCAACAATGATGCTAGAAACGCCTGAAACGAACAACGTTAATGCCGCCGTCGGGTGCCGCCGAACGAACTTCGGTTATTACGCGCCGCGCATCGCGCAACAATGATGCTAGAAACGCGTGAAACGGATAACGTTAATGCCGCCGTCGGGTGCCACCGAACGAACTTCGGCCATTACCAACAGCGCATCGCGCAACAATGATGCTAGAAACGCCTGAAACGAACAACGTTAATGCCGCCGGCGGGTGCCGCCGAACGAACTTCGGTCATTACCCGCCGCGCATCGCGCAACAATGATCTTAGAAACGCCTGAAACGGATAACGTTAATGCCGCCGGCGGGTGCCGCCGAACGAACTTCGGTTATTACGCGCCGCGCATCGCGCAACAATGATGCTAGAAACGCCTGAAACGAACAACGTTAATGCCGCCGTCGGGTGCCGCCGAACGAACTTCGGTTATTACGCGCCGCGCATCGCGCAACAATGATGCTAGAAACGCGTGAAACGGATAACGTTAATGCCGCCGTCGGGTGCCGCCGAACGAACTTCGGCCATTACCAACAGCGCATCGCGCAACAATGATGCTAGAAACGCCTGAAACGAACAACGTTAATGCCGCCGTCGGGTGCCGCCGAACGAACTTCGGTCATTACCCGCCGCGCATCGCGCAGCAATGATCTTAGAAACGCGTGAAACGGATAACGTCAATACCGCCGGCGGGTGCCGCCGAACGAACTTCGGCCATTACCAACAGCGCATCGCGCAACAATGATGCTAGAAACGCCAGAAACGAACAACGTTAATGCCGCCGTCGGGTGCCGCCGAACGAACTTCGGTCATTACCCGCCGCGCATCGCGCAACAATGATCTTAGAAACGCGTGAAACGAACAACGTTAATGCCGCCGTCGGGTGCCGCCGAACGAACTTCGGTTATTACCCGCCGCGCATCGCGCAACAATGTTGCTAGAAACGCGTGAAACGGATAACGTTAATGCCGCCGTCGGGTGCCGCCGAACGAACTTCGGTCATTACCCGCCGCGCATCGGGCAACAACGATCTTAGAAACGCGTGAAACGGATAACGTTAATGCCGCCGGCGGGTGCCGCCGAACGAACTTCGGCCATTACCAACAGCGCATCGCGCAACAATGATGCTAGAAACGCCTGAAACGAACAACGTTAATGCCGCCGTCGGGTGCCGCCGAAGGAACTTCGGTCATTACCAACAGCGCATCGCGCAACAATGATCATAGAAACGCTGCAAACGAACAACGTTAATGCCGCCGTCGGGTGCCGCCGAACGAACTTCGGTCATTACCCGCCGCGCATCGGGCAACAACGATCTTAGAAACGCGTGAAACGGATAACGTTAATGCCGCCGGCGGGTGCCGCCGAACGAACTTCGGCCATTACCATCAGCGCATCGCGCAACAATGATGCTAGAAACGCCTGAACGAACAACGTTAATGCCGCCGGCGGGTGCCGCCGAAGGAACTTCGGTCATTACCCGCCGCGCATCGCGCAACAATGATGCTAGAAACGCGTGAAACGGATAACGTTAATGCCGCCGTCGGGTGCCGCCGAACGAACTTCGGCCATTACTAACAGCGCATCGCGCAACAATGATCTTAGAAACGCGTGAAACGGATAACGTTAATGCCGCCGGCGGGTGCCGCCGAACGAACTTCGGTCATTATCCGCCGCGCATCGCGCAACAATGATCTTAGAAACGCGTGAAACGAACAACGTTAATGCCGCCGTCGGGTGCCGCCGAACGAACTTCGTTCATTACCCGCCGCGCATCGCGCAACAATGATCATAGAAACGCTGCAAACGAACAACGTTAATGCCGCCGTCGGGTGCCGCCGAACGAACTTCGGTCATTACCCGCCGCGCATCGGGCAACAACGATCTTAGAAACGCGTGAAACGGATAACGTTAATGCCGCCGGCGGGTGCCGCCGTACGAACTTCGGCCATTACCAACAGCGCATCGCGCAACAATGATGCTAGAAACGCCTGAAACGAACAACGTTAATGCCGCCGGCGGGTGCCGCCGAAGGAACTTCGGTCATTACCCGCCGCGCATCGCGCAACAATGATGCTAGAAACGCGGGAAACGGATAACGTTAATGCCGCCGTCGGGTGCCGCCGAACGAACTTCGGTCATTACCCGCCGCGCATCGCGCAACAATGATCTTAGAAACGCGTGAAGCGAACAACGTTAATGCCGCCGTCGGGTGCCGCCGAACGAACTTCGGCCATTACCAACAGCGCATCGCGCAACAATGATGCTAGAAACGCCTGAAACGAACAACGTTAATGCCGCCGTCGGGTGCCGCCGAACGAACTTCGGTCATTACCAACAGCGCATCGCGCAACAATGATCATAGAAACGCTGCAAACGAACAACGTTAATGCCGCCGTCGGGTGCCGCCGAACGAACTTCGGTCATTACCCGCCGCGCATCGCGCAACAATGATCTGAGAAACGCGTGAAACGGATAACGTTAATGCCGCCGTCAGGTGCCGCCGAACGAACTTCGGTTATTACGCGCCGCGCATCGCGCAACAATGATGCTAGAAACGCGTGAAACGGATAACGTTAATGCCGCCGTCGGGTGCCGCCGAACGAACTTCGGCCATTACCAACAGCGCATCGCGCAACAATGATGCTAGAAACGCCTGAAACGAACAACGTTAATGCCGCCGTCGGGTGCCGCCGAACGAACTTCGGCCATTACCAACAGCGCACCGCGCAACAATGATGCTAGAAACGCGTGAAACGTATAACGTTAATGCCGCCGTCGGGTGCCGCCGAACGAACTTCGGTCATTACCCGCCGCGCATCGCGCAACAATGATGCTAGAAACGCCTGAAACGAACAACGTTAATGCCGCCGTCGGGTGCCGCCGAACGAACTTCGGTTATTACGCGCCGCGCATCGCGCAACAATGATGCTAGAAACGCCTGAAACGAACAACGTTAATGCCGCCGTCGGGTGCCGCCGAACGAACTTCGGTTATTACGCGCCGCGCATCGCGCAACAATGATGCTAGAAACGCGTGAAACGGATAACGTTAATGCCGCCGTCGGGTGCCACCGAACGAACTTCGGTCATTACCCGCCGCGCATCGCGCAACAATGTTGCTAGAAACGCGTGAAACGGATAACGTTAATGCCGCCGGCGGGTGCCGCCGAACGAACTTCGGTTATTACGCGCCGCGCATCGCGCAACAATGATGCTAGAAACGCCTGAAACGAACAACGTTAATGCCGCCGTCGGGTGCCGCCGAACGAACTTAGGTTATTACCCGCCGCGCATCGCGCAACAATGATCTTAGAAACGCGTGAAACGGATAACGTTAATGCCGCCGTCGGGTGCCGCCGAACGAACTTCGGTCATTACCCGCCGCGCATCGCGCAACAATGATCTTAGAAACGCGTGAAGCGGATAACGTTAATGCCGCCGTCGGGTGTCGACGAACGAACTTCGGCCATTACCAACAGCGCATCGCGCAACAATGATGCTAGAAACGCCTGAAACGAACAACGTTAATGCCGCCGGCGGGTGCCGCCGAAGGAACTTCGGTCATTACCCGCCGCGTATCGCGCAACAATGATGCTAGAAACGCGTGAAACGGATAACGTTAATGCCGCCGTCGGGTGCCGCCGAACGAACTTCGGTCATTACCCGCCGCGCATCGCGCAACAATGATCTTAGAAACGCGTGAAACGAACAACGTTAATGCCGCCGTCGGGTGCCGCCGAACGAACTTCGTTCATTACCCGCCGCGCATCGCGCAACAATGTTGCTAGAAACGCGTGAAACGGATAACGTTAATGCCGCCGTCGGGTGCCGCCGAACGAACTTCGGTCATTACCCGCCGCGCATCGGGCAACAACGATCTTAGAAACGCGTGAAACGGATAACGTTAATGCCGCCGGCGGGTGCCGCCGAACGAACTTCGGCCATTACCAACAGCGCATCGCGCAACAATGATGCTAGAAACGCCTGAAACGAACAACGTTAATGCCGCCGGCGGGTGCCGCCGAAGGAACTTCGGTCATTACCCGCCGCGCATCGCGCAACAATGATGCTAGAAACGCGGGAAACGGATAACGTTAATGCCGCCGTCGGGTGCCACCGAACGAACTTCGGTCATTACCCGCCGCGCATCGCGCAACAATGTTGCTAGAAACGCGTGAAACGGATAACGTTAATGCCGCCGGCGGGTGCCGCCGAACGAACTTCGGTTATTACGCGCCGCGCATCGCGCAACAATGATGCTAGAAACGCCTGAAACGAACAACGTTAATGCCGCCGTCGGGTGCCGCCGAACGAACTTAGGTTATTACCCGCCGCGCATCGCGCAACAATGATCTTAGAAACGCGTGAAACGGATAACGTTAATGCCGCCGTCGGGTGCCGCCGAACGAACTTCGGTCATTACCCGCCGCGCATCGCGCAACAATGATCTTAGAAACGCGTGAAGCGGATAACGTTAATGCCGCCGTCGGGTGTCGACGAACGAACTTCGGGCCATTACCAACAGCGCATCGCGCAACAATGATGCTAGAAACGCCTGAAACGAACAACGTTAATGCCGCCGGCGGGTGCCGCCGAAGGAACTTCGGTCATTACCCGCCGCGTATCGCGCAACAATGATGCTAGAAACGCGTGAAACGGATAACGTTAATGCCGCCGTCGGGTGCCGCCGAACGAACTTCGGTCATTACCCGCCGCGCATCGCGCAACAATGATGCTAGAAACGCGGGAAACGGATAACGTTAATGCCGCCGTCGGGTGCCGCCGAACGAACTTCGGTCATTACCCGCCGCGCATCGCGCAACAATGATGCTAGAAACGCCTGAAACGAACAACGTTAATGCCGCCGGCGGGTGCCGCCGAACGAACTTCGGTCATTATCCGCCGCGCATCGCGCAACAATGATCTTAGAAACGCGTGAAACGAACAACGTTAATGCCGCCGTCGGGTGCCGCCGAACGAACTTCGTTCATTACCCGCCGCGCATCGCGCAACAATGATCATAGAAACGCTGCAAACGAACAACGTTAATGCCGCCGTCGGGTGCCGCCGAACGAACTTCGGTCATTACCCGCCGCGCATCGGGCAACAACGATCTTAGAAACGCGTGAAACGGATAACGTTAATGCCGCCGGCGGGTGCCGCCGAACGAACTTCGGCCATTACCAACAGCGCATCGCGCAACAATGATGCTAGAAACGCCTGAAACGAACAACGTTAATGCCGCCGGCGGGTGCCGCCGAAGGAACTTCGGTCATTACCCGCCGCGCATCGCGCAACAATGATGCTAGAAACGCGGGAAACGGATAACGTTAATGCCGCCGTCGGGTGCCGCCGAACGAACTTCGGTCATTACCCGCCGCGCATCGCGCAACAATGATCTTAGAAACGCGTGAAGCGAACAACGTTAATGCCGCCGTCGGGTGCCGCCGAACGAACTTCGGCCATTACCAACAGCGCATCGCGCAACAATGATGCTAGAAACGCCTGAAACGAACAACGTTAATGCCGCCGTCGGGTGCCGCCGAACGAACTTCGGCCATTACCAACAGCGCACCGCGCAACAATGATGCTAGAAACGCGTGAAACGTATAACGTTAATGCCGCCGTCGGGTGCCGCCGAACGAACTTCGGTCATTACCCGCCGCGCATCGCGCAACAATGATCTTAGAAACGCGTGAAGCGAACAACGTTAATGCCGCCGTCGGGTGCCGCCGAACGAACTTCGGCCATTACCAACAGCGCATCGCGCAACAATGATGCTAGAAACGCCTGAAACGAACAACGTTAATGCCGCCGTCGGGTGCCGCCGAACGAACTTCGGTCATTACCAACAGCGCATCGCGCAACAATGATCATAGAAACGCTGCAAACGAACAACGTTAATGCCGCCGTCGGGTGCCGCCGAACGAACTTCGGTCATTACCCGCCGCGCATCGCGCAACAATGATCTGAGAAACGCGTGAAACGGATAACGTTAATGCCGCCGTCGGGTGCCGCCGAACGAACTTCGGTTATTACGCGCCGCGCATCGCGCAACAATGATGCTAGAAACGCGTGAAACGGATAACGTTAATGCCGCCGTCGGGTGCCGCCGAACGAACTTCGGCCATTACCAACAGCGCATCGCGCAACAATGATGCTAGAAACGCCTGAAACGAACAACGTTAATGCCGCCGTCGGGTGCCGCCGAACGAACTTCGGCCATTACCAACAGCGCACCGCGCAACAATGATGCTAGAAACGCGTGAAACGTATAACGTTAATGCCGCCGTCGGGTGCCGCCGAACGAACTTCGGTCATTACCCGCCGCGCATCGCGCAACAATGATGCTAGAAACGCCTGAAACGAACAACGTTAATGCCGCCGTCGGGTGCCGCCGAACGAACTTCGGTTATTACGCGCCGCGCATCGCGCAACAATGATGCTAGAAACGCCTGAAACGAACAACGTTAATGCCGCCGTCGGGTGCCGCCGAACGAACTTCGGTTATTACGCGCCGCGCATCGCGCAACAATGATGCTAGAAACGCGTGAAACGGATAACGTTAATGCCGCCGTCGGGTGCCACCGAACGAACTTCGGCCATTACCAACAGCGCATCGCGCAACAATGATGCTAGAAACGCCTGAAACGAACAACGTTAATGCCGCCGGCGGGTGCCGCCGAACGAACTTCGGTCATTACCCGCCGCGCATCGCGCAACAATGATCTTAGAAACGCCTGAAACGGATAACGTTAATGCCGCCGGCGGGTGCCGCCGAACGAACTTCGGTTATTACGCGCCGCGCATCGCGCAACAATGATGCTAGAAACGCCTGAAACGAACAACGTTAATGCCGCCGTCGGGTGCCGCCGAACGAACTTCGGTTATTACGCGCCGCGCATCGCGCAACAATGATGCTAGAAACGCGTGAAACGGATAACGTTAATGCCGCCGTCGGGTGCCGCCGAACGAACTTCGGCCATTACCAACAGCGCATCGCGCAACAATGATGCTAGAAACGCCTGAAACGAACAACGTTAATGCCGCCGTCGGGTGCCGCCGAACGAACTTCGGTCATTACCAACAGCGCATCGCGCAACAATGATGCTAGAAACGCCAGAAACGAACAACGTTAATGCCGCCGTCGGGTGCCGCCGAACGAACTTCGGTCATTACCCGCCGCGCATCGCGCAACAATGATCTTAGAAACGCGTGAAACGGATAACGTTAATGCCGCCGTCGGGTGCCGCCGAACGAACTTCGGTCATTACCCGCCGCGCATCGCGCAACAATGTTGCTAGAAACGCGTGAAACGGATAAAGTTAATGCCGCCGTCGGGTGCCGCCGAACGAACTTCGGTTATTACGCGCCGCGCATCGCGCAACAATGATGCTAGAAACGCCTGAAACGAACAACGTTAATGCCGCCGTCGGGTGCCGCCGAACGAACTTAGGTTATTACCCGCCGCGCATCGCGCAACAATGATCTTAGAAACGCGTGAAACGGATAACGTTAATGCCGCCGTCGGGTGCCGCCGAACGAACTTCGGTCATTACCCGCCGCGCATCGCGCAACAATGATCTTAGAAACGCGTGAAACGGATAACGTTAATGCCGCCGTCGGGTGTCGACGAACGAACTTCGGCCATTACCAACAGCGCATCGCGCAACAATGATGCTAGAAACGCCTGAAACGAACAACGTTAATGCCGCCGGCGGGTGCCGCCGAAGGAACTTCGGTCATTACCCGCCGCGTATCGCGCAACAATGATGCTAGAAACGCGTGAAACGGATAACGTTAATGCCGCCGTCGGGTGCCGCCGAACGAACTTCGGTCATTACCCGCCGCGCATCGCGCAACAATGATCTTAGAAACGCGTGAAACGAACAACGTTAATGCCGCCGTCGGGTGCCGCCGAACGAACTTCGTTCATTACCCGCCGCGCATCGCGCAACAATGTTGCTAGAAACGCGTGAAACGGATAACGTTAATGCCGCCGTCGGGTGCCGCCGAACGAACTTCGGTCATTACCCGCCGCGCATCGGGCAACAACGATCTTAGAAACGCGTGAAACGGATAACGTTAATGCCGCCGTCGGGTGCCGCCGAACGAACTTCGGTTATTACGCGCCGCGCATCGCGCAACAATGATGCTAGAAACGCCTGAAACGAACAACGTTAATGCCGCCGGCGGGTGCCGCCGAACGAACTTCGGCCATTACCAACAGCGCATCGCGCAACAATGATGCTAGAAACGCCTGAAACGAACAACGTTAATGCCGCCGTCGGGTGCCGCCGAACGAACTTCGGTTATTACGCGCCGCGCATCGCGCAACAATGATGCTAGAAACGCCTGAAACGAACAACGTTAATGCCGCCGGCGGGTGCCGCCGAACGAACTTCGGTCATTACCCGCCGCGCATCGCGCAACAATGATCTTAGAAACGCCTGAAACGGATAACGTTAATGCCGCCGGCGGGTGCCGCCGAACGAACTTCGGTTATTACGCGCCGCGCATCGCGCAACAATGATGCTAGAAACGCCTGAAACGAACAACGTTAATGCCGCCGTCGGGTGCCGCCGAACGAACTTCGGTTATTACGCGCCGCGCATCGCGCAACAATGATGCTAGAAACGCGTGAAACGGATAACGTTAATGCCGCCGTCGGGTGCCGCCGAACGAACTTCGGCCATTACCAACAGCGCATCGCGCAACAATGATGCTAGAAACGCCTGAAACGAACAACGTTAATGCCGCCGTCGGGTGCCGCCGAACGAACTTCGGTCATTACCAACAGCGCATCGCGCAACAATGATGCTAGAAACGCCAGAAACGAACAACGTTAATGCCGCCGTCGGGTGCCGCCGAACGAACTTCGGTCATTACCCGCCGCGCATCGCGCAACAATGATCTTAGAAACGCGTGAAACGGATAACGTTAATGCCGCCGTCGGGTGCCGCCGAACGAACTTCGGTCATTACCCGCCGCGCATCGCGCAACAATGTTGCTAGAAACGCGTGAAACGGATAAAGTTAATGCCGCCGTCGGGTGCCGCCGAACGAACTTCGGTTATTACGCGCCGCGCATCGCGCAACAATGATGCTAGAAACGCCTGAAACGAACAACGTTAATGCCGCCGTCGGGTGCCGCCGAACGAACTTAGGTTATTACCCGCCGCGCATCGCGCAACAATGATCTTAGAAACGCGTGAAACGGATAACGTTAATGCCGCCGTCGGGTGCCGCCGAACGAACTTCGGTCATTACCCGCCGCGCATCGCGCAACAATGATCTTAGAAACGCGTGAAACGGATAACGTTAATGCCGCCGTCGGGTGTCGACGAACGAACTTCGGCCATTACCAACAGCGCATCGCGCAACAATGATGCTAGAAACGCCTGAAACGAACAACGTTAATGCCGCCGGCGGGTGCCGCCGAAGGAACTTCGGTCATTACCCGCCGCGTATCGCGCAACAATGATGCTAGAAACGCGTGAAACGGATAACGTTAATGCCGCCGTCGGGTGCCGCCGAACGAACTTCGGTCATTACCCGCCGCGCATCGCGCAACAATGATCTTAGAAACGCGTGAAACGAACAACGTTAATGCCGCCGTCGGGTGCCGCCGAACGAACTTCGTTCATTACCCGCCGCGCATCGCGCAACAATGTTGCTAGAAACGCGTGAAACGGATAACGTTAATGCCGCCGTCGGGTGCCGCCGAACGAACTTCGGTCATTACCCGCCGCGCATCGGGCAACAACGATCTTAGAAACGCGTGAAACGGATAACGTTAATGCCGCCGGCGGGTGCCACCGAACGAACTTCGGCCATTACCAACAGCGCATCGCGCAACAATGATGCTAGAAACGCCTGAAACGAACAACGTTAATGCCGCCGGCGGGTGCCGCCGAACGAACTTCGGTCATTACCCGCCGCGCATCGCGCAACAATGATCTTAGAAACGCCTGAAACGGATAACGTTAATGCCGCCGGCGGGTGCCGCCGAACGAACTTCGGTTATTACGCGCCGCGCATCGCGCAACAATGATGCTAGAAACGCCTGAAACGAACAACGTTAATGCCGCCGTCGGGTGCCGCCGAACGAACTTCGGTTATTACGCGCCGCGCATCGCGCAACAATGATGCTAGAAACGCGTGAAACGGATAACGTTAATGCCGCCGTCGGGTGCCGCCGAACGAACTTCGGCCATTACCAACAGCGCATCGCGCAACAATGATGCTAGAAACGCCTGAAACGAACAACGTTAATGCCGCCGTCGGGTGCCGCCGAACGAACTTCGGTCATTACCCGCCGCGCATCGCGCAGCAATGATCTTAGAAACGCGTGAAACGGATAACGTTAATGCCGCCGGCGGGTGCCGCCGAACGAACTTCGGCCATTACCAACAGCGCATCGCGCAACAATGATGCTAGAAACGCCTGAAACGAACAACGTTAATGCCGCCGTCGGGTGCCGCCGAACGAACTTCGGTTATTACGCGCCGCGCATCGCGCAACAATGATGCTAGAAACGCCTGAAACGAACAACGTTAATGCCGCCGTCGGGTGCCGCCGAACGAACTTAGGTTATTACCCGCCGCGCATCGCGCAACAATGATCTTAGAAACGCGTGAAACGGATAACGTTAATGCCGCCGTCGGGTGCCGCCGAACGAACTTCGGTCATTACCCGCCACGCATCGCGCAACAATGATCTTAGAAACGCGTGAAACGGATAACGTTAATGCCGCCGTCGGGTGCCGACGAACGAACTTCGGCCATTACCAACAGCGCATCGCGCAACAATGATGCTAGAAACGCCTGAAACGAACAACGTTAATGCCGCCGGCGGGTGCCGCCGAAGGAACTTCGGTCATTACCCGCCGCGCATCGCGCAACAATGTTGCTAGAAACGCGTGAAACGGATAACGTTAATGCCGCCGTCGGCTGCCGCCGAACGAACTTCGGTCATTACCCGCCGCGCATCGGGCAACAACGATCTTAGAAACGCGTGAAACGGATAACGTTAATGCCGCCGGCGGGTGCCGCCGAACGAACTTCGGCCATTACCAACAGCGCATCGCGCAACAATGATGCTAGAAACGCCTGAAACGAACAACGTTAATGCCGCCGTCGGGTGCCGCCGAAGGAACTTCGGTCATTACCAACAGCGCATCGCGCAACAATGATCATAGAAACGCTGCAAACGAACAACGTTAATGCCGCCGTCGGGTGCCGCCGAACGAACTTCGGTCATTACCCGCCGCGCATCGCGCAACAATGATCTTAGAAACGCGTGAAACGGATAACGTTAATGCCGCCGTCGGGTGCCGCCGAACGAACTTCGGCCATTACCAACAGCGCATCGCGCAACAATGATCTTAGAAACGCGTGAAACGGATAACGTTAATGCCGCCGTCGGGTGCCGCCGAACGAACTTCGGTCATTACCCGCCGCGCATCGCGCAACAATGATCTTAGAAACGCGTGAAACGGATAACGTTAATGCCGCCGTCGGGTGTCGACGAACGAACTTCGGCCATTACCAACAGCGCATCGCGCAACAATGATGCTAGAAACGCCTGAAACGAACAACGTTAATGCCGCCGGCGGGTGCCGCCGAAGGAACTTCGGTCATTACCCGCCGCGTATCGCGCAACAATGATGCTAGAAACGCGTGAAACGGATAACGTTAATGCCGCCGTCGGGTGCCGCCGAACGAACTTCGGTCATTACCCGCCGCGCATCGCGCAACAATGATCTTAGAAACGCGTGAAACGAACAACGTTAATGCCGCCGTCGGGTGCCGCCGAACGAACTTCGTTCATTACCCGCCGCGCATCGCGCAACAATGTTGCTAGAAACGCGTGAAACGGATAACGTTAATGCCGCCGTCGGGTGCCGCCGAACGAACTTCGGTCATTACCCGCCGCGCATCGGGCAACAACGATCTTAGAAACGCGTGAAACGGATAACGTTAATGCCGCCGGCGGGTGCCACCGAACGAACTTCGGCCATTACCAACAGCGCATCGCGCAACAATGATGCTAGAAACGCCTGAAACGAACAACGTTAATGCCGCCGGCGGGTGCCGCCGAACGAACTTCGGTCATTACCCGCCGCGCATCGCGCAACAATGATCTTAGAAACGCCTGAAACGGATAACGTTAATGCCGCCGGCGGGTGCCGCCGAACGAACTTCGGTTATTACGCGCCGCGCATCGCGCAACAATGATGCTAGAAACGCCTGAAACGAACAACGTTAATGCCGCCGTCGGGTGCCGCCGAACGAACTTCGGTTATTACGCGCCGCGCATCGCGCAACAATGATGCTAGAAACGCGTGAAACGGATAACGTTAATGCCGCCGTCGGGTGCCGCCGAACGAACTTCGGCCATTACCAACAGCGCATCGCGCAACAATGATGCTAGAAACGCCTGAAACGAACAACGTTAATGCCGCCGTCGGGTGCCGCCGAACGAACTTCGGTCATTACCCGCCGCGCATCGCGCAGCAATGATCTTAGAAACGCGTGAAACGGATAACGTTAATGCCGCCGGCGGGTGCCGCCGAACGAACTTCGGCCATTACCAACAGCGCATCGCGCAACAATGATGCTAGAAACGCCTGAAACGAACAACGTTAATGCCGCCGTCGGGTGCCGCCGAACGAACTTCGGTTATTACGCGCCGCGCATCGCGCAACAATGATGCTAGAAACGCCTGAAACGAACAACGTTAATGCCGCCGTCGGGTGCCGCCGAACGAACTTAGGTTATTACCCGCCGCGCATCGCGCAACAATGATCTTAGAAACGCGTGAAACGGATAACGTTAATGCCGCCGTCGGGTGCCGCCGAACGAACTTCGGTCATTACCCGCCACGCATCGCGCAACAATGATCTTAGAAACGCGTGAAACGGATAACGTTAATGCCGCCGTCGGGTGCCGACGAACGAACTTCGGCCATTACCAACAGCGCATCGCGCAACAATGATGCTAGAAACGCCTGAAACGAACAACGTTAATGCCGCCGGCGGGTGCCGCCGAAGGAACTTCGGTCATTACCCGCCGCGCATCGCGCAACAATGTTGCTAGAAACGCGTGAAACGGATAACGTTAATGCCGCCGTCGGCTGCCGCCGAACGAACTTCGGTCATTACCCGCCGCGCATCGGGCAACAACGATCTTAGAAACGCGTGAAACGGATAACGTTAATGCCGCCGGCGGGTGCCGCCGAACGAACTTCGGCCATTACCAACAGCGCATCGCGCAACAATGATGCTAGAAACGCCTGAAACGAACAACGTTAATGCCGCCGTCGGGTGCCGCCGAAGGAACTTCGGTCATTACCAACAGCGCATCGCGCAACAATGATCATAGAAACGCTGCAAACGAACAACGTTAATGCCGCCGTCGGGTGCCGCCGAACGAACTTCGGTCATTACCCGCCGCGCATCGCGCAACAATGATCTTAGAAACGCGTGAAACGGATAACGTTAATGCCGCCGTCGGGTGCCGCCGAACGAACTTCGGCCATTACCAACAGCGCATCGCGCAACAATGATGCTAGAAACGCCTGAAACGAACAACGTTAATGCCGCCGGCGGGTGCCGCCGAAGGAACTTCGGTCATTACCCGCCGCGCATCGCGCAACAATGATGCTAGAAACGCGTGAAACGGATAACGTTAATGCCGCCGTCGGGTGCCGCCGAACGAACTTCGGTCATTACCCGCCGCGCATCGCGCAACAATGATCTTAGAAACGCGTGAAACGAACAACGTTAATGCCGCCGTCGGGTGCCGCCGAACGAACTTCGGCCATTACCAACAGCGCATCGCGCAACAATGATGCTAGAAACGCCTGAAACGAACAACGTTAATGCCGCCGTCGGGTGCCGCCGAACGAACTTCGGCCATTACCAACAGCGCACCGCGCAACAATGATGCTAGAAACGCGTGAAACGGATAACGTTAATGCCGCCGTCGGGTGCCGTCGAACGAACTTCGGTCATTACCCGCCACGCATCGCGCAACAATGATGCTAGAAACGCCTGAAACGAACAACGTTAATGCCGCCGTCGGGTGCCGCCGAACGAACTTCGGTTATTACGCGCCGCGCATCGCGCAACAATGATGCTAGAAACGCGTGAAACGGATAACGTTAATGCCGCCGTCGGGTGCCGTCGAACGAACTTCGGTCATTACCAACAGCGCATCGCGCAACAATGATGCTAGAAACGCCTGAAACGAACAACGTTAATGCCGCCGTCGGGTGCCGCCGAACGAACTTCGGTCATTACCCGCCGCGCATCGCGCAACAATGATCTTAGAAACGCGTGAAACGGATAACGTTAATGCCGCCGTCGGGTGCCACCGAACGAACTTCGGCCATTACCAACAGCGCATCGCGCAACAATGATGCTAGAAACGCCTGAAACGAACAACGTTAATGCCGCCGGCGGGTGCCGCCGAACGAACTTCGGTCATTACCCGCCGTGCATCGCGCAACAATGATGCTAGAAACGCTTGAAACGAACAACTTTAATGCCGCCGTCGGGTGCCGCCGAACGAACTTCGGTCATTACCCGCCGCGCATCGCGCAACAATGATGCTAGAAACGCCTGAAACGAACAACGTTAATGCCGCCGTCGGGTGCCGCCGAACGAACTTCGGTCATTACCCGCCGCGCATCGCGCAACAATGATCTTAGAAACGCGTGAAACGGATAACGTTAATGCCGCCGTCGGGTGCCACCGAACGAACTTCGGCCATTACCAACAGCGCATCGCGCAACAATGATGCTAGAAACGCCTGAAACGAACAACGTTAATGCCGCCGGCGGGTGCCGCCGAACGAACTTCGGTCATTACCCGCCGCGCATCGCGCAACAATGATGCTAGAAACGCCAGAAACGAACAACGTTAATGCCGCCGTCGGGTGCCGCCGAACGAACTTCGGCCATTACCAACAGCGCACCGCGCAACAATGATGCTAGAAACGCGTGAAACGGATAACGTTAATGCCGCCGTCGGGTGCCGCCGAACGAACTTCGGTCATTACCAACAGCGCATCGCGCAACAATGATGCTAGAAACGCCTGAAACGAACAACGTTAATGCCGCCGTCGGGTGCCGCCGAACGAACTTCGGTCATTACCCGCCGCGCATCGCGCAACAATGATGCTAGAAACGCCAGAAACGAACAACGTTAATGCCGCCGTCGGGTGCCGCCGAACGAACTTCGGCCATTACCAACAGCGCACCGCGCAACAATGATGCTAGAAACGCGTGAAACGGATAACGTTAATGCCGCCGTCGGGTGCCGCCGAACGAACTTCGGTCATTACCAACAGCGCATCGCGCAACAATGATGCTAGAAACGCCTGAAACGAACAACGTTAATGCCGCCGTCGGGTGCCGCCGAACCAACTTCGGTCATTACCCGCCGCGCATCGCGCAACAATGATCTTAGAAACGCGTGAAACGGATAAAGTTAATGCCGCCGTCGGGTGCCACCGAACGAACTTCGGCCATTACCAACAACGCATCGCGCAACAATGATGCTAGAAACGCCTGAAACAAACAACGTTAATGCCGCCGTCGGGTGGCGCCGAAGGAACTTCGGTCATTACCAACAGCGCATCGCGCAACAATGATCATAGAAACGCTGCAAACGAACAACGTTAATGCCGCCGCCGGGTGCCGCCGAACGAACTTCGGTCATTACCCGCCGCGCATCGCGCAATAATGATGCTAGAAATGTCTGAAACGAACAACGTTAATGCCGCCGTCGGGTGCCGCCGAACGAACTTCGGTCATTACCCGCCGCGCATCGCGCAACAATGATCTTAGAAACGCGTGAAACGGACAACGTTAATGCCGCCGTCGGGTGCCACCGAACGAACTTCGGCCATTACCAACAGCGCATCGCGCAACAATGATGCTAGAAATGTCTGAAACGAACAACGTTAATGCCGCCGTCGGGTGCCGCCGAACGAACTTCGGTCATTACCCGCCGCGCATCGCGCAACAATGATCTTAGAAACGCGTGAAACGGATAACGTTAATGCCGCCGTCGGGTGCCGCCGAACGAACTTCGGTCATTACCCGCCGCGCATCGCGCAACAATGATCTTAGAAACGCGTGAAACGAACAACGTTAATGCCGCCGTCGGGTGCCGCCGAACGAACTTCGGCCATTACCAACAGCGCATCGCGCAACAATGATGCTAGAAACGCCTGAAACGAACAACGTTAATGCCGCCGTCGGGTGCCGCCGAACGAACTTCGGCCATTACCAACAGCGCATCGCGCAACAATGATCTTAGAAACGCGTGAAACGGATAACGTTAATGCCGCCGTCGGGTGCCGCCGAACGAACTTCGGTCATTACCCGCCGCGCATCGCGCAACAATGATCTTAGAAACGCGTGAAACGGATAACGTTAATGCCGCCGTCGGGTGCCGCCGAACGAACTTCGGTCATTACCCGCCGCGCATCGCGCAACAATGATCTTAGAAACGCCTAAAACGAACAACGTTAATGCCGCCGTCGGGTGCCGCCGAACGAACTTCGGTCATTACCCGCCGCGCATCGCGCAACAATGATGCTAGAAACGCCTGAAACGAACAACGTTAATGCCGCCGGCGGGTGCCGCCGGCGGGTGCCGCCGAACGAACTTCGGCCATTACCAACAGCGCATCGCGCAACAATGATGCTAGAAACGCCTGAAACGAACAACGTTAATGCCGCCGTCGGGTGCCGCCGAACGAACTTCGGCCATTACCAACAGCGCATCGCGCAACAATGATCTTAGAAACGCGTGAAACGGATAACGTTAATGCCGCCGTCGGGTGCCGCCGAACCAACTTCGGCCATTACCAACAACGCATCGCGCAACAATGATGCTAGAAACGCCTGAAACAAACAACGTTAATGCCGCCGTCGGGTGCCGCCGAACGAACTTCGGTCATTACCAACAGCGCATCGCGCAACAATGATCATAGAAACGCTGCAAACGAACAACGTTAATGCCGCCGTCGGGTGCCGCCGAACGAACTTCGGCCATTACCAACAGCGCATCGCGCAACAATGATGCTAGAAACGCCTGAAACGAACAACGTTAATGCCGCCGTCGGGTGCCGCCGAACGAACTTCGGTCATTACCAACAGCGCATCGCGCAACAATGATCATAGAAACGCTGCAAACGAACAACGTTAATGCCGCCGTCGGGTGCCGCCGAACGAACTTCGGCCATTACCAACAGCGCATCGCGCAACAATGATGCTAGAAACGCCTGAAACGAACAACGTTAATGCCGCCGTCGGGTGCCGCCGAACGAACTTCGGTCATTACCAACAGCGCATCGCGCAACAATGATGCTAGAAACGCCTGAAACGAACAACGTTAATGCCGCCGTCGGGTGCCGCCGAACGAACTTCGGTCATTACCAACAGCGCATCGCGCAACAATGATGCTAGAAACGCCTGAAACAAACAACGTTAATGCCGCCGTCGGGTGCCGCCGAACGAACTTCGGTCATTACCAACAGCGCATCGCGCAACAATGATCATAGAAACGCTGCAAACGAACAACGTTAATGCCGCCGTCGGGTGCCGCCGAACGAACTTCGGTCATTACCCGCCGCGCATCGCGCAACAATGATCTTAGAAACGCGTGAAACGGATAACGTTAATGCCGCCGTCGGGTGCCGCCGAACGAACTTCGGTCATTACCCGCCGCGCATCGCGCAACAATGATCTTAGAAACGCGTGAAACGAACAACGTTAATGCCGCCGTCGGGTGCCGCCGAACGAACTTCGGCCATTACCAACAGCGCATCGCGCAACAATGATGCTAGAAACGCCTGAAACGAACAACGTTAATGCCGCCGTCGGGTGCCGCCGAACGAACTTCGGTCATTACCCGCCGCGCATCGCGCAACAATGATCTTAGAAACGCGTGAAACGGATAACGTTAATGCCGCCGTCGGGTGCCGCCGAACGAACTTCGGCCATTTCCAACAGCGCATCGCGCAACAATGATGCTAGAAACGCCTGAAACGAACAACGTTAATGCCGCCGGCGGGTGCCGCCGAAGGAACTTCGGTCATTACCCGCCGCGCATCGCGCAACAATGATGCTAGAAACGCGTGAAACGGATAACGTTAATGCCGCCGTCGGGTGCCGCCGAACGAACTTCGGTCATTACCCGCCGCGCATCGCGCAACAATGATCTTAGAAACGCCTGAAACGAACAACGTTAATGCCGCCGTCGGGTGCCGCCGATCGAACTTCGGTCATTACCCGCCGCGCATCGCGCAACAATGATCTTAGAAACGCGTGAAACGGATAACGTTAATGCCGCCGTCGGGTGCCGACGAACGAACTTCGGCCATTACCAACAGCGCATCGCGCAACAATGATGCTAGAAACGCCTGAAACGAACAACGTTAATGTCGCCGGCGGGTGCCGCCGAACGAACTTCGGCCATTACCAACAGCGCATCGCGCAACAATGATCTTAGAAACGCGTGAAACGGATAACGTTAATGCCGCCGTCGGGTGCCGCCGAACCAACTTCGGTCATTACCCGCCGCGCATCGCGCAACAATGATCTTAGAAACGCGTGAAACGGATAAAGTTAATGCCGCCGTCGGGTGCCACCGAACGAACTTCGGCCATTACCAACAACGCATCGCGCAACAATGATGCTAGAAACGCCTGAAACAAACAACGTTAATGCCGCCGTCGGGTGCCGCCGAACGAACTTCGGTCATTACCCGCCGCGCATCGCGCAACAATGATCTTAGAAACGCGTGAAACGAACAACGTTAATGCCGCCGTCGGGTGCCGCCGAACGAACTTCGGCCATTACCAACAGCGCATCGCGCAACAATGATGCTAGAAACGCCTGAAACGAACAACGTTAATGCCGCCGTCGGGTGCCGCCGAACGAACTTCGGTCATTACCCGCCGCGCATCGCGCAACAATGATCTTAGAAACGCGTGAAACGGATAACGTTAATGCCGCCGTCGGGTGCCGCCGAACGAACTTCGGCCATTACCAACAGCGCATCGCGCAACAATGATGCTAGAAACGCCTGAAACGAACAACGTTAATGCCGCCGGCGGGTGCCGCCGAAGGAACTTCGGTCATTACCCGCCGCGCATCGCGCAACAATGATGCTAGAAACGCGTGAAACGGATAACGTTAATGCCGCCGTCGGGTGCCGCCGAACGAACTTCGGTCATTACCCGCCGCGCATCGCGCAACAATGATCTTAGAAACGCCTGAAACGAACAACGTTAATGCCGCCGTCGGGTGCCGCCGATCGAACTTCGGTCATTACCCGCCGCGCATCGCGCAACAATGATCTTAGAAACGCGTGAAACGGATAACGTTAATGCCGCCGTCGGGTGCCGACGAACGAACTTCGGCCATTACCAACAGCGCATCGCGCAACAATGATGCTAGAAACGCCTGAAACGAACAACGTTAATGTCGCCGGCGGGTGCCGCCGAACGAACTTCGGCCATTACCAACAGCGCATCGCGCAACAATGATCTTAGAAACGCGTGAAACGGATAACGTTAATGCCGCCGTCGGGTGCCGCCGAACCAACTTCGGTCATTACCCGCCGCGCATCGCGCAACAATGATCTTAGAAACGCGTGAAACGGATAAAGTTAATGCCGCCGTCGGGTGCCACCGAACGAACTTCGGCCATTACCAACAACGCATCGCGCAACAATGATGCTAGAAACGCCTGAAACAAACAACGTTAATGCCGCCGTCGGGTGCCGCCGAACGAACTTCGGTCATTACCCGCCGCGCATCGCGCAACAATGATCTTAGAAACGCGTGAAACGAACAACGTTAATGCCGCCGTCGGGTGCCGCCGAACGAACTTCGGTCATTACCCGCCGCGCATCGCGCAACAATGATCTTAGAAACGCGTGAAACGGATAACGTTAATGCCGCCGTCGGGTGCCGCCGAACGAACTTCGGTCATTACCCGCCGCGCATCGCGCAACAATGATCTTAGAAACGCGTGAAACGAACAACGTTAATGCCGCCGGCGGGTGCCGCCGAACGAACTTCGGCCATTACCAACAGCGCATCGCGCAACAATGATGCTAGAAACGCCTGAAACGAACAACGTTAATGCCGCCGTCGGGTGCCGACGAACGAACTTCGGCCATTACCAACAGCGCATCGCGCAACAATGATGCTAGAAACGCGTGAAACGGATAACGTTAATGCCGCCGCCGGGTGCCGCCGAACGAACTTCGGTCATTACCAACAACGCATCGCGCAACAATGGTGCTAGAAACGCCTGAAACAAACAACGTTAATGCCGCCGTCGGGTGCCGCCGAACGAACTTCGGTCATTACCAACAGCGCATCGCGCAACAATGATCATAGAAACGCTGCAAACGAACAACGTTAATGCCGCCGTCGGGTGCCGCCGAACGAACTTCGGTCATTACCCGCCGCGCATCGCGCAATAATGATGCTAGAAATGTCTGAAACGAACAACGTTAATGCCGCCGTCGGGTGCCGCCGAACGAACTTCGGTCATTACCCGCCGCGCATCGCGCAATAATGATGCTAGAAATGTCTGAAACGAACAACGTTAATGCCGCCGTCGGGTGCCGCCGAACGAACTTCGGTCATTACCCGCCGCGCATCGCGCAACAATGATCTTAGAAACGCGTGAAACGGATAACGTTAATGCCGCCGTCGGGTGCCGCCGAACGAACTTCGGTCATTACCCGCCGCGCATCGCGCAACAATGATGCTAGAAATGTCTGAAACGAACAACGTTAATGCCGCCGTCGGGTGCCGCCGAACGAACTTCGGTCATTACCCGCCGCGCATCGCGCAACAATGATCTTAGAAACGCGTGAAACGGATAACGTTAATGCCGCCGTCGGGTGCCGCCGAACGAACTTCGGCCATTACCAACAGCGCATCGCGCAACAATGATGCTAGAAACGCCTGAAACGAACAACGTTAATGCCGCCGTCGGGTGCCGACGAACGAACTTCGGCCATTACCAACAACGCATCGCGCAACAATGATGCTAGAAACGCCTGAAACAAACAACGTTAATGCCGCCGTCGGGTGCCGCCGAACGAACTTCGGTCATTACCCGCCGCGCATCGCGCAACAATGATCTTAGAAACGCGTGAAACGAACAACGTTAATGCCGCCGTCGGGTGCCGCCGAACGAACTTCGGTCATTACCCGCCGCGCATCGCGCAACAATGATCTTAGAAACGCGTGAAACGAACAACGTTAATGCCGCCGCCGGGTGCCGCCGAACGAACTTCGGCCATTACCAACAACGCATCGCGCAACAATGATCTTAGAAACGCGTGAAACGGATAACGTTAATGCCGCCGTCGGGTGCCGACGAACGAACTTCGGCCATTACCAACAGCGCATCGCGCAACAATGATGCTAGAAACGCCTGAAACGAACAACGTTAATGTCGCTGGCGGGTGCCGCCGAACGAACTTCGGCCATTACCAACAGCGCATCGCGCAACAATGATGCTAGAAACGACTGAAACGAACAACGTTAATGCCGCCGTCGGGTGCCGCCGATCGAACTTCGGTCATTACCCGCCGCGCATCGCGCAACAATGATCTTAGAAACGCGTGAAACGGATAACGTTAATGCCGCCGTCGGGTGCCGACGAACGAACTTCGGCCATTACCAACAGCGCATCGCGCAACAATGATGCTAGAAACGCCTGAAACGAACAAAGTTAATGTCGCCGGCGGGTGCCGCCGAACGAACTTCGGCCATTACCAACAGCGCATCGCGCAACAATGATCTTAGAAACGCGTGAAACGGATAACGTTAATGCCGCCGTCGGGTGCCGCCGAACCAACTTCGGTCATTACCCGCCGCGCATCGCGCAACAATGATCTTAGAAACGCGTGAAACGGATAAAGTTAATGCCGCCGTCGGGTGCCACCGAACGAACTTCGGCCATTACCAACAACGCATCGCGCAACAATGATGCTAGAAACGCCTGAAACAAACAACGTTAATGCCGCCGTCGGGTGCCGCCGAACGAACTTCGGTCATTACCCGCCGCGCATCGCGCAACAATGATCTTAGAAACGCGTGAAACGAACAACGTTAATGCCGCCGTCGGGTGCCGCCGAACGAACTTCGGTCATTACCCGCCGCGCATCGCGCAACAATGATCTTAGAAACGCGTGAAACGGATAACGTTAATGCCGCCGTCGGGTGCCGCCGAACGAACTTCGGTCATTACCCGCCGCGCATCGCGCAACAATGATCTTAGAAACGCGTGAAACGAACAACGTTAATGCCGCCGCCGGGTGCCGCCGAACGAACTTCGGCCATTACCAACAACGCATCGCGCAACAATGATGCTAGAAACGCCTGAAACAAACAACGTTAATGCCGTCGTCGGGTGCCGCCGAACGAACTTCGGTCATTACCAACAGCGCATCGCGCAACAATGATCATAGAAACGCTGCAAACGAACAACGTTAATGCCGCCGTCGGGTGCCGCCGAACGAACTTCGGTCATTACCCGCCGCGCATCGCGCAATAATGATGCTAGAAATGTCTGAAACGAACAACGTTAATGCCGCCGTCGGGTGCCGCCGAACGAACTTCGGTCATTACCCGCCGCGCATCGCGCAACAATGATCTTAGAAACGCGTGAAACGGATAACGTTAATGCCGCCGTCGGGTGCCACCGAACGAACTTCGGCCATTACCAACAGCGCATCGCGCAACAATGATGCTAGAAATGTCTGAAACGAACAACGTTAATGCCGCCGTCGGGTGCCGCCGAACGAACTTCGGTCATTACCCGCCGCGCATCGCGCAACAATGATCTTAGAAACGCGTGAAACGGATAACGTTAATGCCGCCGTCGGGTGCCACCGAACGAACTTCGGTCATTACCAACAGCGCATCGCGCAACAATGATGCTAGAAACGCCTGAAACGAACAACGTTAATGCCGCCGTCGGGTGCCGCCGATCGAACTTCGGTCATTACCCGCCGCGCATCGCGCAACAATGATCTTAGAAACGCGTGATACGGATAACGTTAATGCCGCCGTCGGGTGCCGACGAACGAACTTCGGCCATTACCAACAGCGCATCGCGCAACAATGATGCTAGAAACGCCTGAAACGAACAACGTTAATGTCGCTGGCGGGTGCCGCCGAACGAACTTCGGCCATTACCAACAGCGCATCGCGCAACAATGATGCTAGAAACGCCTGAAACGAACAACGTTAATGCCGCCGTCGGGTGCCGCCGATCGAACTTCGGTCATTACCCGCCGCGCATCGCGCAACAATGATCTTAGAAACGCGTGAAACGGATAACGTTAATGCCGCCGTCGGGTGCCGACGAACGAACTTCGGCCATTACCAACAGCGCATCGCGCAACAATGATGCTAGAAACGCCTGAAACGAACAAAGTTAATGTCGCCGGCGGGTGCCGCCGAACGAACTTCGGCCATTACCAACAGCGCATCGCGCAACAATGATCTTAGAAACGCGTGAAACGGATAACGTTAATGCCGCCGTCGGGTGCCGCCGAACCAACTTCGGTCATTACCCGCCGCGCATCGCGCAACAATGATCTTAGAAACGCGTGAAACGGATAAAGTTAATGCCGCCGTCGGGTGCCACCGAACGAACTTCGGCCATTACCAACAACGCATCGCGCAACAAAGATGCTAGAAACGCCTGAAACAAACAACGTTAATGCCGCCGTCGGGTGCCGCCGAACGAACTTCGGTCATTACCCGCCGCGCATCGCGCAACAATGATCTTAGAAACGCGTGAAACGAACAACGTTAATGCCGCCGTCGGGTGCCGCCGAACGAACTTCGGTCATTACCCGCCGCGCATCGCGCAACAATGATCTTAGAAACGCGTGAAACGGATAACGTTAATGCCGCCGTCGGGTGCCGCCGAACGAACTTCGGTCATTACCCGCCGCGCATCGCGCAACAATGATCTTAGAAACGCGTGAAACGAACAACGTTAATGCCGCCGCCGGGTGCCGCCGAACGAACTTCGGCCATTACCAACAACGCATCGCGCAACAATGATGCTAGAAACGCCTGAAACAAACAACGTTAATGCCGCCGTCGGGTGCCGCCGAACGAACTTCGGTCATTACCAACAGCGCATCGCGCAACAATGATCATAGAAACGCTGCAAACGAACAACGTTAATGCCGCCGTCGGGTGCCGCCGAACGAACTTCGGTCATTACCCGCCGCGCATCGCGCAATAATGATGCTAGAAATGTCTGAAACGAACAACGTTAATGCCGCCGTCGGGTGCCGCCGAACGAACTTCGGTCATTACCCGCCGCGCATCGCGCAACAATGATCTTAGAAACGCGTGAAACGGATAACGTTAATGCCGCCGTCGGGTGCCACCGAACGAACTTCGGCCATTACCAACAGCGCATCGCGCAACAATGATGCTAGAAATGTCTGAAACGAACAACGTTAATGCCGCCGTCGGGTGCCGCCGAACGAACTTCGGCCATTACCAACAGCGCATCGCGCAACAATGATGCTAGAAACGCCTGAAACGAACAACGTTAATGCCGCCGTCGGGTGCCGCCGATCGAACTTCGGTCATTACCCGCCGCGCATCGCGCAACAATGATCTTAGAAACGCGTGAAACGGATAACGTTAATGCCGCCGTCGGGTGCCGACGAACGAACTTCGGCCATTACCAACAGCGCATCGCGCAACAATGATGCTAGAAACGCCTGAAACGAACAAAGTTAATGTCGCCGGCGGGTGCCGCCGAACGAACTTCGGCCATTACCAACAGCGCATCGCGCAACAATGATCTTAGAAACGCGTGAAACGGATAACGTTAATGCCGCCGTCGGGTGCCGCCGAACCAACTTCGGTCATTACCCGCCGCGCATCGCGCAACAATGATCTTAGAAACGCGTGAAACGGATAAAGTTAATGCCGCCGTCGGGTGCCACCGAACGAACTTCGGCCATTACCAACAACGCATCGCGCAACAAAGATGCTAGAAACGCCTGAAACAAACAACGTTAATGCCGCCGTCGGGTGCCGCCGAACGAACTTCGGTCATTACCCGCCGCGCATCGCGCAACAATGATCTTAGAAACGCGTGAAACGAACAACGTTAATGCCGCCGTCGGGTGCCGCCGAACGAACTTCGGTCATTACCCGCCGCGCATCGCGCAACAATGATCTTAGAAACGCGTGAAACGGATAACGTTAATGCCGCCGTCGGGTGCCGCCGAACGAACTTCGGTCATTACCCGCCGCGCATCGCGCAACAATGATCTTAGAAACGCGTGAAACGAACAACGTTAATGCCGCCGCCGGGTGCCGCCGAACGAACTTCGGCCATTACCAACAACGCATCGCGCAACAATGATGCTAGAAACGCCTGAAACAAACAACGTTAATGCCGCCGTCGGGTGCCGCCGAACGAACTTCGGTCATTACCAACAGCGCATCGCGCAACAATGATCATAGAAACGCTGCAAACGAACAACGTTAATGCCGCCGTCGGGTGCCGCCGAACGAACTTCGGTCATTACCCGCCGCGCATCGCGCAATAATGATGCTAGAAATGTCTGAAACGAACAACGTTAATGCCGCCGTCGGGTGCCGCCGAACGAACTTCGGTCATTACCCGCCGCGCATCGCGCAACAATGATCTTAGAAACGCGTGAAACGGATAACGTTAATGCCGCCGTCGGGTGCCACCGAACGAACTTCGGCCATTACCAACAGCGCATCGCGCAACAATGATGCTAGAAATGTCTGAAACGAACAACGTTAATGCCGCCGTCGGGTGCCGCCGAACGAACTTCGGTCATTACCCGCCGCGCATCGCGCAACAATGATCTTAGAAACGCGTGAAACGGATAACGTTAATGCCGCCGTCGGGTGCCGACGAACGAACTTCGGCCATTACCAACAGCGCATCGCGCAACAATGATGCTAGAAACGCCTGAAACGAACAACGTTAATGTCGCCGGCGGGTGCCGCCGAACGAACTTCGGCCATTACCAACAGCGCATCGCGCAACAATGATCTTAGAAACGCGTGAAACGGATAACGTTAATGCCGCCGTCGGGTGCCGCCGAACCAACTTCGGTCATTACCCGCCGCGCATCGCGCAACAATGATCTTAGAAACGCGTGAAACGGATAAAGTTAATGCCGCCGTCGGGTGCCACCGAACGAACTTCGGCCATTACCAACAACGCATCGCGCAACAATGATGCTAGAAACGCCTGAAACAAACAACGTTAATGCCGCCGTCGGGTGCCGCCGAACGAACTTCGGTCATTACCCGCCGCGCATCGCGCAACAATGATCTTAGAAACGCGTGAAACGAACAACGTTAATGCCGCCGTCGGGTGCCGCCGAACGAACTTCGGTCATTACCCGCCGCGCATCGCGCAACAATGATCTTAGAAACGCGTGAAACGGATAACGTTAATGCCGCCGTCGGGTGCCGCCGAACGAACTTCGGCCATTACCAACAGCGCATCGCGCAACAATGATGCTAGAAACGCCTGAAACGAACAACGTTAATGCCGCCGTCGGGTGCCGACGAACGAACTTCGGCCATTACCAACAACGCATCGCGCAACAATGATGCTAGAAACGCCTGAAACAAACAACGTTAATGCCGCCGTCGGGTGCCGCCGAACGAACTTCGGTCATTACCCGCCGCGCATCGCGCAACAATGATCTTAGAAACGCGTGAAACGAACAACGTTAATGCCGCCGTCGGGTGCCGCCGAACGAACTTCGGTCATTACCCGCCGCGCATCGCGCAACAATGATCTTAGAAACGCGTGAAACGAACAACGTTAATGCCGCCGCCGGGTGCCGCCGAACGAACTTCGGCCATTACCAACAACGCATCGCGCAACAATGATGCTAGAAACGCCTGAAACAAACAACGTTAATGCCGCCGTCGGGTGCCGCCGAACGAACTTCGGTCATTACCAACAGCGCATCGCGCAACAATGATCATAGAAACGCTGCAAACGAACAACGTTAATGCCGCCGTCGGGTGCCGCCGAACGAACTTCGGTCATTACCCGCCGCGCATCGCGCAATAATGATGCTAGAAATGTCTGAAACGAACAACGTTAATGCCGCCGTCGGGTGCCGCCGAACGAACTTCGGTCATTACCCGCCGCGCATCGCGCAATAATGATGCTAGAAATGTCTGAAACGAACAACGTTAATGCCGCCGTCGGGTGCCGCCGAACGAACTTCGGCCATTACCAACAGCGCATCGCGCAACAATGATGCTAGAAACGCCTGAAACGAACAACGTTAATGCCGCCGTCGGGTGCCGCCGATCGAACTTCGGTCATTACCCGCCGCGCATCGCGCAACAATGATCTTAGAAACGCGTGAAACGGATAACGTTAATGCCGCCGTCGGGTGCCGCCGAACGAACTTCGGTCATTACCAACAGCGCATCGCGCAACAATGATGCTAGAAACGCCTGAAACGAACAACGTTAATGCCGCCGGCGGGTGCCGCCGAACGAACTTCGGCCATTACCAACTGCGCATCGCGCAACAATGATGCTAGAAACGCCTGAAACGAACAACGTTAATGCCGCCGTCGGGTGCCGCCGAACGAACTTCGGTCATTACCAACAGCGCATCGCGCAACAATGATCATAGAAACGCTGCAAACGAACAACGTTAATGCCGCCGTCGGGTGCCGACGACGAACTTCGGCCATTACCAACAGCGCATCGCGCAACAATGATGCTAGAAACGCCTGAAACGAACAACGTTAATGCCGCCGTCGGGTGCCGCCGATCGAACTTCGGTCATTACCCGCCGCGCATCGCGCAACAATGATCTTAGAAACGCGTGAAACGGATAACGTTAATGCCGCCGTCGGGTGCCGACGAACGAACTTCGGCCATTACCAACAGCGCATCGCGCAACAATGATGCTAGAAACGCCTGAAACGAACAAAGTTAATGTCGCCGGCGGGTGCCGCCGAACGAACTTCGGCCATTACCAACAGCGCATCGCGCAACAATGATCTTAGAAACGCGTGAAACGGATAACGTTAATGCCGCCGTCGGGTGCCGCCGAACCAACTTCGGCCATTACCAACAGCGCATCGCGCAACAATGATGCTAGAAACGCCTGAAACGAACAACGTTAATGTCGCCGGCGGGTGCCGCCGAACGAACTTCGGCCATTACCAACAGCGCATCGCGCAACAATGATGCTAGAAACGCCTGAAACGAACAACGTTAATGCCGCCGGCGGGTGCCGCCGAACGAACTTCGGCCATTACCAACAGCGCACCGCGCAACAATGATGCTAGAAACGCGTGAAACGGATAACGTTAATGCCGCCGTCGGGTGCCGCCGAACGAACTTCGGTCATTACCCGCCGCGCATCGCGCAACAATGATGCTAGAAACGCCTGAAACGAACAACGTTAATGCCGCCGTCGGGTGCCGCCAAACGAACTTCGGTTATTACGCGCCGCGCATCGCGCAACAATGATCTTAGAAACGCGTGAAACGGATAACGTTAATGCCGCCGTCGGGTGCCGACGAACGAACTTCGGCCATTACCAACAGCGCATCGCGCAACAATGATGCTAGAAACGCCTGAAACGAACAACGTTAATGCCGCCGTCGGGTGCCGCCGAACGAACTTCGGTCATTACCCGCCGCGCATCGCGCAATAATGATGCTAGAAATGTCTGAAACGAACAACGTTAATGCCGCCGTCGGGTGCCGCCGAACGAACTTCGGTCATTACCCGCCGCGCATCGCGCAACAATGATCTTAGAAACGCGTGAAACGGATAACGTTAATGCCGCCGTCGGGTGCCACCGAACGAACTTCGGTCATTACCCGCCGCGCATCGCGCAACAATGATCTTAGAAACGCGTGAAACGAACAACGTTAATGCCGCCGGCGGGTGCCGCCGAACGAACTTCGGCCATTACCAACAGCGCATCGCGCAACAATGATGCTAGAAACGCCTGAAACGAACAACGTTAATGCCGCCGTCGGGTGCCGCCGAACGAACTTCGGTCATTACTCGCCGCGCATCGCGCAATAATGATGCTAGAAATGTCTGAAACGAACAACGTTAATGCCGCCGTCGGGTGCCGCCGAACGAACTTCGGTCATTACCCGCCGCGCATCGCGCAACAATGATCTTAGAAACGCGTGAAACGAACAACGTTAATGCCGCCGTCGGGTGCCGCCGAACGAACTTCGGTCATTACCAACAGCGCATCGCGCAACAATGATGCTAGAAACGCCTGAAACGAACAACGTTAATGCCGCCGGCGGGTGCCGCCGAACGAACTTCGGCCATTACCAACTGCGCATCGCGCAACAATGATGCTAGAAACGCCTGAAACGAACAACGTTAATGCCGCCGTCGGGTGCCGCCGAACGAACTTCGGTCATTACCAACAGCGCATCGCGCAACAATGATCATAGAAACGCTGCAAACGAACGACGTTAATGCCGCCGTCGGGTGCCGACGACGAACTTCGGCCATTACCAACAGCGCATCGCGCAACAATGATGCTAGAAATGCCTGAAACGAACAACGTTAATGCCGCCGTCGGGTGCCGCCGAACGAACTTCGGTCATTACCCGCCGCGCATCGCGCAATAATGATGCTAGAAATGTCTGAAACGAACAACGTTAATGCCGCCGTCGGGTGCCGCCGAACGAACTTCGGTCATTACCCGCCGCGCATCGCGCAACAATGATCTTAGAAACGCGTGAAACGGATAACGTTAATGCCGCCGTCGGGTGCCGCCGAACGAACTTCGGTCATTACCCGCCGCGCATCGCGCAACAATGATGCTAGAAATGTCTGAAACGAACAACGTTAATGCCGCCGTCGGGTGCCGCCGAACGAACTTCGGTCATTAACCGCCGCGCATCGCGCAACAATGATCTTAGAAACGCGTGAAACGGATAACGTTAATGCCGCCGTCGGGTGCCACCGAACGAACTTCGGCCATTACCAACAGCGCATCGCGCAACAATGATGCTAGAAATGTCTGAAACGAACAACGTTAATGCCGCCGTCGGGTGCCGCCGAACGAACTTCGGTCATTACCCGCCGCGCATCGCGCAACAATGATCTTAGAAACGCGTGAAACGAACAACGTTAATGCCGCCGTCGGGTGCCGCCGAACGAACTTCGGTCATTACCCGCCGCGCATCGCGCAACAATGATCTTAGAAACGCGTGAAACGAACAACGTTAATGCCGCCGGCGGGTGCCGCCGAACGAACTTCGGCCATTACCAACAGCGCATCGCGCAACAATGATGCTAGAAACGCCTGAAACGAACAACGTTAATGCCGCCGTCGGGTGCCGCCGAACGAACTTCGGTCATTACCAACAGCGCATCGCGCAACAATGATGCTAGAAACGCCTGAAACGAACAACGTTAATGCCGCCGGCGGGTGCCGCCGAACGAACTTCGGCCATTACCAACTGCGCATCGCGCAACAATGATGCTAGAAACGCCTGAAACGAACAACGTTAATGCCGCCGTCGGGTGCCGCCGAACGAACTTCGGTCATTACCAACAGCGCATCGCGCAACAATGATCATAGAAACGCTGCAAACGAACAACGTTAATGCCGCCGTCGGGTGCCGACGACGAACTTCGGCCATTACCAACAGCGCATCGCGCAACAATGATGCTAGAAACGCCTGAAACGAACAACGTTAATGCCGCCGTCGGGTGCCACCGAACGAACTTCGGCCATTACCCGCCGCGCATCGCGCAACAATGATGCTAGAAACGCCTGAAACGAACAACGTTAATGCCGCCGTCGGGTGCCGCCGAACGAACTTCGGTCATTACCAACAGCGCATCGCGCAACAATGATCATAGAAACGCTGCAAACGAACAACGTTAATGCCGCCGTCGGGTGCCGCCGAACGAACTTCGGTCATTACCCGCCGCGCATCGCGCAACAATGATCTTAGAAACGCCTAAAACGAACAACGTTAATGCCGCCGTCGGGTGCCGCCGAACGAACTTCGGTCATTACCAACAGCGCATCGCGCAACAATGATCATAGAAACGCTGCAAACGAACAACGTTAATGCCGCCGTCGGGTGCCACCGAACGAACTTCGGCCATTACCAACAGCGCATCGCGCAACAATGATGCTAGAAATGTCTGAAACGAACAACGTTAATGTCGCCGTCGGGTGCCGCCGAACGAACTTCGGTCATTACTCGCCGCGCATCGCGCAATAATGATGCTAGAAATGTCTGAAACGAACAACGTTAATGCCGCCGTCGGGTGCCGCCGAACGAACTTCGGTCATTACCCGCCGCGCATCGCGCAACAATGATCTTAGAAACGCGTGAAACGAACAACGTTAATGCCGCCGTCGGGTGCCGCCGAACGAACTTCGGTCATTACCCGCCGCGCATCGCGCAACAATGATGCTAGAAACGCCTGAAACGAACAACGTTAATGCCGCCGTCGGGTGCCGCCGAACGAACTTCGGCCACTACCAACAGCGCATCGCGCAACAATGATGCTAGAAACGCCTGAAACGAACAACGTTAATGCCGCCGTCGGGTGCCGCCGAACGAACTTCGGCCATTACCCGCCGCGCATCGCGCAACAATGATCTTAGAAACGCGTGAAACGGATAACGTTAATGCCGCCGTCGGGTGCCACCGAACGAACTTCGGCCATTACCAACAGCGCATCGCGCAACAATGATGCTAGAAACGCCTGAAACGAACAACGTTAATGCCGCCGTCGGGTGCCGCCGAACGAACTTCGGTCATTACCCGCCGCGCATCGCGCAACAATGATGCTAGAAATGTCAGAAACGAACAACGTTAATGCCGCCGTCGGGTGCCGCCGAACGAACTTCGGTCATTACCCGCCGCGCATCGCGCAACAATGATCTTAGAAACGCGTGAAACGGATAACGTTAATGCCGCCGTCGGGTGCCGCCGAACGAACTTCGGCCATTACCAACAGCGCATCGCGCAACAATGATGCTAGAAACGCCTGAAACAAACAACGTTAATGCCGCCGTCGGGTGCCGCCGAACGAACTTCGGTCATTACCCGCCGCGCATCGCGCAACAATGATCTTAGAAACGCGTGAAACGAACAACGTTAATGCCGCCGTCGGGTGCCGCCGAACGAACTTCGGTCATTACCCGCCGCGCATCGCGCAACAATGATGCTAGAAACGCCTGAAACGAACAACGTTAATGCCGCCGTCGGGTGCCGCCGAACGAACTTCGGCCACTACCAACAGCGCATCGCGCAACAATGATGCTAGAAACGCCTGAAACGAACAACGTTAATGCCGCCGTCGGGTGCCGCCGAACGAACTTCGGCCATTACCCGCCGCGCATCGCGCAACAATGATCTTAGAAACGCGTGAAACGGATAACGTTAATGCCGCCGTCGGGTGCCGCCGAACGAACTTCGGCCATTACCAACAGCGCATCGCGCAACAATGATGCTAGAAACGCCTGAAACGAACAACGTTAATGCCGCCCTCGGGTGCCGCCGAACGAACTTCGGTCATTACCAACAGCGCATCGCGCAACAATAATCATAGAAACGCTGCAAACGAACAACGTTAATGCCGCCGTCGGGTGCCGCCGAACGAACTTCGGCCACTACCAACAGCGCATCGCGCAACAATGATGCTAGAAACGCCTGAAACGAACAACGTTAATGACGCCGTCGGGTGCCGCCGAACGAACTTCGGCCATTACCAACAGCGCATCGCGCAACAATGATGCTAGAAATGTCTGAAACGAACAACGTTAATGCCGCCGTCGGGTGCCGCCGAACGAACTTCGGTTATTACGCGCCGCGCATCGCGCAACAATGATGCTAGAAACGCGTGAAACGGATAACGTTAATGCCGCCGGCGGGTGCCGCCGAACCAACTTCGGCCATTACCAACAGCGTATCGCGCAACAATGATGCTAGAAACGCCTGAAACGAACAACGTTAATGCCGCCGTCGGGTGCCGCCGAACGAACTTCGGTCATTACCCGCCGCGCATCGCGCAACAATGATCTTAGAAACGCGTGAAACGGATAACGTTAATGCCGCCGTCGGGTGCCGCCGAACGAACTTCGGTCATTACCCGCCGCGCATCGCGCAACAATGATCTTAGAAACGCGTGAAACGAACAACGTTAATGCCGCCGTCGGGTGCCGCCGAACGAACTTCGGCCATTACCAACAGCGCATCGCGCAACAATGATGCTAGAAACGCCTGAAACGAACAACGTTAATGCCGCCCTCGGGTGCCGCCGAACGAACTTCGGTCATTACCAACAGCGCATCGCGCAACAATGATCATAGAAACGCTGCAAACGAACAACGTTAATGCCGCCGTCGGGTGCCGCCGAACGAACTTCGGTCATTACCCGCCGCGCATCGCGCAACAATGATCTTAGAAACGCCTGAAACGAACAACGTTAATGCCGCCGTCGGGTGCCGCCGAACGAACTTCGGTTATTACGCGCCGCGCATCGCGCAACAATGATGCTAGAAACGCGTGAAACGGATAACGTTAATGCCGCCGGCGGGTGCCGCCGAACCAACTTCGGCCATTACCAACAGCGTATCGCGCAACAATGATGCTAGAAACGCCTGAAACGAACAACGTTAATGCCGCCGTCGGGTGCCGCCGAACGAACTTCGGTCATTACCCGCCGCGCATCGCGCAACAATGATCTTAGAAACGCGTGAAACGGATAACGTTAATGCCGCCGTCGGGTGCCGCCGAACGAACTTCGGCCATTACCAACAGCGCATCGCGCAACAATGATGCTAGAAACGCCTGAAACGAACAACGTTAATGCCGCCCTCGGGTGCCGCCGAACGAACTTCGGTCATTACCAACAGCGCATCGCGCAACAATAATCATAGAAACGCTGCAAACGAACAACGTTAATGCCGCCGTCGGGTGCCGCCGAACGAACTTCGGCCACTACCAACAGCGCATCGCGCAACAATGATGCTAGAAACGCCTGAAACGAACAACGTTAATGCCGCCGTCGGGTGCCGCCGAACGAACTTCGGTCATTACCAACAGCGCATCGCGCAACAATGTTCATAGAAACGCTGCAAACAAACAACGTTAATGCCGCCGTCGGGTGCCGCCGAACGAACTTCGGTCATTACCCGCCGCGCATCGCGCAACAATGATCTTAGAAACGCGTGAAACGGATAACGTTAATGCCGCCGTCGGGTGCCACCGAACGAACTTCGGCCATTACCAACAGCGCATCGCGCAACAATGATGCTAGAAACGCCTGAAACAAACAACGTTAATGCCGCCGTCGGGTGCCGCCGAACGAACTTCGGTCATTACCAACAGCGCATCGCGCCACAATGATCATAGAAACGCTGCAAACGAACAACGTTAATGCCGCCGTCGGGTGCCGCCGAACGAACTTCGGTCATTACTCGCCGCGCATCGCGCAATAATGATGCTAGAAACGCCTGAAACGAACAACGTTAATGCCGCCGTCGGGTGCCGCCGAACGAACTTCGGCCACTACCAACAGCGCATCGCGCAACAATGATGCTAGAAACGCCTGAAACGAACAACGTTAATGCCGCCGTCGGGTGCCGCCGAACGAACTTCGGCCATTACCCGCCGCGCATCGCGCAACAATGATCTTAGAAACGCGTGAAACGGATAACGTTAATGCCGCCGTCGGGTGCCGCCGAACGAACTTCGGCCATTACCAACAGCGCATCGCGCAACAATGATGCTAGAAACGCCTGAAACGAACAACGTTAATGCCGCCCTCGGGTGCCGCCGAACGAACTTCGGTCATTACCAACAGCGCATCGCGCAACAATAATCATAGAAACGCTGCAAACGAACAACGTTAATGCCGCCGTCGGGTGCCGCCGAACGAACTTCGGCCACTACCAACAGCGCATCGCGCAACAATGATGCTAGAAACGCCTGAAACGAACAACGTTAATGCCGCCGTCGGGTGCCGCCGAACGAACTTCGGTCATTACCAACAGCGCATCGCGCAACAATGTTCATAGAAACGCTGCAAACAAACAACGTTAATGCCGCCGTCGGGTGCCGCCGAACGAACTTCGGTCATTACCCGCCGCGCATCGCGCAACAATGATCTTAGAAACGCGTGAAACGGATAACGTTAATGCCGCCGTCGGGTGCCGCCGAACGAACTTCGGCCATTACCAACAGCGCATCGCGCAACAATGATGCTAGAAACGCCTGAAACGAACAACGTTAATGCCGCCCTCGGGTGCCGCCGAACGAACTTCGGTCATTACCAACAGCGCATCGCGCAACAATAATCATAGAAACGCTGCAAACGAACAACGTTAATGCCGCCGTCGGGTGCCGCCGAACGAACTTCGGCCACTACCAACAGCGCATCGCGCAACAATGATGCTAGAAACGCCTGAAACGAACAACGTTAATGCCGCCGTCGGGTGCCGCCGAACGAACTTCGGTCATTACCCGCCGCGCATCGCGCAACAATGATCTTAGAAACGCGTGAAACGGATAACGTTAATGCCGCCGTCGGGTGCCGCCGAACGAACTTCGGCCATACCAACAGCGCATCGCGCAACAATGATGCTAGAAACGCCTGAAACGAACAACGTTAATGCCGCCGTCGGGTGCCGCCGAACGAACTTCGGCCATTACCAACAGCGCATCGCGCAACAATGATGCTAGAAACGCCTGAAACAAACAACGTTAATGCCGCCGTCGGGTGCCGCCGAACGAACTTCGGTCATTACCAACAGCGCATCGCGCCACAATGATCATAGAAACGCTGCAAACGAACAACGTTAATGCCGCCGTCGGGTGCCGCCGAACGAACTTCGGTCATTACTCGCCGCGCATCGCGCAATAATGATGCTAGAAATGTCTGAAACGAACAACGTTAATGCCGCCGTCGGGTGCCGCCGAACGAACTTCGGTCATTACCCGCCGCGCATCGCGCAACAATGATGCTAGAAATGTCAGAAACGAACAACGTTAATGCCGCCGTCGGGTGCCGCCGAACGAACTTCGGTCATTACCCGCCGCGCATCGCGCAACAATGATCTTAGAAACGCGTGAAACGGATAACGTTAATGCCGCCGTCGGGTGCCGCCGAACGAACTTCGGCCATTACCAACAGCGCATCGCGCAACAATGATGCTAGAAACGCCTGAAACAAACAACGTTAATGCCGCCGTCGGGTGCCGCCGAACGAACTTCGGTCATTACCCGCCGCGCATCGCGCAACAATGATCTTAGAAACGCGTGAAACGAACAACGTTAATGCCGCCGTCGGGTGCCGCCGAACGAACTTCGGTCATTACCCGCCGCGCATCGCGCAACAATGATGCTAGAAACGCCTGAAACGAACAACGTTAATGCCGCCGTCGGGTGCCGCCGAACGAACTTCGGCCACTACCAACAGCGCATCGCGCAACGATGATGCTAGAAACGCCTGAAACGAACAACGTTAATGCCGCCGTCGGGTGCCGCCGAACGAACTTCGGCCATTACCCGCCGCGCATCGCGCAACAATGATCTTAGAAACGCGTGAAACGGATAACGTTAATGCCGCCGTCGGGTGCCGCCGAACGAACTTCGGCCATTACCAACAGCGCATCGCGCAACAATGATGCTAGAAACGCCTGAAACGAACAACGTTAATGCCGCCCTCGGGTGCCGCCGAACGAACTTCGGTCATTACCAACAGCGCATCGCGCAACAATAATCATAGAAACGCTGCAAACGAACAACGTTAATGCCGCCGTCGGGTGCCGCCGAACGAACTTCGGCCACTACCAACAGCGCATCGCGCAACAATGATGCTAGAAACGCCTGAAACGAACAACGTTAATGACGCCGTCGGGTGCCGCCGAACGAACTTCGGCCATTACCAACAGCGCATCGCGCAACAATGATGCTAGAAATGTCTGAAACGAACAACGTTAATGCCGCCGTCGGGTGCCGCCGAACGAACTTCGGTTATTACGCGCCGCGCATCGCGCAACAATGATGCTAGAAACGCGTGAAACGGATAACGTTAATGCCGCCGTCGGGTGCCACCGAACGAACTTCGGCCATTACCAACAGCGCATCGCGCAACAATGATGCTAGAAATGTCTGAAACGAACAACGTTAATGCCGCCGTCGGGTGCCGCCGAACGAACTTCGGTTATTACGCGCCGCGCATCGCGCAACAATGATGCTAGAAACGCGTGAAACGGATAACGTTAATGCCGCCGGCGGGTGCCGCCGAACCAACTTCGGCCATTACCAACAGCGTATCGCGCAACAATGATGCTAGAAACGCCTGAAACGAACAACGTTAATGCCGCCGTCGGGTGCCGCCGAACGAACTTCGGTCATTACCCGCCGCGCATCGCGCAACAATGATCTTAGAAACGCGTGAAACGGATAACGTTAATGCCGCCCTCGGGTGCCGCCGAACGAACTTCGGTCATTACCAACAGCGCATCGCGCAACAATAATCATAGAAACGCTGCAAACGAACAACGTTAATGCCGCCGTCGGGTGCCGCCGAACGAACTTCGGCCACTACCAACAGCGCATCGCGCAACAATGATGCTAGAAACGCCTGAAATGAACAACGTTAATGCCGCCGTCGGGTGCCGCCGAACGAACTTCGGTCATTACCAACAGCGCATCGCGCAACAATGTTCATAGAAACGCTGCAAACAAACAACGTTAATGCCGCCGTCGGGTGCCGCCGAACGAACTTCGGTCATTACCCGCCGCGCATCGCGCAACAATGATCTTAGAAACGCGTGAAACGGATAACGTTAATGCCGCCGTCGGGTGCCACCGAACGAACTTCGGCCATTACCAACAGCGCATCGCGCAACAATGATGCTAGAAACGCCTGAAACAAACAACGTTAATGCCGCCGTCGGGTGCCGCCGAACGAACTTCGGTCATTACCCGCCGCGCATCGCGCAACAATGATCTTAGAAACGCGTGAAACGAACAACGTTAATGCCGCCGTCGGGTGCCGCCGAACGAACTTCGGTCATTACTCGCCGCGCATCGCGCAATAATGATGCTAGAAACGCCTGAAACGAACAACGTTAATGCCGCCGTCGGGTGCCGCCGAACGAACTTCGGCCACTACCAACAGCGCATCGCGCAACAATGATGCTAGAAACGCCTGAAACGAACAACGTTAATGCCGCCGTCGGGTGCCGCCGAACGAACTTCGGTCATTACCCGCCGCGCATCGCGCAACAATGATCTTAGAAACGCGTGAAACGGATAACGTTAATGCCGCCGTCGGGTGCCGCCGAACGAACTTCGGCCATTACCAACAGCGCATCGCGCAACAATGATGCTAGAAACGCCTGAAACGAACAACGTTAATGCCGCCCTCGGGTGCCGCCGAACGAACTTCGGTCATTACCAACAGCGCATCGCGCAACAATAATCATAGAAACGCTGCAAACGAACAACGTTAATGCCGCCGTCGGGTGCCGCCGAACGAACTTCGGCCACTACCAACAGCGCATCGCGCAACAATGATGCTAGAAACGCCTGAAACGAACAACGTTAATGCCGCCGTCGGGTGCCGCCGAACGAACTTCGGCCATTACCAACAGCGCATCGCGCAACAATGATGCTAGAAATGTCTGAAACGAACAACGTTAATGCCGCCGTCGGGTGCCGCCGAACGAACTTCGGTTATTACGCGCCGCGCATCGCGCAACAATGATGCTAGAAACGCGTGAAACGGATAACGTTAATGCCGCCGGCGGGTGCCGCCGAACCAACTTCGGCCATTACCAACAGCGTATCGCGCAACAATGATGCTAGAAACGCCTGAAACGAACAACGTTAATGCCGCCGTCGGGTGCCGCCGAACGAACTTCGGTCATTACCCGCCGCGCATCGCGCAACAATGATCTTAGAAACGCGTGAAACGGATAACGTTAATGCCGCCGTCGGGTGCCGCCGAACGAACTTCGGTCATTACCCGCCGCGCATCGCGCAACAATGATCTTAGAAACGCGTGAAACGAACAACGTTAATGCCGCCGTCGGGTGCCGCCGAACGAACTTCGGCCATTACCAACAGCGCATCGCGCAACAATGATGCTAGAAACGCCTGAAACGAACAACGTTAATGCCGCCCTCGGGTGCCGCCGAACGAACTTCGGTCATTACCAACAGCGCATCGCGCAACAATGATCATAGAAACGCTGCAAACGAACAACGTTAATGCCGCCGTCGGGTGCCGCCGAACGAACTTCGGTCATTACCCGCCGCGCATCGCGCAACAATGATCTTAGAAACGCCTGAAACGAACAACGTTAATGCCGCCGTCGGGTGCCGCCGAACGAACTTCGGTTATTACGCGCCGCGTATCGCGCAACAATGATGCTAGAAACGCCTGAAACGAACAACGTTAATGCCGCCGTCGGGTGCCGCCGAACGAACTTCGGTCATTACCCGCCGCGCATCGCGCAACAATGATCTTAGAAACGCGTGAAACGGATAACGTTAATGCCGCCGTCGGGTGCCGCCGAACGAACTTCGGCCATTACCAACAGCGCATCGCGCAACAATGATGCTAGAAACGCCTGAAACGAACAACGTTAATGCCGCCCTCGGGTGCCGCCGAACGAACTTCGGTCATTACCAACAGCGCATCGCGCAACAATAATCATAGAAACGCTGCAAACGAACAACGTTAATGCCGCCGTCGGGTGCCGCCGAACGAACTTCGGCCACTACCAACAGCGCATCGCGCAACAATGATGCTAGAAACGCCTGAAACGAACAACGTTAATGCCGCCGTCGGGTGCCGCCGAACGAACTTCGGTCATTACCAACAGCGCATCGCGCAACAATGTTCATAGAAACGCTGCAAACAAACAACGTTAATGCCGCCGTCGGGTGCCGCCGAACGAACTTCGGTCATTACCCGCCGCGCATCGCGCAACAATGATCTTAGAAACGCGTGAAACGGATAACGTTAATGCCGCCGTCGGGTGCCACCGAACGAACTTCGGCCATTACCAACAGCGCATCGCGCAACAATGATGCTAGAAACGCCTGAAACAAACAACGTTAATGCCGCCGTCGGGTGCCGCCGAACGAACTTCGGTCATTACCAACAGCGCATCGCGCCACAATGATCATAGAAACGCTGCAAACGAACAACGTTAATGCCGCCGTCGGGTGCCGCCGAACGAACTTCGGTCATTACTCGCCGCGCATCGCGCAATAATGATGCTAGAAACGCCTGAAACGAACAACGTTAATGCCGCCGTCGGGTGCCGCCGAACGAACTTCGGCCACTACCAACAGCGCATCGCGCAACAATGATGCTAGAAACGCCTGAAACGAACAACGTTAATGCCGCCCTCGGGTGCCGCCGAACGAACTTCGGTCATTACCAACAGCGCATCGCGCAACAATGATCTTAGAAACGCGTGAAACGGATAACGTTAATGCCGCCGTCGGGTGCCGCCGAACGAACTTCGGCCATTACCAACAGCGCATCGCGCAACAATGATGCTAGAAACGCCTGAAACGAACAACGTTAATGCCGCCCTCGGGTGCCGCCGAACGAACTTCGGTCATTACCAACAGCGCATCGCGCAACAATAATCATAGAAACGCTGCAAACGAACAACGTTAATGCCGCCGTCGGGTGCCGCCGAACGAACTTCGGCCACTACCAACAGCGCATCGCGCAACAATGATGCTAGAAACGCCTGAAACGAACAACGTTAATGCCGCCGTCGGGTGCCGCCGAACGAACTTCGGCCATTACCAACAGCGCATCGCGCAACAATGATGCTAGAAATGTCTGAAACGAACAACGTTAATGCCGCCGTCGGGTGCCGCCGAACGAACTTCGGTTATTACGCGCCGCGCATCGCGCAACAATGATGCTAGAAACGCGTGAAACGGATAACGTTAATGCCGCCGGCGGGTGCCGCCGAACCAACTTCGGCCATTACCAACAGCGTATCGCGCAACAATGATGCTAGAAACGCCTGAAACGAACAACGTTAATGCCGCCCTCGGGTGCCGCCGAACGAACTTCGGTCATTACCAACAGCGCATCGCGCAACAATGATCATAGAAACGCTGCAAACGAACAACGTTAATGCCGCCGTCGGGTGCCGCCGAACGAACTTCGGTCATTACTCGCCGCGCATCGCGCAATAATGATGCTAGAAACGCCTGAAACGAACAACGTTAATGCCGCCGTCGGGTGCCGCCGAACGAACTTCGGCCACTACCAACAGCGCATCGCGCAACAATGATGCTAGAAACGCCTGAAACGAACAACGTTAATGCCGCCGTCGGGTGCCGCCGAACGAACTTCGGCCATTACCCGCCGCGCATCGCGCAACAATGATCTTAGAAACGCGTGAAACGGATAACGTTAATGCCGCCGTCGGGTGCCGCCGAACGAACTTCGGCCATTACCAACAGCGCATCGCGCAACAATGATGCTAGAAACGCCTGAAACGAACAACGTTAATGCCGCCCTCGGGTGCCGCCGAACGAACTTCGGTCATTACCCGCCGCGCATCGCGCAACAATGTTCATAGAAACGCTGCAAACAAACAACGTTAATGCCGCCGTCGGGTGCCGCCGAACGAACTTCGGTCATTACCAACAGCGCATCGCGCCACAATGATCATAGAAACGCTGCAAACGAACAACGTTAATGCCGCCGTCGGGTGCCGCCGAACGAACTTCGGTCATTACTCGCCGCGCATCGCGCAATAATGATGCTAGAAACGCCTGAAACGAACAACGTTAATGCCGCCGTCGGGTGCCGCCGAACGAACTTCGGCCACTACCAACTCGCGCATCGCGCAACAATGATGCTAGAAACGCCTGAAACGAACAACGTTAATGCCGCCGTCGGGTGCCGCCGAACGAACTTCGGTCATTACCCGCCGCGCATCGCGCAACAATGATCTTAGAAACGCCTGAAACGAACAACGTTAATGCCGCCGTCGGGTGCCGCCGAACGAACTTCGGTCATTACCCGCCGCGCATCGCGCAACAATGATCATAGAAACGCTGCAAACGAACAACGTTAATGCCGCCGTCGGGTGCCGCCGAACGAACTTCGGTCATTACCCGCCGCGCATCGCGCAACAATGATGCTAGAAACGCCTGAAACGAACAATGTTAATGCCGCCGTCGGGTGCCGCCGAACGAACTTCGGCCATTACCAACAGCGCATCGCGCAACAATGATGCTAGAAACGCCTGAAAAGAACAACGTTAATGCCGCCGGCGGGTGCCGCCGAACGAACTTCGGTCATTACCCGCCGCGCATCGCGCAACAATGATGCTAGAAACGCCTGAAACGAACAACGTTAATGCCGCCGTCGGGTGCCGCCGAACGAACTTCGGCCATTACCAACAGCGCATCGCGCAACAATGATGCTAGAAATGTCTGAAACGAACAACGTTAATGCCGCCGTCGGGTGCCGCCGAACGAACTTCGGTTATTACCCGCCGCGCATCGCGCAACATTGATCTTAGAAACGCCTGAAACGAACAACGTTAATGCCGCCGTCGGGTGCCGCCGAACGAACTTCGGCCATTACCAACAGCGCATCGCGCAACAATGATGCTAGAAACGCCTGAAACGAACAACGTTAATGCCGCCGGCGGGTGCCGCCGAACGAACTTCGGCCATTACCAACAGCGCATCGCGCAACAATGATGCTAGAAACGCCTGAAACGAACAACGTTAATGCCGCCGTCGGGTGCCGCCGAACGAACTTCGGCCATTACCAACAGCGCATCGCGCAACAATGATGCTAGAAATGTCTGAAACGAACAACGTTAATGCCGCCGTCGGGTGCCGCCGAACGAACTTCGGTTATTACGCGCCCCGCATCGCGCAACAATGATGCTAGAAACGCGTGAAACGGATAACGTTAATGCCGCCGGCGGGTGCCGCCGAACCAACTTCGGCCATTACCAACAGCGTATCGCGCAACAATGATGCTAGAAACGCCTGAAACAAACAACGTTAATGCCGCCGTCGGGTGCCGCCGAACGAACTTCGGTCATTACCCGCCGCGCATCGCGCAACAATGATCTTAGAAACGCGTGAAACGGATAACGTTAATGCCGCCGTCGGGTGCCGCCGAACGAACTTCGGTCATTACCCGCCGCGCATCGCGCAACAATGATCTTAGAAACGCGTGAAACGGATAACGTTAATGCCGCCGTCGGGTGCCACCGAACGAACTTCGGCCATTACCAACAGCGCATCGCGCAACAATGATGCTAGAAACGCCTGAAACAAACAACGTTAATGCCGCCGTCGGGTGCCGCCGAACGAACTTCGGTCATTACCAACAGCGCATCGCGCCACAATGATCATAGAAACGCTGCAAACGAACAACGTTAATGCCGCCGTCGGGTGCCGCCGAACGAACTTCGGTCATTACTCGCCGCGCATCGCGCAATAATGATGCTAGAAACGCCTGAAACGAACAACGTTAATGCCGCCGTCGGGTGCCGCCGAACGAACTTCGGCCACTACCAACAGCGCATCGCGCAACAATGATGCTAGAAACGCCTGAAACGAACAACGTTAATGCCGCCGTCGGGTGCCGCCGAACGAACTTCGGCCATTACCCGCCGCGCATCGCGCAACAATGATCTTAGAAACGCGTGAAACGGATAACGTTAATGCCGCCGTCGGGTGCCGCCGAACGAACTTCGGCCATTACCAACAGCGCATCGCGCAACAATGATGCTAGAAACGCCTGAAACGAACAACGTTAATGCCGCCCTCGGGTGCCGCCGAACGAACTTCGGTCATTACCAACAGCGCATCGCGCAACAATAATCATAGAAACGCTGCAAACGAACAACGTTAATGCCGCCGTCGGGTGCCGCCGAACGAACTTCGGCCACTACCAACAGCGCATCGCGCAACAATGATGCTAGAAACGCCTGAAACGAACAACGTTAATGCCGCCGTCGGGTGCCGCCGAACGAACTTCGGTCATTACCCGCCGCGCATCGCGCAACAATGTTCATAGAAACGCTGCAAACAAACAACGTTAATGCCGCCGTCGGGTGCCGCCGAACGAACTTCGGTCATTACCAACAGCGCATCGCGCCACAATGATCATAGAAACGCTGCAAACGAACAACGTTAATGCCGCCGTCGGGTGCCGCCGAACGAACTTCGGTCATTACTCGCCGCGCATCGCGCAATAATGATGCTAGAAACGCCTGAAACGAACAACGTTAATGCCGCCGTCGGGTGCCGCCGAACGAACTTCGGCCACTACCAACAGCGCATCGCGCAACAATGATGCTAGAAACGCCTGAAACGAACAACGTTAATGCCGCCGTCGGGTGCCGCCGAACGAACTTCGGTCATTACCCGCCGCGCATCGCGCAACAATGATCTTAGAAACGCCTGAAACGAACAACGTTAATGCCGCCGTCGGGTGCCGCCGAACGAACTTCGGTCATTACCCGCCGCGCATCGCGCAACAATGATCATAGAAACGCTGCAAACGAACAACGTTAATGCCGCCGTCGGGTGCCGCCGAACGAACTTCGGTCATTACCCGCCGCGCATCGCGCAACAATGATGCTAGAAACGCCTGAAACGAACAATGTTAATGCCGCCGTCGGGTGCCGCCGAACGAACTTCGGCCATTACCAACAGCGCATCGCGCAACAATGATGCTAGAAACGCCTGAAAAGAACAACGTTAATGCCGCCGGCGGGTGCCGCCGAACGAACTTCGGTCATTACCCGCCGCGCATCGCGCAACAATGATGCTAGAAACGCCTGAAACGAACAACGTTAATGCCGCCGTCGGGTGCCGCCGAACGAACTTCGGCCATTACCAACAGCGCATCGCGCAACAATGATGCTAGAAATGTCTGAAACGAACAACGTTAATGCCGCCGTCGGGTGCCGCCGAACGAACTTCGGTTATTACGCGCCGCGCATCGCGCAACAATGATGTTAGAAACGCGTGAAACGGATAACGTTAATGCCGCCGGCGGGTGCCGCCGAACGAACTTCGGTCATTACCCGCCGCGCATCGCGCAACAATGATGCTAGAAACGCCTGAAACGAACAACGTTAATGCCGCCGTCGGGTGCCGCCGAACGAACTTCGGTCATTACCCGCCGCGCATCGCGCAACAATGATCTTAGAAACGCGTGAAACGGATAACGTTAATGCCGCCGTCGGGTGCCGCCGAACGAACTTCGGTCATTACCCGCCGCGCATCGCGCAACAATGATCTTAGAAACGCGTGAAACGAACAACGTTAATGCCGCCGTCGGGTGCCGCCGAACGAACTTCGGCCATTACCAACAGCGCATCGCGCAACAATGATGCTAGAAACGCCTGAAACGAACAACGTTAATGCCGCCCTCGGGTGCCGCCGAACGAACTTCGGTCATTACCAACAGCGCATCGCGCAACAATGATCATAGAAACGCTGCAAACGAACAACGTTAATGCCGCCGTCGGGTGCCGCCGAACGAACTTCGGTCATTACCCGCCGCGCATCGCGCAACAATGATCTTAGAAACGCCTGAAACGAACAACGTTAATGCCGCCGTCGGGTGCCGCCGAACGAACTTCGGTCATTACCCGCCGCGCATCGCGCAACAATGATCATAGAAACGCTGCAAACGAACAACGTTAATGCCGCCGTCGGGTGCCGCCGAACGAACTTCGGTCATTACCCGCCGCGCATCGCGCAACAATGATGCTAGAAACGCCTGAAACGAACAACGTTAATGCCGCCGTCGGGTGCCGCCGAACGAACTTCGGCCACTACCAACAGCGCATCGCGCAACAATGATGCTAGAAACGCCTGAAACGAACAACATTAATGCCGCCGGCGGGTGCCGCCGAACGAACTTCGGCCATTACCAACAGCGCATCGCGCAACAATGATGCTAGAAACGCCTGAAACGAACAACGTTAATGCCGCCGGCGGGTGCCGCCGAACGAACTTCGGCCATTACCAACAGCGCATCGCGCAACAATGATGCTAGAAACGCCTGAAACGAACAACGTTAATGCCGCCGTCGGGTGCAGCCGAACGAACTTCGGTCATTACCCGCCGCGCATCGCGCAACAATGATGCTAGAAATGTCAGAAACGAACAACGTTAATGCCGCCGTCGGGTGCCGCCGAACGAACTTCGGTCATTACCCGCCGCGCATCGCGCAACAATGATCTTAGAAACGCGTGAAACGGATAACGTTAATGCCGCCGTCGGGTGCCACCGAACGAACTTCGGCCATTACCAACAGCGCATCGCGCAACAATGATGCTAGAAACGCCTGAAACAAACAACGTTAATGCCGCCGTCGGGTGCCGCCGAACGAACTTCGGTCATTACCCGCCGCGCATCGCGCAACAATGATCTTAGAAACGCGTGAAACGGATAACGTTAATGCCGCCGGCGGGTGCCGCCGAACGAACTTCGGTCATTACCCGCCGCGCATCGCGCAACAATGATCTTAGAAACGCCTGAAACGAACAACGTTAATGCCGCCGTCGGGTGCCGCCGAACGAACTTCGGCCACTACCAACAGCGCATCGCGCAACAATGATGCTAGAAACGCCTGAAACGAACAACGTTAATGCCGCCGTCGGGTGCCGCCGAACGAACTTCGGCCATTACCAACAGCGCATCGCGCAACAATGATGCTAGAAATGTCTGAAACGAACAACGTTAATGCCGCCGTCGGGTGCCGCCGAACGAACTTCGGTTATTACGCGCCGCGCATCGCGCAACAATGATGCTAGAAACGCGTGAAACGGATAACGTTAATGCCGCCGGCGGGTGCCGCCGAACGAACTTCGGCCATTACCAACAGCGCATCGCGCAACAATGATGCTAGAAACGCCTGAAACGAACAACGTTAATGCCGCCGTCGGGTGCCGCCGAACGAACTTCGGTCATTACCCGCCGCGCATCGCGCAACAATGATCTTAGAAACGCGTGAAACGGATAACGTTAATGCCGCCGTCGGGTGCCGCCGAACGAACTTCGGTCATTACCCGCCGCGCATCGCGCAACAATGATCTTAGAAACGCGTGAAACGAACAACGTTAATGCCGCCGTCGGGTGCCGCCGAACGAACTTCGGCCATTACCAACAGCGCATCGCGCAACAATGATGCTAGAAACGCCTGAAACGAACAACGTTAATGCCGCCCTCGGGTGCCGCCGAACGAACTTCGGTCATTACCAACAGCGCATCGCGCAACAATGATCATAGAAACGCTGCAAACGAACAACGTTAATGCCGCCGTCGGGTGCCGCCGAACGAACTTCGGTCATTACCAACAGCGCATCGCGCAACAATGATCATAGAAACGCTGCAAACGAACAACGTTAATGCCGCCGTCGGGTGCCGCCGAACGAACTTCGGTCATTACCCGCCGCGCATCGCGCAATAATGATGCTAGAAATGTCTGAAACGAACAACGTTAATGCCGCCGTCGGGTGCCGCCGAACGAACTTCGGTCATTACCCGCCGCGCATCGCGCAACAATGATCTTAGAAACGCGTGAAACGGATAACGTTAATGCCGCCGTCGGGTGCCACCGAACGAACTTCGGCCATTACCAACAGCGCATCGCGCAACAATGATGCTAGAAATGTCTGAAACGAACAACGTTAATGCCGCCGTCGGGTGCCGCCGAACGAACTTCGGTCATTACCCGCCGCGCATCGCGCAACAATGATCTTAGAAACGCGTGAAACGAACAACGTTAATGCCGCCGTCGGGTGCCGCCGAACGAACTTCGTCATTACCCGCCGCGCATCGCGCAACAATGATCTTAGAAACGCGTGAAACGAACAACGTTAATGCCGCCGGCGGGTTCCGCCGGCGGGTGCCGCCGAACGAACTTCGGCCATTACCAACAGCGCATCGCGCAACAATGATGCTAGAAACGCCTGAAACGAACAACGTTAATGCCGCCGTCGGGTGCCGCCGAACGAACTTCGGTTATTACCCGCCGCGCATCGCGCAACAATGATCTTAGAAACGCGTGAAACGGATAACGTTAATGCCGCCGTCGGGTGCCACCGAACGAACTTCGGCCATTACCAACAGCGCATCGCGCAACAATGATGCTAGAAATGTCTGAAACGAACAACGTTAATGCCGCCGTCGGGTGCCGCCGAACGAACTTCGGTCATTACCCGCCGCGCATCGCGCAACAATGATCTTAGAAACGCGTGAAACGAACAACGTTAATGCCGCCGTCGGGTGCCGCCGAACGAACTTCGGTCATTACCCGCCGCGCATCGCGCAACAATGATGCTAGAAACACCTGAAACGAACAACGTTAATGCCGCCGGCGGGTGCCGCCGAACGAACTTCGGTCATTACCAACAGCGCATCGCGCAACAATGATGCTAGAAACGCCTGAAACGAACAACGTTAATGCCGCCGTCGGGTGCCGCCGAACGAACTTCGGTCATTACCCGCCGCGCATCGCGCAACAATGATCTTAGAAACGCGTGAAACGGATAACGTTAATGCCGCCGTCGGGTGCCGCCGGACGAACTTCGGTCATTACCCGCCGCGCATCGCGCAACAATGATCTTAGAAACGCCTAAAACGAACAACGTTAATGCCGCCGTCGGGTGCCGCCGAACGAACTTCGGTCATTACCCGCCGCGCATCGCGCAACAATGATGCTAGAAACACCTGAAACGAACAACGTTAATGCCGCCGGCGGGTGCCGCCGAACGAACTTCGGCCATTACCAACAGCGCATCGCGCAACAATGATGCTAGAAACGCCTGAAACGAACAACGTTAATGCCGCCGTCGGGTGCCGCCGAACGAACTTCGGCCATTACCAACAGCGCATCGCGCAACAATGATCTTAGAAACGCGTGAAACGGATAACGTTAATGCCGCCGTCGGGTGCCGCCGAAGGAACTTCGGTCATTACCAACAGCGCATCGCGCAACAATGATCATAGAAACGCTGCAAACGAACAACGTTAATGCCGCCGTCGGGTGCCGCCGAACGAACTTCGGTCATTACCCGCCGCGCATCGCGCAATAATGATGCTAGAAACGCCTGAAACGAACAACGTTAATGCCGCCGTCGGGTGCCGCCGAACGAACTTCGGTCATTACCCGCCGCGCATCGCGCAACAATGATCTTAGAAACGCGTGAAACGGATAACGTTAATGCCGCCGTCGGGTGCCGCCGAACGAACTTCGGTCATTACCCGCCGCGCATCGCGCAACAATGATCTTAGAAACGCGTGAAACGAACAACGTTAATGCCGCCGTCGGGTGCCGCCGAACGAACTTCGGCCATTACCAACAGCGCATCGCGCAACAATGATGCTAGAAACGCCTGAAACGAACAACGTTAATGCCGCCGTCGGGTGCCGCCGAACCAACTTCGGTCATTACCCGCCGCGCATCGCGCAACAATGATCTTAGAAACGCGTGAAACGGATAAAGTTAATGCCGCCGTCGGGTGCCACCGAACGAACTTCGGCCATTACCAACAACGCATCGCGCAACAATGATGCTAGAAACGCCTGAAACAAACAACGTTAATGCCGCCGTCGGGTGCCGCCGAAGGAACTTCGGTCATTACCAACAGCGCATCGCGCAACAATGATCATAGAAACGCTGCAAACGAACAACGTTAATGCCGCCGTCGGGTGCCGCCGAACGAACTTCGGTCATTACCCGCCGCGCATCGCGCAATAATGATGCTAGAAATGTCTGAAACGAACAACGTTAATGCCGCCGTCGGGTGCCGCCGAACGAACTTCGGTCATTACCCGCCGCGCATCGCGCAACAATGATCTTAGAAACGCGTGAAACGGATAACGTTAATGCCGCCGTCGGGTGCCACCGAACGAACTTCGGCCATTACCAACAGCGCATCGCGCAACAATGATGCTAGAAATGTCTGAAACGAACAACGTTAATGCCGCCGTCGGGTGCCGCCGAACGAACTTCGGTCATTACCCGCCGCGCATCGCGCAACAATGATCTTAGAAACGCGTGAAACGGATAACGTTAATGCCGCCGTCGGGTGCCACCGAACGAACTTCGGCCATTACCAACAGCGCATCGCGCAACAATGATGCTAGAAACGCCTGAAACGAACAACGTTAATGTCGCTGGCGGGTGCCGCCGAACGAACTTCGGCCATTACCAACAGCGCATCGCGCAACAATGATGCTAGAAACGCCTGAAACGAACAACGTTAATGCCGCCGTCGGGTGCCGCCGAACGAACTTCGGTCATTACCCGCCGCGCATCGCGCAACAATGATCTTAGAAACGCGTGAAACGGATAACGTTAATGCCGCCGTCGGGTGCCGCCGAACGAACTTCGGTCATTACCCGCCGCGCATCGCGCAACAATGATCTTAGAAACGCGTGAAACGAACAACGTTAATGCCGCCGTCGGGTGCCGCCGAACGAACTTCGGCCATTACCAACAGCGCATCGCGCAACAATGATGCTAGAAACGCCTGAAACGAACAACGTTAATGCCGCCGTCGGGTGCCGCCGAACGAACTTCGGTCATTACCAACAGCGCATCGCGCAACAATGATGCTAGAAACGCCTGAAACGAACAACGTTAATGCCGCCGTCGGGTGCCGCCGAACCAACTTCGGTCATTACCCGCCGCGCATCGCGCAACAATGATCTTAGAAACGCGTGAAACGGATAAAGTTAATGCCGCCGTCGGGTGCCACCGAACGAACTTCGGCCATTACCAACAACGCATCGCGCAACAATGATGCTAGAAACGCCTGAAACAAACAACGTTAATGCCGCCGTCGGGTGCCGCCGAAGGAACTTCGGTCATTACCAACAGCGCATCGCGCAACAATGATCATAGAAACGCTGCAAACGAACAACGTTAATGCCGCCGTCGGGTGCCGCCGAACGAACTTCGGTCATTACCCGCCGCGCATCGCGCAATAATGATGCTAGAAATGTCTGAAACGAACAACGTTAATGCCGCCGTCGGGTGCCGCCGAACGAACTTCGGTCATTACCCGCCGCGCATCGCGCAACAATGATCTTAGAAACGCGTGAAACGGATAACGTTAATGCCGCCGTCGGGTGCCACCGAACGAACTTCGGCCATTACCAACAGCGCATCGCGCAACAATGATGCTAGAAACGCCTGAAACGAACAACGTTAATGCCGCCGTCGGGTGCCGCCGAACGAACTTCGGTCATTACCCGCCGCGCATCGCGCAACAATGATCTTAGAAACGCGTGAAACGAACAACGTTAATGCCGCCGTCGGGTGCCGCCGAACGAACTTCGGCCATTACCAACAGCGCATCGCGCAACAATGATGCTAGAAACGCCTGAAACGAACAACGTTAATGCCGCCGTCGGGTGCCGCCGAACGAACTACGGCCATTACCAACAGCGCATCGCGCAACAATGATCTTAGAAACGCGTGAAACGGATAACGTTAATGCCGCCGTCGGGTGCCGCCGAACCAACTTCGGTCATTACCCGCCGCGCATCGCGCAACAATGATCTTAGAAACGCGTGAAACGGATAAAGTTAATGCCGCCGTCGGGTGCCACCGAACGAACTTCGGCCATTACCAACAACGCATCGCGCAACAATGATGCTAGAAACGCCTGAAACAAACAACGTTAATGCCGCCGTCGGGTGCCGCCGAACGAACTTCGGTCATTACCAACAGCGCATCGCGCAACAATGATCATAGAAACGCTGCAAACGAACAACGTTAATGCCGCCGTCGGGTGCCGCCGAACGAACTTCGGTCATTACCCGCCGCGCATCGCGCAATAATGATGCTAGAAATGTCTGAAACGAACAACGTTAATGCCGCCGTCGGGTGCCGCCGAACGAACTTCGGTTATTACCCGCCGCGCATCGCGCAACAATGATCTTAGAAACGCGTGAAACGGATAACGTTAATGCCGCCGTCGGGTGCCACCGAACGAACTTCGGCCATTACCAACAGCGCATCGCGCAACAATGATGCTAGAAATGTCTGAAACGAACAACGTTAATGCCGCCGTCGGGTGCCGCCGAACGAACTTCGGTCATTACCCGCCGCGCATCGCGCAACAATGATCTTAGAAACGCGTGAAACGAACAACGTTAATGCCGCCGTCGGGTGCCGCCGAACGAACTTCGGTCATTACCCGCCGCGCATCGCGCAACAATGATGCTAGAAACGCCTGAAACGAACAACGTTAATGTCGCTGGCGGTTGCCGCCGAACGAACTTCGGCCATTACCAACAGCGCATCGCGCAACAATGATGCTAGAAACGCCTGAAACGAACAACGTTAATGCCGCCGTCGGGTGCCGCCGAACGAACTTCGGTCATTACCCGCCGCGCATCGCGCAACAATGATCTTAGAAACGCGTGAAACGGATAACGTTAATGCCGCCGTCGGGTGCCGCCGAACGAACTTCGGTCATTACCCGCCGCGCATCGCGCAACAATGATCTTAGAAACGCGTGAAACGAACAACGTTAATGCCGCCGTCGGGTGCCGCCGAACGAACTTCGGCCATTACCAACAGCGCATCGCGCAACAATGATGCTAGAAACACCTGAAACGAACAACGTTAATGCCGCCGGCGGGTGCCGCCGAACGAACTTCGGTCATTACCAACAGCGCATCGCGCAACAATGATGCTAGAAACGCCTGAAACGAACAACGTTAATGCCGCCGTCGGGTGCCGCCGAACGAACTTCGGTCATTACCCGCCGCGCATCGCGCAACAATGATCTTAGAAACGCGTGAAACGGATAACGTTAATGCCGCCGTCGGGTGCCGCCGAACGAACTTCGGTCATTACCCGCCGCGCATCGCGCAACAATGATCTTAGAAACGCGTGAAACGAACAACGTTAATGCCGCCGTCGGGTGCCGCCGAACGAACTTCGGCCATTACCAACAGCGCATCGCGCAACAATGATCTTAGAAACGCGTGAAACGGATAAAGTTAATGCCGCCGTCGGGTGCCACCGAACGAACTTCGGCCATTACCAACAACGCATCGCGCAACAATGATGCTAGAAACGCCTGAAACAAACAACGTTAATGCCGCCGTCGGGTGCCGCCGAACGAACTTCGGTCATTACCAACAGCGCATCGCGCAACAATGATCATAGAAACGCTGCAAACGAACAACGTTAATGCCGCCGTCGGGTGCCGCCGAACGAACTTCGGCCATTACCAACAGCGCATCGCGCAACAATGATGCTAGAAACGCCTGAAACGAACAACGTTAATGCCGCCGTCGGGTGCCGCCGAACGAACTACGGCCATTACCAACAGCGCATCGCGCAACAATGATCTTAGAAACGCGTGAAACGGATAACGTTAATGCCGCCGTCGGGTGCCGCCGAACCAACTTCGGTCATTACCCGCCGCGCATCGCGCAACAATGATCTTAGAAACGCGTGAAACGGATAAAGTTAATGCCGCCGTCGGGTGCCACCGAACGAACTTCGGCCATTACCAACAACGCATCGCGCAACAATGATGCTAGAAACGCCTGAAACAAACAACGTTAATGCCGCCGTCGGGTGCCGCCGAACGAACTTCGGTCATTACCAACAGCGCATCGCGCAACAATGATCATAGAAACGCTGCAAACGAACAACGTTAATGCCGCCGTCGGGTGCCGCCGAACGAACTTCGGTCATTACCCGCCGCGCATCGCGCAATAATGATGCTAGAAATGTCTGAAACGAACAACGTTAATGCCGCCGTCGGGTGCCGCCGAACGAACTTCGGTTATTACCCGCCGCGCATCGCGCAACAATGATCTTAGAAACGCGTGAAACGGATAACGTTAATGCCGCCGTCGGGTGCCACCGAACGAACTTCGGCCATTACCAACAGCGCATCGCGCAACAATGATGCTAGAAATGTCTGAAACGAACAACGTTAATGCCGCCGTCGGGTGCCGCCGAACGAACTTCGGTCATTACCCGCCGCGCATCGCGCAACAATGATCTTAGAAACGCGTGAAACGAACAACGTTAATGCCGCCGTCGGGTGCCGCCGAACGAACTTCGGTCATTACCCGCCGCGCATCGCGCAACAATGATGCTAGAAACGCCTGAAACGAACAACGTTAATGTCGCTGGCGGTTGCCGCCGAACGAACTTCGGCCATTACCAACAGCGCATCGCGCAACAATGATGCTAGAAACGCCTGAAACGAACAACGTTAATGCCGCCGTCGGGTGCCGCCGAACGAACTTCGGTCATTACCCGCCGCGCATCGCGCAACAATGATCTTAGAAACGCGTGAAACGGATAACGTTAATGCCGCCGTCGGGTGCCGCCGAACGAACTTCGGCCATTACCAACAGCGCATCGCGCAACAATGATGCTAGAAATGTCTGAAACGAACAACGTTAATGCCGCCGTCGGGTGCCGCCGAACGAACTTCGGTCATTACCCGCCGCGCATCGCGCAACAATGATCTTAGAAACGCGTGAAACGAACAACGTTAATGCCGCCGTCGGGTGCCGCCGAACGAACTTCGGTCATTACCCGCCGCGCATCGCGCAACAATGATGCTAGAAACACCTGAAACGAACAACGTTAATGCCGCCGGCGGGTGCCGCCGAACGAACTTCGGTCATTACCAACAGCGCATCGCGCAACAATGATGCTAGAAACGCCTGAAACGAACAACGTTAATGCCGCCGTCGGGTGCCGCCGAACGAACTTCGGTCATTACCCGCCGCGCATCGCGCAACAATGATCTTAGAAACGCGTGAAACGGATAACGTTAATGCCGCCGTCGGGTGCCGCCGAACGAACTTCGGTCATTACCCGCCGCGCATCGCGCAACAATGATCTTAGAAACGCGTGAAACGAACAACGTTAATGCCGCCGTCGTGTGCCGCCGAACGAACTTCGGCCATTACCAACAGCGCATCGCGCAACAATGATGCTAGAAACGCCTGAAACGAACAACGTTAATGCCGCCGTCGGGTGCCGCCGAACGAACTTCGGTCATTACCAACAGCGCATCGCGCAACAATGATCTTAGAAACGCGTGAAACGGATAACGTTAATGCCGCCGTCGGGTGCCGCCGGACGAACTTCGGTCATTACCCGCCGCGCATCGCGCAACAATGATCTTAGAAACGCCTAAAACGAACAACGTTAATGCCGCCGTCGGGTGCCGCCGAACGAACTTCGGTCATTACCCGCCGCGCATCGCGCAATAATGATGCTAGAAACGCCTGAAACGAACAACGTTAATGCCGCCGTCGGGTGCCGCCGAACGAACTTCGGTCATTACCCGCCGCGCATCGCGCAACAATGATCTTAGAAACGCGTGAAACGTATAACGTTAATGCCGCCGTCGGGTGCCGCCGAACGAACTTCGGTCATTACCCGCCGCGCATCGCGCAACAATGATCTTAGAAACGCGTGAAACGAACAACGTTAATGCCGCCGTCGGGTGCCGCCGAACGAACTTCGGTCATTACCCGCCGCGCATCGCGCAACAATGATCTTAGAAACGCGTGAAACGGATAAAGTTAATGCCGCCGTCGGGTGCCACCGAACGAACATCGGCCATTACCAACAACGCATCGCGCAACAATGATGCTAGAAACGCCTGAAACAAACAACGTTAATGCCGCCGTCGGGTGCCGCCGAAGGAACTTCGGTCATTACCAACAGCGCATCGCGCAACAATGATCATAGAAACGCTGCAAACGAACAACGTTAATGCCGCCGTCGGGTGCCGCCGAACGAACTTCGGTCATTACCCGCCGCGCATCGCGCAATAATGATGCTAGAAATGTCTGAAACGAACAACGTTAATGCCGCCGTCGGGTGCCGCCGAACGAACTTCGGTCATTACCCGCCGCGCATCGCGCAACAATGATCTTAGAAACGCGTGAAACGGATAACGTTAATGCCGCCGTCGGGTGCCACCGAACGAACTTCGGCCATTACCAACAGCGCATCGCGCAACAATGATGCTAGAAATGTCTGAAACGAACAACGTTAATGCCGCCGTCGGGTGCCGCCGAACGAACTTCGGTCATTACCCGCCGCGCATCGCGCAACAATGATCTTAGAAACGCGTGAAACGGATAACGTTAATGCCGCCGTCGGGTGCCACCGAACGAACTTCGGCCATTACCAACAGCGCATCGCGCAACAATGATGCTAGAAACGCCTGAAACGAACAACGTTAATGTCGCTGGCGGGTGCCGCCGAACGAACTTCGGCCATTACCAACAGCGCATCGCGCAACAATGATGCTAGAAACGCCTGAAACGAACAACGTTAATGCCGCCGTCGGGTGCCGCCGAACGAACTTCGGTCATTACCCGCCGCGCATCGCGCAACAATGATCTTAGAAACGCGTGAAACGGATAACGTTAATGCCGCCGTCGGGTGCCGCCGAACGAACTTCGGTCATTACCCGCCGCGCATCGCGCAACAATGATCTTAGAAACGCGTGAAACGAACAACGTTAATGCCGCCGTCGGGTGCCGCCGAACGAACTTCGGCCATTACCAACAGCGCATCGCGCAACAATGATGCTAGAAACACCTGAAACGAACAACGTTAATGCCGCCGGCGGGTGCCGCCGAACGAACTTCGGTCATTACCAACAGCGCATCGCGCAACAATGATGCTAGAAACGCCTGAAACGAACAACGTTAATGCCGCCGTCGGGTGCCGCCGAACGAACTTCGGTCATTACCCGCCGCGCATCGCGCAACAATGATCTTAGAAACGCGTGAAACGGATAACGTTAATGCCGCCGTCGGGTGCCGCCGAACGAACTTCGGTCATTACCCGCCGCGCATCGCGCAACAATGATCTTAGAAACGCGTGAAACGAACAACGTTAATGCCGCCGTCGGGTGCCGCCGAACGAACTTCGGCCATTACCAACAGCGCATCGCGCAACAATGATGCTAGAAACGCCTGAAACGAACAACGTTAATGCCGCCGTCGGGTGCCGTCGAACGAACTTCGGTCATTACCAACAGCGCATCGCGCAACAATGATGCTAGAAACGCCTGAAACGAACAACGTTAATGCCGCCGTCGGGTGCCGCCGAACGAACTTCGGTCATTACCAACAGCGCATCGCGCAACAATGATCTTAGAAACGCGTGAAACGGATAACGTTAATGCCGCCGTCGGGTGCCGCCGGACGAACTTCGGTCATTACCCGCCGCGCATCGCGCAACAATGATCTTAGAAACGCCTAAAACGAACAACGTTAATGCCGCCGTCGGGTGCCGCCGAACGAACTTCGGTCATTACCCGCCGCGCATCGCGCAATAATGATGCTAGAAACGCCTGAAACGAACAACGTTAATGCCGCCGTCGGGTGCCGCCGAACGAACTTCGGTCATTACCCGCCGCGCATCGCGCAACAATGATCTTAGAAACGCGTGAAACGTATAACGTTAATGCCGCCGTCGGGTGCCGCCGAACGAACTTCGGTCATTACCCGCCGCGCATCGCGCAACAATGATCTTAGAAACGCGTGAAACGAACAACGTTAATGCCGCCGTCGGGTGCCGCCGAACGAACTTCGGTCATTACCCGCCGCGCATCGCGCAACAATGATCTTAGAAACGCGTGAAACGGATAAAGTTAATGCCGCCGTCGGGTGCCACCGAACGAACATCGGCCATTACCAACAACGCATCGCGCAACAATGATGCTAGAAACGCCTGAAACAAACAACGTTAATGCCGCCGTCGGGTGCCGCCGAAGGAACTTCGGTCATTACCAACAGCGCATCGCGCAACAATGATCATAGAAACGCTGCAAACGAACAACGTTAATGCCGCCGTCGGGTGCCGCCGAACGAACTTCGGTCATTACCCGCCGCGCATCGCGCAATAATGATGCTAGAAATGTCTGAAACGAACAACGTTAATGCCGCCGTCGGGTGCCGCCGAACGAACTTCGGTCATTACCCGCCGCGCATCGCGCAACAATGATCTTAGAAACGCGTGAAACGGATAACGTTAATGCCGCCGTCGGGTGCCACCGAACGAACTTCGGCCATTACCAACAGCGCATCGCGCAACAATGATGCTAGAAATGTCTGAAACGAACAACGTTAATGCCGCCGTCGGGTGCCGCCGAACGAACTTCGGTCATTACCCGCCGCGCATCGCGCAACAATGATCTTAGAAACGCGTGAAACGGATAACGTTAATGCCGCCGTCGGGTGCCGCCGAACGAACTTCGGCCATTACCAACAGCGCATCGCGCAACAATGATGCTAGAAATGTCTGAAACGAACAACGTTAATGCCGCCGTCGGGTGCCGCCGAACGAACTTCGGTCATTACCCGCCGCGCATCGCGCAACAATGATCTTAGAAACGCGTGAAACGAACAACGTTAATGCCGCCGTCGGGTGCCGCCGAACGAACTTCGGTCATTACCCGCCGCGCATCGCGCAACAATGATGCTAGAAACACCTGAAACGAACAACGTTAATGCCGCCGGCGGGTGCCGCCGAACGAACTTCGGTCATTACCAACAGCGCATCGCGCAACAATGATGCTAGAAACGCCTGAAACGAACAACGTTAATGCCGCCGTCGGGTGCCGCCGAACGAACTTCGGTCATTACCCGCCGCGCATCGCGCAACAATGATCTTAGAAACGCGTGAAACGGATAACGTTAATGCCGCCGTCGGGTGCCGCCGAACGAACTTCGGTCATTACCCGCCGCGCATCGCGCAACAATGATCTTAGAAACGCGTGAAACGAACAACGTTAATGCCGCCGTCGTGTGCCGCCGAACGAACTTCGGCCATTACCAACAGCGCATCGCGCAACAATGATGCTAGAAACGCCTGAAACGAACAACGTTAATGCCGCCGTCGGGTGCCGCCGAACGAACTTCGGTCATTACCAACAGCGCATCGCGCAACAATGATCTTAGAAACGCGTGAAACGGATAACGTTAATGCCGCCGTCGGGTGCCGCCGAACGAACTTCGGTCATTACCCGCCGCGCATCGCGCAACAATGATCTTAGAAACGCGTGAAACGTATAACGTTAATGCCGCCGTCGGGTGCCGCCGAACGAACTTCGGTCATTACCCGCCGCGCATCGCGCAACAATGATCTTAGAAACGCGTGAAACGAACAACGTTAATGCCGCCGTCGGGTGCCGCCGAACGAACTTCGGTCATTACCCGCCGCGCATCGCGCAACAATGATCTTAGAAACGCGTGAAACGGATAAAGTTAATGCCGCCGTCGGGTGCCACCGAACGAACATCGGCCATTACCAACAACGCATCGCGCAACAATGATGCTAGAAACGCCTGAAACAAACAACGTTAATGCCGCCGTCGGGTGCCGCCGAAGGAACTTCGGTCATTACCAACAGCGCATCGCGCAACAATGATCATAGAAACGCTGCAAACGAACAACGTTAATGCCGCCGTCGGGTGCCGCCGAACGAACTTCGGTCATTACCCGCCGCGCATCGCGCAATAATGATGCTAGAAATGTCTGAAACGAACAACGTTAATGCCGCCGTCGGGTGCCGCCGAACGAACTTCGGTCATTACCCGCCGCGCATCGCGCAACAATGATCTTAGAAACGCGTGAAACGGATAACGTTAATGCCGCCGTCGGGTGCCACCGAACGAACTTCGGCCATTACCAACAGCGCATCGCGCAACAATGATGCTAGAAATGTCTGAAACGAACAACGTTAATGCCGCCGTCGGGTGCCGCCGAACGAACTTCGGTCATTACCCGCCGCGCATCGCGCAACAATGATCTTAGAAACGCGTGAAACGGATAACGTTAATGCCGCCGTCGGGTGCCACCGAACGAACTTCGGCCATTACCAACAGCGCATCGCGCAACAATGATGCTAGAAACGCCTGAAACGAACAACGTTAATGTCGCTGGCGGGTGCCGCCGAACGAACTTCGGCCATTACCAACAGCGCATCGCGCAACAATGATGCTAGAAACGCCTGAAACGAACAACGTTAATGCCGCCGTCGGGTGCCGCCGAACGAACTTCGGTCATTACCCGCCGCGCATCGCGCAACAATGATCTTAGAAACGCGTGAAACGGATAACGTTAATGCCGCCGTCGGGTGCCGCCGAACGAACTTCGGTCATTACCCGCCGCGCATCGCGCAACAATGATCTTAGAAACGCGTGAAACGAACAACGTTAATGCCGCCGTCGGGTGCCGCCGAACGAACTTCGGCCATTACCAACAGCGCATCGCGCAACAATGATGCTAGAAACACCTGAAACGAACAACGTTAATGCCGCCGGCGGGTGCCGCCGAACGAACTTCGGTCATTACCAACAGCGCATCGCGCAACAATGATGCTAGAAACGCCTGAAACGAACAACGTTAATGCCGCCGTCGGGTGCCGCCGAACGAACTTCGGTCATTACCCGCCGCGCATCGCGCAACAATGATCTTAGAAACGCGTGAAACGGATAACGTTAATGCCGCCGTCGGGTGCCGCCGAACGAACTTCGGTCATTACCCGCCGCGCATCGCGCAACAATGATCTTAGAAACGCGTGAAACGAACAACGTTAATGCCGCCGTCGGGTGCCGCCGAACGAACTTCGGCCATTACCAACAGCGCATCGCGCAACAATGATGCTAGAAACGCCTGAAACGAACAACGTTAATGCCGCCGTCGGGTGCCGTCGAACGAACTTCGGTCATTACCAACAGCGCATCGCGCAACAATGATGCTAGAAACGCGTGAAACGAACAACGTTAATGCCGCCGTCGGGTGCCGCCGAACGAACTTCGGTCATTACCAACAGCGCATCGCGCAACAATGATCTTAGAAACGCGTGAAACGGATAACGTTAATGCCGCCGTCGGGTGCCGCCGGACGAACTTCGGTCATTACCCGCCGCGCATCGCGCAACAATGATCTTAGAAACGCCTAAAACGAACAACGTTAATGCCGCCGTCGGGTGCCGCCGAACGAACTTCGGTCATTACCCGCCGCGCATCGCGCAATAATGATGCTAGAAACGCCTGAAACGAACAACGTTAATGCCGCCGTCGGGTGCCGCCGAACGAACTTCGGTCATTACCCGCCGCGCATCGCGCAACAATGATCTTAGAAACGCGTGAAACGTATAACGTTAATGCCGCCGTCGGGTGCCGCCGAACGAACTTCGGTCATTACCCGCCGCGCATCGCGCAACAATGATCTTAGAAACGCGTGAAACGAACAACGTTAATGCCGCCGTCGGGTGCCGCCGAACGAACTTCGGTCATTACCCGCCGCGCATCGCGCAACAATGATCTTAGAAACGCGTGAAACGGATAAAGTTAATGCCGCCGTCGGGTGCCACCGAACGAACATCGGCCATTACCAACAACGCATCGCGCAACAATGATGCTAGAAACGCCTGAAACAAACAACGTTAATGCCGCCGTCGGGTGCCGCCGAAGGAACTTCGGTCATTACCAACAGCGCATCGCGCAACAATGATCATAGAAACGCTGCAAACGAACAACGTTAATGCCGCCGTCGGGTGCCGCCGAACGAACTTCGGTCATTACCCGCCGCGCATCGCGCAATAATGATGCTAGAAATGTCTGAAACGAACAACGTTAATGCCGCCGTCGGGTGCCGCCGAACGAACTTCGGTCATTACCCGCCGCGCATCGCGCAACAATGATCTTAGAAACGCGTGAAACGGATAACGTTAATGCCGCCGTCGGGTGCCACCGAACGAACTTCGGCCATTACCAACAGCGCATCGCGCAACAATGATGCTAGAAATGTCTGAAACGAACAACGTTAATGCCGCCGTCGGGTGCCGCCGAACGAACTTCGGTCATTACCCGCCGCGCATCGCGCAACAATGATCTTAGAAACGCGTGAAACGGATAACGTTAATGCCGCCGTCGGGTGCCACCGAACGAACTTCGGCCATTACCAACAGCGCATCGCGCAACAATGATGCTAGAAACGCCTGAAACGAACAACGTTAATGTCGCTGGCGGGTGCCGCCGAACGAACTTCGGCCATTACCAACAGCGCATCGCGCAACAATGATGCTAGAAACGCCTGAAACGAACAACGTTAATGCCGCCGTCGGGTGCCGCCGAACGAACTTCGGTCATTACCCGCCGCGCATCGCGCAACAATGATCTTAGAAACGCGTGAAACGGATAACGTTAATGCCGCCGTCGGGTGCCGCCGAACGAACTTCGGTCATTACCCGCCGCGCATCGCGCAACAATGATCTTAGAAACGCGTGAAACGAACAACGTTAATGCCGCCGTCGGGTGCCGCCGAACGAACTTCGGCCATTACCAACAGCGCATCGCGCAACAATGATGCTAGAAACGCCTGAAACGAACAACGTTAATGCCGCCGTCGGGTGCCGCCGAACGAACTTCGGTCATTACCAACAGCGCATCGCGCAACAATGATGCTAGAAACGCCTGAAACGAACAACGTTAATGCCGCCGTCGGGTGCCGCCGAACCAACTTCGGTCATTACCCGCCGCGCATCGCGCAACAATGATCTTAGAAACGCGTGAAACGGATAAAGTTAATGCCGCCGTCGGGTGCCACCGAACGAACTTCGGCCATTACCAACAACGCATCGCGCAACAATGATGCTAGAAACGCCTGAAACAAACAACGTTAATGCCGCCGTCGGGTGCCGCCGAAGGAACTTCGGTCATTACCAACAGCGCATCGCGCAACAATGATCATAGAAACGCTGCAAACGAACAACGTTAATGCCGCCGTCGGGTGCCGCCGAACGAACTTCGGTCATTACCCGCCGCGCATCGCGCAATAATGATGCTAGAAATGTCTGAAACGAACAACGTTAATGCCGCCGTCGGGTGCCGCCGAACGAACTTCGGTCATTACCCGCCGCGCATCGCGCAACAATGATCTTAGAAACGCGTGAAACGGATAACGTTAATGCCGCCGTCGGGTGCCACCGAACGAACTTCGGCCATTACCAACAGCGCATCGCGCAACAATGATGCTAGAAACGCCTGAAACGAACAACGTTAATGTCGCTGGCGGGTGCCGCCGAACGAACTTCGGCCATTACCAACAGCGCATCGCGCAACAATGATGCTAGAAACGCCTGAAACGAACAACGTTAATGCCGCCGTCGGGTGCCGCCGAACGAACTTCGGTCATTACCCGCCGCGCATCGCGCAACAATGATCTTAGAAACGCGTGAAACGGATAACGTTAATGCCGCCGTCGGGTGCCGCCGAACGAACTTCGGTCATTACCCGCCGCGCATCGCGCAACAATGATCTTAGAAACGCGTGAAACGAACAACGTTAATGCCGCCGTCGGGTGCCGCCGAACGAACTTCGGCCATTACCAACAGCGCATCGCGCAACAATGATGCTAGAAACGCCTGAAACGAACAACGTTAATGCCGCCGTCGGGTGCCGCCGAACGAACTTCGGTCATTACCAACAGCGCATCGCGCAACAATGATGCTAGAAACGCCTGAAACGAACAACGTTAATGCCGCCGTCGGGTGCCGCCGAACGAACTTCGGACATTACCCGCCGCGCATCGCGCAACAATGATCTTAGAAACGCGTGAAACGAACAACGTTAATGCCGCCGTCGGGTGCCGCCGAACGAACTTCGGTCATTACCCGCCGCGCATCGCGCAACAATGATCTTAGAAACGCGTGAAACGAACAACGTTAATGCCGCCGTCGGGTGCCGCCGAACGAACTTCGGTCATTACCCGCCGCGCATCGCGCAACAATGATCTTAGAAACGCCTGAAACGAACAACGTTAATGCCGCCGTCGGGTGCCGCCGAACGAACTTCGGCCATTACCAACAGCGCATCGCGCAACAATGATCTTAGAAACGCGTGAAACGGATAACGTTAATGCCGCCGTCGGGTGCCGCCGAACCAACTTCGGTCATTACCCGCCGCGCATCGCGCAACAATGATCTTAGAAACGCGTGAAACGGATAAAGTTAATGCCGCCGTCGGGTGCCACCGAACGAACTTCGGCCATTACCAACAACGCATCGCGCAACAATGATGCTAGAAACGCCTGAAACAAACAACGTTAATGCCGCCGTCGGGTGCCGCCGAACGAACTTCGGTCATTACCCGCCGCGCATCGCGCAACAATGATCTTAGAAACGCGTGAAACGAACAACGTTAATGCCGCCGTCGGGTGCCGCCGAACGAACTTCGGCCATTACCAACAGCGCATCGCGCAACAATGATGCTAGAAACGCCTGAAACGAACAACGTTAATGCCGCCGTCGGGTGCCGCCGAACGAACTTCGGTCATTACCAACAGCGCATCGCGCAACAATGATGCTAGAAACGCCTGAAACGAACAACGTTAATGCCGCCGTCGGGTGCCGCCGAACGAACTTCGGACATTACCCGCCGCGCATCGCGCAACAATGATCTTAGAAACGCGTGAAACGAACAACGTTAATGCCGCCGTCGGGTGCCGCCGAACGAACTTCGGTCATTACCCGCCGCGCATCGCGCAACAATGATCTTAGAAACGCGTGAAACGAACAACGTTAATGCCGCCGTCGGGTGCCGCCGAACGAACTTCGGTCATTACCCGCCGCGCATCGCGCAACAATGATCTTAGAAACGCCTGAAACGAACAACGTTAATGCCGCCGTCGGGTGCCGCCGAACGAACTTCGGCCATTACCAACAGCGCATCGCGCAACAATGATCTTAGAAACGCGTGAAACGGATAACGTTAATGCCGCCGTCGGGTGCCGCCGAACCAACTTCGGTCATTACCCGCCGCGCATCGCGCAACAATGATCTTAGAAACGCGTGAAACGGATAAAGTTAATGCCGCCGTCGGGTGCCACCGAACGAACTTCGGCCATTACCAACAACGCATCGCGCAACAATGATGCTAGAAACGCCTGAAACAAACAACGTTAATGCCGCCGTCGGGTGCCGCCGAACGAACTTCGGTCATTACCAACAGCGCATCGCGCAACAATGATCATAGAAACGCTGCAAACGAACAACGTTAATGCCGCCGTCGGGTGCCGCCGAACGAACTTCGGCCATTACCAACAGCGCATCGCGCAACAATGATGCTAGAAACGCCTGAAACGAACAACGTTAATGCCGCCGTCGGGTGCCGCCGAACGAACTTCGGTCATTACCCGCCGCGCATCGCGCAACAATGATCTTAGAAACGCGTGAAACGGATAACGTTAATGCCGCCGTCGGGTGCCGCCGAACGAACTTCGGTCATTACCCGCCGCGCATCGCGCAACAATGATCTTAGAAACGCGTGAAACGAACAACGTTAATGCCGCCGTCGGGTGCCGCCGAACGAACTTCGGCCATTACCAACAGCGCATCGCGCAACAATGATGCTAGAAACGCCTGAAACGAACAACGTTAATGCCGCCGTCGGGTGCCGCCGAACGAACTTCGGCCATTACCAACAGCGCATCGCGCAACAATGATGCTAGAAACGCCTGAAACGAACAACGTTAATGCCGCCGTCGGGTGCCGCCGAACGAACTTCGGTCATTACCAACAGCGCATCGCGCAACAATGATGCTAGAAACGCCTGAAACGAACAACGTTAATGCCGCCGTCGGGTGCCGCCGAACCAACTTCGGTCATTACCCGCCGCGCATCGCGCAACAATGATCTTAGAAACGCGTGAAACGGATAAAGTTAATGCCGCCGTCGGGTGCCACCGAACGAACTTCGGCCATTACCAACAACGCATCGCGCAACAATGATGCTAGAAACGCCTGAAACAAACAACGTTAATGCCGCCGTCGGGTGCCGCCGAAGGAACTTCGGTCATTACCAACAGCGCATCGCGCAACAATGATCATAGAAACGCTGCAAACGAACAACGTTAATGCCGCCGTCGGGTGCCGCCGAACGAACTTCGGTCATTACCCGCCGCGCATCGCGCAATAATGATGCTAGAAATGTCTGAAACGAACAACGTTAATGCCGCCGTCGGGTGCCGCCGAACGAACTTCGGTCATTACCCGCCGCGCATCGCGCAACAATGATCTTAGAAACGCGTGAAACGGATAACGTTAATGCCGCCGTCGGGTGCCACCGAACGAACTTCGGCCATTACCAACAGCGCATCGCGCAACAATGATGCTAGAAACGCCTGAAACGAACAACGTTAATGTCGCTGGCGGGTGCCGCCGAACGAACTTCGGCCATTACCAACAGCGCATCGCGCAACAATGATGCTAGAAACGCCTGAAACGAACAACGTTAATGCCGCCGTCGGGTGCCGCCGAACGAACTTCGGTCATTACCCGCCGCGCATCGCGCAACAATGATCTTAGAAACGCGTGAAACGGATAACGTTAATGCCGCCGTCGGGTGCCGCCGAACGAACTTCGGTCATTACCCGCCGCGCATCGCGCAACAATGATCTTAGAAACGCGTGAAACGAACAACGTTAATGCCGCCGTCGGGTGCCGCCGAACGAACTTTGGCCATTACCAACAGCGCATCGCGCAACAATGATGCTAGAAACGCCTGAAACGAACAACGTTAATGCCGCCGTCGGGTGCCGCCGAACGAACTTCGGTCATTACCCGCCGCGCATCGCGCAACAATGATCTTAGAAACGCGTGAAACGGATAACGTTAATGCCGCCGTCGGGTGCCACCGAACGAACTTCGGCCATTACCAACAGCGCATCGCGCAACAATGATGCTAGAAATGTCTGAAACGAACAACGTTAATGCCGCCGTCGGGTGCCGCCGAACGAACTTCGGTCATTACCCGCCGCGCATCGCGCAACAATGATCTTAGAAACGCGTGAAACGAACAACGTTAATGCCGCCGTCGGGTGCCGCCGAACGAACTTCGGTCATTACCCGCCGCGCATCGCGCAACAATGATCTTAGAAACGCGTGAAACGAACAACGTTAATGCCGCCGTCGGGTGCCGCCGAACGAACTTCGGTCATTACCCGCCGCGCATCGCGCAACAATGATCTTAGAAACGCCTGAAACGAACAACGTTAATGCCGCCGTCGGGTGCCGCCGAACGAACTTCGGCCATTACCAACAGCGCATCGCGCAACAATGATCTTAGAAACGCGTGAAACGGATAACGTTAATGCCGCCGTCGGGTGCCGCCGAACCAACTTCGGTCATTACCCGCCGCGCATCGCGCAACAATGATCTTAGAAACGCGTGAAACGGATAAAGTTAATGCCGCCGTCGGGTGCCACCGAACGAACTTCGGCCATTACCAACAACGCATCGCGCAACAATGATGCTAGAAACGCCTGAAACAAACAACGTTAATGCCGCCGTCGGGTGCCGCCGAACGAACTTCGGTCATTACCAACAGCGCATCGCGCAACAATGATCATAGAAACGCTGCAAACGAACAACGTTAATGCCGCCGTCGGGTGCCGCCGAACGAACTTCGGCCATTACCAACAGCGCATCGCGCAACAATGATGCTAGAAACGCCTGAAACGAACAACGTTAATGCCGCCGTCGGGTGCCGCCGAACGAACTTCGGCCATTACCAACAGCGCATCGCGCAACAATGATCTTAGAAACGCGTGAAACGGATAACGTTAATGCCGCCGTCGGGTGCCGCCGAACCAACTTCGGTCATTACCCGCCGCGCATCGCGCAACAATGATCTTAGAAACGCGTGAAACGGATAAAGTTAATGCCGCCGTCGGGTGCCACCGAACGAACTTCGGCCATTACCAACAACGCATCGCGCAACAATGATGCTAGAAACGCCTGAAACAAACAACGTTAATGCCGCCGTCGGGTGCCGCCGAACGAACTTCGGTCATTACCAACAGCGCATCGCGCAACAATGATCATAGAAACGCTGCAAACGAACAACGTTAATGCCGCAGTCGGGTGCCGCCGAACGAACTTCGGTCATTACCCGCCGCGCATCGCGCAACAATGATCTTAGAAACGCGTGAAACGAACAACGTTAATGCCGCCGTCGGGTGCCGCCGAACGAACTTCGGTCATTACCCGCCGCGCATCGCGCAACAATGATCTTAGAAACGCGTGAAACGAACAACGTTAATGCCGCCGGCGGGTTCCGCCGGCGGGTGCCGCCGAACGAACTTCGGCCATTACCAACAGCGCATCGCGCAACAATGATGCTAGAAACGCCTGAAACGAACAACGTTAATGTCGCCGGCGGGTGCCGCCGAACGAACTTCGGCCATTACCAACAGCGCATCGCGCAACAATGATCTTAGAAACGCGTGAAACGGATAACGTTAATGCCGCCGTCGGGTGCCGCCGAACCAACTTCGGTCATTACCCGCCGCGCATCGCGCAACAATGATCTTAGAAACGCGTGAAACGGATAAAGTTAATGCCGCCGTCGGGTGCCACCGAACGAACTTCGGCCATTACCAACAACGCATCGCGCAACAATGATGCTAGAAACGCCTGAAACAAACAACGTTAATGCCGCCGTCGGGTGCCGCCGAACGAACTTCGGTCATTACCCGCCGCGCATCGCGCAACAATGATCTTAGAAACGCGTGAAACGAACAACGTTAATGCCGCCGTCGGGTGCCGCCGAACGAACTTCGGTCATTACCCGCCGCGCATCGCGCAACAATGATCTTAGAAACGCGTGAAACGAACAACGTTAATGCCGCCGGCGGGTGCCGCCGGCGGGTGCCGCCGAACGAACTTCGGCCATTACCAACAGCGCATCGCGCAACAATGATGCTAGAAACGCCTGAAACGAACAACGTTAATGCCGCCGTCGGGTGCCGACGAACGAACTTCGGCCATTACCAACAGCGCATCGCGCAACAATGATGCTAGAAACGCCTGAAACGAACAACGTTAATGTCGCTGGCGGGTGCCGCCGAACGAACTTCGGCCATTACCAACAGCGCATCGCGCAACAATGATGCTAGAAACGCCTGAAACGAACAACGTTAATGCCGCCGTCGGGTGCCGCCGATCGAACTTCGGTCATTACCCGCCGCGCATCGCGCAACAATGATCTTAGAAACGCGTGAAACGGATAACGTTAATGCCGCCGTCGGGTGCCGACGAACGAACTTCGGCCATTACCAACAGCGCATCGCGCAACAATGATGCTAGAAACGCCTGAAACAAACAACGTTAATGCCGCCGTCGGGTGCCGCCGAACGAACTTCGGTCATTACCAACAGCGCATCGCGCAACAATGATCATAGAAACGCTGCAAACGAACAACGTTAATGCCGCCGTCGGGTGCCGCCGAACGAACTTCGGCCATTACCAACAGCGCATCGCGCAACAATGATGCTAGAAACGCCTGAAACGAACAACGTTAATGCCGCCGTCGGGTGCCGCCGAACGAACTTCGGTCATTACCCGCCGCGCATCGCGCAACAATGATCTTAGAAACGCGTGAAACGGATAACGTTAATGCCGCCGTCGGGTGCCACCGAACGAACTTCGGCCATTACCAACAGCGCATCGCGCAACAATGATGCTAGAAATGTCTGAAACGAACAACGTTAATGCCGCCGTCGGGTGCCGCCGAACGAACTTCGGTCATTACCCGCCGCGCATCGCGCAACAATGATCTTAGAAACGCGTGAAACGAACAACGTTAATGCCGCCGTCGGGTGCCGCCGAACGAACTTCGGTCATTACCCGCCGCGCATCGCGCAACAATGATCTTAGAAACGCCTGAAACGAACAACGTTAATGCCGCCGTCGGGTGCCGCCGAACGAACTTCGGCCATTACCAACAGCGCATCGCGCAACAATGATCTTAGAAACGCGTGAAACGGATAACGTTAATGCCGCCGTCGGGTGCCGCCGAACCAACTTCGGTCATTACCCGCCGCGCATCGCGCAACAATGATCTTAGAAACGCGTGAAACGGATAAAGTTAATGCCGCCGTCGGGTGCCACCGAACGAACTTCGGCCATTACCAACAACGCATCGCGCAACAATGATCTTAGAAACGCCTGAAACGAACAACGTTAATGCCGCCGTCGGGTGCCGCCGAACGAACTTCGGTCATTACCAACAGCGCATCGCGCAACAATGATCATAGAAACGCTGCAAACGAACAACGTTAATGCCGCCGTCGGGTGCCGCCGAACGAACTTCGGCCATTACCAACAGCGCATCGCGCAACAATGATGCTAGAAACGCCTGAAACGAACAACGTTAATGCCGCCGTCGGGTGCCGCCGAACGAACTTCGGCCATTACCAACAGCGCATCGCGCAACAATGATCTTAGAAACGCGTGAAACGGATAACGTTAATGCCGCCGTCGGGTGCCACCGAACGAACTTCGGCCATTACCAACAGCGCATCGCGCAACAATGATGCTAGAAATGTCTGAAACGAACAACGTTAATGCCGCCGTCGGGTGCCGCCGAACGAACTTCGGCCATTACCAACAGCGCATCGCGCAACAATGATCTTAGAAACGCGTGAAACGGATAACGTTAATGCCGCCGTCGGGTGCCGCCGAACCAACTTCGGTCATTACCCGCCGCGCATCGCGCAACAATGATCTTAGAAACGCGTGAAACGGATAAAGTTAATGCCGCCGTCGGGTGCCACCGAACGAACTTCGGCCATTACCAACAACGCATCGCGCAACAATGATGCTAGAAACGCCTGAAACAAACAACGTTAATGCCGCCGTCGGGTGCCGCCGAACGAACTTCGGTCATTACCAACAGCGCATCGCGCAACAATGATCATAGAAACGCTGCAAACGAACAACGTTAATGCCGCAGTCGGGTGCCGCCGAACGAACTTCGGTCATTACCCGCCGCGCATCGCGCAATAATGATGCTAGAAATGTCTGAAACGAACAACGTTAATGCCGCCGTCGGGTGCCGCCGAACGAACTTCGGTCATTACCCGCCGCGCATCGCGCAACAATGATCTTAGAAACGCGTGAAACGGATAACGTTAATGCCGCCGTCGGGTGCCACCGAACGAACTTCGGCCATTACCAACAGCGCATCGCGCAACAATGATGCTAGAAATGTCTGAAACGAACAACGTTAATGCCGCCGTCGGGTGCCGCCGAACGAACTTCGGTCATTACCCGCCGCGCATCGCGCAACAATGATCTTAGAAACGCGTGAAACGAACAACGTTAATGCCGCCGTCGGGTGCCGCCGAACGAACTTCGGTCATTACCCGCCGCGCATCGCGCAACAATGATCTTAGAAACGCGTGAAACGAACAACGTTAATGCCGCCGGCGGGTTCCGCCGGCGGGTGCCGCCGAACGAACTTCGGCCATTACCAACAGCGCATCGCGCAACAATGATGCTAGAAACGCCTGAAACGAACAACGTTAATGTCGCCGGCGGGTGCCGCCGAACGAACTTCGGCCATTACCAACAGCGCATCGCGCAACAATGATCTTAGAAACGCGTGAAACGGATAACGTTAATGCCGCCGTCGGGTGCCGCCGAACCAACTTCGGTCATTACCCGCCGCGCATCGCGCAACAATGATCTTAGAAACGCGTGAAACGGATAAAGTTAATGCCGCCGTCGGGTGCCACCGAACGAACTTCGGCCATTACCAACAACGCATCGCGCAACAATGATGCTAGAAACGCCTGAAACAAACAACGTTAATGCCGCCGTCGGGTGCCGCCGAACGAACTTCGGTCATTACCCGCCGCGCATCGCGCAACAATGATCTTAGAAACGCGTGAAACGAACAACGTTAATGCCGCCGTCGGGTGCCGCCGAACGAACTTCGGTCATTACCCGCCGCGCATCGCGCAACAATGATCTTAGAAACGCGTGAAACGAACAACGTTAATGCCGCCGGCGGGTGCCGCCGGCGGGTGCCGCCGGCGGGTGCCGCCGAACGAACTTCGGCCATTACCAACAGCGCATCGCGCAACAATGATGCTAGAAACGCCTGAAACGAACAACGTTAATGCCGCCGTCGGGTGCCGACGAACGAACTTCGGCCATTACCAACAGCGCATCGCGCAACAATGATGCTAGAAACGCCTGAAACGAACAACGTTAATGTCGCTGGCGGGTGCCGCCGAACGAACTTCGGCCATTACCAACAGCGCATCGCGCAACAATGATGCTAGAAACGCCTGAAACGAACAACGTTAATGCCGCCGTCGGGTGCCGCCGATCGAACTTCGGTCATTACCCGCCGCGCATCGCGCAACAATGATCTTAGAAACGCGTGAAACGGATAACGTTAATGCCGCCGTCGGGTGCCGACGAACGAACTTCGGCCATTACCAACAGCGCATCGCGCAACAATGATGCTAGAAACGCCTGAAACGAACAACGTTAATGTCGCCGGCGGGTGCCGCCGAACGAACTTCGGCCATTACCAACAGCGCATCGCGCAACAATGATCTTAGAAACGCGTGAAACGGATAACGTTAATGCCGCCGTCGGGTGCCGCCGAACCAACTTCGGTCATTACCCGCCGCGCATCGCGCAACAATGATCTTAGAAACGCGTGAAACGGATAAAGTTAATGCCGCCGTCGGGTGCCACCGAACGAACTTCGGCCATTACCAACAACGCATCGCGCAACAATGATGCTAGAAACGCCTGAAACAAACAACGTTAATGCCGCCGTCGGGTGCCGCCGAACGAACTTCGGTCATTACCAACAGCGCATCGCGCAACAATGATCATAGAAACGCTGCAAACGAACAACGTTAATGCCGCCGTCGGGTGCCGCCGAACGAACTTCGGCCATTACCAACAGCGCATCGCGCAACAATGATGCTAGAAACGCCTGAAACGAACAACGTTAATGCCGCCGTCGGGTGCCGCCGAACGAACTTCGGTCATTACCCGCCGCGCATCGCGCAACAATGATCTTAGAAACGCGTGAAACGGATAACGTTAATGCCGCCGTCGGGTGCCGCCGAACGAACTTCGGTCATTACCTGCCGCGCATCGCGCAACAATGATCTTAGAAACGCGTGAAACGAACAACGTTAATGCCGCCGTCGGGTGCCGCCGAACGAACTTCGGCCATTACCAACAGCGCATCGCGCAACAATGATGCTAGAAACGCCTGAAACGAACAACGTTAATGCCGCCGTCGGGTGCCGCCGAACGAACTTCGGTCATTACCAACAGCGCATCGCGCAACAATGATGCTAGAAACGCCTGAAACGAACAACGTTAATGTCGCCGGCGGGTGCCGCCGAACGAACTTCGGCCATTACCAACAGCGCATCGCGCAACAATGATCTTAGAAACGCGTGAAACGGATAACGTTAATGCCGCCGTCGGGTGCCGCCGAACCAACTTCGGTCATTACCCGCCGCGCATCGCGCAACAATGATCTTAGAAACGCGTGAAACGGATAAAGTTAATGCCGCCGTCGGGTGCCACCGAACGAACTTCGGCCATTACCAACAACGCATCGCGCAACAATGATGCTAGAAACGCCTGAAACAAACAACGTTAATGCCGCCGTCGGGTGCCGCCGAACGAACTTCGGTCATTACCAACAGCGCATCGCGCAACAATGATCATAGAAACGCTGCAAACGAACAACGTTAATGCCGCCGTCGGGTGCCGCCGAACGAACTTCGGCCATTACCAACAGCGCATCGCGCAACAATGATGCTAGAAACGCCTGAAACGAACAACGTTAATGCCGCCGTCGGGTGCCGCCGAACGAACTTCGGTCATTACCCGCCGCGCATCGCGCAACAATGATCTTAGAAACGCGTGAAACGGATAACGTTAATGCCGCCGTCGGGTGCCGCCGAACGAACTTCGGTCATTACCTGCCGCGCATCGCGCAACAATGATCTTAGAAACGCGTGAAACGAACAACGTTAATGCCGCCGTCGGGTGCCGCCGAACGAACTTCGGCCATTACCAACAGCGCATCGCGCAACAATGATGCTAGAAACGCCTGAAACGAACAACGTTAATGCCGCCGTCGGGTGCCGCCGAACGAACTTCGGTCATTACCAACAGCGCATCGCGCAACAATGATGCTAGAAACGCCTGAAACGAACAACGTTAATGCCGCCGTCGGGTGCCGCCGAACCAACTTCGGTCATTACCCGCCGCGCATCGCGCAACAATGATCTTAGAAACGCGTGAAACGGATAAAGTTAATGCCGCCGTCGGGTGCCACCGAACGAACTTCGGCCATTACCAACAACGCATCGCGCAACAATGATGCTAGAAACGCCTGAAACAAACAACGTTAATGCCGCCGTCGGGTGCCGCCGAAGGAACTTCGGTCATTACCAACAGCGCATCGCGCAACAATGATCATAGAAACGCTGCAAACGAACAACGTTAATGCCGCCGTCGGGTGCCGCCGAACGAACTTCGGTCATTACCCGCCGCGCATCGCGCAATAATGATGCTAGAAATGTCTGAAACGAACAACGTTAATGCCGCCGTCGGGTGCCGCCGAACGAACTTCGGTCATTACCCGCCGCGCATCGCGCAACAATGATCTTAGAAACGCGTGAAACGGATAACGTTAATGCCGCCGTCGGGTGCCACCGAACGAACTTCGGCCATTACCAACAGCGCATCGCGCAACAATGATGCTAGAAACGCCTGAAACGAACAACGTTAATGTCGCTGGCGGGTGCCGCCGAACGAACTTCGGCCATTACCAACAGCGCATCGCGCAACAATGATGCTAGAAACGCCTGAAACGAACAACGTTAATGCCGCCGTCGGGTGCCGCCGAACGAACTTCGGTCATTACCCGCCGCGCATCGCGCAACAATGATCTTAGAAACGCGTGAAACGGATAACGTTAATGCCGCCGTCGGGTGCCGCCGAACGAACTTCGGTCATTACCCGCCGCGCATCGCGCAACAATGATCTTAGAAACGCGTGAAACGAACAACGTTAATGCCGCCGTCGGGTGCCGCCGAACGAACTTCGGCCATTACCAACAGCGCATCGCGCAACAATGATGCTAGAAACGCCTGAAACGAACAACGTTAATGCCGCCGTCGGGTGCCGCCGAAGGAACTTCGGTCATTACCAACAGCGCATCGCGCAACAATGATCATAGAAACGCTGCAAACGAACAACGTTAATGCCGCCGTCGGGTGCCGCCGAACGAACTTCGGTCATTACCCGCCGCGCATCGCGCAATAATGATGCTAGAAATGTCTGAAACGAACAACGTTAATGCCGCCGTCGGGTGCCGCCGAACGAACTTCGGTCATTACCCGCCGCGCATCGCGCAACAATGATCTTAGAAACGCGTGAAACGGATAACGTTAATGCCGCCGTCGGGTGCCACCGAACGAACTTCGGCCATTACCAACAGCGCATCGCGCAACAATGATGCTAGAAACGCCTGAAACGAACAACGTTAATGTCGCTGGCGGGTGCCGCCGAACGAACTTCGGCCATTACCAACAGCGCATCGCGCAACAATGATGCTAGAAACGCCTGAAACGAACAACGTTAATGCCGCCGTCGGGTGCCGCCGAACGAACTTCGGTCATTACCCGCCGCGCATCGCGCAACAATGATCTTAGAAACGCGTGAAACGAACAACGTTAATGCCGCCGTCGGGTGCCGCCGAACGAACTTCGGCCATTACCAACAGCGCATCGCGCAACAATGATGCTAGAAACGCCTGAAACGAACAACGTTAATGCCGCCGTCGGGTGCCGCCGAACGAACTTCGGTCATTACCAACAGCGCATCGCGCAACAATGATGCTAGAAACGCCTGAAACGAACAACGTTAATGCCGCCGTCGGGTGCCGCCGAACGAACTTCGGCCATTACCAACAACGCATCGCGCAACAATGATGCTAGAAACGCCTGAAACAAACAACGTTAATGCCGCCGTCGGGTGCCGCCGAACGAACTTCGGTCATTACCAACAGCGCATCGCGCAACAATGATCATAGAAACGCTGCAAACAAACAACGTTAATGCCGCCGTCGGGTGCCGCCGAACGAACTTCGGTCATTACCAACAGCGCATCGCGCAACAATGATCATAGAAACGCTGCAAACGAACAACGTTAATGCCGCCGTCGGGTGCCGCCGAACGAACTTCGGTCATTACCCGCCGCGCATCGCGCAATAATGATGCTAGAAATGTCTGAAACGAACAACGTTAATGCCGCCGTCGGGTGCCGCCGAACGAACTTCGGTCATTACCCGCCGCGCATCGCGCAACAATGATCTTAGAAACGCGTGAAACGGATAACGTTAATGCCGCCGTCGGGTGCCACCGAACGAACTTCGGCCATTACCAACAGCGCATCGCGCAACAATGATGCTAGAAACGCCTGAAACGAACAACGTTAATGTCGCTGGCGGGTGCCGCCGAACGAACTTCGGCCATTACCAACAGCGCATCGCGCAACAATGATGCTAGAAACGCCTGAAACGAACAACGTTAATGCCGCCGTCGGGTGCCGCCGAACGAACTTCGGTCATTACCCGCCGCGCATCGCGCAACAATGATCTTAGAAACGCGTGAAACGGATAACGTTAATGCCGCCGTCGGGTGCCGCCGAACGAACTTCGGTCATTACCCGCCGCGCATCGCGCAACAATGATCTTAGAAACGCGTGAAACGAACAACGTTAATGCCGCCGTCGGGTGCCGCCGAACGAACTTCGGCCATTACCAACAGCGCATCGCGCAACAATGATGCTAGAAACGCCTGAAACGAACAACGTTAATGCCGCCGTCGGGTGCCGCCGAACGAACTTCGGTCATTACCAACAGCGCATCGCGCAACAATGATGCTAGAAACGCCTGAAACGAACAACGTTAATGCCGCCGTCGGGTGCCGCCGAACGAACTTCGGTCATTACCCGCCGCGCATCGCGCAACAATGATGCTAGAAATGTCTGAAACGAACAACGTTAATGCCGCCGTCGGGTGCCGCCGAACGAACTTCGGTCATTACCCGCCGCGCATCGCGCAACAATGATGCTAGAAACGCCTGAAACGAACAACGTTAATGCCGCCGTCGGGTGCCGCCGAACGAACTTCGGTCATTACCCGCCGCGCATCGCGCAACAATGATCTTAGAAACGCGTGAAACGGATAACGTTAATGCCGCCGTCGGGTGCCACCGAACGAACTTCGGCCATTACCAACAGCGCATCGCGCAACAATGATGCTAGAAATGTCTGAAACGAACAACGTTAATGCCGCCGTCGGGTGCCGCCGAACGAACTTCGGTCATTACCCGCCGCGCATCGCGCAACAATGATCTTAGAAACGCGTGAAACGAACAACGTTAATGCCGCCGTCGGGTGCCGCCGAACGAACTTCGGTCATTACCCGCCGCGCATCGCGCAACAATGATCTTAGAAACGCCTGAAACGAACAACGTTAATGCCGCCGTCGGGTGCCGCCGAACGAACTTCGGCCATTACCAACAGCGCATCGCGCAACAATGATCTTAGAAACGCGTGAAACGGATAACGTTAATGCCGCCGTCGGGTGCCGCCGAACCAACTTCGGTCATTACCCGCCGCGCATCGCGCAACAATGATCTTAGAAACGCGTGAAACGGATAAAGTTAATGCCGCCGTCGGGTGCCACCGAACGAACTTCGGCCATTACCAACAACGCATCGCGCAACAATGATGCTAGAAACGCCTGAAACAAACAACGTTAATGCCGCCGTCGGGTGCCGCCGAACGAACTTCGGTCATTACCAACAGCGCATCGCGCAACAATGATCATAGAAACGCTGCAAACGAACAACGTTAGTGCCGCCGTCGGGTGCCGCCGAACGAACTTCGGCCATTACCAACAGCGCATCGCGCAACAATGATGCTAGAAACGCCTGAAACGAACAACGTTAATGCCGCCGTCGGGTGCCGCCGAACGAACTTCGGCCATTACCAACAGCGCATCGCGCAACAATGATCTTAGAAACGCTGCAAACGAACAACGTTAATGCCGCCGTCGGGTGCCGCCGAACGAACTTCGGCCATTACCAACAGCGCATCGCGCAACAATGATGCTAGAAACGCCTGAAACGAACAACGTTAATGCCGCCGTCGGGTGCCGCCGAACGAACTTCGGCCATTACCAACAGCGCATCGCGCAACAATGATCTTAGAAACGCGTGAAACGGATAACGTTAATGCCGCCGTCGGGTGCCGCCGAACCAACTTCGGTCATTACCCGCCGCGCATCGCGCAACAATGATCTTAGAAACGCGTGAAACGGATAAAGTTAATGCCGCCGTCGGGTGCCACCGAACGAACTTCGGCCATTACCAACAACGCATCGCGCAACAATGATGCTAGAAACGCCTGAAACGAACAACGTTAATGCCGCCGTCGGGTGCCGCCGAACGAACTTCGGTCATTACCCGCCGCGCATCGCGCAACAATGATGCTAGAAATGTCAGAAACGAACAACGTTAATGCCGCCGTCGGGTGCCGCCGAACGAACTTCGGTCATTACCCGCCGCGCATCGCGCAACAATGATGCTAGAAATGTCAGAAACGAACAACGTTAATGCCGCCGTCGGGTGCCGCCGAACGAACTTCGGTCATTACCAACAGCGCATCGCGCAACAATGATCATAGAAACGCTGCAAACAAACAACGTTAATGCCGCCGTCGGGTGCCGCCGAACGAACTTCGGTCATTACCAACAGCGCATCGCGCAACAATGATCATAGAAACGCTGCAAACGAACAACGTTTATGCCGCCGTCGGGTGCCGCCGAACGAACTTCGGTCATTACCCGCCGCGCATCGCGCAATAATGATGCTAGAAATGTCTGAAACGAACAACGTTAATGCCGCCGTCGGGTGCCGCCGAACGAACTTCGGTCATTACCCGCCGCGCATCGCGCAACAATGATCTTAGAAACGCGTGAAACGGATAACGTTAATGCCGCCGTCGGGTGCCACCGAACGAACTTCGGCCATTACCAACAGCGCATCGCGCAACCATGATGCTAGAAATGTCTGAAACGAACAACGTTAATGCCGCCGTCGGGTGCCGCCGAACGAACTTCGGTCATTACCCGCCGCGCATCGCGCAACAATGATCTTAGAAACGCGTGAAACGAACAACGTTAATGCCGCCGTCGGGTGCCACCGAACGAACTTCGGTCATTACCCGCCGCGCATCGCGCAACAATGATCTTAGAAACGCGTGAAACGAACAACGTTAATGCCGCCGGCGGGTTCCGCCGGCGGGTGCCGCCAAACGAACTTCGGCCATTACCAACAGCGCATCGCGCAACAATGATGCTAGAAACGCCTGAAACGAACAACGTTAATGTCGCCGGCGGGTGCCGCCGAACGAACTTCGGCCATTACCAACAGCGCATCGCGCAACAATGATCTTAGAAACGCGTGAAACGGATAACGTTAATGCCGCCGTCGGGTGCCGCCGAACGAACTTCGGTCATTACCCGCCGCGCATCGCGCAACAATGATCTTAGAAACGCGTGAAACGAACAACGTTAATGCCGCCGGCGGGTGCCGCCGGCGGGTGCCGCCGAACGAACTTCGGCCATTACCAACAGCGCATCGCGCAACAATGATGCTAGAAACGCCTGAAACGAACAACGTTAATGCCGCCGTCGGGTGCCGACGAACGAACTTCGGCCATTACCAACAGCGCATCGCGCAACAATGATGCTAGAAACGCCTGAAACGAACAACGTTAATGTCGCTGGCGGGTGCCGCCGAACGAACTTCGGCCATTACCAACAGCGCATCGCGCAACAATGATGCTAGAAATGTCTGAAACGAACAACGTTAATGTCGCCGGCGGGTGCCGCCGAACGAACTTCGGCCATTACCAACAGCGCATCGCGCAACAATGATCTTAGAAACGCGTGAAACGGATAACGTTAATGCCGCCGTCGGGTGCCGCCGAACCAACTTCGGTCATTACCCGCCGCGCATCGCGCAACAATGATCTTAGAAACGCGTGAAACGGATAAAGTTAATGCCGCCGTCGGGTGCCACCGAACGAACTTCGGCCATTACCAACAACGCATCGCGCAACAATGATGCTAGAAACGCCTGAAACAAACAACGTTAATGCCGCCGTCGGGTGCCGCCGAACGAACTTCGGTCATTACCCGCCGCGCATCGCGCAACAATGATCTTAGAAACGCGTGAAACGAACAACGTTAATGCCGCCGTCGGGTGCCGCCGAACGAACTTCGGTCATTACCCGCCGCGCATCGCGCAACAATGATCTTAGAAACGCGTGAAACGAACAACGTTAATGCCGCCGGCGGGTGCCGCCGGCGGGTGCCGCCGAACGAACTTCGGCCATTACCAACAGCGCATCGCGCAACAATGATGCTAGAAACGCCTGAAACGAACAACGTTAATGCCGCCGTCGGGTGCCGACGAACGAACTTCGGCCATTACCAACAGCGCATCGCGCAACAATGATGCTAGAAACGCCTGAAACGAACAACGTTAATGTCGCTGGCGGGTGCCGCCGAACGAACTTCGGCCATTACCAACAGCGCATCGCGCAACAATGATGCTAGAAACGCCTGAAACGAACAACGTTAATGCCGCCGTCGGGTGCCGCCGATCGAACTTCGGTCATTACCCGCCGCGCATCGCGCAACAATGATCTTAGAAACGCGTGAAACGGATAACGTTAATGCCGCCGTCGGGTGCCGACGAACGAACTTCGGCCATTACCAACAGCGCATCGCGCAACAATGATGCTAGAAACGCCTGAAACGAACAACGTTAATGTCGCCGGCGGGTGCCGCCGAACGAACTTCGGCCATTACCAACAGCGCATCGCGCAACAATGATCTTAGAAACGCGTGAAACGGATAACGTTAATGCCGCCGTCGGGTGCCGCCGAACCAACTTCGGTCATTACCCGCCGCGCATCGCGCAACAATGATCTTAGAAACGCGTGAAACGGATAAAGTTAATGCCGCCGTCGGGTGCCACCGAACGAACTTCGGCCATTACCAACAACGCATCGCGCAACAATGATGCTAGAAACGCCTGAAACAAACAACGTTAATGCCGCCGTCGGGTGCCGCCGAACGAACTTCGGTCATTACCCGCCGCGCATCGCGCAACAATGATCTTAGAAACGCGTGAAACGAACAACGTTAATGCCGCCGTCGGGTGCCGCCGAACGAACTTCGGCCATTACCAACAGCGCATCGCGCAACAATGATGCTAGAAACGCCTGAAACGAACAACGTTAATGCCGCCGTCGGGTGCCGCCGAACGAACTTCGGTCATTACCAACAGCGCATCGCGCAACAATGATGCTAGAAACGCCTGAAACGAACAACGTTAATGCCGCCGTCGGGTGCCGCCGAACGAACTTCGGTCATTACCCGCCGCGCATCGCGCAACAATGATGCTAGAAATGTCTGAAACGAACAACGTTAATGCCGCCGTCGGGTGCCGCCGAACGAACTTCGGTCATTACCCGCCGCGCATCGCGCAACAATGATCTTAGAAACGCGTGAAACGAACAACGTTAATGCCGCCGTCGGGTGCCGCCGAACGAACTTCGGTCATTACCCGCCGCGCATCGCGCAACAATGATCTTAGAAACGCGTGAAACGAACAACGTTAATGCCGCCGTCGGGTGCCGCCGAACGAACTTCGGTCATTACCCGCCGCGCATCGCGCAACAATGATCTTAGAAACGCGTGAAACGAACAACGTTAATGCCGCCGTCGGGTGCCGCCGAACGAACTTCGGCCATTACCAACAGCGCATCGCGCAACAATGATCATAGAAACGCTGCAAACGAACAACGTTAATGCCGCCGTCGGGTGCCGCCGAACGAACTTCGGTCATTACCCGCCGCGCATCGCGCAATAATGATGCTAGAAATGTCTGAAACGAACAACGTTAATGCCGCCGTCGGGTGCCGCCGAACGAACTTCGGTCATTACCCGCCGCGCATCGCGCAACAATGATCTTAGAAACGCGTGAAACGGATAAAGTTAATGCCGCCGTCGGGTGCCACCGAACGACCTTCGGCCATTACCAACAACGCATCGCGCAACAATGATGCTAGAAACGCCTGAAACAAACAACGTTAATGCCGCCGTCGGGTGCCGCCGAACGAACTTCGGTCATTACCCGCCGCGCATCGCGCAACAATGATGCTAGAAACGCCTGAAACAAACAACGTTAATGCCGCCGTCGGGTGCCGCCGAACGAACTTCGGTCATTACCCGCCGCGCATCGCGCAACAATGATCTTAGAAACGCGTGAAACGGATAACGTTAATGCCGCCGTCGGGTGCCGCCGGACGAACTTCGGTCATTACCCGCCGCGCATCGCGCAACAATGATCTTAGAAACGCCTAAAACGAACAACGTTAATGCCGCCGTCGGGTGCCGCCGAACGAACTTCGGTCATTACCCGCCGCGCATCGCGCAACAATGATGCTAGAAACACCTGAAACGAACAACGTTAATGCCGCCGGCGGGTGCCGCCGAACGAACTTCGGCCATTACCAACAGCGCATCGCGCAACAATGATGCTAGAAACGCCTGAAACGAACAACGTTAATGCCGCCGTCGGGTGCCGCCGAACGAACTTCGGCCATTACCAACAGCGCATCGCGCAACAATGATCTTAGAAACGCGTGAAACGGATAACGTTAATGCCGCCGTCGGGTGCCGCCGAAGGAACTTCGGTCATTACCAACAGCGCATCGCGCAACAATGATCATAGAAACGCTGCAAACGAACAACGTTAATGCCGCCGTCGGGTGCCGCCGAACGAACTTCGGTCATTACCCGCCGCGCATCGCGCAATAATGATGCTAGAAACGCCTGAAACGAACAACGTTAATGCCGCCGTCGGGTGCCGCCGAACGAACTTCGGTCATTACCCGCCGCGCATCGCGCAACAATGATCTTAGAAACGCGTGAAACGGATAACGTTAATGCCGCCGTCGGGTGCCGCCGAACGAACTTCGGTCATTACCCGCCGCGCATCGCGCAACAATGATCTTAGAAACGCGTGAAACGAACAACGTTAATGCCGCCGTCGGGTGCCGCCGAACGAACTTCGGCCATTACCAACAGCGCATCGCGCAACAATGATGCTAGAAACGCCTGAAACGAACAACGTTAATGCCGCCGTCGGGTGCCGCCGAACGAACTTCCGTCATTACCAACAGCGCATCGCGCAACAATGATGCTAGAAACGCCTGAAACGAACAACGTTAATGCCGCCGTCGGGTGCCGCCGAACCAACTTCGGTCATTACCCGCCGCGCATCGCGCAACAATGATCTTAGAAACGCGTGAAACGGATAAAGTTAATGCCGCCGTCGGGTGCCACCGAACGAACTTCGGCCATTACCAACAACGCATCGCGCAACAATGATGCTAGAAACGCCTGAAACAAACAACGTTAATGCCGCCGTCGGGTGCCGCCGAAGGAACTTCGGTCATTACCAACAGCGCATCGCGCAACAATGATCATAGAAACGCTGCAAACGAACAACGTTAATGCCGCCGTCGGGTGCCGCCGAACGAACTTCGGTCATTACCCGCCGCGCATCGCGCAATAATGATGCTAGAAATGTCTGAAACGAACAACGTTAATGCCGCCGTCGGGTGCCGCCGAACGAACTTCGGTCATTACCCGCCGCGCATCGCGCAACAATGATCTTAGAAACGCGTGAAACGGATAACGTTAATGCCGCCGTCGGGTGCCACCGAACGAACTTCGGCCATTACCAACAGCGCATCGCGCAACAATGATGCTAGAAATGTCTGAAACGAACAACGTTAATGCCGCCGTCGGGTGCCGCCGAACGAACTTCGGTCATTACCCGCCGCGCATCGCGCAACAATGATCTTAGAAACGCGTGAAACGGATAACGTTAATGCCGCCGTCGGGTGCCACCGAACGAACTTCGGCCATTACCAACAGCGCATCGCGCAACAATGATGCTAGAAACGCCTGAAACGAACAACGTTAATGTCGCTGGCGGGTGCCGCCGAACGAACTTCGGCCATTACCAACAGCGCATCGCGCAACAATGATGCTAGAAACGCCTGAAACGAACAACGTTAATGCCGCCGTCGGGTGCCGCCGAACGAACTTCGGTCATTACCCGCCGCACCATCGCGCAACAATGATCTTAGAAACGCGTGAAACGGATAACGTTAATGCCGCCGTCGGGTGCCGCCGAACGAACTTCGGTCATTACCCGCCGCGCATCGCGCAACAATGATCTTAGAAACGCGTGAAACGAACAACGTTAATGCCGCTGGCGGGTGCCGCCGAACGAACTTCGGCCATTACCAACAGCGCATCGCGCAACAATGATGCTAGAAACGCCTGAAACGAACAACGTTAATGCCGCCGTCGGGTGCCGCCGAACGAACTTCGGTCATTACCAACAGCGCATCGCGCAACAATGATGCTAGAAACGCCTGAAACGAACAACGTTAATGCCGCCGTCGGGTGCCGCCGAACCAACTTCGGTCATTACCCGCCGCGCATCGCGCAACAATGATCTTAGAAACGCGTGAAACGGATAAAGTTAATGCCGCCGTCGGGTGCCACCGAACGAACTTCGGCCATTACCAACAACGCATCGCGCAACAATGATGCTAGAAACGCCTGAAACAAACAACGTTAATGCCGCCGTCGGGTGCCGCCGAAGGAACTTCGGTCATTACCAACAGCGCATCGCGCAACAATGATCATAGAAACGCTGCAAACGAACAACGTTAATGCCGCCGTCGGGTGCCGCCGAACGAACTTCGGTCATTACCCGCCGCGCATCGCGCAATAATGATGCTAGAAATGTCTGAAACGAACAACGTTAATGCCGCCGTCGGGTGCCGCCGAACGAACTTCGGTCATTACCCGCCGCGCATCGCGCAACAATGATCTTAGAAACGCGTGAAACGGATAACGTTAATGCCGCCGTCGGGTGCCACCGAACGAACTTCGGCCATTACCAACAGCGCATCGCGCAACAATGATGCTAGAAACGCCTGAAACGAACAACGTTAATGCCGCCGTCGGGTGCCGCCGAACGAACTTCGGTCATTACCCGCCGCGCATCGCGCAACAATGATCTTAGAAACGCGTGAAACGAACAACGTTAATGCCGCCGTCGGGTGCCGCCGAACGAACTTCGGCCATTACCAACAGCGCATCGCGCAACAATGATCTTAGAAACGCGTGAAACGGATAAAGTTAATGCCGCCGTCGGGTGCCACCGAACGAACTTCGGCCATTACCAACAACGCATCGCGCAACAATGATGCTAGAAACGCCTGAAACAAACAACGTTAATGCCGCCGTCGGGTGCCGCCGAACGAACTTCGGTCATTACCAACAGCGCATCGCGCAACAATGATCATAGAAACGCTGCAAACGAACAACGTTAATGCCGCCGTCGGGTGCCGCCGAACGAACTTCGGCCATTACCAACAGCGCATCGCGCAACAATGATGCTAGAAACGCCTGAAACGAACAACGTTAATGCCGCCGTCGGGTGCCGCCGAACGAACTACGGCCATTACCAACAGCGCATCGCGCAACAATGATCTTAGAAACGCGTGAAACGGATAACGTTAATGCCGCCGTCGGGTGCCGCCGAACCAACTTCGGTCATTACCCGCCGCGCATCGCGCAACAATGATCTTAGAAACGCGTGAAACGGATAAAGTTAATGCCGCCGTCGGGTGCCACCGAACGAACTTCGGCCATTACCAACAACGCATCGCGCAACAATGATGCTAGAAACGCCTGAAACAAACAACGTTAATGCCGCCGTCGGGTGCCGCCGAACGAACTTCGGTCATTACCAACAGCGCATCGCGCAACAATGATCATAGAAACGCTGCAAACGAACAACGTTAATGCCGCCGTCGGGTGCCGCCGAACGAACTTCGGTCATTACCCGCCGCGCATCGCGCAATAATGATGCTAGAAATGTCTGAAACGAACAACGTTAATGCCGCCGTCGGGTGCCGCCGAACGAACTTCGGTTATTACCCGCCGCGCATCGCGCAACAATGATCTTAGAAACGCGTGAAACGGATAACGTTAATGCCGCCGTCGGGTGCCACCGAACGAACTTCGGCCATTACCAACAGCGCATCGCGCAACAATGATGCTAGAAATGTCTGAAACGAACAACGTTAATGCCGCCGTCGGGTGCCGCCGAACGAACTTCGGTCATTACCCGCCGCGCATCGCGCAACAATGATCTTAGAAACGCGTGAAACGAACAACGTTAATGCCGCCGTCGGGTGCCGCCGAACGAACTTCGGTCATTACCCGCCGCGCATCGCGCAACAATGATGCTAGAAACGCCTGAAACGAACAACGTTAATGTCGCTGGCGGTTGCCGCCGAACGAACTTCGGCCATTACCAACAGCGCATCGCGCAACAATGATGCTAGAAACGCCTGAAACGAACAACGTTAATGCCGCCGTCGGGTGCCGCCGAACGAACTTCGGTCATTACCCGCCGCGCATCGCGCAACAATGATCTTAGAAACGCGTGAAACGGATAACGTTAATGCCGCCGTCGGGTGCCGCCGAACGAACTTCGGTCATTACCCGCCGCGCATCGCGCAACAATGATCTTAGAAACGCGTGAAACGAACAACGTTAATGCCGCCGTCGGGTGCCGCCGAACGAACTTCGGCCATTACCAACAGCGCATCGCGCAACAATGATGCTAGAAACACCTGAAACGAACAACGTTAATGCCGCCGGCGGGTGCCGCCGAACGAACTTCGGTCATTACCAACAGCGCATCGCGCAACAATGATGCTAGAAACGCCTGAAACGAACAACGTTAATGCCGCCGTCGGGTGCCGCCGAACGAACTTCGGTCATTACCCGCCGCGCATCGCGCAACAATGATCTTAGAAACGCGTGAAACGGATAACGTTAATGCCGCCGTCGGGTGCCGCCGAACGAACTTCGGTCATTACCCGCCGCGCATCGCGCAACAATGATCTTAGAAACGCGTGAAACGAACAACGTTAATGCCGCCGTCGGGTGCCGCCGAACGAACTTCGGCCATTACCAACAGCGCATCGCGCAACAATGATCTTAGAAACGCGTGAAACGGATAAAGTTAATGCCGCCGTCGGGTGCCACCGAACGAACTTCGGCCATTACCAACAACGCATCGCGCAACAATGATGCTAGAAACGCCTGAAACAAACAACGTTAATGCCGCCGTCGGGTGCCGCCGAACGAACTTCGGTCATTACCAACAGCGCATCGCGCAACAATGATCATAGAAACGCTGCAAACGAACAACGTTAATGCCGCCGTCGGGTGCCGCCGAACGAACTTCGGCCATTACCAACAGCGCATCGCGCAACAATGATGCTAGAAACGCCTGAAACGAACAACGTTAATGCCGCCGTCGGGTGCCGCCGAACGAACTACGGCCATTACCAACAGCGCATCGCGCAACAATGATCTTAGAAACGCGTGAAACGGATAACGTTAATGCCGCCGTCGGGTGCCGCCGAACCAACTTCGGTCATTACCCGCCGCGCATCGCGCAACAATGATCTTAGAAACGCGTGAAACGGATAAAGTTAATGCCGCCGTCGGGTGCCACCGAACGAACTTCGGCCATTACCAACAACGCATCGCGCAACAATGATGCTAGAAACGCCTGAAACAAACAACGTTAATGCCGCCGTCGGGTGCCGCCGAACGAACTTCGGTCATTACCAACAGCGCATCGCGCAACAATGATCATAGAAACGCTGCAAACGAACAACGTTAATGCCGCCGTCGGGTGCCGCCGAACGAACTTCGGTCATTACCCGCCGCGCATCGCGCAATAATGATGCTAGAAATGTCTGAAACGAACAACGTTAATGCCGCCGTCGGGTGCCGCCGAACGAACTTCGGTTATTACCCGCCGCGCATCGCGCAACAATGATCTTAGAAACGCGTGAAACGGATAACGTTAATGCCGCCGTCGGGTGCCACCGAACGAACTTCGGCCATTACCAACAGCGCATCGCGCAACAATGATGCTAGAAATGTCTGAAACGAACAACGTTAATGCCGCCGTCGGGTGCCGCCGAACGAACTTCGGTCATTACCCGCCGCGCATCGCGCAACAATGATCTTAGAAACGCGTGAAACGAACAACGTTAATGCCGCCGTCGGGTGCCGCCGAACGAACTTCGGTCATTACCCGCCGCGCATCGCGCAACAATGATGCTAGAAACGCCTGAAACGAACAACGTTAATGTCGCTGGCGGTTGCCGCCGAACGAACTTCGGCCATTACCAACAGCGCATCGCGCAACAATGATGCTAGAAACGCCTGAAACGAACAACGTTAATGCCGCCGTCGGGTGCCGCCGAACGAACTTCGGTCATTACCCGCCGCGCATCGCGCAACAATGATCTTAGAAACGCGTGAAACGGATAACGTTAATGCCGCCGTCGGGTGCCGCCGAACGAACTTCGGCCATTACCAACAGCGCATCGCGCAACAATGATGCTAGAAATGTCTGAAACGAACAACGTTAATGCCGCCGTCGGGTGCCGCCGAACGAACTTCGGTCATTACCCGCCGCGCATCGCGCAACAATGATCTTAGAAACGCGTGAAACGAACAACGTTAATGCCGCCGTCGGGTGCCGCCGAACGAACTTCGGTCATTACCCGCCGCGCATCGCGCAACAATGATGCTAGAAACACCTGAAACGAACAACGTTAATGCCGCCGGCGGGTGCCGCCGAACGAACTTCGGTCATTACCAACAGCGCATCGCGCAACAATGATGCTAGAAACGCCTGAAACGAACAACGTTAATGCCGCCGTCGGGTGCCGCCGAACGAACTTCGGTCATTACCCGCCGCGCATCGCGCAACAATGATCTTAGAAACGCGTGAAACGGATAACGTTAATGCCGCCGTCGGGTGCCGCCGAACGAACTTCGGTCATTACCCGCCGCGCATCGCGCAACAATGATCTTAGAAACGCGTGAAACGGATAACGTTAATGCCGCCGTCGGGTGCCGCCGAACGAACTTCGGTCATTACCCGCCGCGCATCGCGCAACAATGATCTTAGAAACGCGTGAAACGAACAACGTTAATGCCGCCGTCGGGTGCCGCCGAACGAACTTCGGCCATTACCAACAGCGCATCGCGCAACAATGATGCTAGAAACGCCTGAAACGAACAACGTTAATGCCGCCGTCGGGTGCCGTCGAACGAACTTCGGTCATTACCAACAGCGCATCGCGCAACAATGATGCTAGAAACGCCTGAAACGAACAACGTTAATGCCGCCGTCGGGTGCCGCCGAACGAACTTCGGTCATTACCAACAGCGCATCGCGCAACAATGATCTTAGAAACGCGTGAAACGGATAACGTTAATGCCGCCGTCGGGTGCCGCCGGACGAACTTCGGTCATTACCCGCCGCGCATCGCGCAACAATGATCTTAGAAACGCCTAAAACGAACAACGTTAATGCCGCCGTCGGGTGCCGCCGAACGAACTTCGGTCATTACCCGCCGCGCATCGCGCAATAATGATGCTAGAAACGCCTGAAACGAACAACGTTAATGCCGCCGTCGGGTGCCGCCGAACGAACTTCGGTCATTACCCGCCGCGCATCGCGCAACAATGATCTTAGAAACGCGTGAAACGTATAACGTTAATGCCGCCGTCGGGTGCCGCCGAACGAACTTCGGTCATTACCCGCCGCGCATCGCGCAACAATGATCTTAGAAACGCGTGAAACGAACAACGTTAATGCCGCCGTCGGGTGCCGCCGAACGAACTTCGGTCATTACCCGCCGCGCATCGCGCAACAATGATCTTAGAAACGCGTGAAACGGATAAAGTTAATGCCGCCGTCGGGTGCCACCGAACGAACATCGGCCATTACCAACAACGCATCGCGCAACAATGATGCTAGAAACGCCTGAAACAAACAACGTTAATGCCGCCGTCGGGTGCCGCCGAAGGAACTTCGGTCATTACCAACAGCGCATCGCGCAACAATGATCATAGAAACGCTGCAAACGAACAACGTTAATGCCGCCGTCGGGTGCCGCCGAACGAACTTCGGTCATTACCCGCCGCGCATCGCGCAATAATGATGCTAGAAATGTCTGAAACGAACAACGTTAATGCCGCCGTCGGGTGCCGCCGAACGAACTTCGGTCATTACCCGCCGCGCATCGCGCAACAATGATCTTAGAAACGCGTGAAACGGATAACGTTAATGCCGCCGTCGGGTGCCACCGAACGAACTTCGGCCATTACCAACAGCGCATCGCGCAACAATGATGCTAGAAATGTCTGAAACGAACAACGTTAATGCCGCCGTCGGGTGCCGCCGAACGAACTTCGGTCATTACCCGCCGCGCATCGCGCAACAATGATCTTAGAAACGCGTGAAACGGATAACGTTAATGCCGCCGTCGGGTGCCACCGAACGAACTTCGGCCATTACCAACAGCGCATCGCGCAACAATGATGCTAGAAACGCCTGAAACGAACAACGTTAATGTCGCTGGCGGGTGCCGCCGAACGAACTTCGGCCATTACCAACAGCGCATCGCGCAACAATGATGCTAGAAACGCCTGAAACGAACAACGTTAATGCCGCCGTCGGGTGCCGCCGAACGAACTTCGGTCATTACCCGCCGCGCATCGCGCAACAATGATCTTAGAAACGCGTGAAACGGATAACGTTAATGCCGCCGTCGGGTGCCGCCGAACGAACTTCGGTCATTACCCGCCGCGCATCGCGCAACAATGATCTTAGAAACGCGTGAAACGAACAACGTTAATGCCGCCGTCGGGTGCCGCCGAACGAACTTCGGCCATTACCAACAGCGCATCGCGCAACAATGATGCTAGAAACACCTGAAACGAACAACGTTAATGCCGCCGGCGGGTGCCGCCGAACGAACTTCGGTCATTACCAACAGCGCATCGCGCAACAATGATGCTAGAAACGCCTGAAACGAACAACGTTAATGCCGCCGTCGGGTGCCGCCGAACGAACTTCGGTCATTACCCGCCGCGCATCGCGCAACAATGATCTTAGAAACGCGTGAAACGGATAACGTTAATGCCGCCGTCGGGTGCCGCCGAACGAACTTCGGTCATTACCCGCCGCGCATCGCGCAACAATGATCTTAGAAACGCGTGAAACGAACAACGTTAATGCCGCCGTCGGGTGCCGCCGAACGAACTTCGGCCATTACCAACAGCGCATCGCGCAACAATGATGCTAGAAACGCCTGAAACGAACAACGTTAATGCCGCCGTCGGGTGCCGTCGAACGAACTTCGGTCATTACCAACAGCGCATCGCGCAACAATGATGCTAGAAACGCCTGAAACGAACAACGTTAATGCCGCCGTCGGGTGCCGCCGAACGAACTTCGGTCATTACCAACAGCGCATCGCGCAACAATGATCTTAGAAACGCGTGAAACGGATAACGTTAATGCCGCCGTCGGGTGCCGCCGGACGAACTTCGGTCATTACCCGCCGCGCATCGCGCAACAATGATCTTAGAAACGCCTAAAACGAACAACGTTAATGCCGCCGTCGGGTGCCGCCGAACGAACTTCGGTCATTACCCGCCGCGCATCGCGCAATAATGATGCTAGAAACGCCTGAAACGAACAACGTTAATGCCGCCGTCGGGTGCCGCCGAACGAACTTCGGTCATTACCCGCCGCGCATCGCGCAACAATGATCTTAGAAACGCGTGAAACGTATAACGTTAATGCCGCCGTCGGGTGCCGCCGAACGAACTTCGGTCATTACCCGCCGCGCATCGCGCAACAATGATCTTAGAAACGCGTGAAACGAACAACGTTAATGCCGCCGTCGGGTGCCGCCGAACGAACTTCGGTCATTACCCGCCGCGCATCGCGCAACAATGATCTTAGAAACGCGTGAAACGGATAAAGTTAATGCCGCCGTCGGGTGCCACCGAACGAACATCGGCCATTACCAACAACGCATCGCGCAACAATGATGCTAGAAACGCCTGAAACAAACAACGTTAATGCCGCCGTCGGGTGCCGCCGAAGGAACTTCGGTCATTACCAACAGCGCATCGCGCAACAATGATCATAGAAACGCTGCAAACGAACAACGTTAATGCCGCCGTCGGGTGCCGCCGAACGAACTTCGGTCATTACCCGCCGCGCATCGCGCAATAATGATGCTAGAAATGTCTGAAACGAACAACGTTAATGCCGCCGTCGGGTGCCGCCGAACGAACTTCGGTCATTACCCGCCGCGCATCGCGCAACAATGATCTTAGAAACGCGTGAAACGGATAACGTTAATGCCGCCGTCGGGTGCCACCGAACGAACTTCGGCCATTACCAACAGCGCATCGCGCAACAATGATGCTAGAAATGTCTGAAACGAACAACGTTAATGCCGCCGTCGGGTGCCGCCGAACGAACTTCGGTCATTACCCGCCGCGCATCGCGCAACAATGATCTTAGAAACGCGTGAAACGGATAACGTTAATGCCGCCGTCGGGTGCCACCGAACGAACTTCGGCCATTACCAACAGCGCATCGCGCAACAATGATGCTAGAAACGCCTGAAACGAACAACGTTAATGTCGCTGGCGGGTGCCGCCGAACGAACTTCGGCCATTACCAACAGCGCATCGCGCAACAATGATGCTAGAAACGCCTGAAACGAACAACGTTAATGCCGCCGTCGGGTGCCGCCGTCGGGTGCCGCCGAACGAACTTCGGTCATTACCCGCCGCGCATCGCGCAACAATGATCTTAGAAACGCGTGAAACGGATAACGTTAATGCCGCCGTCGGGTGCCGCCGAACGAACTTCGGTCATTACCCGCCGCGCATCGCGCAACAATGATCTTAGAAACGCGTGAAACGAACAACGTTAATGCCGCCGTCGGGTGCCGCCGAACGAACTTCGGCCATTACCAACAGCGCATCGCGCAACAATGATGCTAGAAACGCCTGAAACGAACAACGTTAATGCCGCCGTCGGGTGCCGCCGAACGAACTTCGGTCATTACCAACAGCGCATCGCGCAACAATGATGCTAGAAACGCCTGAAACGAACAACGTTAATGCCGCCGTCGGGTGCCGCCGAACCAACTTCGGTCATTACCCGCCGCGCATCGCGCAACAATGATCTTAGAAACGCGTGAAACGGATAAAGTTAATGCCGCCGTCGGGTGCCACCGAACGAACTTCGGCCATTACCAACAACGCATCGCGCAACAATGATGCTAGAAACGCCTGAAACAAACAACGTTAATGCCGCCGTCGGGTGCCGCCGAAGGAACTTCGGTCATTACCAACAGCGCATCGCGCAACAATGATCATAGAAACGCTGCAAACGAACAACGTTAATGCCGCCGTCGGGTGCCGCCGAACGAACTTCGGTCATTACCCGCCGCGCATCGCGCAATAATGATGCTAGAAATGTCTGAAACGAACAACGTTAATGCCGCCGTCGGGTGCCGCCGAACGAACTTCGGTCATTACCCGCCGCGCATCGCGCAACAATGATCTTAGAAACGCGTGAAACGGATAACGTTAATGCCGCCGTCGGGTGCCACCGAACGAACTTCGGCCATTACCAACAGCGCATCGCGCAACAATGATGCTAGAAACGCCTGAAACGAACAACGTTAATGTCGCTGGCGGGTGCCGCCGAACGAACTTCGGCCATTACCAACAGCGCATCGCGCAACAATGATGCTAGAAACGCCTGAAACGAACAACGTTAATGCCGCCGTCGGGTGCCGCCGAACGAACTTCGGTCATTACCCGCCGCGCATCGCGCAACAATGATCTTAGAAACGCGTGAAACGGATAACGTTAATGCCGCCGTCGGGTGCCGCCGAACGAACTTCGGTCATTACCCGCCGCGCATCGCGCAACAATGATCTTAGAAACGCGTGAAACGAACAACGTTAATGCCGCCGTCGGGTGCCGCCGAACGAACTTCGGCCATTACCAACAGCGCATCGCGCAACAATGATGCTAGAAACGCCTGAAACGAACAACGTTAATGCCGCCGTCGGGTGCCGCCGAACGAACTTCGGTCATTACCAACAGCGCATCGCGCAACAATGATGCTAGAAACGCCTGAAACGAACAACGTTAATGCCGCCGTCGGGTGCCGCCGAACGAACTTCGGTCATTACCCGCCGCGCATCGCGCAACAATGATCTTAGAAACGCGTGAAACGAACAACGTTAATGCCGCCGTCGGGTGCCGCCGAACGAACTTCGGTCATTACCCGCCGCGCATCGCGCAACAATGATCTTAGAAACGCGTGAAACGAACAACGTTAATGCCGCCGTCGGGTGCCGCCGAACGAACTTCGGTCATTACCCGCCGCGCATCGCGCAACAATGATCTTAGAAACGCCTGAAACGAACAACGTTAATGCCGCCGTCGGGTGCCGCCGAACGAACTTCGGCCATTACCAACAGCGCATCGCGCAACAATGATCTTAGAAACGCGTGAAACGGATAACGTTAATGCCGCCGTCGGGTGCCGCCGAACCAACTTCGGTCATTACCCGCCGCGCATCGCGCAACAATGATCTTAGAAACGCGTGAAACGGATAAAGTTAATGCCGCCGTCGGGTGCCACCGAACGAACTTCGGCCATTACCAACAACGCATCGCGCAACAATGATGCTAGAAACGCCTGAAACAAACAACGTTAATGCCGCCGTCGGGTGCCGCCGAACGAACTTCGGTCATTACCAACAGCGCATCGCGCAACAATGATCATAGAAACGCTGCAAACGAACAACGTTAATGCCGCCGTCGGGTGCCGCCGAACGAACTTCGGCCATTACCAACAGCGCATCGCGCAACAATGATGCTAGAAACGCCTGAAACGAACAACGTTAATGCCGCCGTCGGGTGCCGCCGAACGAACTTCGGTCATTACCCGCCGCGCATCGCGCAACAATGATCTTAGAAACGCGTGAAACGGATAACGTTAATGCCGCCGTCGGGTGCCGCCGAACGAACTTCGGTCATTACCCGCCGCGCATCGCGCAACAATGATCTTAGAAACGCGTGAAACGAACAACGTTAATGCCGCCGTCGGGTGCCGCCGAACGAACTTCGGCCATTACCAACAGCGCATCGCGCAACAATGATGCTAGAAACGCCTGAAACGAACAACGTTAATGCCGCCGTCGGGTGCCGCCGAACGAACTTCGGCCATTACCAACAGCGCATCGCGCAACAATGATGCTAGAAACGCCTGAAACGAACAACGTTAATGCCGCCGTCGGGTGCCGCCGAACGAACTTCGGTCATTACCAACAGCGCATCGCGCAACAATGATGCTAGAAACGCCTGAAACGAACAACGTTAATGCCGCCGTCGGGTGCCGCCGAACCAACTTCGGTCATTACCCGCCGCGCATCGCGCAACAATGATCTTAGAAACGCGTGAAACGGATAAAGTTAATGCCGCCGTCGGGTGCCACCGAACGAACTTCGGCCATTACCAACAACGCATCGCGCAACAATGATGCTAGAAACGCCTGAAACAAACAACGTTAATGCCGCCGTCGGGTGCCGCCGAAGGAACTTCGGTCATTACCAACAGCGCATCGCGCAACAATGATCATAGAAACGCTGCAAACGAACAACGTTAATGCCGCCGTCGGGTGCCGCCGAACGAACTTCGGTCATTACCCGCCGCGCATCGCGCAATAATGATGCTAGAAATGTCTGAAACGAACAACGTTAATGCCGCCGTCGGGTGCCGCCGAACGAACTTCGGTCATTACCCGCCGCGCATCGCGCAACAATGATCTTAGAAACGCGTGAAACGAACAACGTTAATGCCGCCGTCGGGTGCCGCCGAACGAACTTCGGTCATTACCCGCCGCGCATCGCGCAACAATGATCTTAGAAACGCCTGAAACGAACAACGTTAATGCCGCCGTCGGGTGCCGCCGAACGAACTTCGGCCATTACCAACAGCGCATCGCGCAACAATGATCTTAGAAACGCGTGAAACGGATAACGTTAATGCCGCCGTCGGGTGCCGCCGAACCAACTTCGGTCATTACCCGCCGCGCATCGCGCAACAATGATCTTAGAAACGCGTGAAACGGATAAAGTTAATGCCGCCGTCGGGTGCCACCGAACGAACTTCGGCCATTACCAACAACGCATCGCGCAACAATGATGCTAGAAACGCCTGAAACAAACAACGTTAATGCCGCCGTCGGGTGCCGCCGAACGAACTTCGGTCATTACCAACAGCGCATCGCGCAACAATGATCATAGAAACGCTGCAAACGAACAACGTTAATGCCGCAGTCGGGTGCCGCCGAACGAACTTCGGTCATTACCCGCCGCGCATCGCGCAATAATGATGCTAGAAATGTCTGAAACGAACAACGTTAATGCCGCCGTCGGGTGCCGCCGAACGAACTTCGGTCATTACCCGCCGCGCATCGCGCAACAATGATCTTAGAAACGCGTGAAACGGATAACGTTAATGCCGCCGTCGGGTGCCACCGAACGAACTTCGGCCATTACCAACAGCGCATCGCGCAACAATGATGCTAGAAATGTCTGAAACGAACAACGTTAATGCCGCCGTCGGGTGCCGCCGAACGAACTTCGGCCATTACCAACAGCGCATCGCGCAACAATGATCTTAGAAACGCGTGAAACGGATAACGTTAATGCCGCCGTCGGGTGCCGCCGAACCAACTTCGGTCATTACCCGCCGCGCATCGCGCAACAATGATCTTAGAAACGCGTGAAACGGATAAAGTTAATGCCGCCGTCGGGTGCCACCGAACGAACTTCGGCCATTACCAACAACGCATCGCGCAACAATGATGCTAGAAACGCCTGAAACAAACAACGTTAATGCCGCCGTCGGGTGCCGCCGAACGAACTTCGGTCATTACCAACAGCGCATCGCGCAACAATGATCATAGAAACGCTGCAAACGAACAACGTTAATGCCGCAGTCGGGTGCCGCCGAACGAACTTCGGTCATTACCCGCCGCGCATCGCGCAATAATGATGCTAGAAATGTCTGAAACGAACAACGTTAATGCCGCCGTCGGGTGCCGCCGAACGAACTTCGGTCATTACCCGCCGCGCATCGCGCAACAATGATGCTAGAAACGCCTGAAACGAACAACGTTAATGCCGCCGTCGGGTGCCGCCGAACGAACTTCGGTCATTACCCGCCGCGCATCGCGCAACAATGATGCTAGAAATGTCAGAAACGAACAACGTTAATGCCGCCGTCGGGTGCCGACGAACGAACTTCGGTCATTACCCGCCGCGCATCGCGCAACAATGATCTTAGAAACGCGTGAAACGAACAACGTTAATGCCGCCGCCGGGTGCCGCCGAACGAACTTCGGTCATTACCCGCCGCGCATCGCGCAACAATGATGCTAGAAACGCCTGAAACAAACAACGTTAATGCCGCCGTCGGGTGCCGCCGAACGAACTTCGGTCATTACCAACAGCGCATCGCGCAACAATGATCATAGAAACGCTGCAAACAAACAACGTTAATGCCGCCGTCGGGTGCCGCCGAACGAACTTCGGTCATTACCAACAGCGCATCGCGCAACAATGATCATAGAAACGCTGCAAACGAACAACGTTAATGCCGCCGTCGGGTGCCGCCGAACGAACTTCGGTCATTACCCGCCGCGCATCGCGCAATAATGATGCTAGAAATGTCTGAAACGAACAACGTTAATGCCGCCGTCGGGTGCCGCCGAACGAACTTCGGTCATTACCCGCCGCGCATCGCGCAACAATGATCTTAGAAACGCGTGAAACGGATAACGTTAATGCCGCCGTCGGGTGCCACCGAACGAACTTCGGCCATTACCAACAGCGCATCGCGCAACAATGATGCTAGAAATGTCTGAAACGAACAACGTTAATGCCGCCGTCGGGTGCCGCCGAACGAACTTCGGTCATTACCCGCCGCGCATCGCGCAACAATGATCTTAGAAACGCGTGAAACGAACAACGTTAATGCCGCCGTCGGGTGCCGCCGAACGAACTTCGGTCATTACCCGCCGCGCATCGCGCAACAATGATCTTAGAAACGCGTGAAACGAACAACGTTAATGCCGCCGGCGGGTTCCGCCGGCGGGTGCCGCCGAACGAACTTCGGCCATTACCAACAGCGCATCGCGCAACAATGATGCTAGAAACGCCTGAAACGAACAACGTTAATGTCGCTGGCGGGTGCCGCCGAACGAACTTCGGCCATTACCCGCCGCGCATCGCGCAACAATGATCTTAGAAACGCGTGAAACGAACAACGTTAATGCCGCCGGCGGGTGCCGCCGGCGGGTGCCGCCGGCGGGTGCCGCCGAACGAACTTCGGCCATTACCAACAGCGCATCGCGCAACAATGATGCTAGAAACGCCTGAAACGAACAACGTTAATGCCGCCGTCGGGTGCCGACGAACGAACTTCGGCCATTACCAACAGCGCATCGCGCAACAATGATGCTAGAAACGCCTGAAACGAACAACGTTAATGTCGCTGGCGGGTGCCGCCGAACGAACTTCGGCCATTACCAACAGCGCATCGCGCAACAATGATGCTAGAAACGCCTGAAACGAACAACGTTAATGCCGCCGTCGGGTGCCGCCGATCGAACTTCGGTCATTACCCGCCGCGCATCGCGCAACAATGATCTTAGAAACGCGTGAAACGGATAACGTTAATGCCGCCGTCGGGTGCCGACGAACGAACTTCGGCCATTACCAACAGCGCATCGCGCAACAATGATGCTAGAAACGCCTGAAACGAACAACGTTAATGTCGCCGGCGGGTGCCGCCGAACGAACTTCGGCCATTACCAACAGCGCATCGCGCAACAATGATCTTAGAAACGCGTGAAACGGATAACGTTAATGCCGCCGTCGGGTGCCGCCGAACCAACTTCGGTCATTACCCGCCGCGCATCGCGCAACAATGATCTTAGAAACGCGTGAAACGGATAAAGTTAATGCCGCCGTCGGGTGCCACCGAACGAACTTCGGCCATTACCAACAACGCATCGCGCAACAATGATGCTAGAAACGCCTGAAACAAACAACGTTAATGCCGCCGTCGGGTGCCGCCGAACGAACTTCGGTCATTACCAACAGCGCATCGCGCAACAATGATCATAGAAACGCTGCAAACGAACAACGTTAATGCCGCCGTCGGGTGCCGCCGAACGAACTTCGGCCATTACCAACAGCGCATCGCGCAACAATGATGCTAGAAACGCCTGAAACGAACAACGTTAATGCCGCCGTCGGGTGCCGCCGAACGAACTTCGGTCATTACCCGCCGCGCATCGCGCAACAATGATCTTAGAAACGCGTGAAACGGATAACGTTAATGCCGCCGTCGGGTGCCGCCGAACGAACTTCGGTCATTACCTGCCGCGCATCGCGCAACAATGATCTTAGAAACGCGTGAAACGAACAACGTTAATGCCGCCGTCGGGTGCCGCCGAACGAACTTCGGCCATTACCAACAGCGCATCGCGCAACAATGATGCTAGAAACGCCTGAAACGAACAACGTTAATGCCGCCGTCGGGTGCCGCCGAACGAACTTCGGTCATTACCAACAGCGCATCGCGCAACAATGATGCTAGAAACGCCTGAAACGAACAACGTTAATGCCGCCGTCGGGTGCCGCCGAACCAACTTCGGTCATTACCCGCCGCGCATCGCGCAACAATGATCTTAGAAACGCGTGAAACGGATAAAGTTAATGCCGCCGTCGGGTGCCACCGAACGAACTTCGGCCATTACCAACAACGCATCGCGCAACAATGATGCTAGAAACGCCTGAAACAAACAACGTTAATGCCGCCGTCGGGTGCCGCCGAAGGAACTTCGGTCATTACCAACAGCGCATCGCGCAACAATGATCATAGAAACGCTGCAAACGAACAACGTTAATGCCGCCGTCGGGTGCCGCCGAACGAACTTCGGTCATTACCCGCCGCGCATCGCGCAATAATGATGCTAGAAATGTCTGAAACGAACAACGTTAATGCCGCCGTCGGGTGCCGCCGAACGAACTTCGGTCATTACCCGCCGCGCATCGCGCAACAATGATCTTAGAAACGCGTGAAACGGATAACGTTAATGCCGCCGTCGGGTGCCACCGAACGAACTTCGGCCATTACCAACAGCGCATCGCGCAACAATGATGCTAGAAACGCCTGAAACGAACAACGTTAATGTCGCTGGCGGGTGCCGCCGAACGAACTTCGGCCATTACCAACAGCGCATCGCGCAACAATGATGCTAGAAACGCCTGAAACGAACAACGTTAATGCCGCCGTCGGGTGCCGCCGAACGAACTTCGGTCATTACCCGCCGCGCATCGCGCAACAATGATCTTAGAAACGCGTGAAACGGATAACGTTAATGCCGCCGTCGGGTGCCGCCGAACGAACTTCGGTCATTACCCGCCGCGCATCGCGCAACAATGATCTTAGAAACGCGTGAAACGAACAACGTTAATGCCGCCGTCGGGTGCCGCCGAACGAACTTCGGCCATTACCAACAGCGCATCGCGCAACAATGATGCTAGAAACGCCTGAAACGAACAACGTTAATGCCGCCGTCGGGTGCCGCCGAACGAACTTCGGTCATTACCAACAGCGCATCGCGCAACAATGATGCTAGAAACGCCTGAAACGAACAACGTTAATGCCGCCGTCGGGTGCCGCCGAACGAACTTCGGCCATTACCAACAACGCATCGCGCAACAATGATGCTAGAAACGCCTGAAACAAACAACGTTAATGCCGCCGTCGGGTGCCGCCGAACGAACTTCGGTCATTACCAACAGCGCATCGCGCAACAATGATCATAGAAACGCTGCAAACAAACAACGTTAATGCCGCCGTCGGGTGCCGCCGAACGAACTTCGGTCATTACCAACAGCGCATCGCGCAACAATGATCATAGAAACGCTGCAAACGAACAACGTTAATGCCGCCGTCGGGTGCCGCCGAACGAACTTCGGTCATTACCCGCCGCGCATCGCGCAATAATGATGCTAGAAATGTCTGAAACGAACAACGTTAATGCCGCCGTCGGGTGCCGCCGAACGAACTTCGGTCATTACCCGCCGCGCATCGCGCAACAATGATCTTAGAAACGCGTGAAACGGATAACGTTAATGCCGCCGTCGGGTGCCACCGAACGAACTTCGGCCATTACCAACAGCGCATCGCGCAACAATGATGCTAGAAACGCCTGAAACGAACAACGTTAATGTCGCTGGCGGGTGCCGCCGAACGAACTTCGGCCATTACCAACAGCGCATCGCGCAACAATGATGCTAGAAACGCCTGAAACGAACAACGTTAATGCCGCCGTCGGGTGCCGCCGAACGAACTTCGGTCATTACCCGCCGCGCATCGCGCAACAATGATCTTAGAAACGCGTGAAACGGATAACGTTAATGCCGCCGTCGGGTGCCGCCGAACGAACTTCGGTCATTACCCGCCGCGCATCGCGCAACAATGATCTTAGAAACGCGTGAAACGGATAACGTTAATGCCGCCGTCGGGTGCCACCGAACGAACTTCGGCCATTACCAACAGCGCATCGCGCAACAATGATGCTAGAAATGTCTGAAACGAACAACGTTAATGCCGCCGTCGGGTGCCGCCGAACGAACTTCGGTCATTACCCGCCGCGCATCGCGCAACAATGATCTTAGAAACGCGTGAAACGAACAACGTTAATGCCGCCGTCGGGTGCCGCCGAACGAACTTCGGTCATTACCCGCCGCGCATCGCGCAACAATGATCTTAGAAACGCCTGAAACGAACAACGTTAATGCCGCCGTCGGGTGCCGCCGAACGAACTTCGGCCATTACCAACAGCGCATCGCGCAACAATGATCTTAGAAACGCGTGAAACGGATAACGTTAATGCCGCCGTCGGGTGCCGCCGAACCAACTTCGGTCATTACCCGCCGCGCATCGCGCAACAATGATCTTAGAAACGCGTGAAACGGATAAAGTTAATGCCGCCGTCGGGTGCCACCGAACGAACTTCGGCCATTACCAACAACGCATCGCGCAACAATGATGCTAGAAACGCCTGAAACAAACAACGTTAATGCCGCCGTCGGGTGCCGCCGAACGAACTTCGGTCATTACCAACAGCGCATCGCGCAACAATGATCATAGAAACGCTGCAAACGAACAACGTTAATGCCGCCGTCGGGTGCCGCCGAACGAACTTCGGCCATTACCAACAGCGCATCGCGCAACAATGATGCTAGAAACGCCTGAAACGAACAACGTTAATGCCGCCGTCGGGTGCCGCCGAACGAACTTCGGCCATTACCAACAGCGCATCGCGCAACAATGATCTTAGAAACGCTGCAAACGAACAACGTTAATGCCGCCGTCGGGTGCCGCCGAACGAACTTCGGCCATTACCAACAGCGCATCGCGCAACAATGATGCTAGAAACGCCTGAAACGAACAACGTTAATGCCGCCGTCGGGTGCCGCCGAACGAACTTCGGCCATTACCAACAGCGCATCGCGCAACAATGATCTTAGAAACGCGTGAAACGGATAACGTTAATGCCGCCGTCGGGTGCCGCCGAACCAACTTCGGTCATTACCCGCCGCGCATCGCGCAACAATGATCTTAGAAACGCGTGAAACGGATAAAGTTAATGCCGCCGTCGGGTGCCACCGAACGAACTTCGGCCATTACCAACAACGCATCGCGCAACAATGATGCTAGAAACGCCTGAAACGAACAACGTTAATGCCGCCGTCGGGTGCCGCCGAACGAACTTCGGTCATTACCCGCCGCGCATCGCGCAACAATGATGCTAGAAATGTCAGAAACGAACAACGTTAATGCCGCCGTCGGGTGCCGCCGAACGAACTTCGGTCATTACCCGCCGCGCATCGCGCAACAATGATGCTAGAAATGTCAGAAACGAACAACGTTAATGCCGCCGTCGGGTGCCGCCGAACGAACTTCGGTCATTACCAACAGCGCATCGCGCAACAATGATCATAGAAACGCTGCAAACAAACAACGTTAATGCCGCCGTCGGGTGCCGCCGAACGAACTTCGGTCATTACCAACAGCGCATCGCGCAACAATGATCATAGAAACGCTGCAAACGAACAACGTTTATGCCGCCGTCGGGTGCCGCCGAACGAACTTCGGTCATTACCCGCCGCGCATCGCGCAATAATGATGCTAGAAATGTCTGAAACGAACAACGTTAATGCCGCCGTCGGGTGCCGCCGAACGAACTTCGGTCATTACCCGCCGCGCATCGCGCAACAATGATCTTAGAAACGCGTGAAACGGATAACGTTAATGCCGCCGTCGGGTGCCACCGAACGAACTTCGGCCATTACCAACAGCGCATCGCGCAACCATGATGCTAGAAATGTCTGAAACGAACAACGTTAATGCCGCCGTCGGGTGCCGCCGAACGAACTTCGGTCATTACCCGCCGCGCATCGCGCAACAATGATCTTAGAAACGCGTGAAACGAACAACGTTAATGCCGCCGTCGGGTGCCACCGAACGAACTTCGGTCATTACCCGCCGCGCATCGCGCAACAATGATCTTAGAAACGCGTGAAACGAACAACGTTAATGCCGCCGGCGGGTTCCGCCGGCGGGTGCCGCCGAACGAACTTCGGCCATTACCAACAGCGCATCGCGCAACAATGATGCTAGAAACGCCTGAAACGAACAACGTTAATGTCGCCGGCGGGTGCCGCCGAACGAACTTCGGCCATTACCAACAGCGCATCGCGCAACAATGATCTTAGAAACGCGTGAAACGGATAACGTTAATGCCGCCGTCGGGTGCCGCCGAACCAACTTCGGTCATTACCCGCCGCGCATCGCGCAACAATGATCTTAGAAACGCGTGAAACGGATAAAGTTAATGCCGCCGTCGGGTGCCACCGAACGAACTTCGGCCATTACCAACAACGCATCGCGCAACAATGATGCTAGAAACGCCTGAAACAAACAACGTTAATGCCGCCGTCGGGTGCCGCCGAACGAACTTCGGTCATTACCCGCCGCGCATCGCGCAACAATGATCTTAGAAACGCGTGAAACGAACAACGTTAATGCCGCCGTCGGGTGCCGCCGAACGAACTTCGGTCATTACCCGCCGCGCATCGCGCAACAATGATCTTAGAAACGCGTGAAACGAACAACGTTAATGCCGCCGGCGGGTGCCGCCGGCGGGTGCCGCCGAACGAACTTCGGCCATTACCAACAGCGCATCGCGCAACAATGATGCTAGAAACGCCTGAAACGAACAACGTTAATGCCGCCGTCGGGTGCCGACGAACGAACTTCGGCCATTACCAACAGCGCATCGCGCAACAATGATGCTAGAAACGCCTGAAACGAACAACGTTAATGTCGCTGGCGGGTGCCGCCGAACGAACTTCGGCCATTACCAACAGCGCATCGCGCAACAATGATGCTAGAAATGTCTGAAACGAACAACGTTAATGCCGCCGTCGGGTGCCGCCGAACGAACTTCGGTCATTACCCGCCGCGCATCGCGCAACAATGATCTTAGAAACGCGTGAAACGAACAACGTTAATGCCGCCGTCGGGTGCCGACGAACGAACTTCGGCCATTACCAACAGCGCATCGCGCAACAATGATGCTAGAAACGCCTGAAACGAACAACGTTAATGTCGCCGGCGGGTGCCGCCGAACGAACTTCGGCCATTACCAACAGCGCATCGCGCAACAATGATCTTAGAAACGCGTGAAACGGATAACGTTAATGCCGCCGTCGGGTGCCGCCGAACCAACTTCGGTCATTACCCGCCGCGCATCGCGCAACAATGATCTTAGAAACGCGTGAAACGGATAAAGTTAATGCCGCCGTCGGGTGCCACCGAACGAACTTCGGCCATTACCAACAACGCATCGCGCAACAATGATGCTAGAAACGCCTGAAACAAACAACGTTAATGCCGCCGTCGGGTGCCGCCGAACGAACTTCGGTCATTACCCGCCGCGCATCGCGCAACAATGATCTTAGAAACGCGTGAAACGAACAACGTTAATGCCGCCGTCGGGTGCCGCCGAACGAACTTCGGTCATTACCCGCCGCGCATCGCGCAACAATGATCTTAGAAACGCGTGAAACGAACAACGTTAATGCCGCCGGCGGGTGCCGCCGGCGGGTGCCGCCGAACGAACTTCGGCCATTACCAACAGCGCATCGCGCAACAATGATGCTAGAAACGCCTGAAACGAACAACGTTAATGCCGCCGTCGGGTGCCGACGAACGAACTTCGGCCATTACCAACAGCGCATCGCGCAACAATGATGCTAGAAACGCCTGAAACGAACAACGTTAATGTCGCTGGCGGGTGCCGCCGAACGAACTTCGGCCATTACCAACAGCGCATCGCGCAACAATGATGCTAGAAACGCCTGAAACGAACAACGTTAATGCCGCCGTCGGGTGCCGCCGATCGAACTTCGGTCATTACCCGCCGCGCATCGCGCAACAATGATCTTAGAAACGCGTGAAACGGATAACGTTAATGCCGCCGTCGGGTGCCGACGAACGAACTTCGGCCATTACCAACAGCGCATCGCGCAACAATGATGCTAGAAACGCCTGAAACGAACAACGTTAATGTCGCCGGCGGGTGCCGCCGAACGAACTTCGGCCATTACCAACAGCGCATCGCGCAACAATGATCTTAGAAACGCGTGAAACGGATAACGTTAATGCCGCCGTCGGGTGCCGCCGAACCAACTTCGGTCATTACCCGCCGCGCATCGCGCAACAATGATCTTAGAAACGCGTGAAACGGATAAAGTTAATGCCGCCGTCGGGTGCCACCGAACGAACTTCGGCCATTACCAACAACGCATCGCGCAACAATGATGCTAGAAACGCCTGAAACACACAACGTTAATGCCGCCGTCGGGTGCCGCCGAACGAACTTCGGTCATTACCCGCCGCGCATCGCGCAACAATGATCTTAGAAACGCGTGAAACGAACAACGTTAATGCCGCCGTCGGGTGCCGCCGAACGAACTTCGGCCATTACCAACAGCGCATCGCGCAACAATGATGCTAGAAACGCCTGAAACGAACAACGTTAATGCCGCCGTCGGGTGCCGCCGAACGAACTTCGGTCATTACCAACAGCGCATCGCGCAACAATGATGCTAGAAACGCCTGAAACGAACAACGTTAATGCCGCCGTCGGGTGCCGCCGAACGAACTTCGGTCATTACCCGCCGCGCATCGCGCAACAATGATGCTAGAAATGTCTGAAACGAACAACGTTAATGCCGCCGTCGGGTGCCGCCGAACGAACTTCGGTCATTACCCGCCGCGCATCGCGCAACAATGATCTTAGAAACGCGTGAAACGAACAACGTTAATGCCGCCGTCGGGTGCCGCCGAACGAACTTCGGTCATTACCCGCCGCGCATCGCGCAACAATGATCTTAGAAACGCGTGAAACGAACAACGTTAATGCCGCCGTCGGGTGCCGCCGAACGAACTTCGGTCATTACCCGCCGCGCATCGCGCAACAATGATCTTAGAAACGCGTGAAACGAACAACGTTAATGCCGCCGTCGGGTGCCGCCGAACGAACTTCGGCCATTACCAACAGCGCATCGCGCAACAATGATCATAGAAACGCTGCAAACGAACAACGTTAATGCCGCCGTCGGGTGCCGCCGAACGAACTTCGGTCATTACCCGCCGCGCATCGCGCAATAATGATGCTAGAAATGTCTGAAACGAACAACGTTAATGCCGCCGTCGGGTGCCGCCGAACGAACTTCGGTCATTACCCGCCGCGCATCGCGCAACAATGATCTTAGAAACGCGTGAAACGGATAAAGTTAATGCCGCCGTCGGGTGCCACCGAACGACCTTCGGCCATTACCAACAACGCATCGCGCAACAATGATGCTAGAAACGCCTGAAACAAACAACGTTAATGCCGCCGTCGGGTGCCGCCGAACGAACTTCGGTCATTACCCGCCGCGCATCGCGCAACAATGATGCTAGAAACGCCTGAAACAAACAACGTTAATGCCGCCGTCGGGTGCCGCCGAACGAACTTCGGTCATTACCCGCCGCGCATCGCGCAACAATGATGCTAGAAATGTCAGAAACGAACAACGTTAATGCCGCCGTCGGGTGCCGCCGAACGAACTTCGGTCATTACCCGCCGCGCATCGCGCAACAATGATCTTAGAAACGCGTGAAACGAACAACGTTAATGCCGCCGGCGGGTGCCGCCGGCGGGTGCCGCCGAACGAACTTCGGCCATTACCAACAGCGCATCGCGCAACAATGATGCTAGAAACGCCTGAAACGAACAACGTTAATGCCGCCGTCGGGTGCCGACGAACGAACTTCGGCCATTACCAACAGCGCATCGCGCAACAATGATGCTAGAAACGCCTGAAACGAACAACGTTAATGTCGCTGGCGGGTGCCGCCGAACGAACTTCGGCCATTACCAACAGCGCATCGCGCAACAATGATGCTAGAAATGTCTGAAACGAACAACGTTAATGCCGCCGTCGGGTGCCGCCGAACGAACTTCGGTCATTACCCGCCGCGCATCGCGCAACAATGATCTTAGAAACGCGTGAAACGAACAACGTTAATGCCGCCGTCGGGTGCCGACGAACGAACTTCGGCCATTACCAACAGCGCATCGCGCAACAATGATGCTAGAAACGCCTGAAACGAACAACGTTAATGTCGCCGGCGGGTGCCGCCGAACGAACTTCGGCCATTACCAACAGCGCATCGCGCAACAATGATCTTAGAAACGCGTGAAACGGATAACGTTAATGCCGCCGTCGGGTGCCGCCGAACCAACTTCGGTCATTACCCGCCGCGCATCGCGCAACAATGATCTTAGAAACGCGTGAAACGGATAAAGTTAATGCCGCCGTCGGGTGCCACCGAACGAACTTCGGCCATTACCAACAACGCATCGCGCAACAATGATGCTAGAAACGCCTGAAACAAACAACGTTAATGCCGCCGTCGGGTGCCGCCGAACGAACTTCGGTCATTACCCGCCGCGCATCGCGCAACAATGATCTTAGAAACGCGTGAAACGAACAACGTTAATGCCGCCGTCGGGTGCCGCCGAACGAACTTCGGTCATTACCCGCCGCGCATCGCGCAACAATGATCTTAGAAACGCGTGAAACGAACAACGTTAATGCCGCCGGCGGGTGCCGCCGGCGGGTGCCGCCGAACGAACTTCGGCCATTACCAACAGCGCATCGCGCAACAATGATGCTAGAAACGCCTGAAACGAACAACGTTAATGCCGCCGTCGGGTGCCGACGAACGAACTTCGGCCATTACCAACAGCGCATCGCGCAACAATGATGCTAGAAACGCCTGAAACGAACAACGTTAATGTCGCTGGCGGGTGCCGCCGAACGAACTTCGGCCATTACCAACAGCGCATCGCGCAACAATGATGCTAGAAACGCCTGAAACGAACAACGTTAATGCCGCCGTCGGGTGCCGCCGATCGAACTTCGGTCATTACCCGCCGCGCATCGCGCAACAATGATCTTAGAAACGCGTGAAACGGATAAAGTTAATGCCGCCGTCGGGTGCCACCGAACGACCTTCGGCCATTACCAACAACGCATCGCGCAACAATGATGCTAGAAACGCCTGAAACAAACAACGTTAATGCCGCCGTCGGGTGCCGCCGAACGAACTTCGGTCATTACCCGCCGCGCATCGCGCAACAATGATGCTAGAAACGCCTGAAACAAACAACGTTAATGCCGCCGTCGGGTGCCGCCGAACGAACTTCGGTCATTACCCGCCGCGCATCGCGCAACAATGATGCTAGAAATGTCAGAAACGAACAACGTTAATGCCGCCGTCGGGTGCCGCCGAACGAACTTCGGTCATTACCCGCCGCGCATCGCGCAATAATGATGCTAGAAATGTCTGAAACGAACAACGTTAATGCCGCCGTCGGGTGCCGCCGAACGAACTTCGGCCATTACCAACAGCGCATCGCGCAACAATGATGCTAGAAACGTCTGAAACAAACAACGTTAATGCCGCCGTCGGGTGCCGCCGAACGAACTTCGGTCATTACCAACAGCGCATCGCGCAACAATGATCATAGAAACGCTGCAAACGAACAACGTTAATGCCGCCGTCGGGTGCCGCCGAACGAACTTCGGCCATTACCAACAGCGCATCGCGCAACAATGATCTTAGAAACGCGTGAAACGGATAACGTTAATGCCGCCGTCGGGTGCCGCCGAACCAACTTCGGTCATTACCCGCCGCGCATCGCGCAACAATGATCTTAGAAACGCGTGAAACGGATAAAGTTAATGCCGCCGTCGGGTGCCACCGAACGAACTTCGGACATTACCAACAACGCATCGCGCAACAATGATGCTAGAAACGCCTGAAACAAACAACGTTAATGCCGCCGTCGGGTGCCGCCGAACGAACTTCGGTCATTACCCGCCGCGCATCGCGCAATAATGATGCTAGAAATGTCTGAAACGAACAACGTTAATGCCGCCGTCGGGTGCCGCCGAACGAACTTCGGTCATTACCAACAGCGCATCGCGCAACAATGATCATAGAAACGCTGCAAACGAACAACGTTAATGCCGCCGTCGGGTGCCGCCGAACGAACTTCGGCCATTACCAACAGCGCATCGCGCAACAATGATCTTAGAAACGCGTGAAACGGATAACGTTAATGCCGCCGTCGGGTGCCGCCGAACGAACTTCGGCCATTACCAACAACGCATCGCGCAACAATGATGCTAGAAACGCCTGAAACAAACAACGTTAATGCCGCCGTCGGGTGCCGCCGAACGAACTTCGGTCATTACCAACAGCGCATCGCGCAACAATGATCATAGAAACGCTGCAAACGAACAACGTTAATGCCGCAGTCGGGTGCCGCCGAACGAACTTCGGTCATTACCCGCCGCGCATCGCGCAATAATGATGCTAGAAATGTCTGAAACGAACAACGTTAATGCCGCCGTCGGGTGCCGCCGAACGAACTTCGGTCATTACCCGCCGCGCATCGCGCAACAATGATCTTAGAAACGCGTGAAACGGATAACGTTAATGCCGCCGTCGGGTGCCACCGAACGAACTTCGGCCATTACCAACAGCGCATCGCGCAACAATGATGCTAGAAATGTCTGAAACGAACAACGTTAATGCCGCCGTCGGGTGCCGACGAACGAACTTCGGCCATTACCAACAGCGCATCGCGCAACAATGATGCTAGAAACGCCTGAAACGAACAACGTTAATGCCGCCGTCGGGTGCCGCCGAACGAACTTCGGTCATTACCCGCCGCGCATCGCGCAACAATGATGCTAGAAATGTCAGAAACGAACAACGTTAATGCCGCCGTCGGGTGCCGCCGAACGAACTTCGGCCATTACCAACAACGCATCGCGCAACAATGATGCTAGAAACGCCTGAAACAAACAACGTTAATGCCGCCGTCGGGTGCCGCCGAACGAACTTCTATCATTACCAACAGCGCATCGCGCAACAATGATCATAGAAACGCTGCAAACAAACAACGTTAATGCCGCCGTCGGGTGCCGCCGAACGAACTTCGGTCATTACCAACAGCGCATCGCGCAACAATGATCATAGAAACGCTGCAAACGAACAACGTTAATGCCGCCGTCGGGTGCCGCCGAACGAACTTCGGTCATTACCCGCCGCGCATCGCGCAATAATGATGCTAGAAATGTCTGAAACGAACAACGTTAATGCCGCCGTCGGGTGCCGCCGAACGAACTTCGGTCATTACCCGCCGCGCATCGCGCAACAATGATCTTAGAAACGCGTGAAACGGATAACGTTAATGCCGCCGTCGGGTGCCACCGAACGAACTTCGGCCATTACCAACAGCGCATCGCGCAACAATGATGCTAGAAATGTCTGAAACGAACAACGTTAATGCCGCCGTCGGGTGCCGCCGAACGAACTTCGGTCATTACCCGCCGCGCATCGCGCAACAATGATCTTAGAAACGCGTGAAACGAACAACGTTAATGCCGCCGTCGGGTGCCGCCGAACGAACTTCGGTCATTACCCGCCGCGCATCGCGCAACAATGATCTTAGAAACGCGTGAAACGAACAACGTTAATGCCGCCGGCGGGTTCCGCCGGCGGGTGCCGCCGAACGAACTTCGGCCATTACCAACAGCGCATCGCGCAACAATGATGCTAGAAACGCCTGAAACGAACAACGTTAATGTCGCCGGCGGGTGCCGCCGAACGAACTTCGGCCATTACCAACAGCGCATCGCGCAACAATGATCTTAGAAACGCGTGAAACGGATAACGTTAATGCCGCCGTCGGGTGCCGCCGAACCAACTTCGGTCATTACCCGCCGCGCATCGCGCAACAATGATCTTAGAAACGCGTGAAACGGATAAAGTTAATGCCGCCGTCGGGTGCCACCGAACGAACTTCGGCCATTACCAACAACGCATCGCGCAACAATGATGCTAGAAACGCCTGAAACAAACAACGTTAATGCCGCCGTCGGGTGCCGCCGAACGAACTTCGGTCATTACCCGCCGCGCATCGCGCAACAATGATCTTAGAAACGCGTGAAACGAACAACGTTAATGCCGCCGTCGGGTGCCGCCGAACGAACTTCGGTCATTACCCGCCGCGCATCGCGCAATAATGATGCTAGAAATGTCTGAAACGAACAACGTTAATGCCGCCGTCGGGTGCCGCCGAACGAACTTCGGCCATTACCAACAGCGCATCGCGCAACAATGATGCTAGAAACGTCTGAAACAAACAACGTTAATGCCGCCGTCGGGTGCCGCCGAACGAACTTCGGTCATTACCCGCCGCGCATCGCGCAACAATGATGCTAGAAATGTCAGAAACGAACAACGTTAATGCCGCCGTCGGGTGCCGCCGAACGAACTTCGGCCATTACCAACAACGCATCGCGCAACAATGATGCTAGAAACGCCTGAAACAAACAACGTTAATGCCGCCGTCGGGTGCCGCCGAACGAACTTCTATCATTACCAACAGCGCATCGCGCAACAATGATCATAGAAACGCTGCAAACAAACAACGTTAATGCCGCCGTCGGGTGCCGCCGAACGAACTTCGGTCATTACCAACAGCGCATCGCGCAACAATGATCATAGAAACGCTGCAAACGAACAACGTTAATGCCGCCGTCGGGTGCCGCCGAACGAACTTCGGTCATTACCCGCCGCGCATCGCGCAATAATGATGCTAGAAATGTCTGAAACGAACAACGTTAATGCCGCCGTCGGGTGCCGCCGAACGAACTTCGGTCATTACCCGCCGCGCATCGCGCAACAATGATCTTAGAAACGCGTGAAACGGATAACGTTAATGCCGCCGTCGGGTGCCACCGAACGAACTTCGGCCATTACCAACAGCGCATCGCGCAACAATGATGCTAGAAATGTCTGAAACGAACAACGTTAATGCCGCCGTCGGGTGCCGCCGAACGAACTTCGGTCATTACCCGCCGCGCATCGCGCAACAATGATCTTAGAAACGCGTGAAACGAACAACGTTAATGCCGCCGTCGGGTGCCGCCGAACGAACTTCGGTCATTACCCGCCGCGCATCGCGCAACAATGATCTTAGAAACGCGTGAAACGAACAACGTTAATGCCGCCGGCGGGTTCCGCCGGCGGGTGCCGCCGAACGAACTTCGGCCATTACCAACAGCGCATCGCGCAACAATGATGCTAGAAACGCCTGAAACGAACAACGTTAATGTCGCCGGCGGGTGCCGCCGAACGAACTTCGGCCATTACCAACAGCGCATCGCGCAACAATGATCTTAGAAACGCGTGAAACGGATAACGTTAATGCCGCCGTCGGGTGCCGCCGAACCAACTTCGGTCATTACCCGCCGCGCATCGCGCAACAATGATCTTAGAAACGCGTGAAACGGATAAAGTTAATGCCGCCGTCGGGTGCCACCGAACGAACTTCGGCCATTACCAACAACGCATCGCGCAACAATGATGCTAGAAACGCCTGAAACAAACAACGTTAATGCCGCCGTCGGGTGCCGCCGAACGAACTTCGGTCATTACCCGCCGCGCATCGCGCAACAATGATCTTAGAAACGCGTGAAACGAACAACGTTAATGCCGCCGTCGGGTGCCGCCGAACGAACTTCGGTCATTACCCGCCGCGCATCGCGCAATAATGATGCTAGAAATGTCTGAAACGAACAACGTTAATGCCGCCGTCGGGTGCCGCCGAACGAACTTCGGCCATTACCAACAGCGCATCGCGCAACAATGATGCTAGAAACGTCTGAAACAAACAACGTTAATGCCGCCGTCGGGTGCCGCCGAACGAACTTCGGTCATTACCAACAGCGCATCGCGCAACAATGATCATAGAAACGCTGCAAACGAACAACGTTAATGCCGCCGTCGGGTGCCGCCGAACGAACTTCGGCCATTACCAACAGCGCATCGCGCAACAATGATCTTAGAAACGCGTGAAACGGATAACGTTAATGCCGCCGTCGGGTGCCGCCGAACCAACTTCGGTCATTACCCGCCGCGCATCGCGCAACAATGATCTTAGAAACGCGTGAAACGGATAAAGTTAATGCCGCCGTCGGGTGCCACCGAACGAACTTCGGACATTACCAACAACGCATCGCGCAACAATGATGCTAGAAACGCCTGAAACAAACAACGTTAATGCCGCCGTCGGGTGCCGCCGAACGAACTTCGGTCATTACCCGCCGCGCATCGCGCAATAATGATGCTAGAAATGTCTGAAACGAACAACGTTAATGCCGCCGTCGGGTGCCGCCGAACGAACTTCGGTCATTACCAACAGCGCATCGCGCAACAATGATCATAGAAACGCTGCAAACGAACAACGTTAATGCCGCCGTCGGGTGCCGCCGAACGAACTTCGGCCATTACCAACAGCGCATCGCGCAACAATGATCTTAGAAACGCGTGAAACGGATAACGTTAATGCCGCCGTCGGGTGCCGCCGAACGAACTTCGGCCATTACCAACAACGCATCGCGCAACAATGATGCTAGAAACGCCTGAAACAAACAACGTTAATGCCGCCGTCGGGTGCCGCCGAACGAACTTCGGTCATTACCAACAGCGCATCGCGCAACAATGATCATAGAAACGCTGCAAACGAACAACGTTAATGCCGCAGTCGGGTGCCGCCGAACGAACTTCGGTCATTACCCGCCGCGCATCGCGCAATAATGATGCTAGAAATGTCTGAAACGAACAACGTTAATGCCGCCGTCGGGTGCCGCCGAACGAACTTCGGTCATTACCCGCCGCGCATCGCGCAACAATGATCTTAGAAACGCGTGAAACGGATAACGTTAATGCCGCCGTCGGGTGCCACCGAACGAACTTCGGCCATTACCAACAGCGCATCGCGCAACAATGATGCTAGAAATGTCTGAAACGAACAACGTTAATGCCGCCGTCGGGTGCCGACGAACGAACTTCGGCCATTACCAACAGCGCATCGCGCAACAATGATGCTAGAAACGCCTGAAACGAACAACGTTAATGCCGCCGTCGGGTGCCGCCGAACGAACTTCGGTCATTACCCGCCGCGCATCGCGCAACAATGATGCTAGAAATGTCAGAAACGAACAACGTTAATGCCGCCGTCGGGTGCCGCCGAACGAACTTCGGTCATTACCCGCCGCGCATCGCGCAACAATGATGCTAGAAATGTCAGAAACGAACAACGTTAATGCCGCCGTCGGGTGCCGCCGAACGAACTTCGGTCATTACCCGCCGCGCATCGCGCAACAATGATCTTAGAAACGCGTGAAACGAACAACGTTAATGCCGCCGCCGGGTGCCGCCGAACGAACTTCGGCCATTACCAACAACGCATCGCGCAACAATGATGCTAGAAACGCCTGAAACAAACAACGTTAATGCCGCCGTCGGGTGCCGCCGAACGAACTTCTATCATTACCAACAGCGCATCGCGCAACAATGATCATAGAAACGCTGCAAACAAACAACGTTAATGCCGCCGTCGGGTGCCGCCGAACGAACTTCGGTCATTACCAACAGCGCATCGCGCAACAATGATCATAGAAACGCTGCAAACGAACAACGTTAATGCCGCCGTCGGGTGCCGCCGAACGAACTTCGGTCATTACCCGCCGCGCATCGCGCAATAATGATGCTAGAAATGTCTGAAACGAACAACGTTAATGCCGCCGTCGGGTGCCGCCGAACGAACTTCGGTCATTACCCGCCGCGCATCGCGCAACAATGATCTTAGAAACGCGTGAAACGGATAACGTTAATGCCGCCGTCGGGTGCCACCGAACGAACTTCGGCCATTACCAACAGCGCATCGCGCAACAATGATGCTAGAAATGTCTGAAACGAACAACGTTAATGCCGCCGTCGGGTGCCGCCGAACGAACTTCGGTCATTACCCGCCGCGCATCGCGCAACAATGATCTTAGAAACGCGTGAAACGAACAACGTTAATGCCGCCGTCGGGTGCCGCCGAACGAACTTCGGTCATTACCCGCCGCGCATCGCGCAACAATGATCTTAGAAACGCGTGAAACGAACAACGTTAATGCCGCCGGCGGGTTCCGCCGGCGGGTGCCGCCGAACGAACTTCGGCCATTACCAACAGCGCATCGCGCAACAATGATGCTAGAAACGCCTGAAACGAACAACGTTAATGTCGCCGGCGGGTGCCGCCGAACGAACTTCGGCCATTACCAACAGCGCATCGCGCAACAATGATCTTAGAAACGCGTGAAACGGATAACGTTAATGCCGCCGTCGGGTGCCGCCGAACCAACTTCGGTCATTACCCGCCGCGCATCGCGCAACAATGATCTTAGAAACGCGTGAAACGGATAAAGTTAATGCCGCCGTCGGGTGCCACCGAACGAACTTCGGCCATTACCAACAACGCATCGCGCAACAATGATGCTAGAAACGCCTGAAACAAACAACGTTAATGCCGCCGTCGGGTGCCGCCGAACGAACTTCGGTCATTACCCGCCGCGCATCGCGCAACAATGATGCTAGAAATGTCAGAAACGAACAACGTTAATGCCGCCGTCGGGTGCCGCCGAACGAACTTCGGTCATTACCCGCCGCGCATCGCGCAATAATGATGCTAGAAATGTCTGAAACGAACAACGTTAATGCCGCCGTCGGGTGCCGCCGAACGAACTTCGGTCATTACCCGCCGCGCATCGCGCAACAATGATCTTAGAAACGCGTGAAACGAACAACGTTAATGCCGCCGTCGGGTGCCGCCGAACGAACTTCGGTCATTACCCGCCGCGCATCGCGCAACAATGATCTTAGAAACGCGTGAAACGGATAACGTTAATGCCGCCGTCGGGTGCCACCGAACGAACTTCGGCCATTACCAACAGCGCATCGCGCAACAATGATGCTAGAAATGTCTGAAACGAACAACGTTAATGCCGCCGTCGGGTGCCGCCGAACGAACTTCGGTCATTACCCGCCGCGCATCGCGCAACAATGATCTTAGAAACGCTGCAAACGAACAACGTTAATGCCGCCGTCGGGTGCCGCCGAACGAACTTCGGCCATTACCAACAGCGCATCGCGCAATAATGATGCTAGAAATGTCTGAAACGAACAACGTTAATGCCGCCGTCGGGTGCCGCCGAACGAACTTCGGTCATTACCCGCCGCGCATCGCGCAACAATGATCTTAGAAACGCGTGAAACGGATAAAGTTAATGCCGCCGTCGGGTGCCACCGAACGAACTTCGGCCATTACCAACAACGCATCGCGCAACAATGATGCTAGAAACGCCTGAAACAAACAACGTTAATGCCGCCGTCGGGTGCCGCCGAACGAACTTCGGTCATTACCAACAGCGCATCGCGCAACAATGATCATAGAAACGCTGCAAACGAACAACGTTAATGCCGCCGTCGGGTGCCGCCGAACGAACTTCGGCCATTACCAACAGCGCATCGCGCAACAATGATGCTAGAAACGCCTGAAACGAACAACGTTAATGCCGCCGTCGGGTGCCGCCGGACGAACTTCGGCCATTACCAACAGCGCATCGCGCAACAATGATCTTAGAAACGCGTGAAACGGATAACGTTAATGCCGCCGTCGGGTGCCGCCGAACCAACTTCGGTCATTACCCGCCGCGCATCGCGCAACAATGATCTTAGAAACGCGTGAAACGGATAAAGTTAATGCCGCCGTCGGGTGCCACCGAACGAACTTCGGCCATTACCAACAACGCATCGCGCAACAATGATGCTAGAAACGCCTGAAACAAACAACGTTAATGCCGCCGTCGGGTGCCGCCGAACGAACTTCGGTCATTACCCGCCGCGCATCGCGCAATAATGATGCTAGAAATGTCTGAAACGAACAACGTTAATGCCGCCGTCGGGTGCCGCCGAACGAACTTCGGTCATTACCAACAGCGCATCGCGCAACAATGATCATAGAAACGCTGCAAACGAACAACGTTAATGCCGCCGTCGGGTGCCGCCGAACGAACTTCGGCCATTACCAACAGCGCATCGCGCAACAATGATCTTAGAAACGCGTGAAACGGATAACGTTAATGCCGCCGTCGGGTGCCGCCGAACGAACTTCGGCCATTACCAACAACGCATCGCGCAACAATGATGCTAGAAACGCCTGAAACAAACAACGTTAATGCCGCCGTCGGGTGCCGCCGAACGAACTTCGGTCATTACCAACAGCGCATCGCGCAACAATGATCATAGAAACGCTGCAAACGAACAACGTTAATGCCGCAGTCGGGTGCCGCCGAACGAACTTCGGTCATTACCCGCCGCGCATCGCGCAATAATGATGCTAGAAATGTCTGAAACGAACAACGTTAATGCCGCCGTCGGGTGCCGCCGAACGAACTTCGGTCATTACCCGCCGCGCATCGCGCAACAATGATCTTAGAAACGCGTGAAACGGATAACGTTAATGCCGCCGTCGGGTGCCACCGAACGAACTTCGGCCATTACCAACAGCGCATCGCGCAACAATGATGCTAGAAATGTCTGAAACGAACAACGTTAATGCCGCCGTCGGGTGCCGACGAACGAACTTCGGCCATTACCAACAGCGCATCGCGCAACAATGATGCTAGAAACGCCTGAAACGAACAACGTTAATGCCGCCGTCGGGTGCCGCCGAACGAACTTCGGTCATTACCCGCCGCGCATCGCGCAACAATGATGCTAGAAATGTCAGAAACGAACAACGTTAATGCCGCCGTCGGGTGCCGCCGAACGAACTTCGGTCATTACCCGCCGCGCATCGCGCAACAATGATGCTAGAAATGTCAGAAACGAACAACGTTAATGCCGCCGTCGGGTGCCGCCGAACGAACTTCGGTCATTACCCGCCGCGCATCGCGCAACAATGATCTTAGAAACGCGTGAAACGAACAACGTTAATGCCGCCGCCGGGTGCCGCCGAACGAACTTCGGCCATTACCAACAACGCATCGCGCAACAATGATGCTAGAAACGCCTGAAACAAACAACGTTAATGCCGCCGTCGGGTGCCGCCGAACGAACTTCTATCATTACCAACAGCGCATCGCGCAACAATGATCATAGAAACGCTGCAAACAAACAACGTTAATGCCGCCGTCGGGTGCCGCCGAACGAACTTCGGTCATTACCAACAGCGCATCGCGCAACAATGATCATAGAAACGCTGCAAACGAACAACGTTAATGCCGCCGTCGGGTGCCGCCGAACGAACTTCGGTCATTACCCGCCGCGCATCGCGCAATAATGATGCTAGAAATGTCTGAAACGAACAACGTTAATGCCGCCGTCGGGTGCCGCCGAACGAACTTCGGTCATTACCCGCCGCGCATCGCGCAACAATGATCTTAGAAACGCGTGAAACGGATAACGTTAATGCCGCCGTCGGGTGCCACCGAACGAACTTCGGCCATTACCAACAGCGCATCGCGCAACAATGATGCTAGAAATGTCTGAAACGAACAACGTTAATGCCGCCGTCGGGTGCCGCCGAACGAACTTCGGTCATTACCCGCCGCGCATCGCGCAACAATGATCTTAGAAACGCGTGAAACGAACAACGTTAATGCCGCCGTCGGGTGCCGCCGAACGAACTTCGGTCATTACCCGCCGCGCATCGCGCAACAATGATCTTAGAAACGCGTGAAACGAACAACGTTAATGCCGCCGGCGGGTTCCGCCGGCGGGTGCCGCCGAACGAACTTCGGCCATTACCAACAGCGCATCGCGCAACAATGATGCTAGAAACGCCTGAAACGAACAACGTTAATGTCGCCGGCGGGTGCCGCCGAACGAACTTCGGCCATTACCAACAGCGCATCGCGCAACAATGATCTTAGAAACGCGTGAAACGGATAACGTTAATGCCGCCGTCGGGTGCCGCCGAACCAACTTCGGTCATTACCCGCCGCGCATCGCGCAACAATGATCTTAGAAACGCGTGAAACGGATAAAGTTAATGCCGCCGTCGGGTGCCACCGAACGAACTTCGGCCATTACCAACAACGCATCGCGCAACAATGATGCTAGAAACGCCTGAAACAAACAACGTTAATGCCGCCGTCGGGTGCCGCCGAACGAACTTCGGTCATTACCCGCCGCGCATCGCGCAACAATGATGCTAGAAATGTCAGAAACGAACAACGTTAATGCCGCCGTCGGGTGCCGCCGAACGAACTTCGGTCATTACCCGCCGCGCATCGCGCAATAATGATGCTAGAAATGTCTGAAACGAACAACGTTAATGCCGCCGTCGGGTGCCGCCGAACGAACTTCGGTCATTACCCGCCGCGCATCGCGCAACAATGATCTTAGAAACGCGTGAAACGAACAACGTTAATGCCGCCGTCGGGTGCCGCCGAACGAACTTCGGTCATTACCCGCCGCGCATCGCGCAACAATGATCTTAGAAACGCGTGAAACGGATAACGTTAATGCCGCCGTCGGGTGCCACCGAACGAACTTCGGCCATTACCAACAGCGCATCGCGCAACAATGATGCTAGAAATGTCTGAAACGAACAACGTTAATGCCGCCGTCGGGTGCCGCCGAACGAACTTCGGTCATTACCCGCCGCGCATCGCGCAACAATGATCTTAGAAACGCTGCAAACGAACAACGTTAATGCCGCCGTCGGGTGCCGCCGAACGAACTTCGGCCATTACCAACAGCGCATCGCGCAATAATGATGCTAGAAATGTCTGAAACGAACAACGTTAATGCCGCCGTCGGGTGCCGCCGAACGAACTTCGGTCATTACCCGCCGCGCATCGCGCAACAATGATCTTAGAAACGCGTGAAACGGATAAAGTTAATGCCGCCGTCGGGTGCCACCGAACGAACTTCGGCCATTACCAACAACGCATCGCGCAACAATGATGCTAGAAACGCCTGAAACAAACAACGTTAATGCCGCCGTCGGGTGCCGCCGAACGAACTTCGGTCATTACCAACAGCGCATCGCGCAACAATGATCATAGAAACGCTGCAAACGAACAACGTTAATGCCGCCGTCGGGTGCCGCCGAACGAACTTCGGCCATTACCAACAGCGCATCGCGCAACAATGATGCTAGAAACGCCTGAAACGAACAACGTTAATGCCGCCGTCGGGTGCCGCCGGACGAACTTCGGCCATTACCAACAGCGCATCGCGCAACAATGATCTTAGAAACGCGTGAAACGGATAACGTTAATGCCGCCGTCGGGTGCCGCCGAACCAACTTCGGTCATTACCCGCCGCGCATCGCGCAACAATGATCTTAGAAACGCGTGAAACGGATAAAGTTAATGCCGCCGTCGGGTGCCACCGAACGAACTTCGGCCATTACCAACAACGCATCGCGCAACAATGATGCTAGAAACGCCTGAAACAAACAACGTTAATGCCGCCGTCGGGTGCCGCCGAACGAACTTCGGTCATTACCAACAGCGCATCGCGCAACAATGATCATAGAAACGCTGCAAACGAACAACGTTAATGCCGCAGTCGGGTGCCGCCGAACGAACTTCGGTCATTACCCGCCGCGCATCGCGCAACAATGATCTTAGAAACGCGTGAAACGAACAACGTTAATGCCGCCGGCGGGTTCCGCCGGCGGGTGCCGCCGAACGAACTTCGGCCATTACCAACAGCGCATCGCGCAACAATGATGCTAGAAACGCCTGAAACGAACAACGTTAATGTCGCCGGCGGGTGCGGCCGAACGAACTTCGGCCATTACCAACAGCGCATCGCGCAACAATGATCTTAGAAACGCGTGAAACGGATAACGTTAATGCCGCCGTCGGGTGCCGCCGAACCAACTTCGGTCATTACCCGCCGCGCATCGCGCAACAATGATCTTAGAAACGCGTGAAACGGATAACGTTAATGCCGCCGTCGGGTGCCACCGAACGAACTTCGGCCATTACCAACAGCGCATCGCGCAACAATGATGCTAGAAATGTCTGAAACGAACAACGTTAATGCCGCCGTCGGGTGCCGCCGAACGAACTTCGGTCATTACCCGCCGCGCATCGCGCAACAATGATCTTAGAAACGCGTGAAACGAACAACGTTAATGCCGCCGTCGGGTGCCGCCGAACGAACTTCGGTCATTACCCGCCGCGCATCGCGCAACAATGATCTTAGAAACGCGTGAAACGAACAACGTTAATGCCGCCGGCGGGTTCCGCCGGCGGGTGCCGCCGAACGAACTTCGGCCATTACCAACAGCGCATCGCGCAACAATGATGCTAGAAACGCCTGAAACGAACAACGTTAATGTCGCCGGCGGGTGCCGCCGAACGAACTTCGGCCATTACCAACAGCGCATCGCGCAACAATGATCTTAGAAACGCGTGAAACGGATAACGTTAATGCCGCCGTCGGGTGCCGCCGAACCAACTTCGGTCATTACCCGCCGCGCATCGCGCAACAATGATCTTAGAAACGCGTGAAACGGATAAAGTTAATGCCGCCGTCGGGTGCCACCGAACGAACTTCGGCCATTACCAACAACGCATCGCGCAACAATGATGCTAGAAACGCCTGAAACAAACAACGTTAATGCCGCCGTCGGGTGCCGCCGAACGAACTTCGGTCATTACCCGCCGCGCATCGCGCAACAATGATCTTAGAAACGCGTGAAACGAACAACGTTAATGCCGCCGTCGGGTGCCGCCGAACGAACTTCGGTCATTACCCGCCGCGCATCGCGCAACAATGATCTTAGAAACGCGTGAAACGGATAACGTTAATGCCGCCGTCGGGTGCCGACGAACGAACTTCGGCCATTACCAACAGCGCATCGCGCAACAATGATGCTAGAAACGCCTGAAACGAACAACGTTAATGTCGCCGGCGGGTGCCGCCGAACGAACTTCGGCCATTACCAACAGCGCATCGCGCAACAATGATCTTAGAAACGCGTGAAACGGATAACGTTAATGCCGCCGTCGGGTGCCGCCGAACCAACTTCGGTCATTACCCGCCGCGCATCGCGCAACAATGATCTTAGAAACGCGTGAAACGGATAAAGTTAATGCCGCCGTCGGGTGCCACCGAACGAACTTCGGCCATTACCAACAACGCATCGCGCAACAATGATGCTAGAAACGCCTGAAACAAACAACGTTAATGCCGCCGTCGGGTGCCGCCGAACCAACTTCGGTCATTACCCGCCGCGCATCGCGCAACAATGATCTTAGAAACGCGTGAAACGAACAACGTTAATGCCGCCGTCGGGTGCCGCCGAACGAACTTCGGCCATTACCAACAGCGCATCGCGCAACAATGATGCTAGAAACGCCTGAAACGAACAACGTTAATGCCGCCGTCGGGTGCCGCCGAACGAACTTCGGTCATTACCCGCCGCGCATCGCGCAACAATGATCTTAGAAACGCGTGAAACGAACAACGTTAATGCCGCCGTCGGGTGCCGCCGAACGAACTTCGGTCATTACCCGCCGCGCATCGCGCAACAATGATCTTAGAAACGCGTGAAACGAACAACGTTAATGCCGCCGGCGGGTGCCGCCGGCGGGTGCCGCCGAACGAACTTCGGCCATTACCAACAGCGCATCGCGCAACAATGATGCTAGAAACGCCTGAAACGAACAACGTTAATGCCGCCGTCGGGTGCCGACGAACGAACTTCGGCCATTACCAACAGCGCATCGCGCAACAATGATGCTAGAAACGCCTGAAACGAACAACGTTAATGTCGCTGGCGGGTGCCGCCGAACGAACTTCGGCCATTACCAACAGCGCATCGCGCAACAATGATGCTAGAAATGTCTGAAACGAACAACGTTAATGCCGCCGTCGGGTGCCGCCGAACGAACTTCGGTCATTACCCGCCGCGCATCGCGCAACAATGATCTTAGAAACGCGTGAAACGAACAACGTTAATGCCGCCGTCGGGTGCCGCCGAACGAACTTCGGTCATTACCCGCCGCGCATCGCGCAACAATGATCTTAGAAACGCGTGAAACGAACAACGTTAATGCCGCCGTCGGGTGCCGCCGAACGAACTTCGGTCATTACCCGCCGCGCATCGCGCAACAATGATCTTAGAAACGCGTGAAACGAACAACGTTAATGCCGCCGTCGGGTGCCGCCGAACGAACTTCGGCCATTACCAACAGCGCATCGCGCAACAATGATGCTAGAAACGTCTGAAACAAACAACGTTAATGCCGCCGTCGGGTGCCGCCGAACGAACTTCGGTCATTACCAACAGCGCATCGCGCAACAATGATCATAGAAACGCTGCAAACGAACAACGTTAATGCCGCCGTCGGGTGCCGCCGAACGAACTTCGGCCATTACCAACAGCGCATCGCGCAACAATGATCTTAGAAACGCGTGAAACGGATAACGTTAATGCCGCCGTCGGGTGCCGCCGAACCAACTTCGGTCATTACCCGCCGCGCATCGCGCAACAATGATCTTAGAAACGCGTGAAACGGATAAAGTTAATGCCGCCGTCGGGTGCCACCGAACGAACTTCGGCCATTACCAACAACGCATCGCGCAACAATGATGCTAGAAACGCCTGAAACAAACAACGTTAATGCCGCCGTCGGGTGCCGCCGAACGAACTTCGGTCATTACCAACAGCGCATCGCGCAACAATGATCATAGAAACGCTGCAAACGAACAACGTTAATGCCGCCGTCGGGTGCCGCCGAACGAACTTCGGTCATTACCCGCCGCGCATCGCGCAATAATGATGCTAGAAATGTCTGAAACGAACAACGTTAATGCCGCCGTCGGGTGCCGCCGAACGAACTTCGGTCATTACCCGCCGCGCATCGCGCAACAATGATCTTAGAAACGCGTGAAACGGATAACGTTAATGCCGCCGTCGGGTGCCACCGAACGAACTTCGGCCATTACCAACAGCGCATCGCGCAACAATGATGCTAGAAATGTCTGAAACGAACAACGTTAATGCCGCCGTCGGGTGCCGACGAACGAACTTCGGCCATTACCAACAGCGCATCGCGCAACAATGATGCTAGAAACGCCTGAAACGAACAACGTTAATGCCGCCGTCGGGTGCCGCCGAACGAACTTCGGTCATTACCCGCCGCGCATCGCGCAACAATGATGCTAGAAATGTCAGAAACGAACAACGTTAATGCCGCCGTCGGGTGCCGCCGAACGGACTTCGGTCATTACCCGCCGCGCATCGCGCAACAATGATGCTAGAAATGCCTGAAACGAACAACGTTAATGCCGCCGTCGGGTGCCGCCGAACGAACTTCGGTCATTACCCGCCGCGCATCGCGCAATAATGATGCTAGAAATGTCTGAAACGAACAACGTTAATGCCGCCGTCGGGTGCCGCCGAACGAACTTCGGTCATTACCCGCCGCGCATCGCGCAACAATGATCTTAGAAACGCGTGAAACGGATAACGTTAATGCCGCCGTCGGGTGCCACCGAACGAACTTCGGTCATTACCAACAGCGCATCGCGCAACAATGATGCTAGAAACGCCTGAAACGAACAACGTTAATGCCGCCGTCGGGTGCCGCCGATCGAACTTCGGTCATTACCCGCCGCGCATCGCGCAACAATGATCTTAGAAACGCGTGAAACGGATAACGTTAATGCCGCCGTCGGGTGCCGACGAACGAACTTCGGCCATTACCAACAGCGCATCGCGCAACAATGATGCTAGAAACGCCTGAAACGAACAACGTTAATGTCGCCGGCGGGTGCCGCCGAACGAACTTCGGCCATTACCAACAGCGCATCGCGCAACAATGATGCTAGAAACGCCTGAAACGAACAACGTTAATGCCGCCGGCGGGTGCCGCCGAACGAACTTCGGCCATTACCAACAGCGCATCGCGCAACAATGATGCTAGAAACGCCTGAAACGAACAACGTTAATGCCGCCGTCGGGTGCCGCCGAACGAACTTCGGTCATTACCCGCCGCGCATCGCGCAACAATGATGCTAGAAATGTCAGAAACGAACAACGTTAATGCCGCCGTCGGGTGCCGCCGAACGAACTTCGGTCATTACCCGCCGCGCATCGCGCAACAATGATGCTAGAAATGTCTGAAACGAACAACGTTAATGCCGCCGTCGGGTGCCGCCGAACGAACTTCGGTCATTACCCGCCGCGCATCGCGCAACAATGATCTTAGAAACGCGTGAAACGAACAACGTTAATGCCGCCGTCGGGTGCCGCCGAACGAACTTCGGTCATTACCCGCCGCGCATCGCGCAACAATGATCTTAGAAACGCGTGAAACGAACAACGTTAATGCCGCCGTCGGGTGCCGCCGAACGAACTTCGGTCATTACCCGCCGCGCATCGCGCAACAATGATGCTAGAAATGTCAGAAACGAACAACGTTAATGCCGCCGTCGGGTGCCGCCGAACGAACTTCGGTCATTACCCGCCGCGCATCGCGCAACAATGATCTTAGAAACGCGTGAAACGAACAACGTTAATGCCGCCGTCGGGTGCCGCCGAACGAACTTCGGCCATTACCAACAGCGCATCGCGCAACAATGATGCTAGAAACGTCTGAAACAAACAACGTTAATGCCGCCGTCGGGTGCCGCCGAACGAACTTCGGTCATTACCAACAGCGCATCGCGCAACAATGATCATAGAAACGCTGCAAACGAACAACGTTAATGCCGCCGTCGGGTGCCGCCGAACGAACTTCGGCCATTACCAACAGCGCATCGCGCAACAATGATCTTAGAAACGCGTGAAACGGATAACGTTAATGCCGCCGTCGGGTGCCGCCGAACCAACTTCGGTCATTACCCGCCGCGCATCGCGCAACAATGATCTTAGAAACGCGTGAAACGGATAAAGTTAATGCCGCCGTCGGGTGCCACCGAACGAACTTCGGCCATTACCAACAACGCATCGCGCAACAATGATGCTAGAAACGCCTGAAACAAACAACGTTAATGCCGCCGTCGGGTGCCGCCGAACGAACTTCGGTCATTACCAACAGCGCATCGCGCAACAATGATCATAGAAACGCTGCAAACGAACAACGTTAATGCCGCCGTCGGGTGCCGCCGAACGAACTTCGGTCATTACCCGCCGCGCATCGCGCAATAATGATGCTAGAAATGTCTGAAACGAACAACGTTAATGCCGCCGTCGGGTGCCGCCGAACGAACTTCGGTCATTACCCGCCGCGCATCGCGCAACAATGATCTTAGAAACGCGTGAAACGGATAACGTTAATGCCGCCGTCGGGTGCCACCGAACGAACTTCGGCCATTACCAACAGCGCATCGCGCAACAATGATGCTAGAAATGTCTGAAACGAACAACGTTAATGCCGCCGTCGGGTGCCGACGAACGAACTTCGGCCATTACCAACAGCGCATCGCGCAACAATGATGCTAGAAACGCCTGAAACGAACAACGTTAATGCCGCCGTCGGGTGCCGCCGAACGAACTTCGGTCATTACCCGCCGCGCATCGCGCAACAATGATGCTAGAAATGTCAGAAACGAACAACGTTAATGCCGCCGTCGGGTGCCGCCGAACGGACTTCGGTCATTACCCGCCGCGCATCGCGCAACAATGATGCTAGAAATGCCTGAAACGAACAACGTTAATGCCGCCGTCGGGTGCCGCCGAACGAACTTCGGTCATTACCCGCCGCGCATCGCGCAATAATGATGCTAGAAATGTCTGAAACGAACAACGTTAATGCCGCCGTCGGGTGCCGCCGAACGAACTTCGGTCATTACCCGCCGCGCATCGCGCAACAATGATCTTAGAAACGCGTGAAACGGATAACGTTAATGCCGCCGTCGGGTGCCACCGAACGAACTTCGGTCATTACCAACAGCGCATCGCGCAACAATGATGCTAGAAACGCCTGAAACGAACAACGTTAATGCCGCCGTCGGGTGCCGCCGATCGAACTTCGGTCATTACCCGCCGCGCATCGCGCAACAATGATCTTAGAAACGCGTGAAACGGATAACGTTAATGCCGCCGTCGGGTGCCGACGAACGAACTTCGGCCATTACCAACAGCGCATCGCGCAACAATGATGCTAGAAACGCCTGAAACGAACAACGTTAATGTCGCCGGCGGGTGCCGCCGAACGAACTTCGGCCATTACCAACAGCGCATCGCGCAACAATGATGCTAGAAACGCCTGAAACGAACAACGTTAATGCCGCCGGCGGGTGCCGCCGAACGAACTTCGGCCATTACCAACAGCGCATCGCGCAACAATGATGCTAGAAACGCCTGAAACGAACAACGTTAATGCCGCCGTCGGGTGCCGCCGAACGAACTTCGGTCATTACCCGCCGCGCATCGCGCAACAATGATGCTAGAAATGTCAGAAACGAACAACGTTAATGCCGCCGTCGGGTGCCGCCGAACGAACTTCGGTCATTACCCGCCGCGCATCGCGCAACAATGATGCTAGAAATGCCTGAAACGAACAACGTTAATGCCGCCGTCGGGTGCCGCCGAACGACCTTCGGCCATTACCAACAGCGCATCGCGCAACAATGATCTTAGAAACGCTGCAAACGAACAACGTTAATGCCGCCGTCGGGTGCCGCCGAACCAACTTCGGCCATTACCAACAGCGCATCGCGCAACAATGATGCTAGAAACGCCTGAAACGAACAACGTTAATGTCGCCGGCGGGTGCCGCCGAACGAACTTCGGCCATTACCAACAGCGCATCGCGCAACAATGATCTTAGAAACGCTGCAAACGAACAACGTTAATGCCGCCGTCGGGTGCCGCCGAACCAACTTCGGTCATTACCCGCCGCGCATCGCGCAACAATGATCTTAGAAACGCGTGAAACGGATAACGTTAATGCCGCCGTCGGGTGCCACCGAACGAACTGCGGCCATTACCAACAGCGCATCGCGCAACAATGATGCTAGAAACGCCTGAAACAAACAACGTTAATGCCGCCGTCGGGTGCCGCCGAACGAATTTCGGTCATTACCAACAGCGCATCGCGCCACAATGATCATAGAAACGCTGCAACCGAACAACGTTAATGCCGCCGTCGGGTGCCGCCGAACGAACTTCGGTCATTACCCGCCGCGCATCGCGCAATAATGATGCTAGAAATGTCTGAAACGAACAACGTTAATGCCGCCGTCGGGTGCCGCCGAACGAACTTCGGCCATTACCAACAGCGCATCGCGCAACAATGATGCTAGAAACGCGTGAAACGGATAACGTTAATGCCGCCGTCGGGTGCCGCCGAACGAACTTCGGCCATTACCAACAGCGCATCGCGCAACAATGATCATAGAAACACTGCAAACGAACAACGTTAATGCCGCCGTCGGGTGCCGCCGAACGAACTTCGGTCATTACCCGCCGCGCATCGCGCAACAATGATCTTAGAAACGCCTGAAACGAACAACGTTAATGCCGCCGTCGGGTGCCGCCGTCGGGTGCCGCCGAACGAACTTCGGTCATTACCCGCCGCGCATCGCGCAACAATGATCATAGAAACGCTGCAAACGAACAACGTTAATGCCGCCGTCGGGTGCCGCCGAACGAACTTCGGTCATTACCCGCCGCGCATCGCGCAACAATGATGCTAGAAACGCCTGAAACGAACAACGTTAATGCCGCCGTCGGGTGCCGCCGAACGAACTTCGGCCACTACCAACAGCGCATCGCGCAACAATGATGCTAGAAACGCCTGAAACGAACAACGTTAATGCCGCCGTCGGGTGCCGACGAACGAACTTCGGCCATTACCAACAGCGCATCGCGCAACAATGATGCTAGAAACGCCTGAAACGAACAACGTTAATGTCGCTGGCGGGTGCCGCCGAACGAACTTCGGCCATTACCAACAGCGCATCGCGCAACAATGATGCTAGAAACGCCTGAAACGAACAACGTTACTGCCGCCGTCGGGTGCCGCCGATCGAACTTCGGTCATTACCCGCCGCGCATCGCGCAACAATGATGCTAGAAACGCCTGAAACGAACAACGTTAATGCCGCCGGCGGGTGCCGCCGAACGAACTTCGGCCATTACCAACAGCGCATCGCGCAACAATGATGCTAGAAACGCCTGAAACGAACAACGTTAATGTCGCCGGCGGGTGCCGCCGAACGAACTTCGGCCATTACCAACAGCGCATCGCGCAACAATGATGCTAGAAACGCCTGAAACGAACAACGTTAATGCCGCCGGCGGGTGCCGCCGAACGAACTTCGGCCATTACCAACAGCGCATCGCGCAACAATGATGCTAGAAACGCCTGAAACGAACAACGTTAATGCCGCCGTCGGGTGCCGCCAAACGAACTTCGGTTATTACGCGCCGCGCATCGCGCAACAATGATGCTAGAAACGCCTGAAACGAACAACGTTAATGCCGCCGTCGGGTGCCGACGAACGAACTTCGGCCATTACCAACAGCGCATCGCGCAACAATGATGCTAGAAACGCCTGAAACAAACAACGTTAATGCCGCCGTCGGGTGCCGCCGAACGAACTTCGGTCATTACCCGCCGCGCATCGCGCAACAATGATCTTAGAAACGCGTGAAACGAACAACGTTAATGCCGCCGTCGGGTGCCGCCGAACGAACTTCGGTCATTACCCGCCGCGCATCGCGCAACAATGATCTTAGAAACGCGTGAAACGGATAACGTTAATGCCGCCGTCGGGTGCCGCCGAACGAACTTCGGTCATTACCCGCCGCGCATCGCGCAACAATGATCTTAGAAACGCGTGAAACGAACAACGTTAATGCCGCCGTCGGGTGCCGCCGAACGAACTTCGGTCATTACCCGCCGCGCATCGCGCAACAATGATGCTAGAAACGCCTGAAACGAACAACGTTAATGCCGCCGGCGGGTGCCGCCGAACGAACTTCGGCCATTACCAACAGCGCATCGCGCAACAATGATGCTAGAAACGCCTGAAACGAACAACGTTAATGTCGCCGGCGGGTGCCGCCGAACGAACTTCGGCCATTACCAACAGCGCATCGCGCAACAATGATGCTAGAAACGCCTGAAACGAACAACGTTAATGCCGCCGGCGGGTGCCGCCGAACGAACTTCGGCCATTACCAACAGCGCATCGCGCAACAATGATGCTAGAAACGCCTGAAACGAACAACGTTAATGCCGCCGTCGGGTGCCGCCAAACGAACTTCGGTTATTACGCGCCGCGCATCGCGCAACAATGATGCTAGAAACGCCTGAAACGAACAACGTTAATGCCGCCGTCGGGTGCCGACGAACGAACTTCGGCCATTACCAACAGCGCATCGCGCAACAATGATGCTAGAAACGCCTGAAACAAACAACGTTAATGCCGCCGTCGGGTGCCGCCGAACGAACTTCGGTCATTACCCGCCGCGCATCGCGCAACAATGATCTTAGAAACGCGTGAAACGAACAACGTTAATGCCGCCGTCGGGTGCCGCCGAACGAACTTCGGTCATTACCCGCCGCGCATCGCGCAACAATGATCTTAGAAACGCGTGAAACGGATAACGTTAATGCCGCCGTCGGGTGCCGCCGAACGAACTTCGGTCATTACCCGCCGCGCATCGCGCAACAATGATCTTAGAAACGCGTGAAACGAACAACGTTAATGCCGCCGGCGGGTGCCGCCGGCGGGTGCCGCCGGCGGGTGCCGCCGAACGAACTTCGGCCATTACCAACAGCGCATCGCGCAACAATGATGCTAGAAACGCCTGAAACGAACAACGTTAATGCCGCCGTCGGGTGCCGACGAACGAACTTCGGCCATTACCAACAGCGCATCGCGCAACAATGATGCTAGAAACGCCTGAAACGAACAACGTTAATGTCGCTGGCGGGTGCCGCCGAACGAACTTCGGCCATTACCAACAGCGCATCGCGCAACAATGATCTTAGAAACGCGTGAAACGGATAACGTTAATGCCGCCGTCGGGTGCCGCCGAACCAACTTCGGTCATTACCCGCCGCGCATCGCGCAACAATGATCTTAGAAACGCGTGAAACGGATAAAGTTAATGCCGCCGTCGGGTGCCACCGAACGAACTTCGGCCATTACCAACAACGCATCGCGCAACAATGATGCTAGAAACGCCTGAAACAAACAACGTTAATGCCGCCGTCGGGTGCCGCCGAACGAACTTCGGTCATTACCCGCCGCGCATCGCGCAACAATGATCTTAGAAACGCGTGAAACGAACAACGTTAATGCCGCCGTCGGGTGCCGCCGAACGAACTTCGGTCATTACCCGCCGCGCATCGCGCAACAATGATCTTAGAAACGCGTGAAACGGATAACGTTAATGCCGCCGTCGGGTGCCACCGAACGAACTTCGGCCATTACCAACAGCGCATCGCGCAACAATGATGCTAGAAATGTCTGAAACGAACAACGTTAATGCCGCCGTCGGGTGCCGCCGAACGAACTTCGGTCATTACCCGCCGCGCATCGCGCAACAATGATCTTAGAAACGCGTGAAACGAACAACGTTAATGCCGCCGTCGGGTGCCGCCGAACGAACTTCGGTCATTACCCGCCGCGCATCGCGCAACAATGATCTTAGAAACGCGTGAAACGAACAACGTTAATGCCGCCGGCGGGTTCCGCCGGCGGGTGCCGCCGAACGAACTTCGGCCATTACCAACAGCGCATCGCGCAACAATGATGCTAGAAACGCCTGAAACGAACAACGTTAATGCCGCCGTCGGGTGCCGACGAACGAACTTCGGCCATTACCAACAGCGCATCGCGCAACAATGATGCTAGAAACGCGTGAAACGGATAACGTTAATGCCGCCGTCGGGTGCCGACGAACGAACTTCGGCCATTACCAACAGCGCATCGCGCAACAATGATGCTAGAAACGCCTGAAACGAACAACGTTAATGTCGCCGGCGGGTGCCGCCGAACGAACTTCGGCCATTACCAACAGCGCATCGCGCAACAATGATCTTAGAAACGCGTGAAACGGATAACGTTAATGCCGCCGTCGGGTGCCGCCGAACCAACTTCGGTCATTACCCGCCGCGCATCGCGCAACAATGATCTTAGAAACGCGTGAAACGGATAAAGTTAATGCCGCCGTCGGGTGCCACCGAACGAACTTCGGCCATTACCAACAACGCATCGCGCAACAATGATGCTAGAAACGCCTGAAACAAACAACGTTAATGCCGCCGTCGGGTGCCGCCGAACGAACTTCGGTCATTACCCGCCGCGCATCGCGCAACAATGATCTTAGAAACGCGTGAAACGAACAACGTTAATGCCGCCGTCGGGTGCCGCCGAACGAACTTCGGTCATTACCCGCCGCGCATCGCGCAACAATGATCTTAGAAACGCGTGAAACGGATAACGTTAATGCCGCCGTCGGGTGCCGCCGAACGAACTTCGGCCATTACCAACAGCGCATCGCGCAACAATGATGCTAGAAACGCCTGAAACGAACAACGTTAATGCCGCCGTCGGGTGCCGACGAACGAACTTCGGCCATTACCAACAACGCATCGCGCAACAATGATGCTAGAAACGCCTGAAACAAACAACGTTAATGCCGCCGTCGGGTGCCGCCGAACGAACTTCGGTCATTACCCGCCGCGCATCGCGCAACAATGATCTTAGAAACGCGTGAAACGAACAACGTTAATGCCGCCGTCGGGTGCCGCCGAACGAACTTCGGTCATTACCCGCCGCGCATCGCGCAACAATTATCTTAGAAACGCGTGAAACGAACAACGTTAATGCCGCCGCCGGGTGCCGCCGAACGAACTTCGGCCATTACCAACAACGCATCGCGCAACAATGATCATAGAAACGCTGCAAACGAACAACGTTAATGCCGCCGTCGGGTGCCGCCGAACGAACTTCGGTCATTACCCGCCGCGCATCGCGCAACAATGATCTTAGAAACGCGTGAAACGAACAACGTTAATGCCGCCGGCGGGTTCCGCCGGCGGGTGCCGCCGAACGAACTTCGGCCATTACCAACAGCGCATCGCGCAACAATGATGCTAGAAACGCCTGAAACGAACAACGTTAATGCCGCCGTCGGGTGCCGACGAACGAACTTCGGCCATTACCAACAGCGCATCGCGCAACAATGATGCTAGAAACGCCTGAAACGAACAACGTTAATGTCGCTGGCGGGTGCCGCCGAACGAACTTCGGCCATTACCAACAGCGCATCGCGCAACAATGATGCTAGAAACGCCTGAAACGAACAACGTTAATGCCGCCGTCGGGTGCCGCCGATCGAACTTCGGTCATTACCCGCCGCGCATCGCGCAACAATGATCTTAGAAACGCGTGAAACGGATAACGTTAATGCCGCCGTCGGGTGCCGACGAACGAACTTCGGCCATTACCAACAGCGCATCGCGCAACAATGATGCTAGAAACGCCTGAAACGAACAACGTTAATGTCGCCGGCGGGTGCCGCCGAACGAACTTCGGCCATTACCAACAGCGCATCGCGCAACAATGATCTTAGAAACGCGTGAAACGGATAACGTTAATGCCGCCGTCGGGTGCCGCCGAACCAACTTCGGTCATTACCCGCCGCGCATCGCGCAACAATGATCTTAGAAACGCGTGAAACGGATAAAGTTAATGCCGCCGTCGGGTGCCACCGAACGAACTTCGGCCATTACCAACAACGCATCGCGCAACAATGATGCTAGAAACGCCTGAAACAAACAACGTTAATGCCGCCGTCGGGTGCCGCCGAACGAACTTCGGTCATTACCCGCCGCGCATCGCGCAACAATGATCTTAGAAACGCGTGAAACGAACAACGTTAATGCCGCCGTCGGGTGCCGCCGAACGAACTTCGGTCATTACCCGCCGCGCATCGCGCAACAATGATCTTAGAAACGCGTGAAACGGATAACGTTAATGCCGCCGTCGGGTGCCGCCGAACGAACTTCGGTCATTACCCGCCGCGCATCGCGCAACAATGATCTTAGAAACGCGTGAAACGAACAACGTTAATGCCGCCGGCGGGTGCCGCCGAACGAACTTCGGCCATTACCAACAGCGCATCGCGCAACAATGATGCTAGAAACGCCTGAAACGAACAACGTTAATGCCGCCGTCGGGTGCCGACGAACGAACTTCGGCCATTACCAACAGCGCATCGCGCAACAATGATGCTAGAAACGCCTGAAACGAACAACGTTAATGTCGCTGGCGGGTGCCGCCGAACGAACTTCGGCCATTACCAACAGCGCATCGCGCAACAATGATGCTAGAAACGCCTGAAACGAACAACGTTAATGCCGCCGTCGGGTGCCGCCGATCGAACTTCGGTCATTACCCGCCGCGCATCGCGCAACAATGATCTTAGAAACGCGTGAAACGGATAACGTTAATGCCGCCGTCGGGTGCCGACGAACGAACTTCGGCCATTACCAACAGCGCATCGCGCAACAATGATGCTAGAAACGCCTGAAACGAACAAAGTTAATGTCGCCGGCGGGTGCCGCCGAACGAACTTCGGTCATTACCCGCCGCGCATCGCGCAACAATGATCTTAGAAACGCGTGAAACGAACAACGTTAATGCCGCCGTCGGGTGCCGCCGAACGAACTTCGGTCATTACCCGCCGCGCATCGCGCAACAATGATCTTAGAAACGCGTGAAACGAACAACGTTAATGCCGCCGGCGGGTGCCGCCGAACGAACTTCGGCCATTACCAACAGCGCATCGCGCAACAATGATCTTAGAAACGCGTGAAACGAACAACGTTAATGTCGCCGGCGGGTGCCGCCGAACGAACTTCGGCCATTACCAACAGCGCACCGCGCAACAATGATGCTAGAAACGCGTGAAACGGATAACGTTAATGCCGCCGTCGGGTGCCGCCGAACGAACTTCGGTCATTACCCGCCGCGCATCGCGCAACAATGATGCTAGAAACGCCTGAAACGAACAACGTTAATGCCGCCGTCGGGTGCCGCCAAACGAACTTCGGTTATTACGCGCCGCGCATCGCGCAACAATGATCTTAGAAACGCGTGAAACGGATAACGTTAATGCCGCCGTCGGGTGCCGACGAACGAACTTCGGCCATTACCAACAGCGCATCGCGCAACAATGATGCTAGAAACGCCTGAAACGAACAACGTTAATGTCGCCGGCGGGTGCCGCCGAACGAACTTCGGTCATTACCCGCCGCGCATCGCGCAACAATGATCTTAGAAACGCCTAAAACGAACAACGTTAATGCCGCCGTCGGGTGCCGCCGAACGAACTTCGGTCATTACCCGCCGCGCATCGCGCAACAATGATGCTAGAAATGTCTGAAACGAACAACGTTAATGCCGCCGTCGGGTGCCGCCGAACGAACTTCGGTCATTACCCGCCGCGCATCGCGCAACAATGATCTTAGAAACGCGTGAAACGGATAACGTTAATGCCGCCGTCGGGTGCCACCGAACGAACTTCGGCCATTACCAACAGCGCATCGCGCAACAATGATGCTAGAAATGTCTGAAACGAACAACGTTAATGCCGCCGTCGGGTGCCGCCGAACGAACTTCGGTCATTACCCGCCGCGCATCGCGCAACAATGATCTTAGAAACGCGTGAAACGAACAACGTTAATGCCGCCGTCGGGTGCCGCCGAACGAACTTCGGTCATTACCCGCCGCGCATCGCGCAACAATGATCTTAGAAACGCGTGAAACGAACAACGTTAATGCCGCCGGCGGGTGCCGCCGAACGAACTTCGGCCAATACCAACAGCGCATCGCGCAACAATGATGCTAGAAACGCCTGAAACGAACAACGTTAATGCCGCCGTCGGGTGCCGCCGAACGAACTTCGGTCATTACCAACAGCGCATCGCGCAACAATGATCATAGAAACGCTGTAAACGAACAACGTTAATGCCGCCGTCGGGTGCCGCCGAACGAACTTCGGTCATTACCCGCCGCGCATCGCGCAACAATGATCTTAGAAACGCCTAAAACGAACAACGTTAATGCCGCCGTCGGGTGCCGCCGAACGAACTTCGGTCATTACCAACAGCGCATCGCGCAACAATGATCATAGAAACGCTGCAAACGAACAACGTTAATGCCGCCGTCGGGTGCCACCGAACGAACCTCGGCCATTACCAACAGCGCATCGCGCAACAATGATGCTAGAAATGTCTGAAACGAACAACGTTAATGTCGCCGTCGGGTGCCGACGAACGAACTTCGGCCATTACCAACAGCGCATCGCGCAACAATGATGCTAGAAACGCCTGAAACGAACAACGTTAATGCCGCCGTCGGGTGCCGCCGAACGAACTTCGGTCATTACCCGCCGCGCATCGCGCAACAATGATGCTAGAAATGTCAGAAACGAACAACGTTAATGCCGCCGTCGGGTGCCGCCGAACGAACTTCGGTCATTACCCGCCGCGCATCGCGCAACAATGATCTTAGAAACGCGTGAAACGGATAACGTTAATGCCGCCGTCGGGTGCCACCGAACGAACTTCGGCCATTACCAACAGCGCATCGCGCAACAATGATGCTAGAAACGCCTGAAACAAACAACGTTAATGCCGCCGTCGGGTGCCGCCGAACGAACTTCGGTCATTACCAACAGCGCATCGCGCCACAATGATCATAGAAACGCTGCAAACGAACAACGTTAATGCCGCCGTCGGGTGCCGCCGAACGAACTTCGGTCATTACTCGCCGCGCATCGCGCAATAATGATGCTAGAAATGTCTGAAACGAACAACGTTAATGCCGCCGTCGGGTGCCGCCGAACGAACTTCGGTCATTACCCGCCGCGCATCGCGCAACAATGATCTTAGAAACGCGTGAAACGGATAACGTTAATGCCGCCGTCGGGTGCCGCCGAACGAACTTCGGCCATTACCAACAGCGCATCGCGCAACAATGATGCTAGAAACGCGTGAAACGGATAACGTTAATGCCGCCGTCGGGTGCCGCTGAACGAACTTCGGTCATTACCCGCCGCGCATCGCGCAACAATGATGCTAGAAATGCCTGAAACGAACAACGTTAATGCCGCCGTCGGGTGCCGCCGAACGAACTTCGGTCATTACCCGCCGCGCATCGCGCAATAATGATGCTAGAAATGTCTGAAACGAACAACGTTAATGCCGCCGTCGGGTGCCGCCGAACGAACTTCGGTCATTACCCGCCGCGCATCGCGCAACAATGATCTTAGAAACGCGTGAAACGGATAACGTTAATGCCGCCGTCGGGTGCCACCGAACGAACTTCGGTCATTACCCGCCGCGCATCGCGCAACAATGATCATAGAAACGCGTGAAACGAACAACGTTAATGCCGCCGGCGGGTGCCGCCGAACGAACTTCGGCCATTACCAACAGCGCATCGCGCAACAATGATGCTAGAAACGCCTGAAACGAACAACGTTAATGCCGCCGTCGGGTGCCGCCGAACGAACTTCGGTCATTACTCGCCGCGCATCGCGCAATAATGATGCTAGAAATGTCTGAAACGAACAACGTTAATGCCGCCGTCGGGTGCCGCCGAACGAACTTCGGTCATTACCCGCCGCGCATCGCGCAACAATGATCTTAGAAACGCGTGAAACGAACAACGTTAATGCCGCCGTCGGGTGCCGCCGAACGAACTTCGGTCATTACCAACAGCGCATCGCGCAACAATGATGCTAGAAACGCCTGAAACGAACAACGTTAATGCCGCCGGCGGGTGCCGCCGAACGAACTTCGGCCATTACCAACTGCGCATCGCGCAACAATGATGCTAGAAACGCCTGAAACGAACAACGTTAATGCCGCCGTCGGGTGCCGCCGAACGAACTTCGGTCATTACCAACAGCGCATCGCGCAACAATGATCATAGAAACGCTGCAAACGAACAACGTTAATGCCGCCGTCGGGTGCCGACGACGAACTTCGGCCATTACCAACAGCGCATCGCGCAACAATGATGCTAGAAACGCCTGAAACGAACAACGTTAATGCCGCCGTCGGGTGCCACCGAACGAACTTCGGCCATTACCAACAGCGCATCGCGCAACAATGATGCTAGAAATGTCTGAAACGAACAACGTTAATGTCGCCGTCGGGTGCCGACGAACGAACTTCGGCCATTACCAACAGCGCATCGCGCAACAATGATGCTAGAAATGTCTGAAACGAACAACGTTAATGTCGCCGTCGGGTGCCGACGAACGAACTTCGGCCATTACCAACAGCGCATCGCGCAACAATGATGCTAGAAACGCCTGAAACGAACAACGTTAATGCCGCCGTCGGGTGCCGCCGAACGAACTTCGGTCATTACCCGCCGCGCATCGCGCAACAATGATGCTAGAAATGTCAGAAACGAACAACGTTAATGCCGCCGTCGGGTGCCGCCGAACGAACTTCGGTCATTACCCGCCGCGCATCGCGCAACAATGATGCTAGAAATGCCTGAAACGAACAACGTTAATGCCGCCGTCGGGTGCCGCCGAACGAACTTCGGTCATTACCCGCCGCGCATCGCGCAACAATGATGCTAGAAATGTCTGAAACGAACAACGTTAATGCCGCCGTCGGGTGCCGCCGAACGAACTTCGGTCATTACCCGCCGCGCATCGCGCAACAATGATCTTAGAAACGCGTGAAACGGATAACGTTAATGCCGCCGTCGGGTGCCACCGAACGAACTTCGGCCATTACCAACAGCGCATCGCGCAACAATGATGCTAGAAATGTCTGAAACGAACAACGTTAATGCCGCCGTCGGGTGCCGCCGAACGAACTTCGGTCATTACCCGCCGCGCATCGCGCAACAATGATCTTAGAAACGCGTGAAACGAACAACGTTAATGCCGCCGTCGGGTGCCGCCGAACGAACTTCGGTCATTACCCGCCGCGCATCGCGCAACAATGATCTTAGAAACGCGTGAAACGAACAACGTTAATGCCGCCGGCGGGTGCCGCCGAACGAACTTCGGCCATTACCAACAGCGCATCGCGCAACAATGATGCTAGAAACGCCTGAAACGAACAACGTTAATGCCGCCGTCGGGTGCCACCGAACGAACTTCGGCCATTACCCGCCGCGCATCGCGCAACAATGATGCTAGAAATGTCAGAAACGAACAACGTTAATGCCGCCGTCGGGTGCCGCCGAACGAACTTCGGTCATTACCCGCCGCGCATCGCGCAACAATGATGCTAGAAATGCCTGAAACGAACAACGTTAATGCCGCCGTCGGGTGCCGCCGAACGAACTTCGGTCATTACCCGCCGCGCATCGCGCAATAATGATGCTAGAAATGTCTGAAACGAACAACGTTAATGCCGCCGTCGGGTGCCGCCGAACGAACTTCGGTCATTACCCGCCGCGCATCGCGCAACAATGATCTTAGAAACGCGTGAAACGGATAACGTTAATGCCGCCGTCGGGTGCCACCGAACGAACTTCGGCCATTACCAACAGCGCATCGCGCAACAATGATGCTAGAAATGTCTGAAACGAACAACGTTAATACCGCCGTCGGGTGCCGCCGAACGAACTTCGGTCATTACCCGCCGCGCATCGCGCAACAATGATCTTAGAAACGCGTGAAACGAACAACGTTAATGCCGCCGTCGGGTGCCGCCGAACGAACTTCGGTTATTACCCGCCGCGCATCGCGCAACAATGATCTTAGAAACGCGTGAAACGAACAACGTTAATGCCGCCGGCGGGTGCCGCCGAACGAACTTCGGCCATTACCAACAGCGCATCGCGCAACAATGATCATAGAAACGCTGCAAACGAACAACGTTAATGCCGCCGTCGGGTGCCACCGAACGAACTTCGGCCATTACCAACAGCGCATCGCGCAACAATGATGCTAGAAATGTCTGAAACGAACAACGTTAATGTCGCCGTCGGGTGCCGACGAACGAACTTCGGCCATTACCAACAGCGCATCGCGCAACAATGATGCTAGAAACGCCTGAAACGAACAACGTTAATGCCGCCGTCGGGTGCCGCCGAACGAACTTCGGTCATTACCCGCCGCGCATCGCGCAACAATGATGCTAGAAATGTCAGAAACGAACAACGTTAATGCCGCCGTCGGGTGCCGCCGAACGAACTTCGGTCATTACCAACAGCGCATCGCGCCACAATGATCATAGAAACGCTGCAAACGAACAACGTTAATGCCGCCGTCGGGTGCCGCCGAACGAACTTCGGTCATTACTCGCCGCGCATCGCGCAATAATGATGCTAGAAATGTCTGAAACGAACAACGTTAATGCCGCCGTCGGGTGCCGCCGAACGAACTTCGGTCATTACCCGCCGCGCATCGCGCAACAATGATCTTAGAAACGCGTGAAACGGATAACGTTAATGCCGCCGGCGGGTGCCGCCGAACGAACTTCGGCCATTACCAACAGCGCATCGCGCAACAATGATGCTAGAAACGCCTGAAACGAACAACGTTAATGCCGCCGTCGGGTGCCGCCGAACGAACTTCGGCCATACCAACAGCGCATCGCGCAACAATGATGCTAGAAACGCCTGAAACGAACAACGTTAATGCCGCCGTCGGGTGCCGCCGAACGAACTTCGGCCATTACCAACAGCGCATCGCGCAACAATGATGCTAGAAACGCCTGAAACAAACAACGTTAATGCCGCCGTCGGGTGCCGCCGAACGAACTTCGGTCATTACCCGCCGCGCATCGCGCAACAATGATCTTAGAAACGCGTGAAACGAACAACGTTAATGCCGCCGTCGGGTGCCGCCGAACGAACTTCGGTCATTACCCGCCGCGCATCGCGCAACAATGATCTTAGAAACGCGTGAAACGAACAACGTTAATGCCGCCGGCGGGTGCCGCCGAACGAACTTCGGCCATTACCAACAGCGCATCGCGCAACAATGATGCTAGAAACGCCTGAAACGAACAACGTTAATGCCGCCGTCGGGTGCCACCGAACGAACTTCGGCCATTACCAACAGCGCATCGCGCAACAATGATGCTAGAAACGCCTGAAACGAACAACGTTAATGCCGCCGTCGGGTGCCGCCGAACGAACTTCGGCCATTACCAACAGCGCATCGCGCAACAATGATGCTAGAAATGTCTGAAACGAACAACGTTAATGCCGCCGTCGGGTGCCGCCGAACGAACTTCGGTTATTACGCGCCGCGCATCGCGCAACAATGATGCTAGAAACGCGTGAAACGGATAACGTTAATGCCGCCGTCGGGTGCCGCCGAACGAACTTCGGTCATTACCCGCCGCGCATCGCGCAACAATGATCTTAGAAACGCGTGAAACGAACAACGTTAATGCCGCCGTCGGGTGCCGCCGAACGAACTTCGGCCATTACCAACAGCGCATCGCGCAACAATGATGCTAGAAACGCCTGAAACGAACAACGTTAATGCCGCCCTCGGGTGCCGCCGAACGAACTTCGGTCATTACCAACAGCGCATCGCGCAACAATGATCATAGAAACGCTGCAAACGAACAACGTTAATGCCGCCGTCGGGTGCCGCCGAACGAACTTCGGTCATTACCCGCCGCGCATCGCGCAACAATGATCTTAGAAACGCCTGAAACGAACAACGTTAATGCCGCCGTCGGGTGCCGCCGAACGAACTTCGGTCATTACCCGCCGCGCATCGCGCAACAATGATCTTAGAAACGCGTGAAACGGATAACGTTAATGCCGCCGTCGGGTGCCACCGAACGAACTTCGGCCATTACCAACAGCGCATCGCGCAACAATGATGCTAGAAACGCCTGAAACAAACAACGTTAATGCCGCCGTCGGGTGCCGCCGAACGAACTTCGGTCATTACCCGCCGCGCATCGCGCAACAATGATCTTAGAAACGCGTGAAACGGATAACGTTAATGCCGCCGGCGGGTGCCGCCGAACGAACTTCGGTCATTACCCGCCGCGCATCGCGCAACAATGATCTTAGAAACGCCTGAAACGAACAACGTTAATGCCGCCGTCGGGTGCCGCCGAACGAACTTCGGCCACTACCAACAGCGCATCGCGCAACAATGATGCTAGAAACGCCTGAAACGAACAACGTTAATGCCGCCGTCGGGTGCCGCCGAACGAACTTCGGCCATTACCAACAGCGCATCGCGCAACAATGATGCTAGAAATGTCTGAAACGAACAACGTTAATGCCGCCGTCGGGTGCCGCCGAACGAACTTCGGTTATTACGCGCCGCGCATCGCGCAACAATGATGCTAGAAACGCGTGAAACGGATAACGTTAATGCCGCCGGCGGGTGCCGCCGAACGAACTTCGGTCATTACCCGCCGCGCATCGCGCAACAATGATCTTAGAAACGCCTGAAACGAACAACGTTAATGCCGCCGTCGCGTGCCGCCGAACGAACTTCGGCCATTACCAACAGCGCATCGCGCAACACTGATGCTAGAAACGCCTGAAACGAACAACGTTAATGCCGCCGGCGGGTGCCGCCGAACGAACTTCGGCCATTACCAACAGCGCATCGCGCAACAATGATGCTAGAAACGCCTGAAACGAACAACGTTAATGCCGCCGGCGGGTGCCGCCGAACGAACTTCGGCCATTACCAACAGCGCATCGCGCAACAATGATGCTAGAAACGCCTGAAACGAACAACGTTAATGCCGCCGTCGGGTGCAGCCGAACGAACTTCGGTCATTACCCGCCGCGCATCGCGCAACAATGATGCTAGAAATGTCAGAAACGAACAACGTTAATGCCGCCGTCGGGTGCCGCCGAACGAACTTCGGTCATTACCCGCCGCGCATCGCGCAACAATGATCTTAGAAACGCGTGAAACGGATAACGTTAATGCCGCCGTCGGGTGCCACCGAACGAACTTCGGCCATTACCAACAGCGCATCGCGCAACAATGATGCTAGAAACGCCTGAAACAAACAACGTTAATGCCGCCGTCGGGTGCCGCCGAACGAACTTCGGTCATTACCCGCCGCGCATCGCGCAACAATGATCTTAGAAACGCGTGAAACGAACAACGTTAATGTCGCTGGCGGGTGCCGCCGAACGAACTTCGGCCATTACCAACAGCGCATCGCGCAACAATGATGCTAGAAACGCCTGAAACGAACAACGTTAATGCCGCCGTCGGGTGCCGCCGAACGAACTTCGGTCATTACCCGCCGCGCATCGCGCAACAATGATCTTAGAAACGCGTGAAACGGATAACGTTAATGCCGCCGTCGGGTGCCGCCGAACGAACTTCGGTCATTACCCGCCGCGCATCGCGCAACAATGATCTTAGAAACGCGTGAAACGAACAACGTTAATGCCGCCGTCGGGTGCCGCCGAACGAACTTCGGCCATTACCAACAGCGCATCGCGCAACAATGATGCTAGAAACGCCTGAAACGAACAACGTTAATGCCGCCGTCGGGTGCCGCCGAACGAACTTCGGTCATTACCAACAGCGCATCGCGCAACAATGATGCTAGAAACGCCTGAAACGAACAACGTTAATGCCGCCGTCGGGTGCCGCCGAACGAACTTCGGTCATTACCCGCCGCGCATCGCGCAACAATGATGCTAGAAATGTCAGAAACGAACAACGTTAATGCCGCCGTCGGGTGCCGCCGAACGAACTTCGGTCATTACCCGCCGCGCATCGCGCAACAATGATCATAGAAACGCTGCAAACGAACAACGTTAATGACGCCGTCGGGTGCCGCCGAACGAACTTCGGTCATTACCCGCCGCGCATCGCGCAACAATGATGCTAGAAACGCCTGAAACGAACAACGTTAATGCCGCCGTCGGGTGCCGCCGAACGAACTTCGGTCATTACCAACAGCGCATCGCGCAACAATGATGCTAGAAACGCCTGAAACGAACAACGTTAATGCCGCCGTCGGGTGCCGCCGAACGAACTTCGGTCATTACCCGCCGCGCATCGCGCAACAATGATGCTAGAAACGCCTGAAACGAACAACGTTAATGCCGCCGTCGGGTGCCGCCGAACGAACTTCGGCCACTACCAACAGCGCATCGCGCAACAATGATGCTAGAAACGCCTGAAACGAACAACGTTAATGCCGCCGTCGGGTGCCGCCGAACGAACTTCGGCCATTACCAACAGCGCATCGCGCAACAATGATGCTAGAAATGTCTGAAACGAACAACGTTAATGCCGCCGTCGGGTGCCGCCGAACGAACTTCGGTTATTACGCGCCGCGCATCGCGCAACAATGATGCTAGAAACGCGTGAAACGGATAACGTTAATGCCGCCGGCGGGTGCCGCCGAACGAACTTCGGTCATTACCCGCCGCGCATCGCGCAACAATGATGCTAGAAACGCCTGAAACGAACAACGTTAATGCCGCCGTCGGGTGCCGCCGAACGAACTTCGGCCACTACCAACAGCGCATCGCGCAACAATGATGCTAGAAACGCCTGAAACGAACAACGTTAATGCCGCCGTCGGGTGCCGCCGAACGAACTTCGGCCATTACCAACAGCGCATCGCGCAACAATGATGCTAGAAATGTCTGAAACGAACAACGTTAATGCCGCCGTCGGGTGCCGCCGAACGAACTTCGGTTATTACGCGCCGCGCATCGCGCAACAATGATGCTAGAAACGCGTGAAACGGATAACGTTAATGCCGCCGGCGGGTGCCGCCGAACGAACTTCGGTCATTACCCGCCGCGCATCGCGCAACAATGATCTTAGAAACGCCTAAAACGAACAACGTTAATGCCGCCGTCGGGTGCCGCCGAACGAACTTCGGCCATTACCAACAGCGCATCGCGCAACCATGATGCTAGAAACGCCTGAAACGAACAACGTTAATGCCGCCGGCGGGTGCCGCCGAACGAACTTCGGCCATTACCAACAGCGCATCGCGCAACAATGATGCTAGAAACGCCTGAAACGAACAACGTTAATGCCGCCGGCGGGTGCCGCCGAACGAACTTCGGCCATTACCAACAGCGCATCGCGCAACAATGATGCTAGAAACGCCTGAAACGAACAACGTTAATGCCGCCGTCGGGTGCAGCCGAACGAACTTCGGTCATTACCCGCCGCGCATCGCGCAACAATGATGCTAGAAATGTCAGAAACGAACAACGTTAATGCCGCCGTCGGGTGCCGCCGAACGAACTTCGGTCATTACCCGCCGCGCATCGCGCAACAATGATCTTAGAAACGCGTGAAACGGATAACGTTAATGCCGCCGTCGGGTGCCACCGAACGAACTTCGGCCATTACCAACAGCGCATCGCGCAACAATGATGCTAGAAACGCCTGAAACAAACAACGTTAATGCCGCCGTCGGGTGCCGCCGAACGAACTTCGGTCATTACCCGCCGCGCATCGCGCAACAATGATCTTAGAAACGCGTGAAACGGATAACGTTAATGCCGCCGGCGGGTGCCGCCGAACGAACTTCGGTCATTACCCGCCGCGCATCGCGCAACAATGATCTTAGAAACGCCTGAAACGAACAACGTTAATGCCGCCGTCGGGTGCCGCCGAACGAACTTCGGCCACTACCAACAGCGCATCGCGCAACAATGATGCTAGAAACGCCTGAAACGAACAACGTTAATGCCGCCGTCGGGTGCCGCCGAACGAACTTCGGCCATTACCAACAGCGCATCGCGCAACAATGATGCTAGAAATGTCTGAAACGAACAACGTTAATGCCGCCGTCGGGTGCCGCCGAACGAACTTCGGTTATTACGCGCCGCGCATCGCGCAACAATGATGCTAGAAACGCGTGAAACGGATAACGTTAATGCCGCCGGCGGGTGCCGCCGAACGAACTTCGGTCATTACCCGCCGCGCATCGCGCAACAATGATCTTAGAAACGCCTGAAACGAACAACGTTAATGCCGCCGTCGCGTGCCGCCGAACGAACTTCGGCCATTACCAACAGCGCATCGCGCAACACTGATGCTAGAAACGCCTGAAACGAACAACGTTAATGCCGCCGGCGGGTGCCGCCGAACGAACTTCGGCCATTACCAACAGCGCATCGCGCAACAATGATGCTAGAAACGCCTGAAACGAACAACGTTAATGCCGCCGGCGGGTGCCGCCGAACGAACTTCGGCCATTACCAACAGCGCATCGCGCAACAATGATGCTAGAAACGCCTGAAACGAACAACGTTAATGCCGCCGTCGGGTGCAGCCGAACGAACTTCGGTCATTACCCGCCGCGCATCGCGCAACAATGATGCTAGAAATGTCAGAAACGAACAACGTTAATGCCGCCGTCGGGTGCCACCGAACGAACTTCGGCCATTACCAACAGCGCATCGCGCAACAATGATGCTAGAAACGCCTGAAACAAACAACGTTAATGCCGCCGTCGGGTGCCGCCGAACGAACTTCGGTCATTACCCGCCGCGCATCGCGCAACAATGATCTTAGAAACGCGTGAAACGAACAACGTTAATGTCGCTGGCGGGTGCCGCCGAACGAACTTCGGCCATTACCAACAGCGCATCGCGCAACAATGATGCTAGAAACGCCTGAAACGAACAACGTTAATGCCGCCGTCGGGTGCCGCCGAACGAACTTCGGTCATTACCCGCCGCGCATCGCGCAACAATGATCTTAGAAACGCGTGAAACGGATAACGTTAATGCCGCCGTCGGGTGCCGCCGAACGAACTTCGGTCATTACCCGCCGCGCATCGCGCAACAATGATGCTAGAAATGTCAGAAACGAACAACGTTAATGCCGCCGTCGGGTGCCGCCGAACGAACTTCGGTCATTACCCGCCGCGCATCGCGCAACAATGATCTTAGAAACGCGTGAAACGGATAACGTTAATGCCGCCGGCGGGTGCCGCCGAACGAACTTCGGTCATTACCCGCCGCGCATCGCGCAACAATGATCTTAGAAACGCCTAAAACGAACAACGTTAATGCCGCCGTCGGGTGCCGCCGAACGAACTTCGGCCATTACCAACAGCGCATCGCACAACCATGATGCTAGAAACGCCTGAAACGAACAACGTTAATGCCGCCGGCGGGTGCCGCCGAACGAACTTCGGCCATTACCAACAGCGCATCGCGCAACAATGATGCTAGAAATGTCAGAAACGAACAACGTTAATGCCGCCGGCGGGTGCCGCCGAACGAACTTCGGCCATTACCAACAGCGCATCGCGCAACAATGATGCTAGAAACGCCTGAAACGAACAACGTTAATGCCGCCGTCGGGTGCAGCCGAACGAACTTCGGTCATTACCCGCCGCGCATCGCGCAACAATGATGCTAGAAATGTCAGAAACGAACAACGTTAATGCCGCCGTCGGGTGCCGCCGAACGAACTTCGGTCATTACCCGCCGCGCATCGCGCAACAATGATCTTAGAAACGCGTGAAACGGATAACGTTAATGCCGCCGTCGGGTGCCACCGAACGAACTTCGGCCATTACCAACAGCGCATCGCGCAACAATGATGCTAGAAACGCCTGAAACGAACAACGTTAATGCCGCCGTCGGGTGCCGCCGAACGAACTTCGGCCATTACCAACAGCGCATCGCGCAACAATGATCTTAGAAACGCGTGAAACGGATAACGTTAATGCCGCCGTCGGGTGCCGCCGAACGAACTTCGGTCATTACCCGCCGCGCATCGCGCAACAATGATCTTAGAAACGCGTGAAACGGATAACGTTAATGCCGCCGTCGGGTGCCGCCGAACGAACTTCGGTCATTACCCGCCGCGCATCGCGCAACAATGATCTTAGAAACGCCTAAAACGAACAACGTTAATGCCGCCGTCGGGTGCCGCCGAACGAACTTCGGTCATTACCCGCCGCGCATCGCGCAACAATGATCTTAGAACCGCGTGAAACGAACAACGTTAATGCCGCCGCCGGGTGCCGCCGAACGAACTTCGGCCATTACCAACAGCGCATCGCGCAACAATGATGCTAGAAACGCCTGAAACGAACAACGTTAATGCCGCCGTCGGGTGCCGCCGAACGAACTTCGGCCATTACCAACAGCGCATCGCGCAACAATGATCTTAGAAACGCGTGAAACGGATAACGTTAATGCCGCCGTCGGGTGCCGCCGAACGAACTTCGGTCATTACCCGCCGCGCATCGCGCAATAATGATGCTAGAAATGTCTGAAACGAACAACGTTAATGCCGCCGTCGGGTGCCGCCGAACGAACTTCGGTCATTACCCGCCGCGCATCGCGCAACAATGATCTTAGAAACGCGTGAAACGGATAACGTTAATGCCGCCGTCGGGTGCCACCGAACGAACTTCGGTCATTACCCGCCGCGCATCGCGCAACAATGATGCTAGAAATGCCTGAAACGAACAACGTTAATGCCGCCGTCGGGTGCCGCCGAACGAACTTCGGTCATTACCCGCCGCGCATCGCGCAATAATGATGCTAGAAATGTCTGAAACGAACAACGTTAATGCCGCCGTCGGGTGCCGCCGAACGAACTTCGGTCATTACCCGCCGCGCATCGCGCAACAATGATCTTAGAAACGCGTGAAACGAACAACGTTAATGCCGCCGTCGGGTGCCGCCGAACGAACTTCGGTCATTACCCGCCGCGCATCGCGCAACAATGATCTTAGAAACGCCTAAAACGAACAACGTTAATGCCGCCGTCGGGTGCCGCCGAACGAACTTCGGTCATTACCCGCCGCGCATCGCGCAACAATGATGCTAGAAACACCTGAAACGAACAACGTTAATGCCGCCGGCGGGTGCCGCCGAACGAACTTCGGCCATTACCAACAGCGCATCGCGCAACAATGATGCTAGAAACGCCTGAAACGAACAACGTTAATGCCGCCGTCGGGTGCCGCCGAACGAACTTCGGTCATTACCCGCCGCGCATCGCGCAACAATGATCTTAGAAACGCCTAAAACGAACAACGTTAATGCCGCCGTCGGGTGCCGCCGAACGAACTTCGGTCATTACCCGCCGCGCATCGCGCAACAATGATCTTAGAACCGCGTGAAACGAACAACGTTAATGCCGCCGCCGGGTGCCGCCGAACGAACTTCGGCCATTACCAACAGCGCATCGCGCAACAATGATGCTAGAAACGCCTGAAACGAACAACGTTAATGCCGCCGTCGGGTGCCGCCGAACGAACTTCGGCCATTACCAACAGCGCTTCGCGCAACAATGATCTTAGAAACGCGTGAAACGGATAACGTTAATGCCGCCGTCGGGTGCCGCCGAACGAACTTCGGTCATTACCCGCCGCGCATCGCGCAATAATGATGCTAGAAATGTCTGAAACGAACAACGTTAATGCCGCCGTCGGGTGCCGCCGAACGAACTTCGGTCATTACCCGCCGCGCATCGCGCAACAATGATCTTAGAAACGCGTGAAACGGATAACGTTAATGCCGCCGTCGGGTGCCACCGAACGAACTTCGGTCATTACCCGCCGCGCATCGCGCAACAATGATGCTAGAAATGCCTGAAACGAACAACGTTAATGCCGCCGTCGGGTGCCGCCGAACGAACTTCGGTCATTACCCGCCGCGCATCGCGCAATAATGATGCTAGAAATGTCTGAAACGAACAACGTTAATGCCGCCGTCGGGTGCCGCCGAACGAACTTCGGTCATTACCCGCCGCGCATCGCGCAACAATGATCTTAGAAACGCGTGAAACGAACAACGTTAATGCCGCCGTCGGGTGCCGCCGAACGAACTTCGGTCATTACCCGCCGCGCATCGCGCAACAATGATCTTAGAAACGCCTAAAACGAACAACGTTAATGCCGCCGTCGGGTGCCGCCGAACGAACTTCGGTCATTACCCGCCGCGCATCGCGCAACAATGATCTTAGAAACGCGTGAAACGAACAACGTTAATGCCGCCGTCGGGTGCCGCCGAACGAACTTCGGTCATTACCCGCCGCGCATCGCGCAACAATGATCTTAGAAACGCCTAAAACGAACAACGTTAATGCCGCCGTCGGGTGCCGCCGAACGAACTTCGGTCATTACCCGCCGCGCATCGCGCAACAATGATGCTAGAAACACCTGAAACGAACAACGTTAATGCCGCCGGCGGGTGCCGCCGAACGAACTTCGGCCATTACCAACAGCGCATCGCGCAACAATGATGCTAGAAACGCCTGAAACGAACAACGTTAATGCCGCCGTCGGGTGCCGCCGAACGAACTTCGGTCATTACCCGCCGCGCATCGCGCAACAATGATCTTAGAAACGCCTAAAACGAACAACGTTAATGCCGCCGTCGGGTGCCGCCGAACGAACTTCGGTCATTACCCGCCGCGCATCGCGCAACAATGATCTTAGAACCGCGTGAAACGAACAACGTTAATGCCGCCGCCGGGTGCCGCCGAACGAACTTCGGCCATTACCAACAGCGCATCGCGCAACAATGATGCTAGAAACGCCTGAAACGAACAACGTTAATGCCGCCGTCGGGTGCCGCCGAACGAACTTCGGCCATTACCAACAGCGCTTCGCGCAACAATGATCTTAGAAACGCGTGAAACGGATAACGTTAATGCCGCCGTCGGGTGCCGCCGAACGAACTTCGGTCATTACCCGCCGCGCATCGCGCAATAATGATGCTAGAAATGTCTGAAACGAACAACGTTAATGCCGCCGTCGGGTGCCGCCGAACGAACTTCGGTCATTACCCGCCGCGCATCGCGCAACAATGATCTTAGAAACGCGTGAAACGGATAACGTTAATGCCGCCGTCGGGTGCCACCGAACGAACTTCGGTCATTACCCGCCGCGCATCGCGCAACAATGATGCTAGAAATGCCTGAAACGAACAACGTTAATGCCGCCGTCGGGTGCCGCCGAACGAACTTCGGTCATTACCCGCCGCGCATCGCGCAATAATGATGCTAGAAATGTCTGAAACGAACAACGTTAATGCCGCCGTCGGGTGCCGCCGAACGAACTTCGGTCATTACCCGCCGCGCATCGCGCAACAATGATCTTAGAAACGCGTGAAACGAACAACGTTAATGCCGCCGTCGGGTGCCGCCGAACGAACTTCGGTCATTACCCGCCGCGCATCGCGCAACAATGATCTTAGAAACGCCTAAAACGAACAACGTTAATGCCGCCGTCGGGTGCCGCCGAACGAACTTCGGTCATTACCCGCCGCGCATCGCGCAACAATGATGCTAGAAACACCTGAAACGAACAACGTTAATGCCGCCGGCGGGTGCCGCCGAACGAACTTCGGCCATTACCAACAGCGCATCGCGCAACAATGATGCTAGAAACGCCTGAAACGAACAACGTTAATGCCGCCGTCGGGTGCCGCCGAACGAACTTCGGTCATTACCCGCCGCGCATCGCGCAACAATGATCTTAGAAACGCGTGAAACGAACAACGTTAATGCCGCCGTCGGGTGCCGCCGAACGAACTTCGGCCATTACCAACAGCGCATCGCGCAACAATGATGCTAGAAACGCCTGAAACGAACAACGTTAATGCCGCCGTCGGGTGCCGCCGAACGAACTTCGGTCATTACCCGCCGCGCATCGCGCAACAATGATGCTAGAAATGTCAGAAACGAACAACGTTAATGCCGCCGTCGGGTGCCGCCGAACGAACTTCGGTCATTACCCGCCGCGCATCGCGCAACAATGATCATAGAAACGCTGCAAACGAACAACGTTAATGCCGCCGTCGGGTGCCGCCGAACGAACTTCGGTCATTACCCGCCGCGCATCGCGCAACAATGATCTTAGAAACGCCTGAAACGAACAACGTTAATGCCGCCGTCGGGTGCCGCCGAACGAACTTCGGTCATTACCCGCCGCGCATCGCGCAACAATGATCTTAGAAACGCGTGAAACGAACAACGTTAATGCCGCCGTCGGGTGCCACCGAACGAACTTCGGCCATTACCAACAGCGCATCGCGCAACAATGATCTTAGAAACGCGTGAAACGAACAACGTTAATGCCGCCGTCGGGTGCCGCCGAACGAACTTCGGCCATTACCAACAGCGCATCGCGCAACAATGATCTTAGAAACGCGTGAAACGGATAACGTTAATGCCGCCGTCGGGTGCCGCCGAACCAACTTCGGTCATTACCCGCCGCGCATCGCGCAACAATGATCTTAGAAACGCGTGAAACGGATAAAGTTAATGCCGCCGTCGGGTGCCACCGAACGAACTTCGGCCATTACCAACAACGCATCGCGCAACAATGATGCTAGAAACGCCTGAAACAAACAACGTTAATGCCGCCGTCGGGTGCCGCCGAACGAACTTCGGTCATTACCAACAGCGCATCGCGCAACAATGATCATAGAAACGCTGCAAACGAACAACGTTAATGCCGCCGTCGGGTGCCGCCGAACGAACTTCGGTCATTACCCGCCGCGCATCGCGCAATAATGATGCTAGAAATGTCTGAAACGAACAACGTTAATGCCGCCGTCGGGTGCCGCCGAACGAACTTCGGTCATTACCCGCCGCGCATCGCGCAACAATGATCTTAGAAACGCGTGAAACGGATAACGTTAATGCCGCCGTCGGGTGCCACCGAACGAACTTCGGTCATTACCCGCCGCGCATCGCGCAACAATGATGCTAGAAATGCCTGAAACGAACAACGTTAATGCCGCCGTCGGGTGCCGCCGAACGAACTTCGGTCATTACCCGCCGCGCATCGCGCAATAATGATGCTAGAAATGTCTGAAACGAACAACGTTAATGCCGCCGTCGGGTGCCGCCGAACGAACTTCGGTCATTACCCGCCGCGCATCGCGCAATAATGATGCTAGAAATGTCTGAAACGAACAACGTTAATGCCGCCGTCGGGTGCCGCCGAACGAACTTCGGCCATTACCAACAGCGCATCGCGCAACAATGATCTTAGAAACGCGTGAAACGGATAACGTTAATGCCGCCGTCGGGTGCCGCCGAACCAACTTCGGTCATTACCCGCCGCGCATCGCGCAACAATGATCTTAGAAACGCGTGAAACGGATAAAGTTAATGCCGCCGTCGGGTGCCACCGAACGAACTTCGGTCATTACCCGCCGCGCATCGCGCAACAATGATCTTAGAAACGCGTGAAACGAACAACGTTAATGCCGCCGTCGGGTGCCGCCGAACGAACTTCGGCCATTACCAACAGCGCATCGCGCAACAATGATCTTAGAAACGCGTGAAACGGATAACGTTAATGCCGCCGTCGGGTGCCGCCGAACCAACTTCGGTCATTACCCGCCGCGCATCGCGCAACAATGATCTTAGAAACGCGTGAAACGGATAAAGTTAATGCCGCCGTCGGGTGCCACCGAACGAACTTCGGCCATTACCAACAACGCATCGCGCAACAATGATGCTAGAAACGCCTGAAACAAACAACGTTAATGCCGCCGTCGGGTGCCGCCGAACGAACTTCGGTCATTACCAACAGCGCATCGCGCAACAATGATCATAGAAACGCTGCAAACGAACAACGTTAATGCCGCCGTCGGGTGCCGCCGAACGAACTTCGGTCATTACCCGCCGCGCATCGCGCAATAATGATGCTAGAAATGTCTGAAACGAACAACGTTAATGCCGCCGTCGGGTGCCGCCGAACGAACTTCGGTCATTACCCGCCGCGCATCGCGCAACAATGATCTTAGAAACGCGTGAAACGGATAACGTTAATGCCGCCGTCGGGTGCCACCGAACGAACTTCGGTCATTACCCGCCGCGCATCGCGCAACAATGATGCTAGAAATGCCTGAAACGAACAACGTTAATGCCGCCGTCGGGTGCCGCCGAACGAACTTCGGTCATTACCCGCCGCGCATCGCGCAATAATGATGCTAGAAATGTCTGAAACGAACAACGTTAATGCCGCCGTCGGGTGCCGCCGAACGAACTTCGGTCATTACCCGCCGCGCATCGCGCAATAATGATGCTAGAAATGTCTGAAACGAACAACGTTAATGCCGCCGTCGGGTGCCGCCGAACGAACTTCGGCCATTACCAACAGCGCATCGCGCAACAATGATCTTAGAAACGCGTGAAACGGATAACGTTAATGCCGCCGTCGGGTGCCGCCGAACCAACTTCGGTCATTACCCGCCGCGCATCGCGCAACAATGATCTTAGAAACGCGTGAAACGGATAAAGTTAATGCCGCCGTCGGGTGCCACCGAACGAACTTCGGCCATTACCAACAACGCATCCCTCAACAATGATGCTAGAAACGCCTGAAACAAACAACGTTAATGCCGCCGTCGGGTGCCGCCGAACGAACTTCGGTCATTACCAACAGCGCATCGCGCAACAATGATGCTAGAAACGCCTGAAACGAACAACGTTAATGCCGCCGTCGGGTGCCGCCGAACGAACTTCGGTCATTACCCGCCGCGCATCGCGCAACAATGATCTTAGAACCGCGTGAAACGAACAACGTTAATGCCGCCGCCGGGTGCCGCCGAACGAACTTCGGCCATTACCAACAGCGCATCGCGCAACAATGATGCTAGAAACGCCTGAAACGAACAACGTTAATGCCGCCGTCGGGTGCCGCCGAACGAACTTCGGCCATTACCAACAGCGCTTCGCGCAACAATGATCTTAGAAACGCGTGAAACGGATAACGTTAATGCCGCCGTCGGGTGCCGCCGAACGAACTTCGGTCATTACCCGCCGCGCATCGCGCAATAATGATGCTAGAAATGTCTGAAACGAACAACGTTAATGCCGCCGTCGGGTGCCGCCGAACGAACTTCGGTCATTACCCGCCGCGCATCGCGCAACAATGATCTTAGAAACGCGTGAAACGGATAACGTTAATGCCGCCGTCGGGTGCCACCGAACGAACTTCGGTCATTACCCGCCGCGCATCGCGCAACAATGATGCTAGAAATGCCTGAAACGAACAACGTTAATGCCGCCGTCGGGTGCCGCCGAACGAACTTCGGTCATTACCCGCCGCGCATCGCGCAATAATGATGCTAGAAATGTCTGAAACGAACAACGTTAATGCCGCCGTCGGGTGCCGCCGAACGAACTTCGGTCATTACCCGCCGCGCATCGCGCAACAATGATCTTAGAAACGCGTGAAACGAACAACGTTAATGCCGCCGTCGGGTGCCGCCGAACGAACTTCGGTCATTACCCGCCGCGCATCGCGCAACAATGATCTTAGAAACGCCTAAAACGAACAACGTTAATGCCGCCGTCGGGTGCCGCCGAACGAACTTCGGTCATTACCCGCCGCGCATCGCGCAACAATGATGCTAGAAACACCTGAAACGAACAACGTTAATGCCGCCGGCGGGTGCCGCCGAACGAACTTCGGCCATTACCAACAGCGCATCGCGCAACAATGATGCTAGAAACGCCTGAAACGAACAACGTTAATGCCGCCGTCGGGTGCCGCCGAACGAACTTCGGTCATTACCCGCCGCGCATCGCGCAACAATGATCTTAGAAACGCGTGAAACGAACAACGTTAATGCCGCCGTCGGGTGCCGCCGAACGAACTTCGGCCATTACCAACAGCGCATCGCGCAACAATGATGCTAGAAACGCCTGAAACGAACAACGTTAATGCCGCCGTCGGGTGCCGCCGAACGAACTTCGGTCATTACCCGCCGCGCATCGCGCAACAATGATGCTAGAAATGTCAGAAACGAACAACGTTAATGCCGCCGTCGGGTGCCGCCGAACGAACTTCGGTCATTACCCGCCGCGCATCGCGCAACAATGATCATAGAAACGCTGCAAACGAACAACGTTAATGCCGCCGTCGGGTGCCGCCGAACGAACTTCGGTCATTACCCGCCGCGCATCGCGCAACAATGATCTTAGAAACGCCTGAAACGAACAACGTTAATGCCGCCGTCGGGTGCCGCCGAACGAACTTCGGTCATTACCCGCCGCGCATCGCGCAACAATGATCTTAGAAACGCGTGAAACGAACAACGTTAATGCCGCCGTCGGGTGCCACCGAACGAACTTCGGCCATTACCAACAGCGCATCGCGCAACAATGATCTTAGAAACGCGTGAAACGAACAACGTTAATGCCGCCGTCGGGTGCCGCCGAACGAACTTCGGCCATTACCAACAGCGCATCGCGCAACAATGATCTTAGAAACGCGTGAAACGGATAACGTTAATGCCGCCGTCGGGTGCCGCCGAACCAACTTCGGTCATTACCCGCCGCGCATCGCGCAACAATGATCTTAGAAACGCGTGAAACGGATAAAGTTAATGCCGCCGTCGGGTGCCACCGAACGAACTTCGGCCATTACCAACAACGCATCGCGCAACAATGATGCTAGAAACGCCTGAAACAAACAACGTTAATGCCGCCGTCGGGTGCCGCCGAACGAACTTCGGTCATTACCAACAGCGCATCGCGCAACAATGATCATAGAAACGCTGCAAACGAACAACGTTAATGCCGCCGTCGGGTGCCGCCGAACGAACTTCGGTCATTACCCGCCGCGCATCGCGCAATAATGATGCTAGAAATGTCTGAAACGAACAACGTTAATGCCGCCGTCGGGTGCCGCCGAACGAACTTCGGTCATTACCCGCCGCGCATCGCGCAACAATGATCTTAGAAACGCGTGAAACGGATAACGTTAATGCCGCCGTCGGGTGCCACCGAACGAACTTCGGTCATTACCCGCCGCGCATCGCGCAACAATGATGCTAGAAATGCCTGAAACGAACAACGTTAATGCCGCCGTCGGGTGCCGCCGAACGAACTTCGGTCATTACCCGCCGCGCATCGCGCAATAATGATGCTAGAAATGTCTGAAACGAACAACGTTAATGCCGCCGTCGGGTGCCGCCGAACGAACTTCGGTCATTACCCGCCGCGCATCGCGCAATAATGATGCTAGAAATGTCTGAAACGAACAACGTTAATGCCGCCGTCGGGTGCCGCCGAACGAACTTCGGCCATTACCAACAGCGCATCGCGCAACAATGATCTTAGAAACGCGTGAAACGGATAACGTTAATGCCGCCGTCGGGTGCCGCCGAACCAACTTCGGTCATTACCCGCCGCGCATCGCGCAACAATGATCTTAGAAACGCGTGAAACGGATAAAGTTAATGCCGCCGTCGGGTGCCACCGAACGAACTTCGGTCATTACCCGCCGCGCATCGCGCAACAATGATCTTAGAAACGCGTGAAACGAACAACGTTAATGCCGCCGTCGGGTGCCGCCGAACGAACTTCGGCCATTACCAACAGCGCATCGCGCAACAATGATCTTAGAAACGCGTGAAACGGATAACGTTAATGCCGCCGTCGGGTGCCGCCGAACCAACTTCGGTCATTACCCGCCGCGCATCGCGCAACAATGATCTTAGAAACGCGTGAAACGGATAAAGTTAATGCCGCCGTCGGGTGCCACCGAACGAACTTCGGCCATTACCAACAACGCATCGCGCAACAATGATGCTAGAAACGCCTGAAACAAACAACGTTAATGCCGCCGTCGGGTGCCGCCGAACGAACTTCGGTCATTACCAACAGCGCATCGCGCAACAATGATCATAGAAACGCTGCAAACGAACAACGTTAATGCCGCCGTCGGGTGCCGCCGAACGAACTTCGGTCATTACCCGCCGCGCATCGCGCAATAATGATGCTAGAAATGTCTGAAACGAACAACGTTAATGCCGCCGTCGGGTGCCGCCGAACGAACTTCGGTCATTACCCGCCGCGCATCGCGCAACAATGATCTTAGAAACGCGTGAAACGGATAACGTTAATGCCGCCGTCGGGTGCCACCGAACGAACTTCGGTCATTACCCGCCGCGCATCGCGCAACAATGATGCTAGAAACACCTGAAACGAACAACGTTAATGCCGCCGGCGGGTGCCGCCGAACGAACTTCGGCCATTACCAACAGCGCATCGCGCAACAATGATGCTAGAAACGCCTGAAACGAACAACGTTAATGCCGCCGTCGGGTGCCGCCGAACGAACTTCGGTCATTACCCGCCGCGCATCGCGCAACAATGATCATAGAAACGCTGCAAACGAACAACGTTAATGCCGCCGTCGGGTGCCGCCGAACGAACTTCGGTCATTACCCGCCGCGCATCGCGCAACAATGATCTTAGAAACGCGTGAAACGAACAACGTTAATGCCGCCGTCGGGTGCCGCCGAACGAACTTCGGCCATTACCAACAGCGCATCGCGCAACAATGATGCTAGAAACGCATGAAACGAACAACGTTAATGCCGCCGTCGGGTGCCGCCGAACGAACTTCGGTCATTACCAACAGCGCATCGCGCAACAATGATGCTAGAAACGCCTGAAACGAACAACGTTAATGCCGCCGTCGGGTGCCGCCGAACGAACTTCGGTCATTACCAACAGCGCATCGCGCAACAATGATCTTAGAAACGCGTGAAACGGATAACGTTAATGCCGCCGTCGGGTGCCGCCGAACGAACTTCGGTCATTACCCGCCGCGCATCGCGCAACAATGATCTTAGAAACGCGTGAAACGGATAAAGTTAATGCCGCCGTCGGGTGCCACCGAACGAACTTCGGCCATTACCAACAACGCATCGCGCAACAATGATGCTAGAAACGCCTGAAACAAACAACGTTAATGCCGCCGTCGGGTGCCGCCGAACGAACTTCGGTCATTACCAACAGCGCATCGCGCAACAATGATCATAGAAACGCTGCAAACGAACAACGTTAATGCCGCCGTCGGGTGCCGCCGAACGAACTTCGGTCATTACCCGCCGCGCATCGCGCAACAATGATCTTAGAAACGCGTGAAACGGATAACGTTAATGCCGCCGTCGGGTGCCGCCGAACGAACTTCGGTCATTACCCGCCGCGCATCGCGCAACAATGATCTTAGAAACGCGTGAAACGAACAACGTTAATGCCGCCGTCGGGTGCCGCCGAACGAACTTCGGCCATTACCAACAGCGCATCGCGCAACAATGATGCTAGAAACGCCTGAAACGAACAACGTTAATGCCGCCGTCGGGTGCCGCCGAACGAACTTCGGTCATTACCAACAGCGCATCGCGCAACAATGATGCTAGAAACGCCTGAAACGAACAACGTTAATGCCGCCGTCGGGTGCCGCCGAACGAACTTCGGCCATTACCAACAGCGCATCGCGCAACAATGATCATAGAAACGCTGCAAACGAACAACGTTAATGCCGCCGTCGGGTGCCGCCGAACGAACTTCGGTCATTACCCGCCGCGCATCGCGCAACAATGATCTTAGAAACGCGTGAAACGAACAACGTTAATGCCGCCGTCGGGTGCCGCCGAACGAACTTCGGCCATTACCAACAGCGCATCGCGCAACAATGATGCTAGAAACGCCTGAAACGAACAACGTTAATGCCGCCGTCGGGTGCCGCCGAACGAACTTCGGTCATTACCAACAGCGCATCGCGCAACAATGATGCTAGAAACGCCTGAAACGAACAACGTTAATGCCGCCGTCGGGTGCCGCCGAACGAACTTCGGTCATTACCCGCCGCGCATCGCGCAACAATGATCTTAGAAACGCGTGAAACGGACAACGTTAATGCCGCCGTCGGGTGCCACCGAACGAACTTCGGCCATTACCAACAGCGCATCGCGCAACAATGATGCTAGAAATGTCTGAAACGAACAACGTTAATGCCGCCGTCGGGTGCCGCCGAACGAACTTCGGTCATTACCCGCCGCGCATCGCGCAACAATGATCTTAGAAACGCCTGAAACGAACAACGTTAATGCCGCCGTCGGGTGCCACCGAACGAACTTCGGCCATTACCAACAGCGCATCGCGCAACAATGATGCTAGAAACGCCTGAAACAAACAACGTTAATGCCGCCGTCGGGTGCCGCCGAACGAACTTCGGTCATTACCCGCCGCGCATCGCGCAACAATGATCTTAGAAACGCGTGAAACGGATAACGTTAATGCCGCCGTCGGGTGCCGCCGAACGAACTTCGGTCATTACCCGCCGCGCATCGCGCAACAATGATCTTAGAAACGAGGGAAACGAACAACGTTAATGCCGCCGTCGGGTGCCGCCGAACGAACTTCGGCCATTACCAACAGCGCATCGCGCAACAATGATGCTAGAAACGCCTGAAACGAACAACGTTAATGTCGCTGGCGGGTGCCGCCGAACGAACTTCGGTCATTACCCGCCGCGCATCGCGCAACAATGATGCTAGAAACGCCTGAAACGAACAACGTTAATGCCGCCGTCGGGTGCCGCCGAACGAACTTCGGTCATTACCCGCCGCGCATCGCGCAACAATGATCATAGAAACGCTGCAAACGAACAACGTTAATGCCGCCGTCGGGTGCCGCCGAACGAACTTCGGTCATTACCCGCCGCGCATCGCGCAACAATGATGCTAGAAACGCCTGAAACGAACAACGTTAATGCCGCCGTCGGGTGCAGCCGAACGAACTTCGGTCATTACCCGCCGCGCATCGCGCAACAATGATGCTAGAAATGTCAGAAACGAACAACGTTAATGCCGCCGTCGGGTGCCGCCGAACGAACTTCGGTCATTACCCGCCGCGCATCGCGCAACAATGATCTTAGAAACGCGTGAAACGGATAACGTTAATGCCGCCGTCGGGTGCCACCGAACGAACTTCGGCCATTACCAACAGCGCATCGCGCAACAATGATGCTAGAAACGCCTGAAACAAACAACGTTAATGCCGCCGTCGGGTGCCGCCGAACGAACTTCGGTCATTACCCGCCGCGCATCGCGCAACAATGATCTTAGAAACGCGTGAAACGGATAACGTTAATGCCGCCGTCGGGTGCCGCCGAACGAACTTCGGTCATTACCCGCCGCGCATCGCGCAACAATGATCTTAGAAACGAGGGAAACGAACAACGTTAATGCCGCCGTCGGGTGCCGCCGAACGAACTTCGGCCATTACCAACAGCGCATCGCGCAACAATGATGCTAGAAACGCCTGAAACGAACAACGTTAATGTCGCTGGCGGGTGCCGCCGAACGAACTTCGGCCATTACCAACAGCGCATCGCGCAACAATGATGCTAGAAACGCCTGAAACGAACAACGTTAATGCCGCCGTCGGGTGCCGCCGAACGAACTTCGGTCATTACCCGCCGCGCATCGCGCAACAATGATCTTAGAAACGCGTGAAACGGATAACGTTAATGCCGCCGTCGGGTGCCACCGAACGAACTTCGGCCATTACCAACAGCGCATCGCGCAACAATGATCTTAGAAACGCGTGAAACGGATAAAGTTAATGCCGCCGTCGGGTGCCACCGAACGAACTTCGGCCATTACCAACAACGCATCGCGCAACAATGATGCTAGAAACGCCTGAAACAAACAACGTTAATGCCGCCGTCGGGTGCCGCCGAAGGAACTTCGGTCATTACCAACAGCGCATCGCGCAACAATGATCATAGAAACGCTGCAAACGAACAACGTTAATGCCGCCGTCGGGTGCCGCCGAACGAACTTCGGTCATTACCCGCCGCGCATCGCGCAACAATGATCTTAGAAACGCGTGAAACGAACAACGTTAATGCCGCCGTCGGGTGCCGCCGAACGAACTTCGGTCATTACCCGCCGCGCATCGCGCAACAATGATCTTAGAAACGCCTAAAACGAACAACGTTAATGCCGCCGTCGGGTGCCGCCGAACGAACTTCGGTCATTACCCGCCGCGCATCGCGCAACAATGATGCTAGAAACACCTGAAACGAACAACGTTAATGCCGCCGGCGGGTGCCGCCGAACGAACTTCGGCCATTACCAACAGCGCATCGCGCAACAATGATGCTAGAAACGCCTGAAACGAACAACGTTAATGCCGCCGTCGGGTGCCGCCGAACGAACTTCGGTCATTACCCGCCGCGCATCGCGCAACAATGATCATAGAAACGCTGCAAACGAACAACGTTAATGCCGCCGTCGGGTGCCGCCGAACGAACTTCGGTCATTACCCGCCGCGCATCGCGCAACAATGATCTTAGAAACGCGTGAAACGAACAACGTTAATGCCGCCGTCGGGTGCCGCCGAACGAACTTCGGCCATTACCAACAGCGCATCGCGCAACAATGATGCTAGAAACGCCTGAAACGAACAACGTTAATGCCGCCGTCGGGTGCCGCCGAACGAACTTCGGTCATTACCCGCCGCGCATCGCGCAACAATGATGCTAGAAATGTCAGAAACGAACAACGTTAATGCCGCCGTCGGGTGCCGCCGAACGAACTTCGGTCATTACCCGCCGCGCATCGCGCAACAATGATGCTAGAAACGCCTGAAACGAACAACGTTAATGCCGCCGTCGGGTGCCGCCGAACGAACTTCGGTCATTACCCGCCGCGCATCGCGCAACAATGATCATAGAAACGCTGCAAACGAACAACGTTAATGCCGCCGTCGGGTGCTGCCGAACGAACTTCGGTCATTACCCGCCGCGCATCGCGCAACAATGATCTTAGAAACGCCTGAAACGAACAACGTTAATGCCGCCGTCGGGTGCCGCCGAACGAACTTCGGTCATTACCCGCCGCGCATCGCGCAACAATGATGCTAGAAATGTCAGAAACGAACAACGTTAATGCCGCCGTCGGGTGCCGCCGAACGAACTTCGGTCATTACCCGCCGCGCATCGCGCAACAATGATGCTAGAAACGCCTGAAACGAACAACGTTAATGCCGCCGTCGGGTGCCGCCGAACGAACTTCGGTCATTACCCGCCGCGCATCGCGCAACAATGATCATAGAAACGCTGCAAACGAACAACGTTAATGCCGCCGTCGGGTGCCGCCGAACGAACTTCGGTCATTACCCGCCGCGCATCGCGCAACAATGATGCTAGAAATGTCAGAAACGAACAACGTTAATGCCGCCGTCGGGTGCCGCCGAACGAACTTCGGTCATTACCCGCCGCGCATCGCGCAACAATGATCTTAGAAACGCGTGAAACGGATAACGTTAATGCCGCCGTCGGGTGCCACCGAACGAACTTCGGCCATTACCAACAGCGCATCGCGCAACAATGATGCTAGAAACGCCTGAAACAAACAACGTTAATGCCGCCGTCGGGTGCCGCCGAACGAACTTCGGTCATTACCCGCCGCGCATCGCGCAACAATGATCTTAGAAACGCGTGAAACGGATAACGTTAATGCCGCCGTCGGGTGCCGCCGAACGAACTTCGGTCATTACCCGCCGCGCATCGCGCAACAATGATCTTAGAAACGAGGGAAACGAACAACGTTAATGCCGCCGTCGGGTGCCGCCGAACGAACTTCGGCCATTACCAACAGCGCATCGCGCAACAATGATGCTAGAAACGCCTGAAACGAACAACGTTAATGTCGCTGGCGGGTGCCGCCGAACGAACTTCGGCCATTACCAACAGCGCATCGCGCAACAATGATGCTAGAAACGCCTGAAACGAACAACGTTAATGCCGCCGTCGGGTGCCGCCGAACGAACTTCGGTCATTACCCGCCGCGCATCGCGCAACAATGATCTTAGAAACGCGTGAAACGGATAACGTTAATGCCGCCGTCGGGTGCCACCGAACGAACTTCGGCCATTACCAACAGCGCATCGCGCAACAATGATGCTAGAAACGCCTGAAACGAACAACGTTAATGCCGCCGTCGGGTGCCGCCGAACGAACTTCGGCCATTACCAACAGCGCATCGCGCAACAATGATCATAGAAACGCTGCAAACGAACAACGTTAATGCCGCCGTCGGGTGCCGCCGAACGAACTTCGGTTATTACGCGCCGCGCATCGCGCAACAATGATGCTAGAAACGCGTGACACGGATAACGTTAATGCCGCCGGCGGGTGCCGCCGAACGAACTTCGGTCATTACCCGCCGCGCATCGCGCAACAATGATCTTAGAAACGCCTAAAACGAACAACGTTAATGCCGCCGTCGGGTGCCGCCGAACGAACTTCGGCCATTACCAACAGCGCATCGCGCAACAATGATGCTAGAAACGCCTGAAACGAACAACGTTAATGCCGCCGGCGGGTGCCGCCGAACGAACTTCGGCCATTACCAACAGCGCATCGCGCAACAATGATCATAGAAACGCTGCAAACGAACAACGTTAATGCCGCCGTCGGGTGCCGCCGAACGAACTTCGGTTATTACGCGCCGCGCATCGCGCAACAATGATGCTAGAAACGCGTGACACGGATAACGTTAATGCCGCCGGCGGGTGCCGCCGAACGAACTTCGGTCATTACCCGCCGCGCATCGCGCAACAATGATCTTAGAAACGCCTAAAACGAACAACGTTAATGCCGCCGTCGGGTGCCGCCGAACGAACTTCGGCCATTACCAACAGCGCATCGCGCAACAATGATGCTAGAAACGCCTGAAACGAACAACGTTAATGCCGCCGGCGGGTGCCGCCGAACGAACTTCGGCCATTACCAACAGCGCATCGCGCAACAATGATGCTAGAAACGCCTGAAACGAACAACGTTAATGCCGCCGGCGGGTGCCGCCGAACGAACTTCGGCCATTACCAACAGCGCATCGCGCAACAATGATGCTAGAAACGCCTGAAACGAACAACGTTAATGCCGCCGGCGGGTGCCGCCGAACGAACTTCGGCCATTACCAACAGCGCATCGCGCAACAATGATGCTAGAAACGCCTGAAACGAACAACGTTAATGCCGCCGTCGGGTGCAGCCGAACGAACTTCGGTCATTACCCGCCGCGCATCGCGCAACAATGATGCTAGAAATGTCAGAAACGAACAACGTTAATGCCGCCGTCGGGTGCCGCCGAACGAACTTCGGTCATTACCCGCCGCGCATCGCGCAACAATGATCTTAGAAACGCGTGAAACGAACAACGTTAATGCCGCCGTCGGGTGCCGCCGAACGAACTTCGGCCATTACCAACAGCGCATCGCGCAACAATGATGCTAGAAACGCCTGAAACGAACAACGTTAATGCCGCCGTCGGGTGCCGCCGAACGAACTTCGGTCATTACCAACAGCGCATCGCGCAACAATGATGCTAGAAACGCCTGAAACGAACAACGTTAATGCCGCCGTCGGGTGCCGCCGAACGAACTTCGGTCATTACCCGCCGCGCATCGCGCAACAATGATCTTAGAAACGAGGGAAACGAACAACGTTAATGCCGCCGTCGGGTGCCGCCGAACGAACTTCGGCCATTACCAACAGCGCATCGCGCAACAATGATGCTAGAAACGCCTGAAACGAACAACGTTAATGTCGCTGGCGGGTGCCGCCGAACGAACTTCGGCCATTACCAACAGCGCATCGCGCAACAATGATGCTAGAAACGCCTGAAACGAACAACGTTAATGCCGCCGTCGGGTGCCGCCGAACGAACTTCGGTCATTACCCGCCGCGCATCGCGCAACAATGATCTTAGAAACGAGGGAAACGAACAACGTTAATGCCGCCGTCGGGTGCCGCCGAACGAACTTCGGCCATTACCAACAGCGCATCGCGCAACAATGATGCTAGAAACGCCTGAAACGAACAACGTTAATGTCGCTGGCGGGTGCCGCCGAACGAACTTCGGCCATTACCAACAGCGCATCGCGCAACAATGATGCTAGAAACGCCTGAAACGAACAACGTTAATGCCGCCGTCGGGTGCCGCCGAACGAACTTCGGTCTTTACCCGCCGCGCATCGCGCAACAATGATCTTAGAAACGCGTGAAACGGATAACGTTAATGCCGCCGTCGGGTGCCGCCGAACGAACTTCGGTCATTACCCGCCGCGCATCGCGCAACAATGATCTTAGAAACGCGTGAAACGAACAACGTTAATGCCGCCGTCGGGTGCCGCCGAACGAACTTCGGCCATTACCAACAGCGCATCGCGCAACAATGATGCTAGAAACGCCTGAAACGAACAACGTTAATGCCGCCGTCGGGTGCCGCCGAACGAACTTCGGTCATTACCAACAGCGCATCGCGCAACAATGATGCTAGAAACGCCTGAAACGAACAACGTTAATGCCGCCGTCGGGTGCCGCCGAACGAACTTCGGTCATTACCCGCCGCGCATCGCGCAACAATGATCTTAGAAACGCGTGAAACGGACAACGTTAATGCCGCCGTCGGGTGCCACCGAACGAACTTCGGCCATTACCAACAGCGCATCGCGCAACAATGATGCTAGAAATGTCTGAAACGAACAACGTTAATGCCGCCGTCGGGTGCCGCCGAACGAACTTCGGTCATTACCCGCCGCGCATCGCGCAACAATGATCTTAGAAACGCCTGAAACGAACAACGTTAATGCCGCCGTCGGGTGCCACCGAACGAACTTCGGCCATTACCAACAGCGCATCGCGCAACAATGATGCTAGAAACGCCTGAAACGAACAACGTTAATGCCGCCGTCGGGTGCCGCCGAACGAACTTCGGTCATTACCCGCCGCGCATCGCGCAACAATGATCTTAGAAACGCCTGAAACGAACAACGTTAATGCCGCCGTCGGGTGCCGCCGAACGAACTTCGGCCATTACCAACAGCGCATCGCGCAACAATGATGCTAGAAATGTCTGAAACGAACAACGTTAATGCCGCCGTCGGGTGCCGCCGAACGAACTTCGGTTATTACGCGCCGCGCATCGCGCAACAATGATGCTAGAAACGCTGCAAACGAACAACGTTAATGCCGCCGTCGGGTGCCGCCGAACGAACTTCGGTCATTACCAACAGCGCATCGCGCAACAATGATGCTAGAAACGCCTGAAACGAACAACGTTAATGCCGCCGTCGGGTGCCGCCGAACGAACTTCGGTCATTACCCGCCGCGCATCGCGCAACAATGATCTTAGAAACGCCTGAAACGAACAACGTTAATGCCGCCGTCGGGTGCCGCCGAACGAACTTCGGCCATTACCAACAGCGCATCGCGCAACAATGATGCTAGAAATGTCTGAAACGAACAACGTTAATGCCGCCGTCGGGTGCCGCCGAACGAACTTCGGTTATTACGCGCCGCGCATCGCGCAACAATGATGCTAGAAACGCTGCAAACGAACAACGTTAATGCCGCCGTCGGGTGCCGCCGAACGAACTTCGGTCATTACCAACAGCGCATCGCGCAACAATGATGCTAGAAACGCCTGAAACGAACAACGTTAATGCCGCCGTCGGGTGCAGCCGAACGAACTTCGGTCATTACCCGCCGCGCATCGCGCAACAATGATGCTAGAAATGTCAGAAACGAACAACGTTAATGCCGCCGTCGGGTGCCGCCGAACGAACTTCGGTCATTACCCGCCGCGCATCGCGCAACAATGATCTTAGAAACGCGTGAAACGGATAACGTTAATGCCGCCGTCGGGTGCCACCGAACGAACTTCGGCCATTACCAACAGCGCATCGCGCAACAATGATTCTAGAAACGCCTGAAACAAACAACGTTAATGCCGCCGTCGGGTGCCGCCGAACGAACTTCGGTCATTACCCGCCGCGCATCGCGCAACAATGATCTTAGAAACGCGTGAAACGGATAACGTTAATGCCGCCGTCGGGTGCCGCCGAACGAACTTCGGTCATTACCCGCCGCGCATCGCGCAACAATGATCTTAGAAACGAGGGAAACGAACAACGTTAATGCCGCCGTCGGGTGCCGCCGAACGAACTTCGGCCATTACCAACAGCGCATCGCGCAACAATGATGCTAGAAACGCCTGAAACGAACAACGTTAATGTCGCTGGCGGGTGCCGCCGAACGAACTTCGGCCATTACCAACAGCGCATCGCGCAACAATGATGCTAGAAACGCCTGAAACGAACAACGTTAATGCCGCCGTCGGGTGCCGCCGAACGAACTTCGGTCATTACCCGCCGCGCATCGCGCAACAATGATCTTAGAAACGCGTGAAACGGATAACGTTAATGCCGCCGTCGGGTGCCACCGAACGAACTTCGGCCATTACCAACAGCGCATCGCGCAACAATGATGCTAGAAACGCCTGAAACGAACAACGTTAATGTCGCTGGCGGGTGCCGCCGAACGAACTTCGGCCATTACCAACAGCGCATCGCGCAACAATGATGCTAGAAACGCCTGAAACGAACAACGTTAATGCCGCCGTCGGGTGCCGCCGAACGAACTTCGGTCATTACCCGCCGCGCATCGCGCAACAATGATCTTAGAAACGCGTGAAACGGATAACGTTAATGCCGCCGTCGGGTGCCACCGAACGAACTTCGGCCATTATCAACAGCGCATCGCGCAACAATGATGCTAGAAACGCCTGAAACGAACAACGTTAATGTCGCTGGCGGGTGCCGCCGAACGAACTTCGGCCATTACCAACAGCGCATCGCGCAACAATGATGCTAGAAACGCCTGAAACGAACAACGTTAATGCCGCCGTCGGGTGCCGCCGAACGAACTTCGGTCATTACCCGCCGCGCATCGCGCAACAATGATCATAGAAACGCTGCAAACGAACAACGTTAATGCCGCCGTCGGGTGCCGCCGAACGAACTTCGGTCATTACCCGCCGCGCATCGCGCAACAATGATGCTAGAAACGCCTGAAACGAACAACGTTAATGCCGCCGTCGGGTGCCGCCGAACGAACTTCGGCCACTACCAACAGCGCATCGCGCAACAATGATGCTAGAAACGCCTGAAACGAACAACGTTAATGCCGCCGTCGGGTGCCGCCGAACGAACTTCGGCCATTACCAACAGCGCATCGCGCAACAATGATGCTAGAAACGCCTGAAACGAACAACGTTAATGCCGCCGTCGGGTGCCGCCGAACGAACTTCGGCCATTACCAACAGCGCATCGCGCAACAATGATGCTAGAAATGTCTGAAACGAACAACGTTAATGCCGCCGTCGGGTGCCGCCGAACGAACTTCGGTTATTACGCGCCGCGCATCGCGCAACAATGATGCTAGAAACGCTGCAAACGAACAACGTTAATGCCGCCGTCGGGTGCCGCCGAACGAACTTCGGTCATTACCAACAGCGCATCGCGCAACAATGATGCTAGAAACGCCTGAAACGAACAACGTTAATGCCGCCGTCGGGTGCAGCCGAACGAACTTCGGTCATTACCCGCCGCGCATCGCGCAACAATGATGCTAGAAATGTCAGAAACGAACAACGTTAATGCCGCCGTCGGGTGCCGCCGAACGAACTTCGGTCATTACCCGCCGCGCATCGCGCAACAATGATCTTAGAAACGCGTGAAACGGATAACGTTAATGCCGCCGTCGGGTGCCACCGAACGAACTTCGGCCATTACCAACAGCGCATCGCGCAACAATGATGCTAGAAACGCCTGAAACAAACAACGTTAATGCCGCCGTCGGGTGCCGCCGAACGAACTTCGGTCATTACCCGCCGCGCATCGCGCAACAATGATCATAGAAACGCTGCAAACGAACAACGTTAATGCCGCCGTCGGGTGCCGCCGAACGAACTTCGGTCATTACCCGCCGCGCATCGCGCAACAATGATCTTAGAAACGCGTGAAACGGATAACGTTAATGCCGCCGTCGGGTGCCGCCGAACGAACTTCGGTCATTACCCGCGCGCATCGCGCAACAATGATCTTAGAAACGCGTGAAACGAACAACGTTAATGCCGCCGTCGGGTGCCGCCGAACGAACTTCGGCCATTACCAACAGCGCATCGCGCAACAATGATGCTAGAAACGCCTGAAACGAACAACGTTAATGCCGCCGTCGGGTGCCGCCGAACGAACTTCGGTCATTACCAACAGCGCATCGCGCAACAATGATGCTAGAAACGCCTGAAACGAACAACGTTAATGCCGCCGTCGGGTGCCGCCGAACGAACTTCGGCCATTACCAACAGCGCATCGCGCAACAATGATGCTAGAAATGTCTGAAACGAACAACGTTAATGCCGCCGTCGGGTGCCGCCGAACGAACTTCGGTTATTACGCGCCGCGCATCGCGCAACAATGATGCTAGAAACGCGTGACACGGATAACGTTAATGCCGCCGGCGGGTGCCGCCGAACGAACTTCGGTCATTACCCGCCGCGCATCGCGCAACAATGATCTTAGAAACGCCTAAAACGAACAACGTTAATGCCGCCGTCGGGTGCCGCCGAACGAACTTCGGCCATTACCAACAGCGCATCGCGCAACAATGATGCTAGAAACGCCTGAAACGAACAACGTTAATGCCGCCGGCGGGTGCCGCCGAACGAACTTCGGCCATTACCAACAGCGCATCGCGCAACAATGATGCTAGAAACGCCTGAAACGAACAACGTTAATGCCGCCGTCGGGTGCAGCCGAACGAACTTCGGTCATTACCCGCCGCGCATCGCGCAACAATGATGCTAGAAATGTCAGAAACGAACAACGTTAATGCCGCCGTCGGGTGCCGCCGAACGAACTTCGGTCATTACCCGCCGCGCATCGCGCAACAATGATCTTAGAAACGCGTGAAACGGATAACGTTAATGCCGCCGTCGGGTGCCACCGAATGAACTTCGGCCATTACCAACAGCGCATCGCGCAACAATGATGCTAGAAACGCCTGAAACAAACAACGTTAATGCCGCCGTCGGGTGCCGCCGAACGAACTTCGGTCATTACCCGCCGCGCATCGCGCAACAATGATCTTAGAAACGCGTGAAACGGATAACGTTAATGCCGCCGTCGGGTGCCGCCGAACGAACTTCGGTCATTACCCGCCGCGCATCGCGCAACAATGATCTTAGAAACGAGGGAAACGAACAACGTTAATGCCGCCGTCGGGTGCCGCCGAACGAACTTCGGCCATTACCAACAGCGCATCGCGCAACAATGATGCTAGAAACGCCTGAAACGAACAACGTTAATGTCGCTGGCGGGTGCCGCCGAACGAACTTCGGCCATTACCAACAGCGCATCGCGCAACAATGATGCTAGAAACGCGTGAAACGGATAACGTTAATGCCGCCGGCGGGTGCCGCCGAACGAACTTCGGCCATTACCAACAGCGCATCGCGCAACAATGATGCTAGAAACGCCTGAAACGAACAACGTTAATGCCGCCGTCGGGTGCAGCCGAACGAACTTCGGTCATTACCCGCCGCGCATCGCGCAACAATGATGCTAGAAATGTCAGAAACGAACAACGTTAATGCCGCCGTCGGGTGCCGCCGAACGAACTTCGGTCATTACCCGCCGCGCATCGCGCAACAATGATCTTAGAAACGCGTGAAACGGATAACGTTAATGCCGCCGTCGGGTGCCGCCGAACGAACTTCGGTCATTACCCGCCGCGCATCGCGCAACAATGATCTTAGAAACGCCTAAAACGAACAACGTTAATGCCGCCGTCGGGTGCCGCCGAACGAACTTCGGTCATTACCCGCCGCGCATCGCGCAACAATGATGCTAGAAACGCCTGAAACGAACAACGTTAATGCCGCCGGCGGGTGCCGCCGGCGGGTGCCGCCGAACGAACTTCGGCCATTACCAACAGCGCATCGCGCAACAATGATGCTAGAAACGCCTGAAACGAACAACGTTAATGCCGCCGTCGGGTGCCGCCGAACGAACTTCGGCCATTACCAACAGCGCATCGCGCAACAATGATCTTAGAAACGCGTGAAACGGATAACGTTAATGCCGCCGTCGGGTGCCGCCGAACCAACTTCGGCCATTACCAACAACGCATCGCGCAACAATGATGCTAGAAACGCCTGAAACAAACAACGTTAATGCCGCCGTCGGGTGCCGCCGAACGAACTTCGGTCATTACCAACAGCGCATCGCGCAACAATGATCATAGAAACGCTGCAAACGAACAACGTTAATGCCGCCGTCGGGTGCCGCCGAACGAACTTCGGTCATTACCCGCCGCGCATCGCGCAATAATGATGCTAGAAATGTCTGAAACGAACAACGTTAATGCCGCCGTCGGGTGCAGCCGAACGAACTTCGGTCATTACCCGCCGCGCATCGCGCAACAATGATGCTAGAAACGCCTGAAACGAACAACGTTAATGCCGCCGTCGGGTGCCGCCGAACGAACTTCGGTCATTACCCGCCGCGCATCGCGCAACAATGATCTTAGAAACGCGTGAAACGGATAACGTTAATGCCGCCGTCGGGTGCCGCCGAACGAACTTCGGTCATTACCCGCCGCGCATCGCGCAACAATGATCTTAGAAACGCGTGAAACGGATAACGTTAATGCCGCCGTCGGGTGCCGCCGAACGAACTTCGGTCATTACCCGCCGCGCATCGCGCAACAATGATGCTAGAAACGCCTGAAACGAACAACGTTAATGCCGCCGTCGGGTGCCGCCGAACGAACTTCGGTCATTACCCGCCGCGCATCGCGCAACAATGATGCTAGAAACGCCTGAAACAAACAACGTTAATGCCGCCGTCGGGTGCCGCCGAAGGAACTTCGGTCATTACCAACAGCGCATCGCGCAACAATGATCATAGAAACGCTGCAAACGAACAACGTTAATGCCGCCGTCGGGTGCCGCCGAACGAACTTCGGTCATTACCCGCCGCGCATCGCGCAATAATGATGCTAGAAATGTCTGAAACGAACAACGTTAATGCCGCCGTCGGGTGCCGCCGAACGAACTTCGGTCATTACCCGCCGCGCATCGCGCAACAATGATCTTAGAAACGCGTGAAACGGATAACGTTAATGCCGCCGTCGGGTGCCACCGAACGAACTTCGGCCATTACCAACAGCGCATCGCGCAACAATGATGCTAGAAACGCCTGAAACGAACAACGTTAATGTCGCTGGCGGGTGCCGCCGAACGAACTTCGGCCATTACCAACAGCGCATCGCGCAACAATGATGCTAGAAACGCCTGAAACGAACAACGTTAATGCCGCCGTCGGGTGCCGCCGAACGAACTTCGGTCATTACCCGCCGCGCATCGCGCAACAATGATCTTAGAAACGCGTGAAACGGATAACGTTAATGCCGCCGTCGGGTGCCGCCGAACGAACTTCGGTCATTACCCGCCGCGCATCGCGCAACAATGATCTTAGAAACGCGTGAAACGAACAACGTTAATGCCGCCGTCGGGTGCCGCCGAACGAACTTCGGTCATTACCCGCCGCGCATCGCGCAACAATGATGCTAGAAATGTCAGAAACGAACAACGTTAATGCCGCCGTCGGGTGCCGCCGAACGAACTTCGGTCATTACCCGCCGCGCATCGCGCAATAATGATGCTAGAAACGCCTGAAACGAACAACGTTAATGCCGCCGTCGGGTGCAGCCGAACGAACTTCGGTCATTACCCGCCGCGCATCGCGCAACAATGATGCTAGAAATGTCAGAAACGAACAACGTTAATGCCGCCGTCGGGTGCCGCCGAACGAACTTCGGTCATTACCCGCCGCGCATCGCGCAACAATGATCTTAGAAACGCGTGAAACGGATAACGTTAATGCCGCCGTCGGGTGCCACCGAACGAACTTCGGCCACTACCAACAGCGCATCGCGCAACAATGATGCTAGAAACGCCTGAAACGAACAACGTTAATGCCGCCGTCGGGTGCCGCCGAACGAACTTCGGCCATTACCAACAGCGCATCGCGCAACAATGATGCTAGAAACGCCTGAAACGAACAACGTTAATGCCGCCGTCGGGTGCCGCCGAACGAACTTCGGCCATTACCAACAGCGCATCGCGCAACAATGATGCTAGAAATGTCTGAAACGAACAACGTTAATGCCGCCGTCGGGTGCCGCCGAACGAACTTCGGTTATTACGCGCCGCGCATCGCGCAACAATGATGCTAGAAACGCTGCAAACGAACAACGTTAATGCCGCCGTCGGGTGCCGCCGAACGAACTTCGGCCATTACCAACAGCGCATCGCGCAACAATGATGCTAGAAACGCGTGAAACGGATAACGTTAATGCCGCCGGCGGGTGCCGCCGAACGAACTTCGGCCATTACCAACAGCGCATCGCGCAACAATGATGCTAGAAACGCCTGAAACGAACAACGTTAATGCCGCCGTCGGGTGCAGCCGAACGAACTTCGGTCATTACCCGCCGCGCATCGCGCAACAATGATGCTAGAAATGTCAGAAACGAACAACGTTAATGCCGCCGTCGGGTGCCGCCGAACGAACTTCGGTCATTACCCGCCGCGCATCGCGCAACAATGATCTTAGAAACGCGTGAAACGGATAACGTTAATGCCGCCGTCGGGTGCCGCCGAACGAACTTCGGTCATTACCCGCCGCGCATCGCGCAACAATGATCTTAGAAACGCCTAAAACGAACAACGTTAATGCCGCCGTCGGGTGCCGCCGAACGAACTTCGGTCATTACCCGCCGCGCATCGCGCAACAATGATGCTAGAAACGCCTGAAACGAACAACGTTAATGCCGCCGGCGGGTGCCGCCGGCGGGTGCCGCCGAACGAACTTCGGCCATTACCAACAGCGCATCGCGCAACAATGATGCTAGAAACGCCTGAAACGAACAACGTTAATGCCGCCGTCGGGTGCCGCCGAACGAACTTCGGCCATTACCAACAGCGCATCGCGCAACAATGATCTTAGAAACGCGTGAAACGGATCACGTTAATGCCGCCGTCGGGTGCCGCCGAACCAACTTCGGCCATTACCAACAACGCATCGCGCAACAATGATGCTAGAAACGCCTGAAACAAACAACGTTAATGCCGCCGTCGGGTGCCGCCGAACGAACTTCGGTCATTACCAACAGCGCATCGCGCAACAATGATCATAGAAACGCTGCAAACGAACAACGTTAATGCCGCCGTCGGGTGCCGCCGAACGAACTTCGGTCATTACCCGCCGCGCATCGCGCAATAATGATGCTAGAAATGTCTGAAACGAACAACGTTAATGCCGCCGTCGGGTGCAGCCGAACGAACTTCGGTCATTACCCGCCGCGCATCGCGCAACAATGATGCTAGAAACGCCTGAAACGAACAACGTTAATGCCGCCGTCGGGTGCCGCCGAACGAACTTCGGTCATTACCCGCCGCGCATCGCGCAACAATGATCTTAGAAACGCGTGAAACGGATAACGTTAATGCCGCCGTCGGGTGCCGCCGAACGAACTTCGGTCATTACCCGCCGCGCATCGCGCAACAATGATCTTAGAAACGCGTGAAACGGATAACGTTAATGCCGCCGTCGGGTGCCGCCGAACGAACTTCGGTCATTACCCGCCGCGCATCGCGCAACAATGATGCTAGAAACGCCTGAAACGAACAACGTTAATGCCGCCGTCGGGTGCCGCCGAACGAACTTCGGTCATTACCCGCCGCGCATCGCGCAACAATGATGCTAGAAACGCCTGAAACAAACAACGTTAATGCCGCCGTCGGGTGCCGCCGAAGGAACTTCGGTCATTACCAACAGCGCATCGCGCAACAATGATCATAGAAACGCTGCAAACGAACAACGTTAATGCCGCCGTCGGGTGCCGCCGAACGAACTTCGGTCATTACCCGCCGCGCATCGCGCAATAATGATGCTAGAAATGTCTGAAACGAACAACGTTAATGCCGCCGTCGGGTGCCGCCGAACGAACTTCGGTCATTACCCGCCGCGCATCGCGCAACAATGATCTTAGAAACGCGTGAAACGGATAACGTTAATGCCGCCGTCGGGTGCCACCGAACGAACTTCGGCCATTACCAACAGCGCATCGCGCAACAATGATGCTAGAAACGCCTGAAACGAACAACGTTAATGTCGCTGGCGGGTGCCGCCGAACGAACTTCGGCCATTACCAACAGCGCATCGCGCAACAATGATGCTAGAAACGCCTGAAACGAACAACGTTAATGCCGCCGTCGGGTGCCGCCGAACGAACTTCGGTCATTACCCGCCGCGCATCGCGCAACAATGATCTTAGAAACGCGTGAAACGGATAACGTTAATGCCGCCGTCGGGTGCCGCCGAACGAACTTCGGTCATTACCCGCCGCGCATCGCGCAACAATGATCTTAGAAACGCGTGAAACGAACAACGTTAATGCCGCCGTCGGGTGCCGCCGAACGAACTTCGGTCATTACCCGCCGCGCATCGCGCAACAATGATGCTAGAAATGTCAGAAACGAACAACGTTAATGCCGCCGTCGGGTGCCGCCGAACGAACTTCGGTCATTACCCGCCGCGCATCGCGCAATAATGATGCTAGAAACGCCTGAAACGAACAACGTTAATGCCGCCGTCGGGTGCAGCCGAACGAACTTCGGTCATTACCCGCCGCGCATCGCGCAACAATGATGCTAGAAATGTCAGAAACGAACAACGTTAATGCCGCCGTCGGGTGCCGCCGAACGAACTTCGGTCATTACCCGCCGCGCATCGCGCAACAATGATCTTAGAAACGCGTGAAACGGATAACGTTAATGCCGCCGTCGGGTGCCACCGAACGAACTTCGGCCACTACCAACAGCGCATCGCGCAACAATGATGCTAGAAACGCCTGAAACGAACAACGTTAATGCCGCCGTCGGGTGCCGCCGAACGAACTTCGGCCATTACCAACAGCGCATCGCGCAACAATGATGCTAGAAACGCCTGAAACGAACAACGTTAATGCCGCCGTCGGGTGCCGCCGAACGAACTTCGGCCATTACCAACAGCGCATCGCGCAACAATGATGCTAGAAATGTCTGAAACGAACAACGTTAATGCCGCCGTCGGGTGCCGCCGAACGAACTTCGGTTATTACGCGCCGCGCATCGCGCAACAATGATGCTAGAAACGCTGCAAACGAACAACGTTAATGCCGCCGTCGGGTGCCGCCGAACGAACTTCGGTCATTACCAACAGCGCATCGCGCAACAATGATGCTAGAAACGCCTGAAACGAACAACGTTAATGCCGCCGTCGGGTGCAGCCGAACGAACTTCGGTCATTACCCGCCGCGCATCGCGCAACAATGATGCTAGAAATGTCAGAAACGAACAACGTTAATGCCGCCGTCGGGTGCCGCCGAACGAACTTCGGTCATTACCCGCCGCGCATCGCGCAACAATGATCTTAGAAACGCGTGAAACGGATAACGTTAATGCCGCCGTCGGGTGCCACCGAACGAACTTCGGCCATTACCAACAGCGCATCGCGCAACAATGATGCTAGAAACGCCTGAAACAAACAACGTTAATGCCGCCGTCGGGTGCCGCCGAACGAACTTCGGTCATTACCCGCCGCGCATCGCGCAACAATGATCATAGAAACGCTGCAAACGAACAACGTTAATGCCGCCGTCGGGTGCCGCCGAACGAACTTCGGTCATTACCCGCCGCGCATCGCGCAACAATGATCTTAGAAACGCGTGAAACGGATAACGTTAATGCCGCCGTCGGGTGCCGCCGAACGAACTTCGGTCATTACCCGCGCGCATCGCGCAACAATGATCTTAGAAACGCGTGAAACGAACAACGTTAATGCCGCCGTCGGGTGCCGCCGAACGAACTTCGGCCATTACCAACAGCGCATCGCGCAACAATGATGCTAGAAACGCCTGAAACGAACAACGTTAATGCCGCCGTCGGGTGCCGCCGAACGAACTTCGGTCATTACCAACAGCGCATCGCGCAACAATGATGCTAGAAACGCCTGAAACGAACAACGTTAATGCCGCCGTCGGGTGCCGCCGAACGAACTTCGGCCATTACCAACAGCGCATCGCGCAACAATGATGCTAGAAATGTCTGAAACGAACAACGTTAATGCCGCCGTCGGGTGCCGCCGAACGAACTTCGGTTATTACGCGCCGCGCATCGCGCAACAATGATGCTAGAAACGCGTGACACGGATAACGTTAATGCCGCCGGCGGGTGCCGCCGAACGAACTTCGGTCATTACCCGCCGCGCATCGCGCAACAATGATCTTAGAAACGCCTAAAACGAACAACGTTAATGCCGCCGTCGGGTGCCGCCGAACGAACTTCGGCCATTACCAACAGCGCATCGCGCAACAATGATGCTAGAAACGCCTGAAACGAACAACGTTAATGCCGCCGGCGGGTGCCGCCGAACGAACTTCGGCCATTACCAACAGCGCATCGCGCAACAATGATGCTAGAAACGCCTGAAACGAACAACGTTAATGCCGCCGTCGGGTGCAGCCGAACGAACTTCGGTCATTACCCGCCGCGCATCGCGCAACAATGATGCTAGAAATGTCAGAAACGAACAACGTTAATGCCGCCGTCGGGTGCCGCCGAACGAACTTCGGTCATTACCCGCCGCGCATCGCGCAACAATGATCTTAGAAACGCGTGAAACGGATAACGTTAATGCCGCCGTCGGGTGCCACCGAATGAACTTCGGCCATTACCAACAGCGCATCGCGCAACAATGATGCTAGAAACGCCTGAAACAAACAACGTTAATGCCGCCGTCGGGTGCCGCCGAACGAACTTCGGTCATTACCCGCCGCGCATCGCGCAACAATGATCTTAGAAACGCGTGAAACGGATAACGTTAATGCCGCCGTCGGGTGCCGCCGAACGAACTTCGGTCATTACCCGCCGCGCATCGCGCAACAATGATCTTAGAAACGAGGGAAACGAACAACGTTAATGCCGCCGTCGGGTGCCGCCGAACGAACTTCGGCCATTACCAACAGCGCATCGCGCAACAATGATGCTAGAAACGCCTGAAACGAACAACGTTAATGTCGCTGGCGGGTGCCGCCGAACGAACTTCGGCCATTACCAACAGCGCATCGCGCAACAATGATGCTAGAAACGCGTGAAACGGATAACGTTAATGCCGCCGGCGGGTGCCGCCGAACGAACTTCGGCCATTACCAACAGCGCATCGCGCAACAATGATGCTAGAAACGCCTGAAACGAACAACGTTAATGCCGCCGTCGGGTGCAGCCGAACGAACTTCGGTCATTACCCGCCGCGCATCGCGCAACAATGATGCTAGAAATGTCAGAAACGAACAACGTTAATGCCGCCGTCGGGTGCCGCCGAACGAACTTCGGTCATTACCCGCCGCGCATCGCGCAACAATGATCTTAGAAACGCGTGAAACGGATAACGTTAATGCCGCCGTCGGGTGCCGCCGAACGAACTTCGGTCATTACCCGCCGCGCATCGCGCAACAATGATCTTAGAAACGCCTAAAACGAACAACGTTAATGCCGCCGTCGGGTGCCGCCGAACGAACTTCGGTCATTACCCGCCGCGCATCGCGCAACAATGATGCTAGAAACGCCTGAAACGAACAACGTTAATGCCGCCGGCGGGTGCCGCCGGCGGGTGCCGCCGAACGAACTTCGGCCATTACCAACAGCGCATCGCGCAACAATGATGCTAGAAACGCCTGAAACGAACAACGTTAATGCCGCCGTCGGGTGCCGCCGAACGAACTTCGGCCATTACCAACAGCGCATCGCGCAACAATGATCTTAGAAACGCGTGAAACGGATAACGTTAATGCCGCCGTCGGGTGCCGCCGAACCAACTTCGGCCATTACCAACAACGCATCGCGCAACAATGATGCTAGAAACGCCTGAAACAAACAACGTTAATGCCGCCGTCGGGTGCCGCCGAACGAACTTCGGTCATTACCAACAGCGCATCGCGCAACAATGATCATAGAAACGCTGCAAACGAACAACGTTAATGCCGCCGTCGGGTGCCGCCGAACGAACTTCGGTCATTACCCGCCGCGCATCGCGCAATAATGATGCTAGAAATGTCTGAAACGAACAACGTTAATGCCGCCGTCGGGTGCAGCCGAACGAACTTCGGTCATTACCCGCCGCGCATCGCGCAACAATGATGCTAGAAACGCCTGAAACGAACAACGTTAATGCCGCCGTCGGGTGCCGCCGAACGAACTTCGGTCATTACCCGCCGCGCATCGCGCAACAATGATCTTAGAAACGCGTGAAACGGATAACGTTAATGCCGCCGTCGGGTGCCGCCGAACGAACTTCGGTCATTACCCGCCGCGCATCGCGCAACAATGATCTTAGAAACGCGTGAAACGGATAACGTTAATGCCGCCGTCGGGTGCCGCCGAACGAACTTCGGTCATTACCCGCCGCGCATCGCGCAACAATGATGCTAGAAACGCCTGAAACGAACAACGTTAATGCCGCCGTCGGGTGCCGCCGAACGAACTTCGGTCATTACCCGCCGCGCATCGCGCAACAATGATGCTAGAAACGCCTGAAACAAACAACGTTAATGCCGCCGTCGGGTGCCGCCGAAGGAACTTCGGTCATTACCAACAGCGCATCGCGCAACAATGATCATAGAAACGCTGCAAACGAACAACGTTAATGCCGCCGTCGGGTGCCGCCGAACGAACTTCGGTCATTACCCGCCGCGCATCGCGCAATAATGATGCTAGAAATGTCTGAAACGAACAACGTTAATGCCGCCGTCGGGTGCCGCCGAACGAACTTCGGTCATTACCCGCCGCGCATCGCGCAACAATGATCTTAGAAACGCGTGAAACGGATAACGTTAATGCCGCCGTCGGGTGCCACCGAACGAACTTCGGCCATTACCAACAGCGCATCGCGCAACAATGATGCTAGAAACGCCTGAAACGAACAACGTTAATGTCGCTGGCGGGTGCCGCCGAACGAACTTCGGCCATTACCAACAGCGCATCGCGCAACAATGATGCTAGAAACGCCTGAAACGAACAACGTTAATGCCGCCGTCGGGTGCCGCCGAACGAACTTCGGTCATTACCCGCCGCGCATCGCGCAACAATGATCTTAGAAACGCGTGAAACGGATAACGTTAATGCCGCCGTCGGGTGCCGCCGAACGAACTTCGGTCATTACCCGCCGCGCATCGCGCAACAATGATCTTAGAAACGCGTGAAACGAACAACGTTAATGCCGCCGTCGGGTGCCGCCGAACGAACTTCGGTCATTACCCGCCGCGCATCGCGCAACAATGATGCTAGAAATGTCAGAAACGAACAACGTTAATGCCGCCGTCGGGTGCCGCCGAACGAACTTCGGTCATTACCCGCCGCGCATCGCGCAATAATGATGCTAGAAACGCCTGAAACGAACAACGTTAATGCCGCCGTCGGGTGCAGCCGAACGAACTTCGGTCATTACCCGCCGCGCATCGCGCAACAATGATGCTAGAAATGTCAGAAACGAACAACGTTAATGCCGCCGTCGGGTGCCGCCGAACGAACTTCGGTCATTACCCGCCGCGCATCGCGCAACAATGATCTTAGAAACGCGTGAAACGGATAACGTTAATGCCGCCGTCGGGTGCCACCGAACGAACTTCGGCCATTACCAACAGCGCATCGCGCAACAATGATGCTAGAAACGCCTGAAACAAACAACGTTAATGCCGCCGTCGGGTGCCGCCGAACGAACTTCGGTCATTACCCGCCGCGCATCGCGCAACAATGATCTTAGAAACGCGTGAAACGGATAACGTTAATGCCGCCGTCGGGTGCCGCCGAACGAACTTCGGTCATTACCCGCCGCGCATCGCGCAACAATGATCTTAGAAACGAGGGAAACGAACAACGTTAATGCCGCCGTCGGGTGCCGCCGAACGAACTTCGGCCATTACCAACAGCGCATCGCGCAACAATGATGCTAGAAACGCCTGAAACGAACAACGTTAATGTCGCTGGCGGGTGCCGCCGAACGAACTTCGGCCATTACCAACAGCGCATCGCGCAACAATGATGCTAGAAACGCGTGAAACGGATAACGTTAATGCCGCCGGCGGGTGCCGCCGAACGAACTTCGGCCATTACCAACAGCGCATCGCGCAACAATGATGCTAGAAACGCCTGAAACGAACAACGTTAATGCCGCCGTCGGGTGCAGCCGAACGAACTTCGGTCATTACCCGCCGCGCATCGCGCAACAATGATGCTAGAAATGTCAGAAACGAACAACGTTAATGCCGCCGTCGGGTGCCGCCGAACGAACTTCGGTCATTACCCGCCGCGCATCGCGCAACAATGATCTTAGAAACGCGTGAAACGGATAACGTTAATGCCGCCGTCGGGTGCCGCCGAACGAACTTCGGTCATTACCCGCCGCGCATCGCGCAACAATGATCTTAGAAACGCCTAAAACGAACAACGTTAATGCCGCCGTCGGGTGCCGCCGAACGAACTTCGGTCATTACCCGCCGCGCATCGCGCAACAATGATGCTAGAAACGCCTGAAACGAACAACGTTAATGCCGCCGGCGGGTGCCGCCGGCGGGTGCCGCCGAACGAACTTCGGCCATTACCAACAGCGCATCGCGCAACAATGATGCTAGAAACGCCTGAAACGAACAACGTTAATGCCGCCGTCGGGTGCCGCCGAACGAACTTCGGCCATTACCAACAGCGCATCGCGCAACAATGATCTTAGAAACGCGTGAAACGGATAACGTTAATGCCGCCGTCGGGTGCCGCCGAACCAACTTCGGCCATTACCAACAACGCATCGCGCAACAATGATGCTAGAAACGCCTGAAACAAACAACGTTAATGCCGCCGTCGGGTGCCGCCGAACGAACTTCGGTCATTACCAACAGCGCATCGCGCAACAATGATCATAGAAACGCTGCAAACGAACAACGTTAATGCCGCCGTCGGGTGCCGCCGAACGAACTTCGGTCATTACCCGCCGCGCATCGCGCAATAATGATGCTAGAAATGTCTGAAACGAACAACGTTAATGCCGCCGTCGGGTGCAGCCGAACGAACTTCGGTCATTACCCGCCGCGCATCGCGCAACAATGATGCTAGAAACGCCTGAAACGAACAACGTTAATGCCGCCGTCGGGTGCCGCCGAACGAACTTCGGTCATTACCCGCCGCGCATCGCGCAACAATGATCATAGAAACGCTGCAAACGAACAACGTTAATGCCGCCGTCGGGTGCCGCCGAACGAACTTCGGTCATTACCCGCCGCGCATCGCGCAACAATGATCTTAGAAACGCGTGAAACGGATAACGTTAATGCCGCCGTCGGGTGCCGCCGAACGAACTTCGGTCATTACCCGCCGCGCATCGCGCAACAATGATCTTAGAAACGCGTGAAACGGATAACGTTAATGCCGCCGTCGGGTGCCGCCGAACGAACTTCGGTCATTACCCGCCGCGCATCGCGCAACAATGATGCTAGAAACGCCTGAAACGAACAACGTTAATGCCGCCGTCGGGTGCCGCCGAACGAACTTCGGTCATTACCCGCCGCGCATCGCGCAACAATGATGCTAGAAACGCCTGAAACAAACAACGTTAATGCCGCCGTCGGGTGCCGCCGAAGGAACTTCGGTCATTACCAACAGCGCATCGCGCAACAATGATCATAGAAACGCTGCAAACGAACAACGTTAATGCCGCCGTCGGGTGCCGCCGAACGAACTTCGGTCATTACCCGCCGCGCATCGCGCAATAATGATGCTAGAAATGTCTGAAACGAACAACGTTAATGCCGCCGTCGGGTGCCGCCGAACGAACTTCGGTCATTACCCGCCGCGCATCGCGCAACAATGATCTTAGAAACGCGTGAAACGGATAACGTTAATGCCGCCGTCGGGTGCCACCGAACGAACTTCGGCCATTACCAACAGCGCATCGCGCAACAATGATGCTAGAAACGCCTGAAACGAACAACGTTAATGTCGCTGGCGGGTGCCGCCGAACGAACTTCGGCCATTACCAACAGCGCATCGCGCAACAATGATGCTAGAAATGTCTGAAACGAACAACGTTAATGCCGCCGTCGGGTGCCGCCGAACGAACTTCGGTCATTACCCGCCGCGCATCGCGCAATAATGATGCTAGAAATGTCTGAAACGAACAACGTTAATGCCGCCGTCGGGTGCCGCCGAACGAACTTCGGTCATTACCCGCCGCGCATCGCGCAACAATGATGCTAGAAACGCCTGAAACGAACAACGTTAATGCCGCCGTCGGGTGCCGCCGAACGAACTTCGGTCATTACCCGCCGCGCATCGCGCAACAATGATCTTAGAAACGCGTGAAACGGATAACGTTAATGCCGCCGTCGGGTGCCACCGAACGAACTTCGGCCATTACCAACAGCGCATCGCGCAACAATGATGCTAGAAATGTCTGAAACGAACAACGTTAATGCCGCCGTCGGGTGCCGCCGAACGAACTTCGGTCATTACCCGCCGCGCATCGCGCAACAATGATCTTAGAAACGCGTGAAACGAACAACGTTAATGCCGCCGTCGGGTGCCGCCGAACGAACTTCGGTCATTACCCGCCGCGCATCGCGCAACAATGATCTTAGAAACGCGTGAAACGAACAACGTTAATGCCGCCGTCGGGTGCCGCCGAACGAACTTCGGTCATTACCCGCCGCGCATCGCGCAACAATGATCTTAGAAACGCCTGAAACGAACAACGTTAATGCCGCCGTCGGGTGCCGCCGAACGAACTTCGGCCATTACCAACAGCGCATCGCGCAACAATGATCTTAGAAACGCGTGAAACGGATAACGTTAATGCCGCCGTCGGGTGCCACCGAACGAACTTCGGCCATTACCAACAACGCATCGCGCAACAATGATGCTAGAAACGCCTGAAACAAACAACGTTAATGCCGCCGTCGGGTGCCGCCGAACGAACTTCGGTCATTACCAACAGCGCATCGCGCAACAATGATCATAGAAACGCTGCAAACGAACAACGTTAATGCCGCCGTCGGGTGCCGCCGAACGAACTTCGGCCATTACCAACAGCGCATCGCGCAACAATGATGCTAGAAACGCCTGAAACGAACAACGTTAATGCCGCCGTCGGGTGCCGCCGAACGAACTTCGGCCATTACCAACAGCGCATCGCGCAACAATGATCTTAGAAACGCGTGAAACGGATAACGTTAATGCCGCCGTCGGGTGCCGCCGAACCAACTTCGGTCATTACCCGCCGCGCATCGCGCAACAATGATGCTAGAAACACCTGAAACGAACAACGTTAATGCCGCCGTCGGGTGCCGCCGAACGAACTTCGGTCATTACCCGCCGCGCATCGCGCAACAATGATCTTAGAAACGCGTGAAACGGATAACGTTAATGCCGCCGTCGGGTGCCGCCGAACGAACTTCGGTCATTACCCGCCGCGCATCGCGCAACAATGATCTTAGAAACGCGTGAAACGGATAACGTTAATGCCGCCGTCGGGTGCCGCCGAACGAACTTCGGTCATTACCCGCCGCGCATCGCGCAACAATGATGCTAGAAACGCCTGAAACGAACAACGTTAATGCCGCCGTCGGGTGCCGCCGAACGAACTTCGGTCATTACCCGCCGCGCATCGCGCAACAATGATGCTAGAAACGCCTGAAACAAACAACGTTAATGCCGCCGTCGGGTGCCGCCGAAGGAACTTCGGTCATTACCAACAGCGCATCGCGCAACAATGATCATAGAAACGCTGCAAACGAACAACGTTAATGCCGCCGTCGGGTGCCGCCGAACGAACTTCGGTCATTACCCGCCGCGCATCGCGCAATAATGATGCTAGAAATGTCTGAAACGAACAACGTTAATGCCGCCGTCGGGTGCCGCCGAACGAACTTCGGTCATTACCCGCCGCGCATCGCGCAACAATGATCTTAGAAACGCGTGAAACGGATAACGTTAATGCCGCCGTCGGGTGCCACCGAACGAACTTCGGCCATTACCAACAGCGCATCGCGCAACAATGATGCTAGAAACGCCTGAAACGAACAACGTTAATGTCGCTGGCGGGTGCCGCCGAACGAACTTCGGCCATTACCAACAGCGCATCGCGCAACAATGATGCTAGAAACGCCTGAAACGAACAACGTTAATGCCGCCGTCGGGTGCCGCCGAACGAACTTCGGTCATTACCCGCCGCGCATCGCGCAACAATGATCTTAGAAACGCGTGAAACGGATAACGTTAATGCCGCCGTCGGGTGCCGCCGAACGAACTTCGGTCATTACCCGCCGCGCATCGCGCAACAATGATCTTAGAAACGCGTGAAACGAACAACGTTAATGCCGCCGTCGGGTGCCGCCGAACGAACTTCGGTCATTACCCGCCGCGCATCGCGCAACAATGATGCTAGAAATGTCAGAAACGAACAACGTTAATGCCGCCGTCGGGTGCCGCCGAACGAACTTCGGTCATTACCCGCCGCGCATCGCGCAATAATGATGCTAGAAATGTCTGAAACGAACAACGTTAATGCCGCCGTCGGGTGCCGCCGAACGAACTTCGGTCATTACCCGCCGCGCATCGCGCAACAATGATGCTAGAAACGCCTGAAACGAACAACGTTAATGCCGCCGTCGGGTGCCGCCGAACGAACTTCGGTCATTACCCGCCGCGCATCGCGCAACAATGATCTTAGAAACGCGTGAAACGGATAACGTTAATGCCGCCGTCGGGTGCCACCGAACGAACTTCGGCCATTACCAACAGCGCATCGCGCAACAATGATGCTAGAAATGTCTGAAACGAACAACGTTAATGCCGCCGTCGGGTGCCGCCGAACGAACTTCGGTCATTACCCGCCGCGCATCGCGCAACAATGATCTTAGAAACGCGTGAAACGAACAACGTTAATGCCGCCGTCGGGTGCCGCCGAACGAACTTCGGTCATTACCCGCCGCGCATCGCGCAACAATGATCTTAGAAACGCGTGAAACGAACAACGTTAATGCCGCCGTCGGGTGCCGCCGAACGAACTTCGGTCATTACCCGCCGCGCATCGCGCAACAATGATCTTAGAAACGCCTGAAACGAACAACGTTAATGCCGCCGTCGGGTGCCGCCGAACGAACTTCGGCCATTACCAACAGCGCATCGCGCAACAATGATCTTAGAAACGCGTGAAACGAACAACGTTAATGCCGCCGTCGGGTGCCGCCGAACGAACTTCGGTCATTACCCGCCGCGCATCGCGCAACAATGATCTTAGAAACGCCTGAAACGAACAACGTTAATGCCGCCGTCGGGTGCCGCCGAACGAACTTCGGCCATTACCAACAGCGCATCGCGCAACAATGATCTTAGAAACGCGTGAAACGGATAACGTTAATGCCGCCGTCGGGTGCCACCGAACGAACTTCGGCCATTACCAACAACGCATCGCGCAACAATGATGCTAGAAACGCCTGAAACAAACAACGTTAATGCCGCCGTCGGGTGCCGCCGAACGAACTTCGGTCATTACCAACAGCGCATCGCGCAACAATGATCATAGAAACGCTGCAAACGAACAACGTTAATGCCGCCGTCGGGTGCCGCCGAACGAACTTCGGCCATTACCAACAGCGCATCGCGCAACAATGATGCTAGAAACGCCTGAAACGAACAACGTTAATGCCGCCGTCGGGTGCCGCCGAACGAACTTCGGCCATTACCAACAGCGCATCGCGCAACAATGATCTTAGAAACGCGTGAAACGGATAACGTTAATGCCGCCGTCGGGTGCCGCCGAACCAACTTCGGTCATTACCCGCCGCGCATCGCGCAACAATGATGCTAGAAACACCTGAAACGAACAACGTTAATGCCGCCGTCGGGTGCCGCCGAACGAACTTCGGTCATTACCCGCCGCGCATCGCGCAACAATGATCTTAGAAACGCGTGAAACGGATAACGTTAATGCCGCCGTCGGGTGCCGCCGAACGAACTTCGGTCATTACCCGCCGCGCATCGCGCAACAATGATCTTAGAAACGCGTGAAACGGATAACGTTAATGCCGCCGTCGGGTGCCGCCGAACGAACTTCGGTCATTACCCGCCGCGCATCGCGCAACAATGATGCTAGAAACGCCTGAAACGAACAACGTTAATGCCGCCGTCGGGTGCCGCCGAACGAACTTCGGTCATTACCCGCCGCGCATCGCGCAACAATGATGCTAGAAACGCCTGAAACAAACAACGTTAATGCCGCCGTCGGGTGCCGCCGAAGGAACTTCGGTCATTACCAACAGCGCATCGCGCAACAATGATCATAGAAACGCTGCAAACGAACAACGTTAATGCCGCCGTCGGGTGCCGCCGAACGAACTTCGGTCATTACCCGCCGCGCATCGCGCAATAATGATGCTAGAAATGTCTGAAACGAACAACGTTAATGCCGCCGTCGGGTGCCGCCGAACGAACTTCGGTCATTACCCGCCGCGCATCGCGCAACAATGATCTTAGAAACGCGTGAAACGGATAACGTTAATGCCGCCGTCGGGTGCCACCGAACGAACTTCGGCCATTACCAACAGCGCATCGCGCAACAATGATGCTAGAAACGCCTGAAACGAACAACGTTAATGTCGCTGGCGGGTGCCGCCGAACGAACTTCGGCCATTACCAACAGCGCATCGCGCAACAATGATGCTAGAAACGCCTGAAACGAACAACGTTAATGCCGCCGTCGGGTGCCGCCGAACGAACTTCGGTCATTACCCGCCGCGCATCGCGCAACAATGATCTTAGAAACGCGTGAAACGGATAACGTTAATGCCGCCGTCGGGTGCCGCCGAACGAACTTCGGTCATTACCCGCCGCGCATCGCGCAACAATGATCTTAGAAACGCGTGAAACGAACAACGTTAATGCCGCCGTCGGGTGCCGCCGAACGAACTTCGGTCATTACCCGCCGCGCATCGCGCAACAATGATGCTAGAAATGTCAGAAACGAACAACGTTAATGCCGCCGTCGGGTGCCGCCGAACGAACTTCGGTCATTACCCGCCGCGCATCGCGCAATAATGATGCTAGAAATGTCTGAAACGAACAACGTTAATGCCGCCGTCGGGTGCCGCCGAACGAACTTCGGTCATTACCCGCCGCGCATCGCGCAACAATGATGCTAGAAACGCCTGAAACGAACAACGTTAATGCCGCCGTCGGGTGCCGCCGAACGAACTTCGGTCATTACCCGCCGCGCATCGCGCAACAATGATCTTAGAAACGCGTGAAACGGATAACGTTAATGCCGCCGTCGGGTGCCACCGAACGAACTTCGGCCATTACCAACAGCGCATCGCGCAACAATGATGCTAGAAATGTCTGAAACGAACAACGTTAATGCCGCCGTCGGGTGCCGCCGAACGAACTTCGGTCATTACCCGCCGCGCATCGCGCAACAATGATCTTAGAAACGCGTGAAACGAACAACGTTAATGCCGCCGTCGGGTGCCGCCGAACGAACTTCGGTCATTACCCGCCGCGCATCGCGCAACAATGATCTTAGAAACGCGTGAAACGAACAACGTTAATGCCGCCGTCGGGTGCCGCCGAACGAACTTCGGTCATTACCCGCCGCGCATCGCGCAACAATGATCTTAGAAACGCCTGAAACGAACAACGTTAATGCCGCCGTCGGGTGCCGCCGAACGAACTTCGGCCATTACCAACAGCGCATCGCGCAACAATGATCTTAGAAACGCGTGAAACGGATAACGTTAATGCCGCCGTCGGGTGCCACCGAACGAACTTCGGCCATTACCAACAACGCATCGCGCAACAATGATGCTAGAAACGCCTGAAACAAACAACGTTAATGCCGCCGTCGGGTGCCGCCGAACGAACTTCGGTCATTACCAACAGCGCATCGCGCAACAATGATCATAGAAACGCTGCAAACGAACAACGTTAATGCCGCCGTCGGGTGCCGCCGAACGAACTTCGGCCATTACCAACAGCGCATCGCGCAACAATGATGCTAGAAACGCCTGAAACGAACAACGTTAATGCCGCCGTCGGGTGCCGCCGAACGAACTTCGGCCATTACCAACAGCGCATCGCGCAACAATGATCTTAGAAACGCGTGAAACGGATAACGTTAATGCCGCCGTCGGGTGCCGCCGAACCAACTTCGGTCATTACCCGCCGCGCATCGCGCAACAATGATGCTAGAAACACCTGAAACGAACAACGTTAATGCCGCCGGCGGGTGCCGCCGAACGAACTTCGGTCATTACCAACAGCGCATCGCGCAACAATGATGCTAGAAACGCCTGAAACGAACAACGTTAATGCCGCCGTCGGGTGCCGCCGAACGAACTTCGGTCATTACCCGCCGCGCATCGCGCAACAATGATCTTAGAAACGCGTGAAACGGATAACGTTAATGCCGCCGTCGGGTGCCGCCGAACGAACTTCGGTCATTACCCGCCGCGCATCGCGCAACAATGATCTTAGAAACGCGTGAAACGAACAACGTTAATGCCGCCGTCGGGTGCCGCCGAACGAACTTCGGCCATTACCAACAGCGCATCGCGCAACAATGATGCTAGAAACGCCTGAAACGAACAACGTTAATGCCGCCGGCGGGTGCCGCCGAACGAACTTCGGCCATTACCAACAGCGCATCGCGCAACAATGATGCTAGAAACGCCTGAAACGAACAACGTTAATGCCGCCGTCGGGTGCCGCCGAACGAACTTCGGCCATTACCAACAGCGCATCGCGCAACAATGATCTTAGAAACGCGTGAAACGGATAACGTTAATGCCGCCGTCGGGTGCCGCCGAAGGAACTTCGGTCATTACCAACAGCGCATCGCGCAACAATGATCATAGAAACGCTGCAAACGAACAACGTTAATGCCGCCGTCGGGTGCCGCCGAACGAACTTCGGTCATTACCCGCCGCGCATCGCGCAATAATGATGCTAGAAATGTCTGAAACGAACAACGTTAATGCCGCCGTCGGGTGCCGCCGAACGAACTTCGGTCATTACCCGCCGCGCATCGCGCAACAATGATCTTAGAAACGCGTGAAACGGATAACGTTAATGCCGCCGTCGGGTGCCACCGAACGAACTTCGGCCATTACCAACAGCGCATCGCGCAACAATGATGCTAGAAACGCCTGAAACGAACAACGTTAATGTCGCTGGCGGGTGCCGCCGAACGAACTTCGGCCATTACCAACAGCGCATCGCGCAACAATGATGCTAGAAACGCCTGAAACGAACAACGTTAATGCCGCCGTCGGGTGCCGCCGATCGAACTTCGGTCATTACCCGCCGCGCATCGCGCAACAATGATCTTAGAAACGCGTGAAACGGATAACGTTAATGCCGCCGTCGGGTGCCGACGAACGAACTTCGGCCATTACCAACAGCGCATCGCGCAACAATGATGCTAGAAACGCCTGAAACGAACAACGTTAATGTCGCCGGCGGGTGCCGCCGAACGAACTTCGGCCATTACCAACAGCGCATCGCGCAACAATGATCTTAGAAACGCGTGAAACGGATAACGTTAATGCCGCCGTCGGGTGCCGCCGAACCAACTTCGGTCATTACCCGCCGCGCATCGCGCAACAATGATCTTAGAAACGCGTGAAACGGATAAAGTTAATGCCGCCGTCGGGTGCCACCGAACGAACTTCGGCCATTACCAACAGCGCATCGCGCAACAATGATGCTAGAAATGTCTGAAACGAACAACGTTAATGCCGCCGTCGGGTGCCGCCGAACGAACTTCGGTCATTACCCGCCGCGCATCGCGCAACAATGATCTTAGAAACGCGTGAAACGAACAACGTTAATGCCGCCGTCGGGTGCCGCCGAACGAACTTCGGTCATTACCCGCCGCGCATCGCGCAACAATGATCTTAGAAACGCGTGAAACGAACAACGTTAATGCCGCCGGCGGGTCCCGCCGGCGGGTGCCGCCGAACGAACTTCGGCCATTACCAACAGCGCATCGCGCAACAATGATGCTAGAAACGCCTGAAACGAACAACGTTAATGCCGCCGTCGGGTGCCGACGAACGAACTTCGGCCATTACCCGCCGCGCATCGCGCAACAATGATGCTAGAAATGTCAGAAACGAACAACGTTAATGCCGCCGTCGGGTGCCGCCGAACGAACTTCGGTCATTACCCGCCGCGCATCGCGCAACAATGATGCTAGAAATGCCTGAAACGAACAACGTTAATGCCGCCGTCGGGTGCCGCCGAACGAACTTCGGTCATTACCCGCCGCGCATCGCGCAACAATGATCTTAGAAACGCGTGAAACGGATAACGTTAATGCCGCCGTCGGGTGCCGACGAACGAACTTCGGCCATTACCAACAGCGCATCGCGCAACAATGATGCTAGAAACGCCTGAAACGAACAACGTTAATGTCGCCGGCGGGTGCCGCCGAACGAACTTCGGCCATTACCAACAGCGCATCGCGCAACAATGATCTTAGAAACGCGTGAAACGGATAACGTTAATGCCGCCGTCGGGTGCCGCCGAACCAACTTCGGTCATTACCCGCCGCGCATCGCGCAACAATGATCTTAGAAACGCGTGAAACGGATAAAGTTAATGCCGCCGTCGGGTGCCACCGAACGAACTTCGGCCATTACCAACAACGCATCGCGCAACAATGATGCTAGAAACGCCTGAAACAAACAACGTTAATGCCGCCGTCGGGTGCCGCCGAACGAACTTCGGTCATTACCCGCCGCGCATCGCGCAACAATGATCTTAGAAACGCGTGAAACGAACAACGTTAATGCCGCCGTCGGGTGCCGCCGAACGAACTTCGGTCATTACCCGCCGCGCATCGCGCAACAATGATCTTAGAAACGCGTGAAACGGATAACGTTAATGCCGCCGTCGGGTGCCGCCGAACGAACTTCGGCCATTACCAACAGCGCATCGCGCAACAATGATGCTAGAAACGCCTGAAACGAACAACGTTAATGCCGCCGTCGGGTGCCGACGAACGAACTTCGGCCATTACCAACAACGCATCGCGCAACAATGATGCTAGAAACGCCTGAAACAAACAACGTTAATGCCGCCGTCGGGTGCCGCCGAACGAACTTCGGTCATTACCCGCCGCGCATCGCGCAACAATGATCTTAGAAACGCGTGAAACGAACAACGTTAATGCCGCCGTCGGGTGCCGCCGAACGAACTTCGGTCATTACCCGCCGCGCATCGCGCAACAATGATCTTAGAAACGCGTGAAACGAACAACGTTAATGCCGCCGCCGTGTGCCGCCGAACGAACTTCGGCCATTACCAACAACGCATCGCGCAACAATGATGATAGATACGCCTGAAACAAACAACGTTAATGCCGCCGTCGGGTGCCGCCGAACGAACTTCGGTCATTACCAACAGCGCATCGCGCAACAATGATCATAGAAACGCTGCAAACGAACAACGTTAATGCCGCCGTCGGGTGCCGCCGAACGAACTTCGGTCATTACCCGCCGCGCATCGCGCAATAATGATGCTAGAAATGTCTGAAACGAACAACGTTAATGCCGCCGTCGGGTGCCGCCGAACGAACTTCGGTCATTACCCGCCGCGCATCGCGCAACAATGATCTTAGAAACGCGTGAAACGGATAACGTTAATGCCGCCGTCGGGTGCCACCGAACGAACTTCGGCCATTACCAACAGCGCATCGCGCAACAATGATGCTAGAAATGTCTGAAACGAACAACGTTAATGCCGCCGTCGGGTGCCGCCGAACGAACTTCGTCATTACCCGCCGCGCATCGCGCAACAATGATCTTAGAAACGCGTGAAACGAACAACGTTAATGCCGCCGGCGGGTTCCGCCGGCGGGTGCCGCCGAACGAACTTCGGCCATTACCAACAGCGCATCGCGCAACAATGATGCTAGAAACGCCTGAAACGAACAACGTTAATGCCGCCGTCGGGTGCCGCCGAACGAACTTCGGTCATTACCCGCCGCACATCGCGCAACAATGATCTTAGAAACGCCTGAAACGAACAACGTTAATGCCGCCGTCGGGTGCCGCCGAACGAACTTCGGCCATTACCAACAGCGCATCGCGCAACAATGATCTTAGAAACGCGTGAAACGGATAAAGTTAATGCCGCCGTCGGGTGCCACCGAACGAACTTCGGCCATTACCAACAACGCATCGCGCAACAATGATGCTAGAAACGCCTGAAACAAACAACGTTAATGCCGCCGTCGGGTGCCGCCGAACGAACTTCGGTCATTACCAACAGCGCATCGCGCAACAATGATCATAGAAACGCTGCAAACGAACAACGTTAATGCCGCCGTCGGGTGCCGCCGAACGAACTTCGGCCATTACCAACAGCGCATCGCGCAACAATGATGCTAGAAACGCCTGAAACGAACAACGTTAATGCCGCCGTCGGGTGCCGCCGAACGAACTTCGGCCATTACCAACAGCGCATCGCGCAACAATGATCTTAGAAACGCGTGAAACGGATAACGTTAATGCCGCCGTCGGGTGCCGCCGAACCAACTTCGGTCATTACCCGCCGCGCATCGCGCAACAATGATCTTAGAAACGCGTGAAACGGATAAAGTTAATGCCGCCGTCGGGTGCCACCGAACGAACTTCGGCCATTACCAACAACGCATCGCGCAACAATGATGCTAGAAACGCCTGAAACAAACAACGTTAATGCCGCCGTCGGGTGCCGCCGAACGAACTTCGGTCATTACCAACAGCGCATCGCGCAACAATGATCATAGAAACGCTGCAAACGAACAACGTTAATGCCGCCGTCGGGTGCCGCCGAACGAACTTCGGTCATTACCCGCCGCGCATCGCGCAATAATGATGCTAGAAATGTCTGAAACGAACAACGTTAATGCCGCCGTCGGGTGCCGCCGAACGAACTTCGGTTATTACCCGCCGCGCATCGCGCAACAATGATCTTAGAAACGCGTGAAACGGATAACGTTAATGCCGCCGTCGGGTGCCACCGAACGAACTTCGGCCATTACCAACAGCGCATCGCGCAACAATGATGCTAGAAATGTCTGAAACGAACAACGTTAATGCCGCCGTCGGGTGCCGCCGAACGAACTTCGGTCATTACCCGCCGCGCATCGCGCAACAATGATCTTAGAAACGCGTGAAACGAACAACGTTAATGCCGCCGTCGGGTGCCGCCGAACGAACTTCGGTCATTACCCGCCGCGCATCGCGCAACAATGATGCTAGAAACACCTGAAACGAACAACGTTAATGCCGCCGGCGGGTGCCGCCGAACGAACTTCGGTCATTACCAACAGCGCATCGCGCAACAATGATGCTAGAAACGCCTGAAACGAACAACGTTAATGCCGCCGTCGGGTGCCGCCGAACGAACTTCGGTTATTACCCGCCGCGCATCGCGCAACAATGATCTTAGAAACGCGTGAAACGGATAACGTTAATGCCGCCGTCGGGTGCCACCGAACGAACTTCGGCCATTACCAACAGCGCATCGCGCAACAATGATGCTAGAAATGTCTGAAACGAACAACGTTAATGCCGCCGTCGGGTGCCGCCGAACGAACTTCGGTCATTACCCGCCGCGCATCGCGCAACAATGATCTTAGAAACGCGTGAAACGAACAACGTTAATGCCGCCGTCGGGTGCCGCCGAACGAACTTCGGTCATTACCCGCCGCGCATCGCGCAACAATGATGCTAGAAACACCTGAAACGAACAACGTTAATGCCGCCGGCGGGTGCCGCCGAACGAACTTCGGTCATTACCAACAGCGCATCGCGCAACAATGATGCTAGAAACGCCTGAAACGAACAACGTTAATGCCGCCGTCGGGTGCCGCCGAACGAACTTCGGTCATTACCCGCCGCGCATCGCGCAACAATGATCTTAGAAACGCGTGAAACGGATAACGTTAATGCCGCCGTCGGGTGCCGCCGAACGAACTTCGGTCATTACCCGCCGCGCATCGCGCAACAATGATCTTAGAAACGCGTGAAACGAACAACGTTAATGCCGCCGTCGGGTGCCGCCGAACGAACTTCGGCCATTACCAACAGCGCATCGCGCAACAATGATGCTAGAAACGCCTGAAACGAACAACGTTAATGCCGCCGTCGGGTGCCGTCGAACGAACTTCGGTCATTACCAACAGCGCATCGCGCAACAATGATGCTAGAAACGCCTGAAACGAACAACGTTAATGCCGCCGTCGGGTGCCGCCGAACGAACTTCGGTCATTACCAACAGCGCATCGCGCAACAATGATCTTAGAAACGCGTGAAACGGATAACGTTAATGCCGCCGTCGGGTGCCGCCGGACGAACTTCGGTCATTACCCGCCGCGCATCGCGCAACAATGATCTTAGAAACGCCTAAAACGAACAACGTTAATGCCGCCGTCGGGTGCCGCCGAACGAACTTCGGTCATTACCCGCCGCGCATCGCGCAACAATGATCTTAGAAACGCGTGAAACGGATAACGTTAATGCCGCCGTCGGGTGCCACCGAACGAACTTCGGCCATTACCAACAACGCATCGCGCAACAATGATGCTAGAAACGCCTGAAACAAACAACGTTAATGCCGCCGTCGGGTGCCGCCGAACGAACTTCGGTCATTACCAACAGCGCATCGCGCAACAATGATCATAGAAACGCTGCAAACGAACAACGTTAATGCCGCCGTCGGGTGCCGCCGAACGAACTTCGGCCATTACCAACAGCGCATCGCGCAACAATGATGCTAGAAACGCCTGAAACGAACAACGTTAATGCCGCCGTCGGGTGCCGCCGAACGAACTTCGGCCATTACCAACAGCGCATCGCGCAACAATGATCTTAGAAACGCGTGAAACGGATAACGTTAATGCCGCCGTCGGGTGCCGCCGAACCAACTTCGGTCATTACCAACAGCGCATCGCGCAACAATGATCTTAGAAACGCGTGAAACGGATAACGTTAATGCCGCCGTCGGGTGCCGCCGGACGAACTTCGGTCATTACCCGCCGCGCATCGCGCAACAATGATCTTAGAAACGCCTAAAACGAACAACGTTAATGCCGCCGTCGGGTGCCGCCGAACGAACTTCGGTCATTACCCGCCGCGCATCGCGCAACAATGATGCTAGAAACACCTGAAACGAACAACGTTAATGCCGCCGGCGGGTGCCGCCGAACGAACTTCGGCCATTACCAACAGCGCATCGCGCAACAATGATGCTAGAAACGCCTGAAACGAACAACGTTAATGCCGCCGTCGGGTGCCGCCGAACGAACTTCGGTTATTACCCGCCGCGCATCGCGCAACAATGATCTTAGAAACGCGTGAAACGGATAAAGTTAATGCCGCCGTCGGGTGCCACCGAACGAACTTCGGCCATTACCAACAACGCATCGCGCAACAATGATGCTAGAAACGCCTGAAACAAACAACGTTAATGCCGCCGTCGGGTGCCGCCGAACGAACTTCGGTCATTACCAACAGCGCATCGCGCAACAATGATCATAGAAACGCTGCAAACGAACAACGTTAATGCCGCCGTCGGGTGCCGCCGAACGAACTTCGGTCATTACCCGCCGCGCATCGCGCAACAATGATCTTAGAAACGCGTGAAACGGATAACGTTAATGCCGCCGTCGGGTGCCGACGAACGAACTTCGGCCATTACCAACAGCGCATCGCGCAACAATGATGCTAGAAACGCCTGAAACGAACAACGTTAATGTCGCCGGCGGGTGCCGCCGAACGAACTTCGGCCATTACCAACAGCGCATCGCGCAACAATGATCTTAGAAACGCGTGAAACGGATAACGTTAATGCCGCCGTCGGGTGCCGCCGAACCAAATTCGGTCATTACCCGCCGCGCATCGCGCAACAATGATCTTAGAAACGCATGAAACGGATAAAGTTAATGCCGCCGTCGGGTGCCACCGAACGAACTTCGGCCATTACCAACACCGCATCGCGCAACAATGATGCTAGAAACGCCTGAAACAAACAACGTTAATGCCGCCGTCGGGTGCCGCCGAACGAACTTCGGTCATTACCCGCCGCGCATCGCGCAACAATGATCTTAGAAACGCGTGAAACGAACAACGTTAATGCCGCCGTCGGGTGCCGCCGAACGAACTTCGGTCATTACCCGCCGCGCATCGCGCAACAATGATCTTAGAAACGCGTGAAACGGATAACGTTAATGCCGCCGTCGGGTGCCGCCGAACGAACTTCGGCCATTACCAACAGCGCATCGCGCAACAATGATGCTAGAAACGCCTGAAACGAACAACGTTAATGCCGCCGTCGGGTGCCGACGAACGAACTTCGGCCATTACCAACAACGCATCGCGCAACAATGATGCTAGAAACGCCTGAAACAAACAACGTTAATGCCGCCGTCGGGTGCCGCCGAACGAACTTCGGTCATTACCCGCCGCGCATCGCGCAACAATGATCTTAGAAACGCGTGAAACGAACAACGTTAATGCCGCCGTCGGGTGCCGCCGAACGAACTTCGGTCATTACCCGCCGCGCATCGCGCAACAATGATCTTAGAAACGCGTGAAACGAACAACGTTAATGCCGCCGCCGGGTGCCGCCGAACGAACTTCGGCCATTACCAACAACGCATCGCGCAACAATGATGATAGAAACGCCTGAAACAAACAACGTTAATGCCGCCGTCGGGTGCCGCCGAACGAACTTCGGTCATTACCAACAGCGCATCGCGCAACAATGATCATAGAAACGCTGCAAACGAACAACGTTAATGCCGCCGTCGGGTGCCGCCGAACGAACTTCGGTCATTACCCGCCGCGCATCGCGCAATAATGATGCTAGAAATGTCTGAAACGAACAACGTTAATGCCGCCGTCGGGTGCCGCCGAACGAACTTCGGTCATTACCCGCCGCGCATCGCGCAACAATGATCTTAGAAACGCGTGAAACGGATAACGTTAATGCCGCCGTCGGGTGCCACCGAACGAACTTCGGCCATTACCAACAGCGCATCGCGCAACAATGATGCTAGAAATGTCTGAAACGAACAACGTTAATGCCGCCGTCGGGTGCCGCCGAACGAACTTCGTCATTACCCGCCGCGCATCGCGCAACAATGATCTTAGAAACGCGTGAAACGAACAACGTTAATGCCGCCGTCGGGTGCCGCCGAACGAACTTCGGCCATTACCAACAGCGCATCGCGCAACAATGATCTTAGAAACGCGTGAAACGGATAACGTTAATGCCGCCGTCGGGTGCCGCCGAACCAACTTCGGTCATTACCCGCCGCGCATCGCGCAACAATGATCTTAGAAACGCGTGAAACGGATAAAGTTAATGCCGCCGTCGGGTGCCACCGAACGAACTTCGGCCATTACCAACAACGCATCGCGCAACAATGATGCTAGAAACGCCTGAAACAAACAACGTTAATGCCGCCGTCGGGTGCCACCGAACGAACTTCGGCCATTACCAACAGCGCATCGCGCAACAATGATGCTAGAAATGTCTGAAACGAACAACGTTAATGCCGCCGTCGGGTGCCGCCGAACGAACTTCGGTCATTACCCGCCGCGCATCGCGCAACAATGATCTTAGAAACGCGTGAAACGAACAACGTTAATGCCGCCGTCGGGTGCCGCCGAACGAACTTCGGTCATTACCCGCCGCGCATCGCGCAACAATGATGCTAGAAACACCTGAAACGAACAACGTTAATGCCGCCGGCGGGTGCCGCCGAACGAACTTCGGTCATTACCAACAGCGCATCGCGCAACAATGATGCTAGAAACGCCTGAAACGAACAACGTTAATGCCGCCGTCGGGTGCCGCCGAACGAACTTCGGTTATTACCCGCCGCGCATCGCGCAACAATGATCTTAGAAACGCGTGAAACGGATAACGTTAATGCCGCCGTCGGGTGCCACCGAACGAACTTCGGCCATTACCAACAGCGCATCGCGCAACAATGATGCTAGAAATGTCTGAAACGAACAACGTTAATGCCGCCGTCGGGTGCCGCCGAACGAACTTCGGTCATTACCCGCCGCGCATCGCGCAACAATGATCTTAGAAACGCGTGAAACGAACAACGTTAATGCCGCCGTCGGGTGCCGCCGAACGAACTTCGGTCATTACCCGCCGCGCATCGCGCAACAATGATGCTAGAAACACCTGAAACGAACAACGTTAATGCCGCCGGCGGGTGCCGCCGAACGAACTTCGGTCATTACCAACAGCGCATCGCGCAACAATGATGCTAGAAACGCCTGAAACGAACAACGTTAATGCCGCCGTCGGGTGCCGCCGAACGAACTTCGGTCATTACCCGCCGCGCATCGCGCAACAATGATCTTAGAAACGCGTGAAACGGATAACGTTAATGCCGCCGTCGGGTGCCGCCGAACGAACTTCGGTCATTACCCGCCGCGCATCGCGCAACAATGATCTTAGAAACGCCTAAAACGAACAACGTTAATGCCGCCGTCGGGTGCCGCCGAACGAACTTCGGTCATTACCCGCCGCGCATCGCGCAACAATGATCTTAGAAACGCGTGAAACGGATAACGTTAATGCCGCCGTCGGGTGCCACCGAACGAACTTCGGCCATTACCAACAGCGCATCGCGCAACAATGATGCTAGAAACGCCTGAAACGAACAACGTTAATGTCGCTGGCGGGTGCCGCCGAACGAACTTCGGCCATTACCAACAGCGCATCGCGCAACAATGATGCTAGAAACGCCTGAAACGAACAACGTTAATGCCGCCGTCGGGTGCCGCCGAACGAACTTCGGCCATTACCAACAGCGCATCGCGCAACAATGATGCTAGAAACGCCTGAAACGAACAACGTTAATGCCGCCGTCGGGTGCCGCCGAACGAACTTCGGTCATTACCAACAGCGCATCGCGCAACAATGATCATAGAAACGCTGCAAACGAACAACGTTAATGCCGCCGTCGGGTGCCGCCGAACGAACTTCGGTCATTACCCGCCGCGCATCGCGCAATAATGATGCTAGAAATGTCTGAAACGAACAACGTTAATGCCGCCGTCGGGTGCCGCCGAACGAACTTCGGTTATTACCCGCCGCGCATCGCGCAACAATGATCTTAGAAACGCGTGAAACGGATAACGTTAATGCCGCCGTCGGGTGCCACCGAACGAACTTCGGCCATTACCAACAGCGCATCGCGCAACAATGATGCTAGAAATGTCTGAAACGAACAACGTTAATGCCGCCGTCGGGTGCCGCCGAACGAACTTCGGTCATTACCCGCCGCGCATCGCGCAACAATGATCTTAGAAACGCGTGAAACGAACAACGTTAATGCCGCCGTCGGGTGCCGCCGAACGAACTTCGGTCATTACCCGCCGCGCATCGCGCAACAATGATGCTAGAAACACCTGAAACGAACAACGTTAATGCCGCCGGCGGGTGCCGCCGAACGAACTTCGGTCATTACCAACAGCGCATCGCGCAACAATGATGCTAGAAACGCCTGAAACGAACAACGTTAATGCCGCCGTCGGGTGCCGCCGAACGAACTTCGGTTATTACCCGCCGCGCATCGCGCAACAATGATCTTAGAAACGCGTGAAACGGATAACGTTAATGCCGCCGTCGGGTGCCGCCGAACGAACTTCGGTCATTACCGGCCGCGCATCGCGCAACAATGATCTTAGAAACGCGTGAAACGAACAACGTTAATGCCGCCGTCGGGTGCCGCCGAACGAACTTCGGCCATTACCAACAGCGCATCGCGCAACAATGATGCTAGAAACGCCTGAAACGAACAACGTTAATGCCGCCGTCGGGTGCCGTCGAACGAACTTCGGTCATTACCAACAGCGCATCGCGCAACAATGATGCTAGAAACGCCTGAAACGAACAACGTTAATGCCGCCGTCGGGTGCCGCCGAACGAACTTCGGTCATTACCAACAGCGCATCGCGCAACAATGATCTTAGAAACGCGTGAAACGGATAACGTTAATGCCGCCGTCGGGTGCCGCCGGACGAACTTCGGTCATTACCCGCCGCGCATCGCGCAACAATGATCTTAGAAACGCCTAAAACGAACAACGTTAATGCCGCCGTCGGGTGCCGCCGAACGAACTTCGGTCATTACCCGCCGCGCATCGCGCAACAATGATGCTAGAAACACCTGAAACGAACAACGTTAATGCCGCCGGCGGGTGCCGCCGAACGAACTTCGGCCATTACCAACAGCGCATCGCGCAACAATGATGCTAGAAACGCCTGAAACGAACAACGTTAATGCCGCCGTCGGGTGCCGCCGAACGAACTTCGGCCATTACCAACAGCGCATCGCGCAACAATGATCTTAGAAACGCGTGAAACGGATAACGTTAATGCCGCCGTCGGGTGCCGCCGAAGGAACTTCGGTCATTACCAACAGCGCATCGCGCAACAATGATCATAGAAACGCTGCAAACGAACAACGTTAATGCCGCCGTCGGGTGCCGCCGAACGAACTTCGGTCATTACCCGCCGCGCATCGCGCAATAATGATGCTAGAAATGTCTGAAACGAACAACGTTAATGCCGCCGTCGGGTGCCGCCGAACGAACTTCGGTCATTACCCGCCGCGCATCGCGCAACAATGATCTTAGAAACGCGTGAAACGGATAACGTTAATGCCGCCGTCGGGTGCCACCGAACGAACTTCGGCCATTACCAACAGCGCATCGCGCAACAATGATGCTAGAAACGCCTGAAACGAACAACGTTAATGTCGCTGGCGGGTGCCGCCGAACGAACTTCGGCCATTACCAACAGCGCATCGCGCAACAATGATGCTAGAAACGCCTGAAACGAACAACGTTAATGCCGCCGTCGGGTGCCGCCGAACGAACTTCGGTCATTACCCGCCGCGCATCGCGCAACAATGATCTTAGAAACGCGTGAAACGGATAACGTTAATGCCGCCGTCGGGTGCCGCCGAACGAACTTCGGTCATTACCCGCCGCGCATCGCGCAACAATGATCTTAGAAACGCGTGAAACGAACAACGTTAATGCCGCCGTCGGGTGCCGCCGAACGAACTTCGGCCATTACCAACAGCGCATCGCGCAACAATGATGCTAGAAACGCCTGAAACGAACAACGTTAATGCCGCCGTCGGGTGCCGCCGAACGAACTTCGGTCATTACCAACAGCGCATCGCGCAACAATGATGCTAGAAACGCCTGAAACGAACAACGTTAATGCCGCCGTCGGGTGCCGCCGAACCAACTTCGGTCATTACCCGCCGCGCATCGCGCAACAATGATCTTAGAAACGCGTGAAACGGATAAAGTTAATGCCGCCGTCGGGTGCCACCGAACGAACTTCGGCCATTACCAACAACGCATCGCGCAACAATGATGCTAGAAACGCCTGAAACAAACAACGTTAATGCCGCCGTCGGGTGCCGCCGAAGGAACTTCGGTCATTACCAACAGCGCATCGCGCAACAATGATCATAGAAACGCTGCAAACGAACAACGTTAATGCCGCCGTCGGGTGCCGCCGAACGAACTTCGGTCATTAGCCGCTGCGCATCGCGCAATAATGATGCTAGAAATGTCTGAAACGAACAACGTTAATGCCGCCGTCGGGTGCCGCCGAACGAACTTCGGTCATTACCCGCCGCGCATCGCGCAACAATGATCTTAGAAACGCGTGAAACGGATAACGTTAATGCCGCCGTCGGGTGCCACCGAACGAACTTCGGCCATTACCAACAGCGCATCGCGCAACAATGATGCTAGAAACGCCTGAAACGAACAACGTTAATGTCGCTGGCGGGTGCCGCCGAACGAACTTCGGCCATTACCAACAGCGCATCGCGCAACAATGATGCTAGAAACGCCTGAAACGAACAACGTTAATGCCGCCGTCGGGTGCCGCCGAACGAACTTCGGTCATTACCCGCCGCGCATCGCGCAACAATGATCTTAGAAACGCGTGAAACGGATAACGTTAATGCCCCTCCGTCGGGTGCCGCCGAACGAACTTCGGTCATTACCCGCCGCGCATCGCGCAACAATGATCTTAGAAACGCGTGAAACGAACAACGTTAATGCCGCCGTCGGGTGCCGCCGAACGAACTTCGGCCATTACCAACAGCGCATCGCGCAACAATGATGCTAGAAACGCCTGAAACGAACAACGTTAATGCCGCCGTCGGGTGCCGTCGAACGAACTTCGGTCATTACCAACAGCGCATCGCGCAACAATGATGCTAGAAACGCCTGAAACGAACAACGTTAATGCCGCCGTCGGGTGCCGCCGAACGAACTTCGGTCATTACCAACAGCGCATCGCGCAACAATGATCTTAGAAACGCGTGAAACGGATAACGTTAATGCCGCCGTCGGGTGCCGCCGGACGAACTTCGGTCATTACCCGCCGCGCATCGCGCAACAATGATCTTAGAAACGCCTAAAACGAACAACGTTAATGCCGCCGTCGGGTGCCGCCGAACGAACTTCGGTCATTACCCGCCGCGCATCGCGCAACAATGATGCTAGAAACACCTGAAACGAACAACGTTAATGCCGCCGGCGGGTGCCGCCGAACGAACTTCGGCCATTACCAACAGCGCATCGCGCAACAATGATGCTAGAAACGCCTGAAACGAACAACGTTAATGCCGCCGTCGGGTGCCGCCGAACGAACTTCGGCCATTACCAACAGCGCATCGCGCAACAATGATCTTAGAAACGCGTGAAACGGATAACGTTAATGCCGCCGTCGGGTGCCGCCGAAGGAACTTCGGTCATTACCAACAGCGCATCGCGCAACAATGATCATAGAAACGCTGCAAACGAACAACGTTAATGCCGCCGTCGGGTGCCGCCGAACGAACTTCGGTCATTACCCGCCGCGCATCGCGCAATAATGATGCTAGAAATGTCTGAAACGAACAACGTTAATGCCGCCGTCGGGTGCCGCCGAACGAACTTCGGTCATTACCCGCCGCGCATCGCGCAACAATGATCTTAGAAACGCGTGAAACGGATAACGTTAATGCCGCCGTCGGGTGCCACCGAACGAACTTCGGCCATTACCAACAGCGCATCGCGCAACAATGATGCTAGAAACGCCTGAAACGAACAACGTTAATGTCGCTGGCGGGTGCCGCCGAACGAACTTCGGCCATTACCAACAGCGCATCGCGCAACAATGATGCTAGAAACACCTGAAACGAACAACGTTAATGCCGCCGTCGGGTGCCGCCGAACGAACTTCGGTCATTACCCGCCGCGCATCGCGCAACAATGATCTTAGAAACGCGTGAAACGGATAACGTTAATGCCGCCGTCGGGTGCCGCCGAACGAACTTCGGTCATTACCCGCCGCGCATCGCGCAACAATGATCTTAGAAACGCGTGAAACGAACAACGTTAATGCCGCCGTCGGGTGCCGCCGAACGAACTTCGGCCATTACCAACAGCGCATCGCGCAACAATGATGCTAGAAACGCCTGAAACGAACAACGTTAATGCCGCCGTCGGGTGCCGCCGAACGAACTTCGGTCATTACCAACAGCGCATCGCGCAACAATGATGCTAGAAACGCCTGAAACGAACAACGTTAATGCCGCCGTCGGGTGCCGCCGAACCAACTTCGGTCATTACCCGCCGCGCATCGCGCAACAATGATCTTAGAAACGCGTGAAACGGATAAAGTTAATGCCGCCGTCGGGTGCCACCGAACGAACTTCGGCCATTACCAACAACGCATCGCGCAACAATGATGCTAGAAACGCCTGAAACAAACAACGTTAATGCCGCCGTCGGGTGCCGCCGAAGGAACTTCGGTCATTACCAACAGCGCATCGCGCAACAATGATCATAGAAACGCTGCAAACGAACAACGTTAATGCCGCCGTCGGGTGCCGCCGAACGAACTTCGGTCATTAGCCGCTGCGCATCGCGCAATAATGATGCTAGAAATGTCTGAAACGAACAACGTTAATGCCGCCGTCGGGTGCCGCCGAACGAACTTCGGTCATTACCCGCCGCGCATCGCGCAACAATGATCTTAGAAACGCGTGAAACGGATAACGTTAATGCCGCCGTCGGGTGCCACCGAACGAACTTCGGCCATTACCAACAGCGCATCGCGCAACAATGATGCTAGAAACGCCTGAAACGAACAACGTTAATGTCGCTGGCGGGTGCCGCCGAACGAACTTCGGCCATTACCAACAGCGCATCGCGCAACAATGATGCTAGAAACGCCTGAAACGAACAACGTTAATGCCGCCGTCGGGTGCCGCCGAACGAACTTCGGTCATTACCCGCCGCGCATCGCGCAACAATGATCTTAGAAACGCGTGAAACGGATAACGTTAATGCCCCTCCGTCGGGTGCCGCCGAACGAACTTCGGTCATTACCCGCCGCGCATCGCGCAACAATGATCTTAGAAACGCGTGAAACGAACAACGTTAATGCCGCCGTCGGGTGCCGCCGAACGAACTTCGGCCATTACCAACAGCGCATCGCGCAACAATGATGCTAGAAACGCCTGAAACGAACAACGTTAATGCCGCCGTCGGGTGCCGCCGAACGAACTTCGGTCATTACCAACAGCGCATCGCGCAACAATGATGCTAGAAACGCCTGAAACGAACAACGTTAATGCCGCCGTCGGGTGCCGCCGAACGAACTTCGGTCATTACCCGCCGCGCATCGCGCAACAATGATGCTAGAAATGTCAGAAACGAACAACGTTAATGCCGCCGTCGGGTGCCGCCGAACGAACTTCGGTCATTACCCGCCGCGCATCGCGCAATAATGATGCTAGAAATGTCTGAAACGAACAACGTTAATGCCGCCGTCGGGTGCCGCCGAACGAACTTCGGTCATTACCCGCCGCGCATCGCGCAACAATGATGCTAGAAACGCCTGAAACGAACAACGTTAATGCCGCCGTCGGGTGCCGCCGAACGAACTTCGGTCATTACCCGCCGCGCATCGCGCAACAATGATCTTAGAAACGCGTGAAACGGATAACGTTAATGCCGCCGTCGGGTGCCACCGAACGAACTTCGGCCATTACCAACAGCGCATCGCGCAACAATGATGCTAGAAATGTCTGAAACGAACAACGTTAATGCCGCCGTCGGGTGCCGCCGAACGAACTTCGGTCATTACCCGCCGCGCATCGCGCAACAATGATCTTAGAAACGCGTGAAACGAACAACGTTAATGCCGCCGTCGGGTGCCGCCGAACGAACTTCGGTCATTACCCGCCGCGCATCGCGCAACAATGATCTTAGAAACGCCTGAAACGAACAACGTTAATGCCGCCGTCGGGTGCCGCCGAACGAACTTCGGTCATTACCCGCCGCGCATCGCGCAACAATGATCTTAGAAACGCGTGAAACGGATAACGTTAATGCCGCCGTCGGGTGCCGCCGAACCAACTTCGGTCATTACCCGCCGCGCATCGCGCAACAATGATCTTAGAAACGCGTGAAACGGATAAAGTTAATGCCGCCGTCGGGTGCCACCGAACGAACTTCGGCCATTACCAACAACGCATCGCGCAACAATGATGCTAGAAACGCCTGAAACAAACAACGTTAATGCCGCCGTCGGGTGCCGCCGAACGAACTTCGGTCATTACCCGCCGCGCATCGCGCAACAATGATCTTAGAAACGCGTGAAACGCATAACGTTAATGCCGCCGTCGGGTGCCACCGAACGAACTTCGGCCATTACCAACAGCGCATCGCGCAACAATGATGCTAGAAATGTCTGAAACGAACAACGTTAATGCCGCCGTCGGGTGCCGACGAACGAACTTCGGCCATTACCAACAGCGCATCGCGCAACAATGATGCTAGAAACGCCTGAAACGAACAACGTTAATGCCGCCGTCGGGTGCCGCCGAACGAACTTCGGTCATTACCCGCCGCGCATCGCGCAACAATGATGCTAGAAATGTCAGAAACGAACAACGTTAATGCCGCCGTCGGGTGCCGCCGAACGAACTTCGGTCATTACCCGCCGCGCATCGCGCAACAATGATCTTAGAAACGCGTGAAACGAACAACGTTAATGCCGCCGCCGGGTGCCGCCGAACGAACTTCGGCCATTACCAACAACGCATCGCGCAACAATGATGCTAGAAACGCCTGAAACAAACAACGTTAATGCCGCCGTCGGGTGCCGCCGAACGAACTTCGGTCATTACCAACAGCGCATCGCGCAACAATGATCATAGAAACGCTGCAAACAAACAACGTTAATGCCGCCGTCGGGTGCCGCCGAACGAACTTCGGTCATTACCAACAGCGCATCGCGCAACAATGATCATAGAAACGCTGCAAACGAACAACGTTAATGCCGCCGTCGGGTGCCGCCGAACGAACTTCGGTCATTACCCGCCGCGCATCGCGCAATAATGATGCTAGAAATGTCTGAAACGAACAACGTTAATGCCGCCGTCGGGTGCCGCCGAACGAACTTCGGTCATTACCCGCCGCGCATCGCGCAACAATGATCTTAGAAACGCGTGAAACGGATAACGTTAATGCCGCCGTCGGGTGCCACCGAACGAACTTCGGCCATTACCAACAGCGCATCGCGCAACAATGATGCTAGAAATGTCTGAAACGAACAACGTTAATGCCGCCGTCGGGTGCCGCCGAACGAACTTCGGTCATTACCCGCCGCGCATCGCGCAACAATGATCTTAGAAACGCGTGAAACGAACAACGTTAATGCCGCCGTCGGGTGCCGCCGAACGAACTTCGGTCATTACCCGCCGCGCATCGCGCAACAATGATCTTAGAAACGCGTGAAACGAACAACGTTAATGCCGCCGGCGGGTTCCGCCGGCGGGTGCCGCCGAACGAACTTCGGCCATTACCAACAGCGCATCGCGCAACAATGATGCTAGAAACGCCTGAAACGAACAACGTTAATGCCGCCGTCGGGTGCCGACGAACGAACTTCGGCCATTACCAACAGCGCATCGCGCAACAATGATGCTAGAAACGCCTGAAACGAACAACGTTAATGTCGCTGGCGGGTGCCGCCGAACGAACTTCGGCCATTACCAACAGCGCATCGCGCAACAATGATGCTAGAAACGCCTGAAACGAACAACGTTAATGCCGCCGTCGGGTGCCGCCGATCGAACTTCGGTCATTACCCGCCGCGCATCGCGCAACAATGATCTTAGAAACGCGTGAAACGGATAACGTTAATGCCGCCGTCGGGTGCCGACGAACGAACTTCGGCCATTACCAACAGCGCATCGCGCAACAATGATGCTAGAAACGCCTGAAACGAACAACGTTAATGTCGCCGGCGGGTGCCGCCGAACGAACTTCGGCCATTACCAACAGCGCATCGCGCAACAATGATCTTAGAAACGCGTGAAACGGATAACGTTAATGCCGCCGTCGGGTGCCGCCGAACCAACTTCGGTCATTACCCGCCGCGCATCGCGCAACAATGATCTTAGAAACGCGTGAAACGGATAAAGTTAATGCCGCCGTCGGGTGCCACCGAACGAACTTCGGCCATTACCAACAACGCATCGCGCAACAATGATGCTAGAAACGCCTGAAACAAACAACGTTAATGCCGCCGTCGGGTGCCGCCGAACGAACTTCGGTCATTACCCGCCGCGCATCGCGCAACAATGATCTTAGAAACGCGTGAAACGAACAACGTTAATGCCGCCGTCGGGTGCCGCCGAACGAACTTCGGTCATTACCCGCCGCGCATCGCGCAACAATGATCTTAGAAACGCGTGAAACGAACAACGTTAATGCCGCCGTCGGGTGCCGCCGAACGAACTTCGGCCATTACCAACAGCGCATCGCGCAACAATGATGCTAGAAACGCCTGAAACGAACAACGTTAATGCCGCCGTCGGGTGCCGCCGAACGAACTTCGGTCATTACCAACAGCGCATCGCGCAACAATGATGCTAGAAACGCCTGAAACGAACAACGTTAATGCCGCCGTCGGGTGCCGCCGAACGAACTTCGGTCATTACCCGCCGCGCATCGCGCAACAATGATGCTAGAAATGTCAGAAACGAACAACGTTAATGCCGCCGTCGGGTGCCGCCGAACGAACTTCGGTCATTACCCGCCGCGCATCGCGCAATAATGATGCTAGAAATGTCTGAAACGAACAACGTTAATGCCGCCGTCGGGTGCCGCCGAACGAACTTCGGTCATTACCCGCCGCGCATCGCGCAACAATGATGCTAGAAACGCCTGAAACGAACAACGTTAATGCCGCCGTCGGGTGCCGCCGAACGAACTTCGGTCATTACCCGCCGCGCATCGCGCAACAATGATCTTAGAAACGCGTGAAACGGATAACGTTAATGCCGCCGTCGGGTGCCACCGAACGAACTTCGGCCATTACCAACAGCGCATCGCGCAACAATGATGCTAGAAATGTCTGAAACGAACAACGTTAATGCCGCCGTCGGGTGCCGCCGAACGAACTTCGGTCATTACCCGCCGCGCATCGCGCAACAATGATCTTAGAAACGCGTGAAACGAACAACGTTAATGCCGCCGTCGGGTGCCGCCGAACGAACTTCGGTCATTACCCGCCGCGCATCGCGCAACAATGATCTTAGAAACGCCTGAAACGAACAACGTTAATGCCGCCGTCGGGTGCCGCCGAACGAACTTCGGCCATTACCAACAGCGCATCGCGCAACAATGATCTTAGAAACGCGTGAAACGGATAACGTTAATGCCGCCGTCGGGTGCCGCCGAACCAACTTCGGTCATTACCCGCCGCGCATCGCGCAACAATGATCTTAGAAACGCGTGAAACGGATAAAGTTAATGCCGCCGTCGGGTGCCACCGAACGAACTTCGGCCATTACCAACAACGCATCGCGCAACAATGATGCTAGAAATGTCTGAAACGAACAACGTTAATGCCGCCGTCGGGTGCCGACGAACGAACTTCGGCCATTACCAACAGCGCATCGCGCAACAATGATGCTAGAAACGCCTGAAACGAACAACGTTAATGCCGCCGTCGGGTGCCGCCGAACGAACTTCGGTCATTACCCGCCGCGCATCGCGCAACAATGATGCTAGAAATGTCAGAAACGAACAACGTTAATGCCGCCGTCGGGTGCCGCCGAACGAACTTCGGTCATTACCCGCCGCGCATCGCGCAACAATGATCTTAGAAACGCGTGAAACGAACAACGTTAATGCCGCCGCCGGGTGCCGCCGAACGAACTTCGGCCATTACCAACAACGCATCGCGCAACAATGATGCTAGAAACGCCTGAAACAAACAACGTTAATGCCGCCGTCGGGTGCCGCCGAACGAACTTCGGTCATTACCAACAGCGCATCGCGCAACAATGATCATAGAAACGCTGCAAACAAACAACGTTAATGCCGCCGTCGGGTGCCGCCGAACGAACTTCGGTCATTACCAACAGCGCATCGCGCAACAATGATCATAGAAACGCTGCAAACGAACAACGTTAATGCCGCCGTCGGGTGCCGCCGAACGAACTTCGGTCATTACCCGCCGCGCATCGCGCAATAATGATGCTAGAAATGTCTGAAACGAACAACGTTAATGCCGCCGTCGGGTGCCGCCGAACGAACTTCGGTCATTACCCGCCGCGCATCGCGCAACAATGATCTTAGAAACGCGTGAAACGGATAACGTTAATGCCGCCGTCGGGTGCCACCGAACGAACTTCGGCCATTACCAACAGCGCATCGCGCAACAATGATGCTAGAAATGTCTGAAACGAACAACGTTAATGCCGCCGTCGGGTGCCGCCGAACGAACTTCGGTCATTACCCGCCGCGCATCGCGCAACAATGATCTTAGAAACGCGTGAAACGAACAACGTTAATGCCGCCGTCGGGTGCCGCCGAACGAACTTCGGTCATTACCCGCCGCGCATCGCGCAACAATGATCTTAGAAACGCGTGAAACGAACAACGTTAATGCCGCCGGCGGGTTCCGCCGGCGGGTGCCGCCGAACGAACTTCGGCCATTACCAACAGCGCATCGCGCAACAATGATGCTAGAAACGCCTGAAACGAACAACGTTAATGCCGCCGTCGGGTGCCGACGAACGAACTTCGGCCATTACCAACAGCGCATCGCGCAACAATGATGCTAGAAACGCCTGAAACGAACAACGTTAATGTCGCTGGCGGGTGCCGCCGAACGAACTTCGGCCATTACCAACAGCGCATCGCGCAACAATGATGCTAGAAACGCCTGAAACGAACAACGTTAATGCCGCCGTCGGGTGCCGCCGATCGAACTTCGGTCATTACCCGCCGCGCATCGCGCAACAATGATCTTAGAAACGCGTGAAACGGATAACGTTAATGCCGCCGTCGGGTGCCGACGAACGAACTTCGGCCATTACCAACAGCGCATCGCGCAACAATGATGCTAGAAACGCCTGAAACGAACAACGTTAATGTCGCCGGCGGGTGCCGCCGAACGAACTTCGGCCATTACCAACAGCGCATCGCGCAACAATGATCTTAGAAACGCGTGAAACGGATAACGTTAATGCCGCCGTCGGGTGCCGCCGAACCAACTTCGGTCATTACCCGCCGCGCATCGCGCAACAATGATCTTAGAAACGCGTGAAACGGATAAAGTTAATGCCGCCGTCGGGTGCCACCGAACGAACTTCGGCCATTACCAACAACGCATCGCGCAACAATGATGCTAGAAACGCCTGAAACAAACAACGTTAATGCCGCCGTCGGGTGCCGCCGAACGAACTTCGGTCATTACCCGCCGCGCATCGCGCAACAATGATCTTAGAAACGCGTGAAACGAACAACGTTAATGCCGCCGTCGGGTGCCGCCGAACGAACTTCGGTCATTACCCGCCGCGCATCGCGCAACAATGATCTTAGAAACGCGTGAAACGAACAACGTTAATGCCGCCGGCGGGTGCCGCCGAACGAACTTCGGCCATTACCAACAGCGCATCGCGCAACAATGATGCTAGAAACGCCTGAAACGAACAACGTTAATGCCGCCGTCGGGTGCCGACGAACGAACTTCGGCCATTACCAACAGCGCATCGCGCAACAATGATGCTAGAAACGCCTGAAACGAACAACGTTAATGCCGCCGTCGGGTGCCGCCGAACGAACTTCGGTCATTACCAACAGCGCATCGCGCAACAATGATGCTAGAAACGCCTGAAACGAACAACGTTAATGCCGCCGTCGGGTGCCGCCGAACGAACTTCGGTCATTACCCGCCGCGCATCGCGCAACAATGATGCTAGAAATGTCAGAAACGAACAACGTTAATGCCGCCGTCGGGTGCCGCCGAACGAACTTCGGTCATTACCCGCCGCGCATCGCGCAATAATGATGCTAGAAATGTCTGAAACGAACAACGTTAATGCCGCCGTCGGGTGCCGCCGAACGAACTTCGGTCATTACCCGCCGCGCATCGCGCAACAATGATCTTAGAAACGCGTGAAACGAACAACGTTAATGCCGCCGTCGGGTGCCGCCGAACGAACTTCGGTCATTACCCGCCGCGCATCGCGCAACAATGATCTTAGAAACGCGTGAAACGGATAACGTTAATGCCGCCGTCGGGTGCCACCGAACGAACTTCGGCCATTACCAACAGCGCATCGCGCAACAATGATGCTAGAAATGTCTGAAACGAACAACGTTAATGCCGCCGTCGGGTGCCGCCGAACGAACTTCGGTCATTACCCGCCGCGCATCGCGCAACAATGATCTTAGAAACGCGTGAAACGAACAACGTTAATGCCGCCGTCGGGTGCCGCCGAACGAACTTCGGTCATTACCCGCCGCGCATCGCGCAACAATGATCTTAGAAACGCGTGAAACGAACAACGTTAATGCCGCCGTCGGGTGCCGCCGAACGAACTTCGGTCATTACCCGCCGCGCATCGCGCAACAATGATCTTAGAAACGCGTGAAACGAACAACGTTAATGCCGCCGTCGGGTGCCGCCGAACGAACTTCGGCCATTACCAACAGCGCATCGCGCAACAATGATGCTAGAAACGTCTGAAACAAACAACGTTAATGCCGCCGTCGGGTGCCGCCGAACGAACTTCGGTCATTACCAACAGCGCATCGCGCAACAATGATCATAGAAACGCTGCAAACGAACAACGTTAATGCCGCCGTCGGGTGCCGCCGAACGAACTTCGGCCATTACCAACAGCGCATCGCGCAACAATGATCTTAGAAACGCGTGAAACGGATAACGTTAATGCCGCCGTCGGGTGCCGCCGAACCAACTTCGGTCATTACCCGCCGCGCATCGCGCAACAATGATCTTAGAAACGCGTGAAACGGATAAAGTTAATGCCGCCGTCGGGTGCCACCGAACGAACTTCGGCCATTACCAACAACGCATCGCGCAACAATGATGCTAGAAACGCCTGAAACAAACAACGTTAATGCCGCCGTCGGGTGCCGCCGAACGAACTTCGGTCATTACCAACAGCGCATCGCGCAACAATGATCATAGAAACGCTGCAAACGAACAACGTTAATGCCGCCGTCGGGTGCCGCCGAACGAACTTCGGTCATTACCCGCCGCGCATCGCCCAATAATGATGCTAGAAATGTCTGAAACGAACAACGTTAATGCCGCCGTCGGGTGCCGCCGAACGAACTTCGGTCATTACCCGCCGCGCATCGCGCAACAATGATCTTAGAAACGCGTGAAACGGATAACGTTAATGCCGCCGTCGGGTGCCACCGAACGAACTTCGGCCATTACCAACAGCGCATCGCGCAACAATGATGCTAGAAATGTCTGAAACGAACAACGTTAATGCCGCCGTCGGGTGCCGACGAACGAACTTCGGCCATTACCAACAGCGCATCGCGCAACAATGATGCTAGAAACGCCTGAAACGAACAACGTTAATGCCGCCGTCGGGTGCCGCCGAACGAACTTCGGTCATTACCCGCCGCGCATCGCGCAACAATGATGCTAGAAATGTCAGAAACGAACAACGTTAATGCCGCCGTCGGGTGCCGCCGAACGAACTTCGGTCATTACCCGCCGCGCATCGCGCAACAATGATGCTAGAAATGCCTGAAACGAACAACGTTAATGCCGCCGTCGGGTGCCGCCGAACGAACTTCGGTCATTACCCGCCGCGCATCGCGCAATAATGATGCTAGAAATGTCTGAAACGAACAACGTTAATGCCGCCGTCGGGTGCCGCCGAACGAACTTCGGTCATTACCCGCCGCGCATCGCGCAACAATGATCTTAGAAACGCGTGAAACGGATAACGTTAATGCCGCCGTCGGGTGCCACCGAACGAACTTCGGCCATTACCAACAGCGCATCGCGCAACAATGATGCTAGAAATGTCTGAAACGAACAACGTTAATGCCGCCGTCGGGTGCCGCCGAACGAACTTCGGTCATTACCCGCCGCGCATCGCGCAACAATGATCTTAGAAACGCGTGAAACGGATAACGTTAATGCCGCCGTCGGGTGCCGCCGAACGAACTTCGGTCATTACCCGCCGCGCATCGCGCAACAATGATCTTAGAAACGCGTGAAACGAACAACGTTAATGCCGCCGGCGGGTGCCGCCGAACGAACTTCGGCCATTACCAACAGCGCATCGCGCAACAATGATGCTAGAAACGCCTGAAACGAACAACGTTAATGCCGCCGTCGGGTGCCGACTAACGAACTTCGGCCATTACCAACAGCGCATCGCGCAACAATGATGCTAGAAACGCCTGAAACGAACAACGTTAATGTCGCCGGCGGGTGCCGCCGAACGAACTTCGGCCATTACCAACAGCGCATCGCGCAACAATGATCTTAGAAACGCGTGAAACGGATAACGTTAATGCCGCCGTCGGGTGCCGCCGAACCAACTTCGGTCATTACCCGCCGCGCATCGCGCAACAATGATCTTAGAAACGCGTGAAACGGATAAAGTTAATGCCGCCGTCGGGTGCCACCGAACGAACTTCGGCCATTACCAACAACGCATCGCGCAACAATGATGCTAGAAACGCCTGAAACAAACAACGTTAATGCCGCCGTCGGGTGCCGCCGAACGAACTTCGGTCATTACCCGCCGCGCATCGCGCAACAATGATCTTAGAAACGCGTGAAACGAACAACGTTAATGCCGCCGTCGGGTGCCGCCGAACGAACTTCGGTCATTACCCGCCGCGCATCGCGCAACAATGATCTTAGAAACGCGTGAAACGGATAACGTTAATGCCGCCGTCGGGTGCCGCCGAACGAACTTCGGTCATTACCCGCCGCGCATCGCGCAACAATGATCTTAGAAACGCGTGAAACGGATAACGTTAATGCCGCCGTCGGGTGCCACCGAACGAACTTCGGCCATTACCAACAGCGCATCGCGCAACAATGATGCTAGAAACGCCTGAAACGAACAACGTTAATGCCGCCGTCGGGTGCCGCCGAACGAACTTCGGTCATTACCAACAGCGCATCGCGCAACAATGATCATAGAAACGCTGCAAACGAACAACGTTAATGCCGCCGTCGGGTGCCGCCGAACGAACTTCGGTCATTACCCGCCGCGCATCGCCCAATAATGATGCTAGAAATGTCTGAAACGAACAACGTTAATGCCGCCGTCGGGTGCCGCCGAACGAACTTCGGTCATTACCCGCCGCGCATCGCGCAACAATGATCTTAGAAACGCGTGAAACGGATAACGTTAATGCCGCCGTCGGGTGCCACCGAACGAACTTCGGCCATTACCAACAGCGCATCGCGCAACAATGATGCTAGAAATGTCTGAAACGAACAACGTTAATGCCGCCGTCGGGTGCCGACGAACGAACTTCGGCCATTACCAACAGCGCATCGCGCAACAATGATGCTAGAAACGCCTGAAACGAACAACGTTAATGCCGCCGTCGGGTGCCGCCGAACGAACTTCGGTCATTACCCGCCGCGCATCGCGCAACAATGATGCTAGAAATGTCAGAAACGAACAACGTTAATGCCGCCGTCGGGTGCCGCCGAACGAACTTCGGTCATTACCCGCCGCGCATCGCGCAACAATGATGCTAGAAATGCCTGAAACGAACAACGTTAATGCCGCCGTCGGGTGCCGCCGAACGAACTTCGGTCATTACCCGCCGCGCATCGCGCAATAATGATGCTAGAAATGTCTGAAACGAACAACGTTAATGCCGCCGTCGGGTGCCGCCGAACGAACTTCGGTCATTACCCGCCGCGCATCGCGCAACAATGATCTTAGAAACGCGTGAAACGGATAACGTTAATGCCGCCGTCGGGTGCCACCGAACGAACTTCGGCCATTACCAACAGCGCATCGCGCAACAATGATGCTAGAAATGTCTGAAACGAACAACGTTAATGCCGCCGTCGGGTGCCGCCGAACGAACTTCGGTCATTACCCGCCGCGCATCGCGCAACAATGATCTTAGAAACGCGTGAAACGGATAACGTTAATGCCGCCGTCGGGTGCCGCCGAACGAACTTCGGTCATTACCCGCCGCGCATCGCGCAACAATGATCTTAGAAACGCGTGAAACGAACAACGTTAATGCCGCCGTCGGGTGCCGCCGAACGAACTTCGGTCATTACCCGCCGCGCATCGCGCAACAATGATCTTAGAAACGCGTGAAACGGATAACGTTAATGCCGCCGTCGGGTGCCGCCGAACGAACTTCGGTCATTACCCGCCGCGCATCGCGCAACAATGATCTTAGAAACGCGTGAAACGGATAACGTTAATGCCGCCGTCGGGTGCCACCGAACGAACTTCGGCCATTACCAACAGCGCATCGCGCAACAATGATGCTAGAAATGTCTGAAACGAACAACGTTAATGCCGCCGTCGGGTGCCGCCGAACGAACTTCGGTCATTACCCGCCGCGCATCGCGCAACAATGATCTTAGAAACGCGTGAAACGAACAACGTTAATGCCGCCGTCGGGTGCCGCCGAACGAACTTCGGTCATTACCCGCCGCGCATCGCGCAACAATGATCTTAGAAACGCGTGAAACGAACAACGTTAATGCCGCCGGCGGGTGCCGCCGGCGGGTGCCGCCGAACGAACTTCGGTCATTACCCGCCGCGCATCGCGCAACAATGATCTTAGAAACGCCTGAAACGAACAACGTTAATGCCGCCGTCGGGTGCCGCCGAACGAACTTCGGTCATTACCCGCCGCGCATCGCGCAACAATGATCTTAGAAACGCGTGAAACGAACAACGTTAATGCCGCCGCCGGGTGCCGCCGAACGAACTTCGGCCATTACCAACAACGCATCGCGCAACAATGATGCTAGAAACGCCTGAAACAAACAACGTTAATGCCGCCGTCGGGTGCCGCCGAACGAACTTCGGTCATTACCAACAGCGCATCGCGCAACAATGATCATAGAAACGCTGCAAACGAACAACGTTAATGCCGCCGTCGGGTGCCGCCGAACGAACTTCGGTCATTACCCGCCGCGCATCGCGCAATAATGATGCTAGAAATGTCTGAAACGAACAACGTTAATGCCGCCGTCGGGTGCCGCCGAACGAACTTCGGTCATTACCCGCCGCGCATCGCGCAACAATGATGCTAGAAACGCCTGAAACGAACAACGTTAATGCCGCCGTCGGGTGCCGCCGAACGAACTTCGGTCATTACCCGCCGCGCATCGCGCAACAATGATGCTAGAAATGCCTGAATCGAACAACGTTAATGCCGCCGTCGGGTGCCGCCGAACGAACTTCGGTCATTACCCGCCGCGCATCGCGCAACAATGATCTTAGAAACGCGTGAAACGGATAACGTTAATGCCGCCGTCGGGTGCCGACGAACGAACTTCGGCCATTACCAACAGCGCATCGCGCAACAATGATGCTAGAAACGCCTGAAACGAACAACGTTAATGTCGCCGGCGGGTGCCGCCGAACGAACTTCGGCCATTACCAACAGCGCATCGCGCAACAATGATCTTAGAAACGCGTGAAACGGATAACGTTAATGCCGCCGTCGGGTGCCGCCGAACCAACTTCGGTCATTACCCGCCGCGCATCGCGCAACAATGATCTTAGAAACGCGTGAAACGGATAAAGTTAATGCCGCCGTCGGGTGCCACCGAACGAACTTCGGCCATTACCAACAACGCATCGCGCAACAATGATGCTAGAAACGCCTGAAACGAACAACGTTAATGCCGCCGTCGGGTGCCGCCGAACGAACTTCGGTCATTACCCGCCGCGCATCGCGCAACAATGATCTTAGAAACGCGTGAAACGAACAACGTTAATGCCGCCGTCGGGTGCCGCCGAACGAACTTCGGTCATTACCCGCCGCGCATCGCGCAACAATGATCTTAGAAACGCGTGAAACGGATAACGTTAATGCCGCCGTCGGGTGCCGCCGAACGAACTTCGGCCATTACCAACAGCGCATCGCGCAACAATGATGCTAGAAACGCCTGAAACGAACAACGTTAATGCCGCCGTCGGGTGCCGACGAACGAACTTCGGCCATTACCAACAACGCATCGCGCAACAATGATGCTAGAAACGCCTGAAACAAACAACGTTAATGCCGCCGTCGGGTGCCGCCGAACGAACTTCGGTCATTACCCGCCGCGCATCGCGCAACAATGATCTTAGAAACGCGTGAAACGAACAACGTTAATGCCGCCGTCGGGTGCCGCCGAACGAACTTCGGTCATTACCCGCCGCGCATCGCGCAACAATGATCTTAGAAACGCGTGAAACGGATAACGTTAATGCCGCCGTCGGGTGCCGCCGAACGAACTTCGGCCATTACCAACAGCGCATCGCGCAACAATGATGCTAGAAACGCCTGAAACGAACAACGTTAATGCCGCCGTCGGGTGCCGACGAACGAACTTCGGCCATTACCAACAACGCATCGCGCAACAATGATGCTAGAAACGCCTGAAACAAACAACGTTAATGCCGCCGTCGGGTGCCGCCGAACGAACTTCGGTCATTACCCGCCGCGCATCGCGCAACAATGATCTTAGAAACGCGTGAAACGAACAACGTTAATGCCGCCGTCGGGTGCCGCCGAACGAACTTCGGTCATTACCCGCCGCGCATCGCGCAACAATGATCTTAGAAACGCGTGAAACGAACAACGTTAATGCCGCCGCCGGGTGCCGCCGAACGAACTTCGGCCATTACCAACAACGCATCGCGCAACAATGATGATAGAAACGCCTGAAACAAACAACGTTAATGCCGCCGTCGGGTGCCGCCGAACGAACTTCGGTCATTACCAACAGCGCATCGCGCAACAATGATCATAGAAACGCTGCAAACGAACAACGTTAATGCCGCCGTCGGGTGCCGCCGAACGAACTTCGGTCATTACCCGCCGCGCATCGCGCAATAATGATGCTAGAAATGTCTGAAACGAACAACGTTAATGCCGCCGTCGGGTGCCGCCGAACGAACTTCGGTCATTACCCGCCGCGCATCGCGCAACAATGATCTTAGAAACGCGTGAAACGGATAACGTTAATGCCGCCGTCGGGTGCCACCGAACGAACTTCGGCCATTACCAACAGCGCATCGCGCAACAATGATGCTAGAAATGTCTGAAACGAACAACGTTAATGCCGCCGTCGGGTGCCGCCGAACGAACTTCGGTCATTACCCGCCGCGCATCGCGCAACAATGATCTTAGAAACGCGTGAAACGAACAACGTTAATGCCGCCGGCGGGTGCCGCCGAACGAACTTCGGCCATTACCAACAGCGCATCGCGCAACAATGATGCTAGAAACGCCTGAAACGAACAACGTTAATGCCGCCGTCGGGTGCCGACGAACGAACTTCGGCCATTACCAACAGCGCATCGCGCAACAATGATGCTAGAAATGCCTGAAACGAACAACGTTAATGTCGCTGGCGGGTGCCGCCGAACGAACTTCGGCCATTACCAACAGCGCATCGCGCAACAATGATGCTAGAAACGCCTGAAACGAACAACGTTAATGCCGCCGTCGGGTGCCGCCGATCGAACTTCGGTCATTACCCGCCGCGCATCGCGCAACAATGATCTTAGAAACGCGTGAAACGGATAACGTTAATGCCGCCGTCGGGTGCCGACGAACGAACTTCGGCCATTACCAACAGCGCATCGCGCAACAATGATGCTAGAAACGCCTGAAACGAACAACGTTAATGTCGCCGGCGGGTGCCGCCGAACGAACTTCGGCCATTACCAACAGCGCATCGCGCAACAATGCTCTTAGAAACGCGTGAAACGGATAACGTTAATGCCGCCGTCGGGTGCCGCCGAACCAACTTCGGTCATTACCCGCCGCGCATCGCGCAACAATGATCTTAGAAACGCGTGAAACGGATAAAGTTAATGCCGCCGTCGGGTGCCACCGAACGAACTTCGGCCATTACCAACAACGCATCGCGCAACAATGATGCTAGAAACGCCTGAAACAAACAACGTTAATGCCGCCGTCGGGTGCCGCCGAACGAACTTCGGTCATTACCCGCCGCGCATCGCGCAACAATGATCTTAGAAACGCGTGAAACGAACAACGTTAATGCCGCCGTCGGGTGCCGCCGAACGAACTTCGGTCATTACCCGCCGCGCATCGCGCAACAATGATCTTAGAAACGCGTGAAACGAACAACGTTAATGCCGCCGTCGGGTGCCGCCGAACGAACTTCGGTCATTACCCGCCGCGCATCGCGCAACAATGATCTTAGAAACGCGTGAAACGGATAACGTTAATGCCGCCGTCGGGTGCCGCCGAACGAACTTCGGTCATTACCCGCCGCGCATCGCGCAACAATGATCTTAGAAACGCGTGAAACGGATAACGTTAATGCCGCCGTCGGGTGCCACCGAACGAACTTCGGCCATTACCAACAGCGCATCGCGCAACAATGATGCTAGAAATGTCTGAAACGAACAACGTTAATGCCGCCGTCGGGTGCCGCCGAACGAACTTCGGTCATTACCCGCCGCGCATCGCGCAACAATGATCTTAGAAACGCGTGAAACGAACAACGTTAATGCCGCCGTCGGGTGCCGCCGAACGAACTTCGGTCATTACCCGCCGCGCATCGCGCAACAATGATCTTAGAAACGCGTGAAACGAACAACGTTAATGCCGCCGGCGGGTGCCGCCGGCGGGTGCCGCCGAACGAACTTCGGTCATTACCCGCCGCGCATCGCGCAACAATGATCTTAGAAACGCCTGAAACGAACAACGTTAATGCCGCCGTCGGGTGCCGCCGAACGAACTTCGGTCATTACCCGCCGCGCATCGCGCAACAATGATCTTAGAAACGCGTGAAACGAACAACGTTAATGCCGCCGCCGGGTGCCGCCGAACGAACTTCGGCCATTACCAACAACGCATCGCGCAACAATGATGCTAGAAACGCCTGAAACAAACAACGTTAATGCCGCCGTCGGGTGCCGCCGAACGAACTTCGGTCATTACCAACAGCGCATCGCGCAACAATGATCATAGAAACGCTGCAAACGAACAACGTTAATGCCGCCGTCGGGTGCCGCCGAACGAACTTCGGTCATTACCCGCCGCGCATCGCGCAATAATGATGCTAGAAATGTCTGAAACGAACAACGTTAATGCCGCCGTCGGGTGCCGCCGAACGAACTTCGGTCATTACCCGCCGCGCATCGCGCAACAATGATGCTAGAAACGCCTGAAACGAACAACGTTAATGCCGCCGTCGGGTGCCGCCGAACGAACTTCGGTCATTACCCGCCGCGCATCGCGCAACAATGATGCTAGAAATGCCTGAATCGAACAACGTTAATGCCGCCGTCGGGTGCCGCCGAACGAACTTCGGTCATTACCCGCCGCGCATCGCGCAACAATGATCTTAGAAACGCGTGAAACGGATAACGTTAATGCCGCCGTCGGGTGCCGACGAACGAACTTCGGCCATTACCAACAGCGCATCGCGCAACAATGATGCTAGAAACGCCTGAAACGAACAACGTTAATGTCGCCGGCGGGTGCCGCCGAACGAACTTCGGCCATTACCAACAGCGCATCGCGCAACAATGATCTTAGAAACGCGTGAAACGGATAACGTTAATGCCGCCGTCGGGTGCCGCCGAACCAACTTCGGTCATTACCCGCCGCGCATCGCGCAACAATGATCTTAGAAACGCGTGAAACGGATAAAGTTAATGCCGCCGTCGGGTGCCACCGAACGAACTTCGGCCATTACCAACAACGCATCGCGCAACAATGATGCTAGAAACGCCTGAAACGAACAACGTTAATGCCGCCGTCGGGTGCCGCCGAACGAACTTCGGTCATTACCCGCCGCGCATCGCGCAACAATGATCTTAGAAACGCGTGAAACGAACAACGTTAATGCCGCCGTCGGGTGCCGCCGAACGAACTTCGGTCATTACCCGCCGCGCATCGCGCAACAATGATCTTAGAAACGCGTGAAACGGATAACGTTAATGCCGCCGTCGGGTGCCGCCGAACGAACTTCGGCCATTACCAACAGCGCATCGCGCAACAATGATGCTAGAAACGCCTGAAACGAACAACGTTAATGCCGCCGTCGGGTGCCGACGAACGAACTTCGGCCATTACCAACAACGCATCGCGCAACAATGATGCTAGAAACGCCTGAAACAAACAACGTTAATGCCGCCGTCGGGTGCCGCCGAACGAACTTCGGTCATTACCCGCCGCGCATCGCGCAACAATGATCTTAGAAACGCGTGAAACGAACAACGTTAATGCCGCCGTCGGGTGCCGCCGAACGAACTTCGGTCATTACCCGCCGCGCATCGCGCAACAATGATCTTAGAAACGCGTGAAACGGATAACGTTAATGCCGCCGTCGGGTGCCGCCGAACGAACTTCGGCCATTACCAACAGCGCATCGCGCAACAATGATGCTAGAAACGCCTGAAACGAACAACGTTAATGCCGCCGTCGGGTGCCGACGAACGAACTTCGGCCATTACCAACAACGCATCGCGCAACAATGATGCTAGAAACGCCTGAAACAAACAACGTTAATGCCGCCGTCGGGTGCCGCCGAACGAACTTCGGTCATTACCCGCCGCGCATCGCGCAACAATGATCTTAGAAACGCGTGAAACGAACAACGTTAATGCCGCCGTCGGGTGCCGCCGAACGAACTTCGGTCATTACCCGCCGCGCATCGCGCAACAATGATCTTAGAAACGCGTGAAACGAACAACGTTAATGCCGCCGCCGGGTGCCGCCGAACGAACTTCGGCCATTACCAACAACGCATCGCGCAACAATGATGATAGAAACGCCTGAAACAAACAACGTTAATGCCGCCGTCGGGTGCCGCCGAACGAACTTCGGTCATTACCAACAGCGCATCGCGCAACAATGATCATAGAAACGCTGCAAACGAACAACGTTAATGCCGCCGTCGGGTGCCGCCGAACGAACTTCGGTCATTACCCGCCGCGCATCGCGCAATAATGATGCTAGAAATGTCTGAAACGAACAACGTTAATGCCGCCGTCGGGTGCCGCCGAACGAACTTCGGTCATTACCCGCCGCGCATCGCGCAACAATGATCTTAGAAACGCGTGAAACGGATAACGTTAATGCCGCCGTCGGGTGCCACCGAACGAACTTCGGCCATTACCAACAGCGCATCGCGCAACAATGATGCTAGAAATGTCTGAAACGAACAACGTTAATGCCGCCGTCGGGTGCCGCCGAACGAACTTCGGTCATTACCCGCCGCGCATCGCGCAACAATGATCTTAGAAACGCGTGAAACGAACAACGTTAATGCCGCCGGCGGGTGCCGCCGAACGAACTTCGGCCATTACCAACAGCGCATCGCGCAACAATGATGCTAGAAACGCCTGAAACGAACAACGTTAATGCCGCCGTCGGGTGCCGACGAACGAACTTCGGCCATTACCAACAGCGCATCGCGCAACAATGATGCTAGAAATGCCTGAAACGAACAACGTTAATGTCGCTGGCGGGTGCCGCCGAACGAACTTCGGCCATTACCAACAGCGCATCGCGCAACAATGATGCTAGAAACGCCTGAAACGAACAACGTTAATGCCGCCGTCGGGTGCCGCCGATCGAACTTCGGTCATTACCCGCCGCGCATCGCGCAACAATGATCTTAGAAACGCGTGAAACGGATAACGTTAATGCCGCCGTCGGGTGCCGACGAACGAACTTCGGCCATTACCAACAGCGCATCGCGCAACAATGATGCTAGAAACGCCTGAAACGAACAACGTTAATGTCGCCGGCGGGTGCCGCCGAACGAACTTCGGCCATTACCAACAGCGCATCGCGCAACAATGCTCTTAGAAACGCGTGAAACGGATAACGTTAATGCCGCCGTCGGGTGCCGCCGAACCAACTTCGGTCATTACCCGCCGCGCATCGCGCAACAATGATCTTAGAAACGCGTGAAACGGATAAAGTTAATGCCGCCGTCGGGTGCCACCGAACGAACTTCGGCCATTACCAACAACGCATCGCGCAACAATGATGCTAGAAACGCCTGAAACAAACAACGTTAATGCCGCCGTCGGGTGCCGCCGAACGAACTTCGGTCATTACCCGCCGCGCATCGCGCAACAATGATCTTAGAAACGCGTGAAACGAACAACGTTAATGCCGCCGTCGGGTGCCGCCGAACGAACTTCGGTCATTACCCGCCGCGCATCGCGCAACAATGATCTTAGAAACGCGTGAAACGGATAACGTTAATGCCGCCGTCGGGTGCCGCCGAACGAACTTCGGTCATTACCCGCCGCGCATCGCGCAACAATGATCTTAGAAACGCGTGAAACGAACAACGTTAATGCCGCCGTCGGGTGCCGCCGAACGAACTTCGGTCATTACCCGCCGCGCATCGCGCAACAATGATCTTAGAAACGCGTGAAACGGATAACGTTAATGCCGCCGTCGGGTGCCGCCGAACGAACTTCGGTCATTACCCGCCGCGCATCGCGCAACAATGATCTTAGAAACGCGTGAAACGAACAACGTTAATGCCGCCGGCGGGTGCCGCCGAACGAACTTCGGCCATTACCAACAGCGCATCGCGCAACAATGATCTTAGAAACGCGTGAAACGGATAACGTTAATGCCGCCGTCGGGTGCCGACGAACGAACTTCGGCCATTACCAACAGCGCATCGCGCAACAATGATGCTAGAAACGCCTGAAACGAACAACGTTAATGTCGCCGGCGGGTGCCGCCGAACGAACTTCGGCCATTACCAACAGCGCATCGCGCAACAATGATCTTAGAAACGCGTGAAACGGATAACGTTAATGCCGCCGTCGGGTGCCGCCGAACCAACTTCGGTCATTACCCGCCGCGCATCGCGCAACAATGATCTTAGAAACGCGTGAAACGGATAAAGTTAATGCCGCCGTCGGGTGCCACCGAACGAACTTCGGCCATTACCAACAACGCATCGCGCAACAATGATGCTAGAAACGCCTGAAACAAACAACGTTAATGCCGCCGTCGGGTGCCGCCGAACGAACTTCGGTCATTACCCGCCGCGCATCGCGCAACAATGATCTTAGAAACGCGTGAAACGAACAACGTTAATGCCGCCGTCGGGTGCCGCCGAACGAACTTCGGTCATTACCCGCCGCGCATCGCGCAACAATGATCTTAGAAACGCGTGAAACGGATAACGTTAATGCCGCCGTCGGGTGCCGCCGAACGAACTTCGGTCATTACCCGCCGCGCATCGCGCAACAATGATCTTAGAAACGCGTGAAACGAACAACGTTAATGCCGCCGGCGGGTGCCGCCGGCGGGTGCCGCCGAACGAACTTCGGCCATTACCAACAGCGCATCGCGCAACAATGATGCTAGAAACGCCTGAAACGAACAACGTTAATGTCGCCGGCGGGTGCCGCCGAACGAACTTCGGCCATTACCAACAGCGCATCGCGCAACAATGATGCTAGAAACGCCTGAAACGAACAACGTTAATGCCGCCGGCGGGTGCCGCCGAACGAACTTCGGCCATTACCAACAGCGCACCGCGCAACAATGATGCTAGAAACGCGTGAAACGGATAACGTTAATGCCGCCGTCGGGTGCCGCCGAACGAACTTCGGTCATTACCCGCCGCGCATCGCGCAACAATGATGCTAGAAACGCCTGAAACGAACAACGTTAATGCCGCCGTCGGGTGCCGCCAAACGAACTTCGGTTATTACGCGCCGCGCATCGCGCAACAATGATCTTAGAAACGCGTGAAACGGATAACGTTAATGCCGCCGTCGGGTGCCGACGAACGAACTTCGGCCATTACCAACAGCGCATCGCGCAACAATGATGCTAGAAACGCCTGAAACGAACAACGTTAATGTCGCCGGCGGGTGCCGCCGAACGAACTTCGGCCATTACCAACAGCGCATCGCGCAACAATGATCTTAGAAACGCGTGAAACGGATAACGTTAATGCCGCCGTCGGGTGCCGCCGAACCAACTTCGGTCATTACCCGCCGCGCATCGCGCAACAATGATCTTAGAAACGCGTGAAACGGATAAAGTTAATGCCGCCGTCGGGTGCCACCGAACGAACTTCGGCCATTACCAACAACGCATCGCGCAACAATGATGCTAGAAACGCCTGAAACAAACAACGTTAATGCCGCCGTCGGGTGCCGCCGAACGAACTTCGGTCATTACCCGCCGCGCATCGCGCAACAATGATCTTAGAAACGCGTGAAACGAACAACGTTAATGCCGCCGTCGGGTGCCGCCGAACGAACTTCGGTCATTACCCGCCGCGCATCGCGCAACAATGATCTTAGAAACGCGTGAAACGGATAACGTTAATGCCGCCGTCGGGTGCCGCCGAACGAACTTCGGTCATTACCCGCCGCGCATCGCGCAACAATGATCTTAGAAACGCGTGAAACGAACAACGTTAATGCCGCCGGCGGGTGCCGCCGAACGAACTTCGGCCATTACCAACAGCGCACCGCGCAACAATGATGCTAGAAACGCGTGAAACGGATAACGTTAATGCCGCCGTCGGGTGCCGCCGAACGAACTTCGGTCATTACCCGCCGCGCATCGCGCAACAATGATGCTAGAAACGCCTGAAACGAACAACGTTAATGCCGCCGTCGGGTGCCGCCAAACGAACTTCGGTTATTACGCGCCGCGCATCGCGCAACAATGATCTTAGAAACGCGTGAAACGGATAACGTTAATGCCGCCGTCGGGTGCCGCCGAACGAACTTCGGCCATTACCAACAGCGCATCGCGCAACAATGATGCTAGAAACGCCTGAAACGAACAACGTTAATGCCGCCGGCGGGTGCCGCCGAACGAACTTCGGCCATTACCAACAGCGCATCGCGCAACAATGATGCTAGAAAAGCCTGAAACGAACAACGTTAATGTCGCCGGCGGGTGCCGCCGAACGAACTTCGGCCATTACCAACAGCGCATCGCGCAACAATGATGCTAGAAACGCCTGAAACGAACAACGTTAATGCCGCCGGCGGGTGCCGCCGAACGAACTTCGGCCATTACCAACAGCGCACCGCGCAACAATGATGCTAGAAACGCGTGAAACGGATAACGTTAATGCCGCCGTCGGGTGCCGCCGAACGAACTTCGGTCATTACCCGCCGCGCATCGCGCAACAATGATGCTAGAAACGCCTGAAACGAACAACGTTAATGCCGCCGTCGGGTGCCGCCAAACGAACTTCGGTTATTACGCGCCGCGCATCGCGCAACAATGATCTTAGAAACGCGTGAAACGGATAACGTTAATGCCGCCGTCGGGTGCCGCCGAACCAACTTCGGTCATTACCCGCCGCGCATCGCGCAACAATGATCTTAGAAACGCGTGAAACGGATAAAGTTAATGCCGCCGTCGGGTGCCACCGAACGAACTTCGGCCATTACCAACAACGCATCGCGCAACAATGATGCTAGAAACGCCTGAAACAAACAACGTTAATGCCGCCGTCGGGTGCCGCCGAACGAACTTCGGTCATTACCCGCCGCGCATCGCGCAACAATGATCTTAGAAACGCGTGAAACGAACAACGTTAATGCCGCCGTCGGGTGCCGCCGAACGAACTTCGGTCATTACCCGCCGCGCATCGCGCAACAATGATCTTAGAAACGCGTGAAACGGATAACGTTAATGCCGCCGTCGGGTGCCGCCGAACGAACTTCGGTCATTACCCGCCGCGCATCGCGCAACAATGATCTTAGAAACGCGTGAAACGAACAACGTTAATGCCGCCGGCGGGTGCCGCCGAACGAACTTCGGCCATTACCAACAGCGCATCGCGCAACAATGATGCTAGAAACGCCTGAAACGAACAACGTTAATGCCGCCGTCGGGTGCCGACGAACGAACTTCGGCCATTACCAACAGCGCATCGCGCAACAATGATGCTAGAAACGCCTGAAACGAACAACGTTAATGTCGCTGGCGGGTGCCGCCGAACGAACTTCGGCCATTACCAACAGCGCATCGCGCAACAATGATGCTAGAAACGCCTGAAACGAACAACGTTAATGCCGCCGTCGGGTGCCGCCGATCGAACTTCGGTCATTACCCGCCGCGCATCGCGCAACAATGATCTTAGAAACGCGTGAAACGGATAACGTTAATGCCGCCGTCGGGTGCCGACGAACGAACTTCGGCCATTACCAACAGCGCATCGCGCAACAATGATGCTAGAAACGCCTGAAACGAACAACGTTAATGTCGCCGGCGGGTGCCGCCGAACGAACTTCGGCCATTACCAACAGCGCATCGCGCAACAATGATCTTAGAAACGCGTGAAACGGATAACGTTAATGCCGCCGTCGGGTGCCGCCGAACCAACTTCGGTCATTACCCGCCGCGCATCGCGCAACAATGATCTTAGAAACGCGTGAAACGGATAAAGTTAATGCCGCCGTCGGGTGCCACCGAACGAACTTCGGCCATTACCAACAACGCATCGCGCAACAATGATGCTAGAAACGCCTGAAACAAACAACGTTAATGCCGCCGTCGGGTGCCGCCGAACGAACTTCGGTCATTACCCGCCGCGCATCGCGCAACAATGATCTTAGAAACGCGTGAAACGAACAACGTTAATGCCGCCGTCGGGTGCCGCCGAACGAACTTCGGTCATTACCCGCCGCGCATCGCGCAACAATGATCTTAGAAACGCGTGAAACGGATAACGTTAATGCCGCCGTCGGGTGCCGCCGAACGAACTTCGGTCATTACCCGCCGCGCATCGCGCAACAATGATCTTAGAAACGCGTGAAACGAACAACGTTAATGCCGCCGGCGGGTGCCGCCGAACGAACTTCGGCCATTACCAACAGCGCATCGCGCAACAATGATGCTAGAAACGCCTGAAACGAACAACGTTAATGCCGCCGTCGGGTGCCGACGAACGAACTTCGGCCATTACCAACAGCGCATCGCGCAACAATGATGCTAGAAACGCCTGAAACGAACAACGTTAATGTCGCTGGCGGGTGCCGCCGAACGAACTTCGGCCATTACCAACAGCGCATCGCGCAACAATGATGCTAGAAACGCCTGAAACGAACAACGTTAATGCCGCCGTCGGGTGCCGCCGATCGAACTTCGGTCATTACCCGCCGCGCATCGCGCAACAATGATCTTAGAAACGCGTGAAACGGATAACGTTAATGCCGCCGTCGGGTGCCGACGAACGAACTTCGGCCATTACCAACAGCGCATCGCGCAACAATGATGCTAGAAACGCCTGAAACGAACAACGTTAATGTCGCCGGCGGGAGCCGCCGAACGAACTTCGGCCATTACCAACAGCGCATCGCGCAACAATGATGCTAGAAACGCCTGAAACGAACAACGTTAATGCCGCCGGCGGGTGCCGCCGAACGAACTTCGGCCATTACCAACAGCGCATCGCGCAACAATGATGCTAGAAACGCCTGAAACGAACAACGTTAATGTCGCCGGCGGGTGCCGCCGAACGAACTTCGGCCATTACCAACAGCGCATCGCGCAACAATGATGCTAGAAACGCCTGAAACGAACAACGTTAATGCCGCCGGCGGGTGCCGCCGAACGAACTTCGGCCATTACCAACAGCGCACCGCGCAACAATGATGCTAGAAACGCGTGAAACGGATAACGTTAATGCCGCCGTCGGGTGCCGCCGAACGAACTTCGGTCATTACCCGCCGCGCATCGCGCAACAATGATGCTAGAAACGCCTGAAACGAACAACGTTAATGCCGCCGTCGGGTGCCGTCAAACGAACTTCGGTTATTACGCGCCGCGCATCGCGCAACAATGATGCTAGAAACGCCTGAAACGAACAACGTTAATGCCGCCGTCGGGTGCCGACGAACGAACTTCGGCCATTACCAACAGCGCATCGCGCAACAATGATGCTAGAAACGCCTGAAACAAACAACGTTAATGCCGCCGTCGGGTGCCGCCGAACGAACTTCGGTCATTACCCGCCGCGCATCGCGCAACAATGATCTTAGAAACGCGTGAAACGAACAACGTTAATGCCGCCGTCGGGTGCCGCCGAACGAACTTCGGTCATTACCCGCCGCGCATCGCGCAACAATGATCTTAGAAACGCGTGAAACGTTTAACGTTAATGCCGCCGTCGGGTGCCGCCGAACGAACTTCGGTCATTACCCGCCGCGCATCGCGCAACAATGATCTTAGAAACGCGTGAAACGAACAACGTTAATGCCGCCGGCGGGTGCCGCCGGCGGGTGCCGCCGGCGGGTGCCGCCGAACGAACTTCGGCCATTACCAACAGCGCATCGCGCAACAATGATGCTAGAAACGCCTGAAACGAACAACGTTAATGCCGCCGTCGGGTGCCGACGAACGAACTTCGGCCATTACCAACAGCGCATCGCGCAACAATGATGCTAGAAACGCCTGAAACGAACAACGTTAATGTCGCTGGCGGGTGCCGCCGAACGAACTTCGGCCATTACCAACAGCGCATCGCGCAACAATGATGCTAGAAACGCCTGAAACGAACAACGTTAATGCCGCCGTCGGGTGCCGCCGATCGAACTTCGGTCATTACCCGCCGCGCATCGCGCAACAATGATCTTAGAAACGCGTGAAACGGATAACGTTAATGCCGCCGTCGGGTGCCGACGAACGAACTTCGGCCATTACCAACAGCGCATCGCGCAACAATGATGCTAGAAACGCCTGAAACGAACAACGTTAATGTCGCCGGCGGGTGCCGCCGAACGAACTTCGGCCATTACCAACAGCGCACCGCGCAACAATGATGCTAGAAACGCGTGAAACGGATAACGTTAATGCCGCCGTCGGGTGCCGCCGAACGAACTTCGGTCATTACCCGCCGCGCATCGCGCAACAATGATGCTAGAAACGCCTGAAACGAACAACGTTAATGCCGCCGTCGGGTGCCGTCAAACGAACTTCGGTTATTACGCGCCGCGCATCGCGCAACAATGATGCTAGAAACGCCTGAAACGAACAACGTTAATGCCGCCGTCGGGTGCCGACGAACGAACTTCGGCCATTACCAACAGCGCATCGCGCAACAATGATGCTAGAAACGCCTGAAACAAACAACGTTAATGCCGCCGTCGGGTGCCGCCGAACGAACTTCGGTCATTACCCGCCGCGCATCGCGCAACAATGATCTTAGAAACGCGTGAAACGAACAACGTTAATGCCGCCGTCGGGTGCCGCCGAACGAACTTCGGTCATTACCCGCCGCGCATCGCGCAACAATGATCTTAGAAACGCGTGAAACGGATAACGTTAATGCCGCCGTCGGGTGCCGCCGAACGAACTTCGGTCATTACCCGCCGCGCATCGCGCAACAATGATCTTAGAAACGCGTGAAACGAACAACGTTAATGCCGCCGGCGGGTGCCGCCGGCGGGTGCCGCCGGCGGGTGCCGCCGAACGAACTTCGGCCATTACCAACAGCGCATCGCGCAACAATGATGCTAGAAACGCCTGAAACGAACAACGTTAATGCCGCCGTCGGGTGCCGACGAACGAACTTCGGCCATTACCAACAGCGCATCGCGCAACAATGATGCTAGAAACGCCTGAAACGAACAACGTTAATGTCGCTGGCGGGTGCCGCCGAACGAACTTCGGCCATTACCAACAGCGCATCGCGCAACAATGATGCTAGAAACGCCTGAAACGAACAACGTTAATGCCGCCGTCGGGTGCCGCCGATCGAACTTCGGTCATTACCCGCCGCGCATCGCGCAACAATGATCTTAGAAACGCGTGAAACGGATAACGTTAATGCCGCCGTCGGGTGCCGACGAACGAACTTCGGCCATTACCAACAGCGCATCGCGCAACAATGATGCTAGAAACGCTTGAAACGAACAACGTTAATGTCGCCGGCGGGTGCCGCCGAACGAACTTCGGCCATTACCAACAGCGCATCGCGCAACAATGATGCTAGAAACGCCTGAAACGAACAACGTTAATGCCGCCGGCGGGTGCCGCCGAACGAACTTCGGCCATTACCAACAGCGCATCGCGCAACAATGATGCTAGAAACGCCTGAAACGAACAACGTTAATGCCGCCGTCGGGTGCCGCCGAACGAACTTCGGTCATTACCCGCCGCGCATCGCGCAACAATGATGCTAGAAATGTCAGAAACGAACAACGTTAATGCCGCCGTCGGGTGCCGCCGAACGAACTTCGGTCATTACCCGCCGCGCATCGCGCAACAATGATGCTAGAAATGCCTGAAACGAACAACGTTAATGCCGCCGTCGGGTGCCGCCGAACGACCTTCGGCCATTACCAACAGCGCATCGCGCAACAATGATCTTAGAAACGCTGCAAACGAACAACGTTAATGCCGCCGTCGGGTGCCGCCGAACCAACTTCGGCCATTACCAACAGCGCATCGCGCAACAATGATGCTAGAAACGCCTGAAACGAACAACGTTAATGTCGCCGGCGGGTGCCGCCGAACGAACTTCGGCCATTACCAACAGCGCATCGCGCAACAATGATCTTAGAAACGCTGCAAACGAACAACGTTAATGCCGCCGTCGGGTGCCGCCGAACCAACTTCGGTCATTACCCGCCGCGCATCGCGCAACAATGATCTTAGAAACGCGTGAAACGGATAACGTTAATGCCGCCGTCGGGTGCCACCGAACGAACTTCGGCCATTACCAACAGCGCATCGCGCAACAATGATGCTAGAAACGCCTGAAACAAACAACGTTAATGCCGCCGTCGGGTGCCGCCGAACGAATTTCGGTCATTACCAACAGCGCATCGCGCCACAATGATCATAGAAACGCTGCAAACGAACAACGTTAATGCCGCCGTCGGGTGCCGCCGAACGAACTTCGGTCATTACCCGCCGCGCATCGCGCAATAATGATGCTAGAAATGTCTGAAACGAACAACGTTAATGCCGCCGTCGGGTGCCGCCGAACGAACTTCGGTCATTACCCGCCGCGCATCGCGCAACAATGATCTTAGAAACGCGTGAAACGGATAACGTTAATGCCGCCGTCGGGTGCCGCCGAACGAACTTCGGCCATTACCAACAGCGCATCGCGCAACAATGATGCTAGAAACGCGTGAAACGGATAACGTTAATGCCGCCGTCGGGTGCCGCCGAACGAACTTCGGCCATTACCAACAGCGCATCGCGCAACAATGATCATAGAAACACTGCAAACGAACAACGTTAATGCCGCCGTCGGGTGCCGCCGAACGAACTTCGGTCATTACCCGCCGCGCATCGCGCAACAATGATCTTAGAAACGCCTGAAACGAACAACGTTAATGCCGCCGTCGGGTGCCGCCGAACGAACTTCGGTCATTACCCGCCGCGCATCGCGCAACAATGATCATAGAAACGCTGCAAACGAACAACGTTAATGCCGCCGTCGGGTGCCGCCGAACGAACTTCGGTCATTACCCGCCGCGCATCGCGCAACAATGATGCTAGAAACGCCTGAAACGAACAACGTTAATGCCGCCGTCGGGTGCCGCCGAACGAACTTCGGCCACTACCAAAGCGCATCGCGCAACAATGATGCTAGAAACGCCTGAAACGAACAACGTTAATGCCGCCGTCGGGTGCCGACGAACGAACTTCGGCCATTACCAACAGCGCATCGCGCAACAATGATGCTAGAAACGCCTGAAACGAACAACGTTAATGTCGCTGGCGGGTGCCGCCGAACAAACTTCGGCCATTACCAACAGCGCATCGCGCAACAATGATGCTAGAAACTCCTGAAACGAACAACGTTAATGCCGCCGTCGGGTGCCGCCGATCGAACTTCGGTCATTACCCGCCGCGCATCGCGCAACAATGATCTTAGAAACGCGTGAAACGGATAACGTTAATGCCGCCGTCGGGTGCCGACGAACGAACTTCGGCCATTACCAACAGCGCATCGCGCAACAATGATGCTAGAAACGCCTGAAACGAACAACGTTAATGTCGCCGGCGGGTGCCGCCGAACGAACTTCGGCCATTACCAACAGCGCATCGCGCAACAATGATCTTAGAAACGCTGCAAACGAACAACGTTAATGCCGCCGTCGGGTGCCGCCGAACCAACTTCGGTCATTACCCGCCGCGCATCGCGCAACAATGATCTTAGAAACGCGTGAAACGGATAACGTTAATGCCGCCGTCGGGTGCCACCGAACGAACTTCGGCCATTACCAACAGCGCATCGCGCAACAATGATGCTAGAAACGCGTGAAACGGATAACGTTAATGCCGCCGTCGGGTGCCGCCGAACGAACTTCGGCCATTACCAACAGCGCATCGCGCAACAATGATCATAGAAACACTGCAAACGAACAACGTTAATGCCGCCGTCGGGTGCCGCCGAACGAACTTCGGTCATTACCCGCCGCGCATCGCGCAACAATGATCTTAGAAACGCCTGAAACGAACAACGTTAATGCCGCCGTCGGGTGCCGCCGAACGAACTTCGGTCATTACCCGCCGCGCATCGCGCAACAATGATCATAGAAACGCTGCAAACGAACAACGTTAATGCCGCCGTCGGGTGCCGCCGAACGAACTTCGGTCATTACCCGCCGCGCATCGCGCAACAATGATGCTAGAAACGCCTGAAACGAACAACGTTAATGCCGCCGTCGGGTGCCGCCGAACGAACTTCGGCCACTACCAACAGCGCATCGCGCAACAATGATGCTAGAAACGCCTGAAACGAACAACGTTAATGCCGCCGTCGGGTGCCGACGAACGAACTTCGGCCATTACCAACAGCGCATCGCGCAACAATGATGCTAGAAACGCCTGAAACGAACAACGTTAATGTCGCTGGCGGGTGCCGCCGAACGAACTTCGGCCATTACCAACAGCGCATCGCGCAACAATGATGCTAGAAACTCCTGAAACGAACAACGTTAATGCCGCCGTCGGGTGCCGCCGATCGAACTTCGGTCATTACCCGCCGCGCATCGCGCAACAATGATCTTAGAAACGCGTGAAACGGATAACGTTAATGCCGCCGTCGGGTGCCGACGAACGAACTTCGGCCATTACCAACAGCGCATCGCGCAACAATGATGCTAGAAACGCCTGAAACGAACAACGTTAATGTCGCCGGCGGGTGCCGCCGAACGAACTTCGGCCATTACCAACAGCGCATCGCGCAACAATGATCTTAGAAACGCGTGAAACGGATAACGTTAATGCCGCCGTCGGGTGCCGCCGAACCAACTTCGGTCATTACCCGCCGCGCATCGCGCAACAATGATCTTAGAAACGCGTGAAACGGATAAAGTTAATGCCGCCGTCGGGTGCCACCGAACGAACTTCGGCCATTACCAACAACGCATCGCGCAACAATGATGCTAGAAACGCCTGAAACAAACAACGTTAATGCCGCCGTCGGGTGCCGCCGAACGAACTTCGGTCATTACCCGCCGCGCATCGCGCAACAATGATCTTAGAAACGCGTGAAACGAACAACGTTAATGCCGCCGTCGGGTGCCGCCGAACGAACTTCGGTCATTACCCGCCGCGCATCGCGCAACAATGATCTTAGAAACGCGTGAAACGGATAACGTTAATGCCGCCGTCGGGTGCCGCCGAACGAACTTCGGCCATTACCAACAGCGCATCGCGCAACAATGATGCTAGAAACGCCTGAAACGAACAACGTTAATGCCGCCGTCGGGTGCCGACGAACGAACTTCGGCCATTACCAACAACGCATCGCGCAACAATGATGCTAGAAACGCCTGAAACAAACAACGTTAATGCCGCCGTCGGGTGCCGCCGAACGAACTTCGGTCATTACCCGCCGCGCATCGCGCAACAATGATCTTAGAAACGCGTGAAACGAACAACGTTAATGCCGCCGTCGGGTGCCGCCGAACGAACTTCGGTCATTACCAACAGCGCATCGCGCAACAATGATCATAGAAACGCTGCAAACGAACAACGTTAATGCCGCCGTCGGGTGCCGCCGAACGAACTTCGGTCATTACCCGCCGCGCATCGCGCAATAATGATGCTAGAAATGTCTGAAACGAACAACGTTAATGCCGCCGTCGGGTGCCGCCGAACGAACTTCGGTCATTACCCGCCGCGCATCGCGCAACAATGATCTTAGAAACGCGTGAAACGGATAACGTTAATGCCGCCGTCGGGTGCCACCGAACGAACTTCGGTCATTACCAACAGCGCATCGCGCAACAATGATCATAGAAACGCTGCAAACGAACAACGTTAATGCCGCCGTCGGGTGCCGCCGAACGAACTTCGGTCATTACCCGCCGCGCATCGCGCAATAATGATGCTAGAAATGTCTGAAACGAACAACGTTAATGCCGCCGTCGGGTGCCGCCGAACGAACTTCGGTCATTACCCGCCGCGCATCGCGCAACAATGATCTTAGAAACGCGTGAAACGGATAACGTTAATGCCGCCGTCGGGTGCCACCGAACGAACTTCGGCCATTACCAACAGCGCATCGCGCAACAATGATGCTAGAAATGTCTGAAACGAACAACGTTAATGCCGCCGTCGGGTGCCGCCGAACGAACTTCGGTCATTACCCGCCGCGCATCGCGCAACAATGATCTTAGAAACGCGTGAAACGAACAACGTTAATGCCGCCGTCGGGTGCCGCCGAACGAACTTCGGTCATTACCCGCCGCGCATCGCGCAACAATGATCTTAGAAACGCGTGAAACGAACAACGTTAATGCCGCCGGCGGGTTCCGCCGGCGGGTGCCGCCGAACGAACTTCGGCCATTACCAACAGCGCATCGCGCAACAATGATGCTAGAAACGCCTGAAACGAACAACGTTAATGCCGCCGTCGGGTGCCGACGAACGAACTTCGGCCATTACCAACAGCGCATCGCGCAACAATGATGCTAGAAACGCCTGAAACGAACAACGTTAATGTCGCTGGCGGGTGCCGCCGAACGAACTTCGGCCATTACCAACAGCGCATCGCGCAACAATGATGCTAGAAACGCCTGAAACGAACAACGTTAATGCCGCCGTCGGGTGCCGCCGATCGAACTTCGGTCATTACCCGCCGCGCATCGCGCAACAATGATCTTAGAAACGCGTGAAACGGATAACGTTAATGCCGCCGTCGGGTGCCGACGAACGAACTTCGGCCATTACCAACAGCGCATCGCGCAACAATGATGCTAGAAACGCCTGAAACGAACAATGTTAATGTCGCCGGCGGGTGCCGCCGAACGAACTTCGGCCATTACCAACAGCGCATCGCGCAACAATGATCTTAGAAACGCGTGAAACGGATAACGTTAATGCCGCCGTCGGGTGCCGCCGAACCAACTTCGGTCATTACCCGCCGCGCATCGCGCGACAATGATCTTAGAAACGCGTGAAACGGATAAAGTTAATGCCGCCGTCGGGTGCCACCGAACGAACTTCGGCCATTACCAACAACGCATCGCGCAACAATGATGCTAGAAACGCCTGAAACAAACAACGTTAATGCCGCCGTCGGGTGCCGCCGAACGAACTTCGGTCATTACCCGCCGCGCATCGCGCAACAATGATCTTAGAAACGCGTGAAACGAACAACGTTAATGCCGCCGTCGGGTGCCGCCGAACGAACTTCGGTCATTACCCGCCGCGCATCGCGCAACAATGATCTTAGAAACGCGTGAAACGGATAACGTTAATGCCGCCGTCGGGTGCCGCCGAACGAACTTCGGTCATTACCCGCCGCGCATCGCGCAACAATGATCTTAGAAACGCGTGAAACGAACAACGTTAATGCCGCCGGCGGGTGCCGCCGAACGAACTTCGGCCATTACCAACAGCGCATCGCGCAACAATGATGCTAGAAACGCCTGAAACGAACAACGTTAATGCCGCCGTCGGGTGCCGACGAACGAACTTCGGCCATTACCAACAGCGCATCGCGCAACAATGATGCTAGAAACGCCTGAAACGAACAACGTTAATGTCGCTGGCGGGTGCCGCCGAACGAACTTCGGCCATTACCAACAGCGCATCGCGCAACAATGATGCTAGAAACGCCTGAAACGAACAACGTTAATGCCGCCGTCGGGTGCCGCCGATCGAACTTCGGTCATTACCCGCCGCGCATCGCGCAACAATGATCTTAGAAACGCGTGAAACGGATAACGTTAATGCCGCCGTCGGGTGCCGACGAACGAACTTCGGCCATTACCAACAGCGCATCGCGCAACAATGATGCTAGAAACGCCTGAAACGAACAACGTTAATGTCGCCGGCGGGTGCCGCCGAACGAACTTCGGCCATTACCAACAGCGCATCGCGCAACAATGATGCTAGAAACGCCTGAAACGAACAACGTTAATGCCGCCGTCGGGTGCCGACGAACGAACTTCGGCCATTACCAACAGCGCATCGCGCAACAATGATGCTAGAAACGCCTGAAACGAACAACGTTAATGTCGCTGGCGGGTGCCGCCGAACGAACTTCGGCCATTACCAACAGCGCATCGCGCAACAATGATGCTAGAAACGCCTGAAACGAACAACGTTAATGCCGCCGTCGGGTGCCGCCGATCGAACTTCGGTCATTACCCGCCGCGCATCGCGCAACAATGATCTTAGAAACGCGTGAAACGGATAACGTTAATGCCGCCGTCGGGTGCCGACGAACGAACTTCGGCCATTACCAACAGCGCATCGCGCAACAATGATGCTAGAAACGCCTGAAACGAACAACGTTAATGTCGCCGGCGGGTGCCGCCGAACGAACTTCGGCCATTACCAACAGCGCATCGCGCAACAATGATCTTAGAAACGCGTGAAACGGATAACGTTAATGCCGCCGTCGGGTGCCGCCGAACCAACTTCGGTCATTACCCGCCGCGCATCGCGCAACAATGATCTTAGAAACGCGTGAAACGGATAAAGTTAATGCCGCCGTCGGGTGCCACCGAACGAACTTCGGCCATTACCAACAACGCATCGCGCAACAATGATGCTAGAAACGCCTGAAACAAACAACGTTAATGCCGCCGTCGGGTGCCGCCGAACGAACTTCGGTCATTACCCGCCGCGCATCGCGCAACAATGATCTTAGAAACGCGTGAAACGAACAACGTTAATGCCGCCGTCGGGTGCCGCCGAACGAACTTCGGTCATTACCCGCCGCGCATCGCGCAACAATGATCTTAGAAACGCGTGAAACGGATAACGTTAATGCCGCCGTCGGGTGCCGCCGAACGAACTTCGGTCATTACCCGCCGCGCATCGCGCAACAATGATCTTAGAAACGCGTGAAACGGATAACGTTAATGCCGCCGTCGGGTGCCGACGAACGAACTTCGGCCATTACCAACAGCGCATCGCGCAACAATGATGCTAGAAACGCCTGAAACGAACAACGTTAATGTCGCCGGCGGGTGCCGCCGAACGAACTTCGGCCATTACCAACAGCGCATCGCGCAACAATGATGCTAGAAACGCCTGAAACGAACAACGTTAATGCCGCCGGCGGGTGCCGCCGAACGAACTTCGGCCATTACCAACAGCGCATCGCGCAACAATGATGCTAGAAACGCCTGAAACGAACAACGTTAATGTCGCCGGCGGGTGCCGCCGAACGAACTTCGGCCATTACCAACAGCGCATCGCGCAACAATGATGCTAGAAACGCCTGAAACAAACAACGTTAATGCCGCCGTCGGGTGCCGCCGAACGAACTTCGGTCATTACCCGCCGCGCATCGCGCAACAATGATCTTAGAAACGCGTGAAACGAACAACGTTAATGCCGCCGTCGGGTGCCGCCGAACGAACTTCGGTCATTACCCGCCGCGCATCGCGCAACAATGATCTTAGAAACGCGTGAAACGGATAACGTTAATGCCGCCGTCGGGTGCCGCCGAACGAACTTCGGTCATTACCCGCCGCGCATCGCGCAACAATGATCTTAGAAACGCGTGAAACGAACAACGTTAATGCCGCCGGCGGGTGCCGCCGAACGAACTTCGGCCATTACCAACAGCGCATCGCGCAACAATGATGCTAGAAACGCCTGAAACGAACAACGTTAATGCCGCCGTCGGGTGCCGACGAACGAACTTCGGCCATTACCAACAGCGCATCGCGCAACAATGATGCTAGAAACGCCTGAAACGAACAACGTTAATGTCGCTGGCGGGTGCCGCCGAACGAACTTCGGCCATTACCAACAGCGCATCGCGCAACAATGATGCTAGAAACGCCTGAAACGAACAACGTTAATGCCGCCGTCGGGTGCCGCCGATCGAACTTCGGTCATTACCCGCCGCGCATCGCGCAACAATGATCTTAGAAACGCGTGAAACGGATAACGTTAATGCCGCCGTCGGGTGCCGACGAACGAACTTCGGCCATTACCAACAGCGCATCGCGCAACAATGATGCTAGAAACGCCTGAAACGAACAACGTTAATGCCGCCGTCGGGTGCCGACGAACGAACTTCGGCCATTACCAACAGCGCATCGCGCAACAATGATGCTAGAAACGCCTGAAACGAACAACGTTAATGTCGCTGGCGGGTGCCGCCGAACGAACTTCGGCCATTACCAACAGCGCATCGCGCAACAATGATGCTAGAAACGCCTGAAACGAACAACGTTAATGCCGCCGTCGGGTGCCGCCGATCGAACTTCGGTCATTACCCGCCGCGCATCGCGCAACAATGATCTTAGAAACGCGTGAAACGGATAACGTTAATGCCGCCGTCGGGTGCCGACGAACGAACTTCGGCCATTACCAACAGCGCATCGCGCAACAATGATGCTAGAAACGCCTGAAACGAACAACGTTAATGTCGCCGGCGGGTGCCGCCGAACGAACTTCGGCCATTACCAACAGCGCATCGCGCAACAATGATGCTAGAAACGCCTGAAACGAACAACGTTAATGCCGCCGGCGGGTGCCGCCGAACGAACTTCGGCCATTACCAACAGCGCATCGCGCAACAATGATGCTAGAAACGCCTGAAACGAACAACGTTAATGTCGCCGGCGGGTGCCGCCGAACGAACTTCGGCCATTACCAACAGCGCATCGCGCAACAATGATGCTAGAAACGCCTGAAACAAACAACGTTAATGCCGCCGTCGGGTGCCGCCGAACGAACTTCGGTCATTACCCGCCGCGCATCGCGCAACAATGATCTTAGAAACGCGTGAAACGAACAACGTTAATGCCGCCGTCGGGTGCCGCCGAACGAACTTCGGTCATTACCCGCCGCGCATCGCGCAACAATGATCTTAGAAACGCGTGAAACGGATAACGTTAATGCCGCCGTCGGGTGCCGCCGAACGAACTTCGGTCATTACCCGCCGCGCATCGCGCAACAATGATCTTAGAAACGCGTGAAACGAACAACGTTAATGCCGCCGGCGGGTGCCGCCGAACGAACTTCGGCCATTACCAACAGCGCATCGCGCAACAATGATGCTAGAAACGCCTGAAACGAACAACGTTAATGCCGCCGTCGGGTGCCGACGAACGAACTTCGGCCATTACCAACAGCGCATCGCGCAACAATGATGCTAGAAACGCCTGAAACGAACAACGTTAATGTCGCTGGCGGGTGCCGCCGAACGAACTTCGGCCATTACCAACAGCGCATCGCGCAACAATGATGCTAGAAACGCCTGAAACGAACAACGTTAATGCCGCCGTCGGGTGCCGCCGATCGAACTTCGGTCATTACCCGCCGCGCATCGCGCAACAATGATCTTAGAAACGCGTGAAACGGATAACGTTAATGCCGCCGTCGGGTGCCGACGAACGAACTTCGGCCATTACCAACAGCGCATCGCGCAACAATGATGCTAGAAACGCCTGAAACGAACAACGTTAATGTCGCCGGCGGGTGCCGCCGAACGAACTTCGGCCATTACCAACAGCGCATCGCGCAACAATGATCTTAGAAACGCGTGAAACGGATAACGTTAATGCCGCCGTCGGGTGCCGCCGAACCAACTTCGGTCATTACCCGCCGCGCATCGCGCAACAATGATCTTAGAAACGCGTGAAACGGATAAAGTTAATGCCGCCGTCGGGTGCCACCGAACGAACTTCGGCCATTACCAACAACGCATCGCGCAACAATGATGCTAGAAACGCCTGAAACAAACAACGTTAATGCCGCCGTCGGGTGCCGCCGAACGAACTTCGGTCATTACCCGCCGCGCATCGCGCAACAATGATCTTAGAAACGCGTGAAACGGATAAAGTTAATGCCGCCGTCGGGTGCCACCGAACGAACTTCGGCCATTACCAACAACGCATCGCGCAACAATGATGCTAGAAACGCCTGAAACAAACAACGTTAATGCCGCCGTCGGGTGCCGCCGAACGAACTTCGGTCATTACCCGCCGCGCATCGCGCAACAATGATCTTAGAAACGCGTGAAACGGATAACGTTAATGCCGCCGTCGGGTGCCGCCGAACGAACTTCGGTCATTACCCGCCGCGCATCGCGCAACAATGATCTTAGAAACGCGTGAAACGAACAACGTTAATGCCGCCGGCGGGTGCCGCCGAACGAACTTCGGCCATTACCCGCCGCGCATCGCGCAACAATGATCTTAGAAACGCGTGAAACGGATAACGTTAATGCCGCCGTCGGGTGCCGCCGAACGAACTTCGGTCATTACCCGCCGCGCATCGCGCAACAATGATCTTAGAAACGCGTGAAACGAACAACGTTAATGCCGCCGGCGGGTGCCGCCGAACGAACTTCGGCCATTACCCGCCGCGCATCGCGCAACAATGATCTTAGAAACGCGTGAAACGGATAACGTTAATGCCGCCGTCGGGTGCCGCCGAACGAACTTCGGTCATTACCCGCCGCGCATCGCGCAACAATGATCTTAGAAACGCGTGAAACGAACAACGTTAATGCCGCCGGCGGGTGCCGCCGAACGAACTTCGGCCATTACCAACAGCGCATCGCGCAACAATGATGCTAGAAACGCCTGAAACGAACAACGTTAATGCCGCCGTCGGGTGCCGCCGATCGAACTTCGGTCATTACCCGCCGCGCATCGCGCAACAATGATGCTAGAAACGCCTGAAACGAACAACGTTAATGTCGCTGGCGGGTGCCGCCGAACGAACTTCGGCCATTACCAACAGCGCATCGCGCAACAATGATGCTAGAAACGCCTGAAACGAACAACGTTAATGCCGCCGTCGGGTGCCGCCGATCGAACTTCGGTCATTACCCGCCGCGCATCGCGCAACAATGATCTTAGAAACGCGTGAAACGGATAACGTTAATGCCGCCGTCGGGTGCCGACGAACGAACTTCGGCCATTACCAACAGCGCATCGCGCAACAATGATGCTAGAAACGCCTGAAACGAACAACGTTATTGTCGCCGGCGGGTGCCGCCGAACGAACTTCGGCCATTACCAACAGCGCATCGCGCAACAATGATCTTAGAAACGCGTGAAACGGATAACGTTAATGCCGCCGTCGGGTGCCGCCGAACGAACTTCGGCCATTACCAACAGCGCATCGCGCAACAATGATGCTAGAAACGCCTGAAACGAACAACGTTAATGCCGCCGTCGGGTGCCGCCGATCGAACTTCGGTCATTACCCGCCGCGCATCGCGCAACAATGATCTTAGAAACGCGTGAAACGGATAACGTTAATGCCGCCGTCGGGTGCCGACGAACGAACTTCGGCCATTACCAACAGCGCATCGCGCAACAATGATGCTAGAAACGCCTGAAACGAACAACGTTAATGTCGCCGGCGGGTGCCGCCGAACGAACTTCGGCCATTACCAACAGCGCATCGCGCAACAATGATCTTAGAAACGCGTGAAACGGATAACGTTAATGCCGCCGTCGGGTGCCGCCGAACCAACTTCGGTCATTACCCGCCGCGCATCGCGCAACAATGATCTTAGAAACGCGTGAAACGGATAACGTTAATGCCGCCGTCGGGTGCCGACGAACGAACTTCGGCCATTACCAACAGCGCATCGCGCAACAATGATGCTAGAAACGCCTGAAACGAACAACGTTAATGTCGCCGGCGGGTGCCGCCGAACGAACTTCGGCCATTACCAACAGCGCATCGCGCAACAATGATGCTAGAAACGCCTGAAACGAACAACGTTAATGCCGTCGGCGGGTGCCGCCGAACGAACTTCGGCCATTACCAACAGCGCATCGCGCAACAATGATGCTAGAAACGCCTGAAACGAACAACGTTAATGCCGCCGTCGGGTGCCGCCGAACGAACTTCGGTCATTACCCGCCGCGCATCGCGCAACAATGATGCTAGAAATGTCAGAAACGAACAACGTTAATGCCGCCGTCGGGTGCCGCCGAACGAACTTCGGTCATTACCCGCCGCGCATCGCGCAACAATGATGCTAGAAATGCCTGAAACGAACAACGTTAATGCCGCCGTCGGGTGCCGCCGAACCAACTTCGGCCATTACCAACAGCGCATCGCGCAACAATGATGCTAGAAACGCCTGAAACGAACAACGTTAATGTCGCCGGCGGGTGCCGCCGAACGAACTTCGGCCATTACCAACAGCGCATCGCGCAACAATGATCTTAGAAACGCTGCAAACGAACAACGTTAATGCCGCCGTCGGGTGCCGCCGAACGAACTTCGGTCATTACCCGCCGCGCATCGCGCAATAATGATGCTAGAAATGTCTGAAACGAACAACGTTAATGCCGCCGTCGGGTGCCGCCGAACGAACTTCGGTCATTACCCGCCGCGCATCGCGCAACAATGATCTTAGAAACGCGTGAAACGGATAACGTTAATGCCGCCGTCGGGTGCCGCCGAACGAACTTCGGCCATTACCAACAGCGCATCGCGCAACAATGATGCTAGAAACGCGTGAAACGGATAACGTTAATGCCGCCGTCGGGTGCCGCCGAACGAACTTCGGCCATTACCAACAGCGCATCGCGCAACAATGATCATAGAAACACTGCAAACGAACAACGTTAATGCCGCCGTCGGGTGCCGCCGAACGAACTTCGGTCATTACCCGCCGCGCATCGCGCAACAATGATCTTAGAAACGCCTGAAACGAACAACGTTAATGCCGCCGTCGGGTGCCGCCGAACGAACTTCGGTCATTACCCGCCGCGCATCGCGCAACAATGATCATAGAAACGCTGCAAACGAACAACGTTAATGCCGCCGTCGGGTGCCGCCGAACGAACTTCGGTCATTACCCGCCGCGCATCGCGCAACAATGATGCTAGAAACGCATGAAACGAACAACGTTAATGCCGCCGTCGGGTGCCGCCGAACGAACTTCGGCCACTACCAACAGCGCATCGCGCAACAATGATGCTAGAAACGCCTGAAACGAACAACGTTAATGCCGCCGTCGGGTGCCGCCGAACGAACTTCGGCCATTACCAACAGCGCATCGCGCAACAATGATGCTAGAAATGTCTGAAACGAACAACGTTAATGCCGCCGTCGGGTGCCGCCGAACGAACTTCGGTCATTACCCGCCGCGCATCGCGCAACAATGATGCTAGAAACGCCTGAAACGAACAACGTTAATGCCGCCGTCGGGTGCCGCCGAACGAACTTCGGCCACTACCAACAGCGCATCGCGCAACAATGATGCTAGAAACGCCTGAAACGAACAACGTTAATGCCGCCGTCGGGTGCCGCCGATCGAACTTCGGTCATTACCCGCCGCGCATCGCGCAACAATGATCTTAGAAACGCGTGAAACGGATAACGTTAATGCCGCCGTCGGGTGCCGACGAACGAACTTCGGCCATTACCAACAGCGCATCGCGCAACAATGATGCTAGAAACGCCTGAAACGAACAACGTTAATGTCGCCGGCGGGTGCCGCCGAACGAACTTCGGCCATTACCAACAGCGCATCGCGCAACAATGATGCTAGAAACGCCTGAAACGAACAACGTTAATGCCGTCGGCGGGTGCCGCCGAACGAACTTCGGCCATTACCAACAGCGCATCGCGCAACAATGATGCTAGAAACGCCTGAAACGAACAACGTTAATGCCGCCGTCGGGTGCCGCCGAACGAACTTCGGTCATTACCCGCCGCGCATCGCGCAACAATGATGCTAGAAACGCCTGAAACGAACAACGTTAATGCCGCCGTCGGGTGCCGCCGAACGAACTTCGGCCACTACCAACAGCGCATCGCGCAACAATGATGCTAGAAACGCCTGAAACGAACAACGTTAATGCCGCCGTCGGGTGCCGCCGAACGAACTTCGGCCATTACCAACAGCGCATCGCGCAACAATGATGCTAGAAATGTCTGAAACGAACAACGTTAATGCCGCCGTCGGGTGCCGCCGAACGAACTTCGGTCATTACCCGCCGCGCATCGCGCAACAATGATGCTAGAAACGCCTGAAACGAACAACGTTAATGCCGCCGTCGGGTGCCGCCGAACGAACTTCGGCCACTACCAACAGCGCATCGCGCAACAATGATGCTAGAAACGCCTGAAACGAACAACGTTAATGCCGCCGTCGGGTGCCGCCGATCGAACTTCGGTCATTACCCGCCGCGCATCGCGCAACAATGATCTTAGAAACGCGTGAAACGGATAACGTTAATGCCGCCGTCGGGTGCCGACGAACGAACTTCGGCCATTACCAACAGCGCATCGCGCAACAATGATGCTAGAAACGCCTGAAACGAACAACGTTAATGTCGCCGGCGGGTGCCGCCGAACGAACTTCGGCCATTACCAACAGCGCATCGCGCAACAATGATGCTAGAAACGCCTGAAACGAACAACGTTAATGCCGTCGGCGGGTGCCGCCGAACGAACTTCGGCCATTACCAACAGCGCATCGCGCAACAATGATGCTAGAAACGCCTGAAACGAACAACGTTAATGCCGCCGTCGGGTGCCGCCGAACGAACTTCGGTCATTACCCGCCGCGCATCGCGCAACAATGATGCTAGAAATGTCAGAAACGAACAACGTTAATGCCGCCGTCGGGTGCCGCCGAACGAACTTCGGTCATTACCCGCCGCGCATCGCGCAACAATGATGCTAGAAATGCCTGAAACGAACAACGTTAATGCCGCCGTCGGGTGCCGCCGAACCAACTTCGGCCATTACCAACAGCGCATCGCGCAACAATGATGCTAGAAACGCCTGAAACGAACAACGTTAATGTCGCCGGCGGGTGCCGCCGAACGAACTTCGGCCATTACCAACAGCGCATCGCGCAACAATGATCTTAGAAACGCTGCAAACGAACAACGTTAATGCCGCCGTCGGGTGCCGCCGAACCAACTTCGGTCATTACCCGCCGCGCATCGCGCAACAATGATCTTAGAAACGCGTGAAACGGATAACGTTAATGCCGCCGTCGGGTGCCACCGAACGAACTTCGGCCATTACCAACAGCGCATCGCGCAACAATGATGCTAGAAACGCCTGAAACAAACAACGTTAATGCCGCCGTCGGGTGCCGCCGAACGAATTTCGGTCATTACCAACAGCGCATCGCGCCGCAATGATCATAGAAACGCTGCAAACGAACAACGTTAATGCCGCCGTCGGGTGCCGCCGAACGAACTTCGGTCATTACCCGCCGCGCATCGCGCAATAATGATGCTAGAAATGTCTGAAACGAACAACGTTAATGCCGCCGTCGGGTGCCGCCGAACGAACTTCGGTCATTACCCGCCGCGCATCGCGCAACAATGATCTTAGAAACGCGTGAAACGGATAACGTTAATGCCGCCGTCGGGTGCCGCCGAACGAACTTCGGCCATTACCAACAGCGCATCGCGCAACAATGATGCTAGAAACGCGTGAAACGGATAACGTTAATGCCGCCGTCGGGTGCCGCCGAACGAACTTCGGCCATTACCAACAGCGCATCGCGCAACAATGATCATAGAAACACTGCAAACGAACAACGTTAATGCCGCCGTCGGGTGCCGCCGAACGAACTTCGGTCATTACCCGCCGCGCATCGCGCAACAATGATCTTAGAAACGCCTGAAACGAACAACGTTAATGCCGCCGTCGGGTGCCGCCGAACGAACTTCGGTCATTACCCGCCGCGCATCGCGCAACAATGATCATAGAAACGCTGCAAACGAACAACGTTAATGCCGCCGTCGGGTGCCGCCGAACGAACTTCGGTCATTACCCGCCGCGCATCGCGCAACAATGATGCTAGAAACGCCTGAAACGAACAACGTTAATGCCGCCGTCGGGTGCCGCCGAACGAACTTCGGCCACTACCAACAGCGCATCGCGCAACAATGATGCTAGAAACGCCTGAAACGAACAACGTTAATGCCGCCGTCGGGTGCCGCCGAACGAACTTCGGCCATTACCAACAGCGCATCGCGCAACAATGATGCTAGAAATGTCTGAAACGAACAACGTTAATGCCGCCGTCGGGTGCCGCCGAACGAACTTCGGTCATTACCCGCCGCGCATCGCGCAACAATGATGCTAGAAACGCCTGAAACGAACAACGTTAATGCCGCCGTCGGGTGCCGCCGAACGAACTTCGGCCACTACCAACAGCGCATCGCGCAACAATGATGCTAGAAACGCCTGAAACGAACAACGTTAATGCCGCCGTCGGGTGCCGCCGAACGAACTTCGGCCATTACCAACAGCGCATCGCGCAACAATGATGCTAGAAATGTCTGAAACGAACAACGTTAATGCCGCCGTCGGGTGCCGCCGAACGAACTTCGGTTATTACGCGCCGCGCATCGCGCAACAATGATGCTAGAAACGCGTGAAACGGATAACGTTAATGCCGCCGGCGGGTGCCGCCGAACGAACTTCGGTCATTACCCGCCGCGCATCGCGCAACAATGATCTTAGAAACGCCTGAAACGAACAACGTTAATGCCGCCGTCGGGTGCCGCCGAACGAACTTCGGCCATTACCAACAGCGCATCGCGCAACAATGATGCTAGAAACGCCTGAAACGAACAACGTTAATGCCGCCGGCGGGTGCCGCCGAACGAACTTCGGCCATTACCAACAGCGCATCGCGCAACAATGATGCTAGAAACGCCTGAAACGAACAACGTTAATGCTGCCGTCGGGTGCCGCCGAACGAACTTCGGCCATTACCAACAGCGCATCGCGCAACAATGATGCTAGAAATGTCTGAAACGAACAACGTTAATGCCGCCGTCGGGTGCCGCCGAACGAACTTCGGTTATTACGCGCCGCGCATCGCGCAACAATGATGCTAGAAACGCGTGAAACGGATAACGTTAATGCCGCCGGCGGGTGCCGCCGAACGAACTTCGGCCATTACCAACAGCGTATCGCGCAACAATGATGTGTAACGTCTGGCGTTCCGCCTACCACCCCTCAGCGCAACCCACGACGGCCAGCAACAACGTACAGCCAGCCAGCTGCAGCCAAGTACGTGGAGCAAGCGCCCCTGCACGCGGGCAACCCGCCCGACCGCCGCGCTAAGGCAGCCTGCAAATTCAGTCAGCCCAGGAGTTTGACCTTCCGACCGCGCGCTAGAGCGCCCATCCAGCATCAATGGGAGGATTCCAGCCCCCAGCCGCACGACCAGAGCGCGCATCTCACGAGCGGAAGCTATCCGACGAATTACCATTATTCTTATTTCGCCAATCTATATTCCTAAAAGCCATCCTAGATTTAAGCACACGACACGATTCATGTACATACGCAGACAACACACACATAATTTCTAAGTTCGTTATAGCGTTCATAATTCTAAGTTGCGATACGCTCGAGCGAGCGTCCGACGCGCGCGGCTCACGCGTAACGCGAGCCGCCCCACTCCGACCGACCGGCCGCCCCACCACGAGGGCCGAGCGGCCGCCCCACTCCGACCGACCGTGCGCCCCACCAGCGGGCCCAGCGACTCGCGCGCCACGCGACCCAAGGAGGTCGCGGACCGGCGAGCTGATAGGCAGTCGATTCCGAGGCCTCTTCCGAGGACCTTCCGAGTTCATTCCGAGGTGCCTTCCGAGGACCTCCGGAGTACTATCCGAGCATTCACCGAGCGCTAGTCTATTCAACGCCTCAATCGGAGGTGTCTCTAGTTCCAAGCTTATTATAATTCTAGTTCCAAGTCACTTCGACTTCCAATCCTAACTCTAAGTCATTACTAAATCTAGCATAGGGAAAGTTAAGTGTAAGCTTAGGTTTTATTCAGAATATACTTTGTTTTATCTTTACATCACAATCTCAATTCAATTAATCCAATCCATTCTCGAGTCTCGTTTGTAATACAAATTCTTCCACGGGTTTTCGCGTTCATCCATACATTCAATTCGAACGTCAGTCGATCTTTGGCAACCGACCAGTTAGAGCGGACCGCCGCTTAACTTCGTCGACCCAGAGCTTTGATTGCGCCAGAATTCAGTCAGTGTTTCGGCTCCCAGACTGATAGGCTAGAGCGGACCACCGCTTACCCGATTCATATCTGGACCTGTTGAAGCCTGACGCGAATGTGCCGTCGATCGGTCAATAAAACCCGACGTGCGGGCCGGAAGAATTTCCTGCGACAACTTGTGCGCGAGTATATAGGCATTGCGCCTCGTTCTTCGTCTAATTTCTTCGACACCGGACTCCTGGCGCAGCGTTCAGCCCCAGTCTCCGCAGCCGGCAGAAGGAAGTCATCCGACAACGCCGAGCCGATTCGTTGGAAGCTCATCCCGATTTCCAACCAGCCTCGTATCCAGTACGCCGCGACGATCCCGGTCGAGGATCCTCGCCGCCAGAAGTATCTACAACTGAAATACTAAAGCAGTAGAGCGGTCAAGACAGCGAAAGGTAGGATCTTTCCATTTTTCCGTGTGCGCGAATTCGAAGTAGTGTGCGTGTCCCATAAAAGAACCCGGGTTCCCGTCGCAATATCGCGATTTATTCCGGACTTCGGCTGCGTGTCATCCGCGAGAGAAACGGAATTTTTACCGCGCTCGTGACGTGACAGATGCTAGAAACGCCTGAAACGAACAACGTTAATGCCGCCGTCGGGTGCCGCCGAACGAACTTCGGCCATTACCAACAGCGCATCGCGCAACAATGATGCTAGAAATGTCTGAAACGAACAACGTTAATGCCGCCGTCGGGTGCCGCCGAACGAACTTCGGTTATTACGCGCCGCGCATCGCGCAACAATGATACTAGAAACGCGTGAAACGGATAACGTTAATGCCGCCGGCGGGTGCCGCCGAACGAACTTCGGCCATTACCAACAGCGTATCGCGCAACAATGATGCTAGAAACGCCTGAAACGAACAACGTTAATGCCGCCGTCGGGTGCCGCCGAACGAACTTCGGTCATTACCCGCCGCGCATCGCGCAACAATGATCTTAGAAACGCGTGAAACGGATAACGTTAATGCCGCCGTCGGGTGCCGCCGAACGAACTTCGGTCATTACCCGCCGCGCATCGCGCAACAATGATCTTAGAAACGCGTGAAACGAACAACGTTAATGCCGCCGTCGGGTGCCGCCGAACGAACTTCGGCCATTACCAACAGCGCATCGCGCAACAATGATGCTAGAAACGCCTGAAACGAACAACGTTAATGCCGCCCTCGGGTGCCGCCGAACGAACTTCGGTCATTACCAACAGCGCATCGCGCAACAATGATCATAGAAACGCTGCAAACGAACAACGTTAATGCCGCCGTCGGGTGCCGCCGAACGAACTTCGGTCATTACCCGCCGCGCATCGCGCAACAATGATCTTAGAAACGCCTGAAACGAACAACGTTAATGCCGCCGTCGGGTGCCGCCGAACGAACTTCGGTCATTACCCGCCGCGCATCGCGCAACAATGATCATAGAAACGCTGCAAACGAACAACGTTAATGCCGCCGTCGGGTGCCGCCGAACGAACTTCGGTCATTACCCGCCGCGCATCGCGCAACAATGATGCTAGAAACGCCTGAAACGAACAACGTTAATGCCGCCGTCGGGTGCCGCCGAACGAACTTCGGCCACTACCAACAGCGCATCGCGCAACAATGATGCTAGAAACGCCTGAAACGAACAACGTTAATGCCGCCGTCGGGTGCCGCCGAACGAACTTCGGCCATTACCAACAGCGCATCGCGCAACAATGATGCTAGAAATGTCTGAAACGAACAACGTTAATGCCGCCGTCGGGTGCCGCCGAACGAACTTCGGTTATTACGCGCCGCGCATCGCGCAACAATGATGCTAGAAACGCGTGAAACGGATAACGTTAATGCCGCCGGCGGGTGCCGCCGAACGAACTTCGGTCATTACCCGCCGCGCATCGCGCAACAATGATCTTAGAAACGCCTGAAACGAACAACGTTAATGCCGCCGTCGGGTGCCGCCGAACGAACTTCGGTCATTACCCGCCGCGCATCGCGCAACAATGATCTTAGAAACGCTGCAAACGAACAACGTTAATGCCGCCGTCGGGTGCCGCCGAACCAACTTCGGCCATTACCAACAGCGCATCGCGCAACAATGATGCTAGAAACGCCTGAAACGAACAACGTTAATGCCGCCGGCGGGTGCCGCCGAACGAACTTCGGCCATTACCAACAGCGCATCGCGCAACAATGATGCTAGAAACGCCTGAAACGAACAACGTTAATGCCGCCGTCGGGTGCCGCCGAACGAACTTCGGCCATTACCAACAGCGCATCGCGCAACAATGATGCTAGAAATGTCTGAAACGAACAACGTTAATGCCGCCGTCGGGTGCCGCCGAACGAACTTCGGTTATTACGCGCCGCGCATCGCGCAACAATGATCATAGAAACGCTGCAAACGAACAACGTTAATGCCGCCGTCGGGTGCCGCCGAACGAACTTCGGTCATTACCCGCCGCGCATCGCGCAACAATGATGCTAGAAACGCCTGAAACGAACAACGTTAATGCCGCCGTCGGGTGCCGCCGAACGAACTTCGGCCACTACCAACAGCGCATCGCGCAACAATGATGCTAGAAACGCCTGAAACGAACAACGTTAATGCCGCCGTCGGGTGCCGCCGAACGAACTTCGGCCATTACCAACAGCGCATCGCGCAACAATGATGCTAGAAATGTCTGAAACGAACAACGTTAATGCCGCCGTCGGGTGCCGCCGAACGAACTTCGGTCATTACCCGCCGCGCATCGCGCAACAATGATGCTAGAAACGCCTGAAACGAACAACGTTAATGCCGCCGTCGGGTGCCGCCGAACGAACTTCGGCCACTACCAACAGCGCATCGCGCAACAATGATGCTAGAAACGCCTGAAACGAACAACGTTAATGCCGCCGTCGGGTGCCGCCGAACGAACTTCGGCCATTACCAACAGCGCATCGCGCAACAATGATGCTAGAAATGTCTGAAACGAACAACGTTAATGCCGCCGTCGGGTGCCGCCGAACGAACTTCGGTTATTACGCGCCGCGCATCGCGCAACAATGATGCTAGAAACGCGTGAAACGGATAACGTTAATGCCGCCGGCGGGTGCCGCCGAACGAACTTCGGTCATTACCCGCCGCGCATCGCGCAACAATGATCTTAGAAACGCCTGAAACGAACAACGTTAATGCCGCCGTCGGGTGCCGCCGAACGAACTTCGGCCATTACCAACAGCGCATCGCGCAACAATGATGCTAGAAACGCCTGAAACGAACAACGTTAATGCCGCCGGCGGGTGCCGCCGAACGAACTTCGGCCATTACCAACAGCGCATCGCGCAACAATGATGCTAGAAACGCCTGAAACGAACAACGTTAATGCTGCCGTCGGGTGCCGCCGAACGAACTTCGGCCATTACCAACAGCGCATCGCGCAACAATGATGCTAGAAATGTCTGAAACGAACAACGTTAATGCCGCCGTCGGGTGCCGCCGAACGAACTTCGGTTATTACGCGCCGCGCATCGCGCAACAATGATGCTAGAAACGCGTGAAACGGATAACGTTAATGCCGCCGGCGGGTGCCGCCGAACGAACTTCGGCCATTACCAACAGCGTATCGCGCAACAATGATGTGTAACGTCTGGCGTTCCGCCTACCACCCCTCAGCGCAACCCACGACGGCCAGCAACAACGTACAGCCAGCCAGCTGCAGCCAAGTACGTGGAGCAAGCGCCCCTGCACGCGGGCAACCCGCCCGACCGCCGCGCTAAGGCAGCCTGCAAATTCAGTCAGCCCAGGAGTTTGACCTTCCGACCGCGCGCTAGAGCGCCCATCCAGCATCAATGGGAGGATTCCAGCCCCCAGCCGCACGACCAGAGCGCGCATCTCACGAGCGGAAGCTATCCGACGAATTACCATTATTCTTATTTCGCCAATCTATATTCCTAAAAGCCATCCTAGATTTAAGCACACGACACGATTCATGTACATACGCAGACAACACACACATAATTTCTAAGTTCGTTATAGCGTTCATAATTCTAAGTTGCGATACGCTCGAGCGAGCGTCCGACGCGCGCGGCTCACGCGTAACGCGAGCCGCCCCACTCCGACCGACCGGCCGCCCCACCACGAGGGCCGAGCGGCCGCCCCACTCCGACCGACCGTGCGCCCCACCAGCGGGCCCAGCGACTCGCGCGCCACGCGACCCAAGGAGGTCGCGGACCGGCGAGCTGATAGGCAGTCGATTCCGAGGCCTCTTCCGAGGACCTTCCGAGTTCATTCCGAGGTGCCTTCCGAGGACCTCCGGAGTACTATCCGAGCATTCACCGAGCGCTAGTCTATTCAACGCCTCAATCGGAGGTGTCTCTAGTTCCAAGCTTATTATAATTCTAGTTCCAAGTCACTTCGACTTCCAATCCTAACTCTAAGTCATTACTAAATCTAGCATAGGGAAAGTTAAGTGTAAGCTTAGGTTTTATTCAGAATATACTTTGTTTTATCTTTACATCACAATCTCAATTCAATTAATCCAATCCATTCTCGAGTCTCGTTTGTAATACAAATTCTTCCACGGGTTTTCGCGTTCATCCATACATTCAATTCGAACGTCAGTCGATCTTTGGCAACCGACCAGTTAGAGCGGACCGCCGCTTAACTTCGTCGACCCAGAGCTTTGATTGCGCCAGAATTCAGTCAGTGTTTCGGCTCCCAGACTGATAGGCTAGAGCGGACCACCGCTTACCCGATTCATATCTGGACCTGTTGAAGCCTGACGCGAATGTGCCGTCGATCGGTCAATAAAACCCGACGTGCGGGCCGGAAGAATTTCCTGCGACAACTTGTGCGCGAGTATATAGGCATTGCGCCTCGTTCTTCGTCTAATTTCTTCGACACCGGACTCCTGGCGCAGCGTTCAGCCCCAGTCTCCGCAGCCGGCAGAAGGAAGTCATCCGACAACGCCGAGCCGATTCGTTGGAAGCTCATCCCGATTTCCAACCAGCCTCGTATCCAGTACGCCGCGACGATCCCGGTCGAGGATCCTCGCCGCCAGAAGTATCTACAACTGAAATACTAAAGCAGTAGAGCGGTCAAGACAGCGAAAGGTAGGATCTTTCCATTTTTCCGTGTGCGCGAATTCGAAGTAGTGTGCGTGTCCCATAAAAGAACCCGGGTTCCCGTCGCAATATCGCGATTTATTCCGGACTTCGGCTGCGTGTCATCCGCGAGAGAAACGGAATTTTTACCGCGCTCGTGACGTGACAGATGCTAGAAACGCCTGAAACGAACAACGTTAATGCCGCCGTCGGGTGCCGCCGAACGAACTTCGGCCATTACCAACAGCGCATCGCGCAACAATGATGCTAGAAATGTCTGAAACGAACAACGTTAATGCCGCCGTCGGGTGCCGCCGAACGAACTTCGGTTATTACGCGCCGCGCATCGCGCAACAATGATACTAGAAACGCGTGAAACGGATAACGTTAATGCCGCCGGCGGGTGCCGCCGAACGAACTTCGGCCATTACCAACAGCGTATCGCGCAACAATGATGCTAGAAACGCCTGAAACGAACAACGTTAATGCCGCCGTCGGGTGCCGCCGAACGAACTTCGGTCATTACCCGCCGCGCATCGCGCAACAATGATCTTAGAAACGCGTGAAACGGATAACGTTAATGCCGCCGTCGGGTGCCGCCGAACGAACTTCGGTCATTACCCGCCGCGCATCGCGCAACAATGATCTTAGAAACGCGTGAAACGAACAACGTTAATGCCGCCGTCGGGTGCCGCCGAACGAACTTCGGCCATTACCAACAGCGCATCGCGCAACAATGATGCTAGAAACGCCTGAAACGAACAACGTTAATGCCGCCCTCGGGTGCCGCCGAACGAACTTCGGTCATTACCAACAGCGCATCGCGCAACAATGATCATAGAAACGCTGCAAACGAACAACGTTAATGCCGCCGTCGGGTGCCGCCGAACGAACTTCGGTCATTACCCGCCGCGCATCGCGCAACAATGATCTTAGAAACGCCTGAAACGAACAACGTTAATGCCGCCGTCGGGTGCCGCCGAACGAACTTCGGTCATTACCCGCCGCGCATCGCGCAACAATGATCATAGAAACGCTGCAAACGAACAACGTTAATGCCGCCGTCGGGTGCCGCCGAACGAACTTCGGCCACTACCAACAGCGCATCGCGCAACAATGATGCTAGAAACGCCTGAAACGAACAACGTTAATGCCGCCGTCGGGTGCCGCCGAACGAACTTCGGCCATTACCAACAGCGCATCGCGCAACAATGATGCTAGAAATGTCTGAAACGAACAACGTTAATGCCGCCGTCGGGTGCCGCCGAACGAACTTCGGTTATTACGCGCCGCGCATCGCGCAACAATGATGCTAGAAACGCGTGAAACGGATAACGTTAATGCCGCCGGCGGGTGCCGCCGAACGAACTTCGGTCATTACCCGCCGCGCATCGCGCAACAATGATCTTAGAAACGCCTGAAACGAACAACGTTAATGCCGCCGTCGGGTGCCGCCGAACGAACTTCGGCCATTACCAACAGCGCATCGCGCAACAATGATGCTAGAAACGCCTGAAACGAACAACGTTAATGCCGCCGGCGGGTGCCGCCGAACGAACTTCGGCCATTACCAACAGCGCATCGCGCAACAATGATGCTAGAAACGCCTGAAACGAACAACGTTAATGCCGCCGTCGGGTGCAGCCGAACGAACTTCGGTCATTACCCGCCGCGCATCGCGCAACAGTGATGCTAGAAATGTCAGAAACGAACAACGTTAATGCCGCCGTCGGGTGCCGCCGAACGAACTTCGGTCATTACCCGCCGCGCATCGCGCAACAATGATCTTAGAAACGCTGCAAACGAACAACGTTAATGCCGCCGTCGGGTGCCGCCGAACCAACTTCGGCCATTACCAACAGCGCATCGCGCAACAATGATGCTAGAAACGCCTGAAACGAACAACGTTAATGCCGCCGGCGGGTGCCGCCGAACGAACTTCGGCCATTACCAACAGCGCATCGCGCAACAATGATGCTAGAAACGCCTGAAACGAACAACGTTAATGCCGCCGTCGGGTGCCGCCGAACGAACTTCGGCCATTACCAACAGCGCATCGCGCAACAATGATGCTAGAAATGTCTGAAACGAACAACGTTAATGCCGCCGTCGGGTGCCGCCGAACGAACTTCGGTTATTACGCGCCGCGCATCGCGCAACAATGATGCTAGAAACGCGTGAAACGGATAACGTTAATGCCGCCGGCGGGTGCCGCCGAACGAACTTCGGATATTACCAACAGCGTATCGCGCAACAATGATGCTAGAAACGCCTGAAACGAACAACGTTAATGCCGCCGTCGGGTGCCGCCGAACGAACTTCGGCCATTACCAACAGCGCATCGCGCAACAATGATGCTAGAAATGTCTGAAACGAACAACGTTAATGCCGCCGTCGGGTGCCGCCGAACGAACTTCGGTTATTACGCGCCGCGCATCGCGCAACAATGATGCTAGAAACGCGTGAAACGGATAACGTTAATGCCGCCGGCGGGTGCCGCCGAACGAACTTCGGCCATTACCAACAGCGTATCGCGCAACAATGATGCTAGAAACGCCTGAAACGAACAACGTTAATGCCGCCGTCGGGTGCCGCCGAACGAACTTCGGTCATTACCCGCCGCGCATCGCGCAACAATGATCTTAGAAACGCGTGAAACGGATAACGTTAATGCCGCCGTCGGGTGCCGCCGAACGAACTTCGGTCATTACCCGCCGCGCATCGCGCAACAATGATCTTAGAAACGCGTGAAACGAACAACGTTAATGCCGCCGTCGGGTGCCGCCGAACGAACTTCGGCCATTACCAACAGCGCATCGCGCAACAATGATGCTAGAAACGCCTGAAACGAACAACGTTAATGCCGCCCTCGGGTGCCGCCGAACGAACTTCGGTCATTACCAACAGCGCATCGCGCAACAATGATCATAGAAACGCTGCAAACGAACAACGTTAATGCCGCCGTCGGGTGCCGCCGAACGAACTTCGGTCATTACCCGCCGCGCATCGCGCAACAATGATCTTAGAAACGCCTGAAACGAACAACGTTAATGCCGCCGTCGGGTGCCGCCGAACGAACTTCGGTCATTACCCGCCGCGCATCGCGCAACAATGATCTTAGAAACGCGTGAAACGGATAACCTTAATGCCGGCGTCGGGTGCCGCCGAACGAACTTCGGGCATTACCCGCCGCGCATCGCGCAACAATGATGCTAGAAACGCTTGAAACGAACAACGTTAATGCCGCCGGCGGGTGCCGCCGAACGAACTTCGGTCATTACCCGCCGCGAATCGCGCAATAATGATCTTAGAAACGCGTGAAACGGATAACGTTAATGCCTCCGTCGGGTGCCGCCGAACGAACTTCGGTCATTACCCGCCGCGCATCGCGCAACAATGATGCTAGAAACGCTTGAAACGAACAACGTTAATGCCGCCGTCGGGTGCCGCCGAACGAACTTCGGTCATTACCCGCCGCGCATCGCGCAACAATGATCTTAGAAACGCGTGAAACGGATAACGTTAATGCCGCCGTCGGGTGCCGCCGAACGAACTTCGGTCATTACCCGCCGCGCATCGCGCAACAATGATGCTAGAAACGCTTGAAACGAACAACATAAATGCCGCCGGCGGGTGCCGCCGAACGAACTTCGGTCATTACCCGCCGCGCATCGCGCAACAATGATCTTAGAAACGCTTGAAACGAACAACGTTAATGCCGCCGGCGGGTGCCGCCGAACGAACTTCGGTCATTACCCGCCGCGCATCGCGCAATAATGATCTTAGAAACGCGTGAAACGGATAACGTTAATGCCGCCGTCGGGTGCCGCCGAACGAACTTCAGTCATTACAAACAGCGCATCGCGCAACAATGATCTTAGAAATGCGTGAAACGGATAACGTTAATGCCGGCGTCGGGTGCCGCCGAACGAACTTCGGTCATTACCCGCCGCGCATCGCGCAACAATGATCTTAGAAACGCTTGAAACGAACAACGTTAATGCCTCCGTCGGGTGCCGCCGAACGAACTTCGGTCATTACCCGCCGCGCATCGCGCAACAATGATGCTAGAAACGCTTGAAACGAACAACGTTAATGCCGCCGTCGGGTGCCGCCGAACGAACTTCGGTCATTACCCGCCGCGCATCGCGCAACAATGATCTTAGAAACGCGTGAAACGGATAACGTTAATGCCGCCGTCGGGTGCCGCCGAACGAACTTCGGTCATTACCCGCCGCGCATCGCGCAACAATGATCTTAGAAAATCGTGAAACGGATAAGGTTAATGCCGCCGGCGGGTGCCGCCGAACGAACTTCGGTCATTACCCGCCGCGCATCGCGCAACAATGATGCTAGAAGCGCTTGAAACGAACAACGTTAATGCCTCCGTCGGGTGCCGCCGAACGAACTTCAGTCATTACAAACAGCGCATCGCGCAACAATGATCTTAGAAATGCGTGAAACGGATAACGTTAATGCCGGTGTCGGGTGCCGCCGAACGAACTTCAGTCATTACAAACAGCGCATCGCGCAACAATGATCTTAGAAATGCGTGAAACGGATAACGTTAATGCCGGTGTCGGGTGCCGCCGAACGAACTTCGGTCATTACCCGCCGCGCATCGCGCAACAATGATCTTAGCAACGCTTGAAACGAACAACGTTAATGCCTCCGTCGGGTGCCGCCGAACGAACTTCGGTCATTACCCGCCGCGCATCGCGCAACAATGATGCTAGAAACGCTTGAAACGAACAACGTTAATGCCGCCGTCGGGTGCCGCCGAACGAACTTCGGTCATTACCCGCCGCGCATCGCGCAACAATGATCTTAGAAACGCGTGAAACGGATAACGTTAATGCCGCCGTCGGGTGCCGCCGAACGAACTTCGGTCATTACCCGCCGCGCATCGCGCAACAATGATCTTAGAAAATCGTGAAACGGATAACGTTAATGCCGCCGGCGGGTGCCGCCGAACGAACTTCGGTCATTACCCGCCGCGCATCGCGCAACAATGATGCTAGAAGCGCTTGAAACGAACAACGTTAATGCCTCCGTCGGGTGCCGCCGAACGAACTTCGGTCATTACCCGCCGCGCATCGCGCAACAATGATCTTAGAAACGCGTGAAACGGATAACGTTAATGCCGCCGGCGGGTGCCGCCGAACGAACTTCGGTCATTACCCGCCGCGCATCGCGCAACAATGATGCTAGAAACGCTTGAAACGAACAACGTTAATGCCGCCGGCGGGTGCCGCCGAACGAACTTCGGTCATTACCCGCCGCGCATCGCGCAACAATGATGCTAGAAACGCTTGAAACGAACAACGTTAATGCCGCCGGCGGGTGCCGCCGAACGAACTTCGGTCATTACCCGCCGCGCATCGCGCAACAATGATCTTAGAAACGCTTGAAACGAAAACAACGTTAATGCCGCCGGCGGGTGCCGCCGAACGAACTTCGGTCATTACCCGCCGCGCATCGCGCAATAATGATCTTAGAAACGCGTGAAACGGATAACGTTAATGCCGCCGTCGGGTGCCGCCGAACGAACTTCAGTCATTACAAACAGCGCATCGCGCAACAATGATCTTAGAAACGCGTGAAACGGATAACGTTAATGCCGGCGTCGGGTGCCGCCGAACGAACTTCGGTCATTACCCGCCGCGCATCGCGCAACAATGATGCTAGAAACGCTTGAAACGAACAACGTTAATGCCGCCGGCGGGTGCCGCAGAACGAACTTCGGTCATTACCCGCCGCGCATCGCGCAATAATGATCTTAGAAACGCGTGAAACGGATAACGTTAATGCCGCCGGCGGGTGCCGCCGAACGAACTTCGGTCATTACCCGCAGCGCATCGCGCAACAATGATCTTAGAAACGCGTGAAACGGATAACGTTAATGCCGCCGTCGGGTGCCGCCGAACGAACTTCAGTCATTACAAACAGCGCATCGCGCAACAATGATCTTAGAAACGCGTGAAACGGATAACGTTAATGCCGGCGTCGGGTGCCGCCGAACGAACTTCGGTCATTACCCGCCGCGCATCGCGCAAAAATGATCTTAGAAACGCGTGAAACGGATAACGTTAATGCCGCCGTCGGGTGCCGCCGAACGAACTTCGGTCATTACCCGCCGCGAATCGCGCAACAATGATCTTAGAAACGCGTGAAACGGATAACGTTAATGCCGCCGGCGGGTGCCGCCGAACGAACTTCGGTCATTACCCGCCGCGCATCGCGCAATAATGATCTTAGAAACGCTTGAAACGAACAACGTTAATGCCGCCGGCGGGTGCCGCCGAACGAACTTCGGTCATTACCCGCCGCGCATCGTGCAACAATGATGCTAGAAACGCTTGAAACGAACAACATAAATGCCGCCGGCGGGTGCCGCCGAACGAACTTCGGTCATTACCCGCCGCGCGTCGCGCAACAATGATCTTAGAAACGCTTGAAACGAACAACGTTAATGCCGCCGGCGGGTGCCGCCGAACGAACTTCGGTCATTACCCGCCGCGCATCGCGCAATAATGATCTTAGAATCGCGTGAAACGGATAACGTTAATGCCGCCGTCGGGTGCCGCCGAACGAACTTCAGTCATTACAAACAGCGCATCGCGCAACAATGATCTTAGAAACGCGTGAAACGGATAACCTTAATGCCGGCGTCGGGTGCCGCCGAACGAACTTCGGGCATTACCCGCCGCGCATCGCGCAACAATGATGCTAGAAACGCTTGAAACGAACAACGTTAATGCCGCCGGCGGGTGCCGCCGAACGAACTTCGGTCATTACCCGCCGCGAATCGCGCAATAATGATCTTAGAAACGCGTGAAACGGATAACGTTAATGCCTCCGTCGGGTGCCGCCGAACGAACTTCGGTCATTACCCGCCGCGCATCGCGCAACAATGATGCTAGAAACGCTTGAAACGAACAACGTTAATGCCGCCGTCGGGTGCCGCCGAACGAACTTCGGTCATTACCCGCCGCGAATCGCGCAATAATGATCTTAGAAACGCGTGAAACGGATAACGTTAATGCCTCCGTCGGGTGCCGCCGAACGAACTTCGGTCATTACCCGCCGCGCATCGCGCAACAATGATGCTAGAAACGCTTGAAACGAACAACGTTAATGCCGCCGTCGGGTGCCGCCGAACGAACTTCGGTCATTACCCGCCGCGCATCGCGCAACAATGATCTTAGAAACGCGTGAAACGGATAACGTTAATGCCGCCGTCGGGTGCCGCCGAACGAACTTCGGTCATTACCCGCCGCGCATCGCGCAACAATGATCTTAGAAACGCGTGAAACGGATAACGTTAATGCCGCCGTCGGGTGCCGCCGAACGAACTTCGGTCATTACCCGCCGCGCATCGTGCAACAATGATGCTAGAAACGCTTGAAACGAACAACGTTAATGCCGCCGGCGGGTGCCGCCGAACGAACTTCGGTCATTACCCGCCGCGCATAGCGCAACAATGATGCTAGAAACGCTTGAAACGAACAACATAAATGCCGCCGGCGGGTGCCGCCGAACGAACTTCGGTCATTACCCGCCGCGCATCGCGCAACAATGATCTTAGAAACGCTTGAAACGAACAACGTTAATGCCGCCGGCGGGTGCCGCCGAACGAACTTCGGTCATTACCCGCCGCGCATCGCGCAATAATGATCTTAGAAACGCGTGAAACGGATAACGTTAATGCCGCCGTCGGGTGCCGCCGAACGAACTTCAGTCATTACAAACAGCGCATCGCGCAACAATGATCTTAGAAACGCGTGAAACGGATAACGTTAATGCCGGCGTCGGGTGCCGCCGAACGAACTTCGGTCATTACCCGCCGCGCATCGCGCAACAATGATGCTAGAAACGCTGGAAACGAACAACATAAATGCCGCTGGCGGGTGCCGCCGAACGAACTTCGGTCATTACCCGCCGCGCATCGCGCAACAATGATCTTAGAAACGCTTGAAACGAACAACGTTAATGCCGCCGGCGGGTGCCGCCGAACGAACTTCGGTCATTACCCGCCGCGCATCGCGCAATAATGATCTTAGAAACGCGTGAAACGGATAACGTTAATGCCGCCGTCGGGTGCCGCCGAACGAACTTCAGTCATTACAAACAGCGCATCGCGCAACAATGATCTTAGAAATGCGTGAAACGGATAACGTTAATGCCGGCGTCGGGTGCCGCCGAACGAACTTCGGTCATTACCCGCCGCGCATCGCGCAACAATGATCTTAGAAACGCTTGAAACGAACAACGTTAATGCCTCCGTCGGGTGCCGCCGAACGAACTTCGGTCATTACCCGCCGCGCATCGCGCAACAATGATGCTAGAAACGCTTGAAACGAACAACGTTAATGCCGCCGGCGGGTGCCGCCGAACGAACTTCGGTCATTACCCGCCGCGCATCGCGCAACAATGATCTTAGAAACGCGTGAAACGGATAACGTTAATGCCGCCGTCGGGTGCCGCCGAACGAACTTCGGTCATTACCCGCCGCGCATCGCGCAACAATGATCTTAGAAACGCGTGAAACGGATAACGTTAATGCCGCCGTCGGGTGCCGCCGAACGAACTTCGGTCATTACCCGCCGCGCATCGCGCAACAATGATCTTAGAAACGCGTGAAACGGATAACGTTAATGCCGCCGTCGGGTGCCGCCGAACGAACTTCGGTCATTACCCGCCGCGCATCGCGCAACAATGATCTTAGAAACGCGTGAAACGGATAACGTTAATGCCGCCGTCGGGTGCCGCCGAACGAACTTCGGTCATTACCCGCCGCGCATCGCGCAACAATGATCTTAGAAACGCGTGAAACGGATAACGTTAATGCCGCCGTCGGGTGCCGCCGAACGAACTTCGGTCATTACCCGCCGCGCATCGTGCAACAATGATGCTAGAAACGCTTGAAACGAACAACGTTAATGCCGCCGGCGGGTGCCGCCGAACGAACTTCGGTCATTACCCGCCGCGCATAGCGCAACAATGATGCTAGAAACGCTTGAAACGAACAACATAAATGCCGCCGGCGGGTGCCGCCGAACGAACTTCGGTCATTACCCGCCGCGCATCGCGCAACAATGATCTTAGAAACGCTTGAAACGAACAACGTTAATGCCGCCGGCGGGTGCCGCCGAACGAACTTCGGTCATTACCCGCCGCGCATCGCGCAATAATGATCTTAGAAACGCGTGAAACGGATAACGTTAATGCCGCCGTCGGGTGCCGCCGAACGAACTTCAGTCATTACAAACAGCGCATCGCGCAACAATGATCTTAGAAACGCGTGAAACGGATAACGTTAATGCCGGCGTCGGGTGCCGCCGAACGAACTTCGGTCATTACCCGCCGCGCATCGCGCAACAATGATGCTAGAAACGCTGGAAACGAACAACATAAATGCCGCCGGCGGGTGCCGCCGAACGAACTTCGGTCATTACCCGCCGCGCATCGCGCAACAATGATCTTAGAAACGCTTGAAACGAACAACGTTAATGCCGCCGGCGGGTGCCGCCGAACGAACTTCGGTCATTACCCGCCGCGCATCGCGCAATAATGATCTTAGAAACGCGTGAAACGGATAACGTTAATGCCGCCGTCGGGTGCCGCCGAACGAACTTCAGTCATTACAAACAGCGCATCGCGCAACAATGATCTTAGAAATGCGTGAAACGGATAACGTTAATGCCGGCGTCGGGTGCCGCCGAACGAACTTCGGTCATTACCCGCCGCGCATCGCGCAACAATGATCTTAGAAACGCTTGAAACGAACAACGTTAATGCCTCCGTCGGGTGCCGCCGAACGAACTTCGGTCATTACCCGCCGCGCATCGCGCAACAATGATGCTAGAAACGCTTGAAACGAACAACGTTAATGCCGCCGGCGGGTGCCGCCGAACGAACTTCGGTCATTACCCGCCGCGCATCGCGCAACAATGATCTTAGAAACGCGTGAAACGGATAACGTTAATGCCGCCGTCGGGTGCCGCCGAACGAACTTCGGTCATTACCCGCCGCGCATCGCGCAACAATGATCTTAGAAACGCGTGAAACGGATAACGTTAATGCCGCCGTCGGGTGCCGCCGAACGAACTTCGGTCATTACCCGCCGCGCATCGCGCAACAATGATCTTAGAAACGCGTGAAACGGATAACGTTAATGCCGCCGTCGGGTGCCGCCGAACGAACTTCGGTCATTACCCGCCGCGCATCGCGCAACAATGATCTTAGAAACGCGTGAAACGGATAACGTTAATGCCGCCGTCGGGTGCCGCCGAACGAACTTCGGTCATTACCCGCCGCGCATCGTGCAACAATGATGCTAGAAACGCTTGATACGAACAACGTTAATGCCGCCGGCGGGTGCCGCCGAACGAACTTCGGTCATTACCCGCCGCGCGTCGCGCAACAATGATCTTAGAAACGCTTGAAACGAACAACGTTAATGCCGCCGGCGGGTGCCGCCGAACGAACTTCGGTCATTACCCGCCGCGCATCGCGCAACAATGATCTTAGAAACGCTTGAAACGAAAACAACGTTAATGCCGCCGGCGGGTGCCGCCGAACGAACTTCGGTCATTACCCGCCGCGCATCGCGCAATAATGATCTTAGAAACGCGTGAAACGGATAACGTTAATGCCGCCGTCGGGTGCCGCCGAACGAACTTCAGTCATTACAAACAGCGCATCGCGCAACAATGATCTTAGAAACGCGTGAAACGGATAACGTTAATGCCGGCGTCGGGTGCCGCCGAACGAACTTCGGTCATTACCCGCCGCGCATCGCGCAACAATGATGCTAGAAACGCTTGAAACGAACAACGTTAATGCCGCCGGCGGGTGCCGCAGAACGAACTTCGGTCATTACCCGCCGCGCATCGCGCAATAATGATCTTAGAAACGCGTGAAACGGATAACGTTAATGCCGCCGGCGGGTGCCGCCGAACGAACTTCGGTCATTACCCGCAGCGCATCGCGCAACAATGATCTTAGAAACGCGTGAAACGGATAACGTTAATGCCGCCGTCGGGTGCCGCCGAACGAACTTCAGTCATTACAAACAGCGCATCGCGCAACCATGATCTTAGAAACGCGTGAAACGGATAACGTTAATGCCGGCGTCGGGTGCCGCCGAACGAACTTCGGTCATTACCCGCCGCGCATCGCGCAAAAATGATCTTAGAAACGCGTGAAACGGATAACGTTAATGCCGCCGTCGGGTGCCGCCGAACGAACTTCGGTCATTACCCGCCGCGAATCGCGCAACAATGATCTTAGAAACGCGTGAAACGGATAACGTTAATGCCGCCGGCGGGTGCCGCCGAACGAACTTCGGTCATTACCCGCCGCGCATCGCGCAATAATGATCTTAGAAACGCTTGAAACGAACAACGTTAATGCCGCCGGCGGGTGCCGCCGAACGAACTTCGGTCATTACCCGCCGCGCATCGTGCAACAATGATGCTAGAAACGCTTGAAACGAACAACATAAATGCCGCCGGCGGGTGCCGCCGAACGAACTTCGGTCATTACCCGCCGCGCGTCGCGCAACAATGATCTTAGAAACGCTTGAAACGAACAACGTTAATGCCGCCGGCGGGTGCCGCCGAACGAACTTCGGTCATTACCCGCCGCGCATCGCGCAATAATGATCTTAGAATCGCGTGAAACGGATAACGTTAATGCCGCCGTCGGGTGCCGCCGAACGAACTTCAGTCATTACAAACAGCGCATCGCGCAACAATGATCTTAGAAACGCGTGAAACGGATAACCTTAATGCCGGCGTCGGGTGCCGCCGAACGAACTTCGGGCATTACCCGCCGCGCATCGCGCAACAATGATGCTAGAAACGCTTGAAACGAACAACGTTAATGCCGCCGGCGGGTGCCGCCGAACGAACTTCGGTCATTACCCGCCGCGAATCGCGCAATAATGATCTTAGAAACGCGTGAAACGGATAACGTTAATGCCGCCGTCGGGTGCCGCCGAACGAACGTCAGTCATTACAAACAGCGCATCGCGCAACAATGATCTTAGAAACGCGTGAAACGGATAACCTTAATGCCGGCGTCGGGTGCCGCCGAACGAACTTCGGGCATTACCCGCCGCGCATCGCGCAACAATGATGCTAGAAACGCTTGAAACGAACAACGTTAATGCCGCCGGCGGGTGCCGCCGAACGAACTTCGGTCATTACCCGCCGCGAATCGCGCAATAATGATCTTAGAAACGCGTGAAACGGATAACGTTAATGCCGCCGGCGGGTGCCGCCGAACGAACTTCGGTCATTACCCGCCGCGCATTGCTCAACAATGATCTTAGAAACGCGTGAAACGGATAACGTTAATGCCGCCGTCGGGTGCCGCCGAACGAACTTCAGTCATTACAAACATCGCATCGCGCATCAATGATCTTAGAAACGCGTGAAACGGATAACGTTAATGCCGGCGTCGGGTGCCGCCGAACGAACTTCGGTCATTACCCGCCGCGCATCGCGCAACAATGATCTTAGAAACGCGTGAAACGGATAACGTTAATGCCGCCGTCGGGTGCCGCCGAACGAACTTCGGTCATTACCCGCCGCGCATCGTGCAACAATGATGCTAGAAACGCTTGAAACGAACAACGTTAATGCCGCCGGCGGGTGCCGCCGAACGAACTTCGGTCATTACCCGCCGCGCATAGCGCAACAATGATGCTAGAAACGCTTGAAACGAACAACGTTAATACCGACGGCGGGTGCCGCAGAACGAACGTCGGTCATTACCCGCCGCGCATCGCGCAATAATGATCTTAGAAACGCGTGAAACGGATAACGTTAATGCCGCCGTCGGGTGCCGCCGAACGAACGTCAGTCATTACAAACAGCGCATCGCGCAACAATGATCTTAGAAACGCGTGAAACGGATAACCTTAATGCCGGCGTCGGGTGCCGCCGAACGAACTTCGGGCATTACCCGCCGCGCATCGCGCAACAATGATCTTAGAAACGCGTGAAACGGATAACGTTAATGCCGCCGTCGGGTGCCGCCGAACGAACTTCGGTCATTACCCGCCGCGCATCGTGCAACAATGATGCTAGAAACGCTTGAAACGAACAACGTTAATGCCGCCGGCGGGTGCCGCCGAACGAACTTCGGTCATTACCCGCCGCGCATAGCGCAACAATGATGCTAGAAACGCTTGAAACGAACAACGTTAATGCCGGCGTCGGGTGCCGCCGAACGAACTTCGGTCATTACCCGCCGCGCATCGCGCAACAATGATGCTAGAAACGCTGGAAACGAACAACGTTAATGCCGGCGTCGGGTGCCGCCGAACGAACTTCGGTCATTACCCGCCGCGCATCGCGCAACAATGATGCTAGAAACGCTGGAAACGAACAACATAAATGCCGCCGGCGGGTGCCGCCGAACGAACTTCGGTCATTACCCGCCGCGCATCGCGCAACAATGATCTTAGAAACGCTTGAAACGAACAACGTTAATGCCGCCGGCGGGTGCCGCCGAACGAACTTCGGTCATTACCCGCCGCGCATCGCGCAATAATGATCTTAGAAACGCGTGAAACGGATAACGTTAATGCCGCCGTCGGGTGCCGCCGAACGAACTTCAGTCATTACAAACAGCGCATCGCGCAACAATGATCTTAGAAACGCGTGAAACGGATAACGTTAATGCCGGCGTCGGGTGCCGCCGAACGAACTTCGGTCATTACCCGCCGCGCATCGCGCAACAATGATGCTAGAAACGCTTGAAACGAACAACGTTAATACCGACGGCGGGTGCCGCAGAACGAACGTCGGTCATTACCCGCCGCGCATCGCGCAATAATGATCTTAGAAACGCGTGAAACGGATAACGTTAATGCCGCCGTCGGGTGCCGCCGAACGAACGTCAGTCATTACAAACAGCGCATCGCGCAACAATGATCTTAGAAACGCGTGAAACGGATAACCTTAATGCCGGCGTCGGGTGCCGCCGAACGAACTTCGGGCATTACCCGCCGCGCATCGCGCAACAATGATGCTAGAAACGCTTGAAACGAACAACGTTAATGCCGCCGGCGGGTGCCGCCGAACGAACTTCGGTCATTACCCGCCGCGAATCGCGCAATAATGATCTTAGAAACGCGTGAAACGGATAACGTTAATGCCGCCGGCGGGTGCCGCCGAACGAACTTCGGTCATTACCCGCCGCGCATTGCTCAACAATGATCTTAGAAACGCGTGAAACGGATAACGTTAATGCCGCCGTCGGGTGCCGCCGAACGAACTTCAGTCATTACAAACATCGCATCGCGCATCAATGATCTTAGAAACGCGTGAAACGGATAACGTTAATGCCGGCGTCGGGTGCCGCCGAACGAACTTCGGTCATTACCCGCCGCGCATCGCGCAACAATGATCTTAGAAACGCGTGAAACGGATAACGTTAATGCCGCCGTCGGGTGCCGCCGAACGAACTTCGGTCATTACCCGCCGCGCATCGTGCAACAATGATGCTAGAAACGCTTGAAACGAACAACGTTAATGCCGCCGGCGGGTGCCGCCGAACGAACTTCGGTCATTACCCGCCGCGCATCGCGCAACAATGATGCTAGAAACGCTTGAAACGAACAACATAAATGCCGCCGGCGGGTGCCGCCGAACGAACTTCGGTCATTACCCGCCGCGCATCGCGCAACAATGATCTTAGAAACGCTTGAAACGAACAACGTTAATGCCGCCGGCGGGTGCCGCCGAACGAACTTCGGTCATTACCCGCCGCGCATCGCGCAATAATGATCTTAGAAACGCGTGAAACGGATAACGTTAATGCCGCCGTCGGGTGCCGCCGAACGAACTTCAGTCATTACAAACAGCGCATCGCGCAACAATGATCTTAGAAACGCGTGAAACGGATAACGTTAATGCCGGCGTCGGGTGCCGCCGAACGAACTTCGGTCATTACCCGCCGCGCATCGCGCAACAATGATGCTAGAAACGCTTGAAACGAACAACGTTAATACCGCCGGCGGGTGCCGCAGAACGAACGTCGGTCATTACCCGCCGCGCATCGCGCAATAATGATCTTAGAAACGCGTGAAACGGATAACGTTAATGCCGCCGTCGGGTGCCGCCGAACGAACGTCAGTCATTACAAACAGCGCATCGCGCAACAATGATCTTAGAAACGCGTGAAACGGATAACCTTAATGCCGGCGTCGGGTGCCGCCGAACGAACTTCGGGCATTACCCGCCGCGCATCGCGCAACAATGATGCTAGAAACGCTTGAAACGAACAACGTTAATGCCGCCGGCGGGTGCCGCCGAACGAACTTCGGTCATTACCCGCCGCGAATCGCGCAATAATGATCTTAGAAACGCGTGAAACGGATAACGTTAATGCCGCCGGCGGGTGCCGCCGAACGAACTTCGGTCATTACCCGCCGCGCATTGCTCAACAATGATCTTAGAAACGCGTGAAACGGATAACGTTAATGCCGCCGTCGGGTGCCGCCGAACGAACTTCAGTCATTACAAACATCGCATCGCGCATCAATGATCTTAGAAACGCGTGAAACGGATAACGTTAATGCCGGCGTCGGGTGCCGCCGAACGAACTTCGGTCATTACCCGCCGCGCATCGCGCAACAATGATCTTAGAAACGCGTGAAACGGATAACGTTAATGCCGCCGTCGGGTGCCGCCGAACGAACTTCGGTCATTACCCGCCGCGCATCGTGCAACAATGATGCTAGAAACGCTTGAAACGAACAACGTTAATGCCGCCGGCGGGTGCCGCCGAACGAACTTCGGTCATTACCCGCCGCGCATAGCGCAACAATGATGCTAGAAACGCTTGAAACGAACAACATAAATGCCGCCGGCGGGTGCCGCCGAACGAACTTCGGTTATTACCCGCCGCGCATCGCGCACCAATGATCTTAGAAACGCTTGAAACGAACAACGTTAATGCCGCCGGCGGGTGCCGCCGGCGGGTGCCGCCGAACGAACTTCGGTCATTACCCGCCGCGCATCGCGCAATAATGATCTTAGAAACGCGTGAAACGGATAACGTTAATGCCGCCGTCGGGTGCCGCCGAACGAACTTCAGTCATTACAAACAGCGCATCGCGCAACAATGATCTTAGAAACGCGTGAAACGGATAACGTTAATGCCGGCGTCGGGTGCCGCCGAACGAACTTCGGTCATTACCCGCCGCGCATCGCGCAACAATGATGCTAGAAACGCTGGAAACGAACAACATAAATGCCGCCGGCGGGTGCCGCCGAACGAACTTCGGTCATTACCCGCCGCGCATCGCGCAACAATGATCTTAGAAACGCTTGAAACGAACAACGTTAATGCCGCCGGCGGGTGCCGCCGAACGAACTTCGGTCATTACCCGCCGCGCATCGCGCAATAATGATCTTAGAAACGCGTGAAACGGATAACGTTAATGCCGCCGTCGGGTGCCGCCGAACGAACTTCAGTCATTACAAACAGCGCATCGCGCAACAATGATCTTAGAAACGCGTGAAACGGATAACGTTAATGCCGGCGTCGGGTGCCGCCGAACGAACTTCGGTCATTACCCGCCGCGCATCGCGCAACAATGATGCTAGAAACGCTTGAAACGAACAACGTTAATACCGCCGGCGGGTGCCGCAGAACGAACGTCGGTCATTACCCGCCGCGCATCGCGCAATAATGATCTTAGAAACGCGTGAAACGGATAACGTTAATGCCGCCGTCGGGTGCCGCCGAACGAACGTCAGTCATTACAAACAGCGCATCGCGCAACAATGATCTTAGAAACGCGTGAAACGGATAACCTTAATGCCGGCGTCGGGTGCCGCCGAACGAACTTCGGGCATTACCCGCCGCGCATCGCGCAACAATGATGCTAGAAACGCTTGAAACGAACAACGTTAATGCCGCCGGCGGGTGCCGCCGAACGAACTTCGGTCATTACCCGCCGCGAATCGCGCAATAATGATCTTAGAAACGCGTGAAACGGATAACGTTAATGCCGCCGGCGGGTGCCGCCGAACGAACTTCGGTCATTACCCGCCGCGCATTGCTCAACAATGATCTTAGAAACGCGTGAAACGGATAACGTTAATGCCGCCGTCGGGTGCCGCCGAACGAACTTCAGTCATTACAAACATCGCATCGCGCATCAATGATCTTAGAAACGCGTGAAACGGATAACGTTAATGCCGGCGTCGGGTGCCGCCGAACGAACTTCGGTCATTACCCGCCGCGCATCGCGCAACAATGATCTTAGAAACGCGTGAAACGGATAACGTTAATGCCGCCGTCGGGTGCCGCCGAACGAACTTCGGTCATTACCCGCCGCGCATCGTGCAACAATGATGCTAGAAACGCTTGAAACGAACAACGTTAATGCCGCCGGCGGGTGCCGCCGAACGAACTTCGGTCATTACCCGCCGCGCATAGCGCAACAATGATGCTAGAAACGCTTGAAACGAACAACATAAATGCCGCCGGCGGGTGCCGCCGAACGAACTTCGGTTATTACCCGCCGCGCATCGCGCACCAATGATCTTAGAAACGCTTGAAACGAACAACGTTAATGCCGCCGGCGGGTGCCGCCGAACGAACTTCGGTCATTACCCGCCGCGCATCGCGCAATAATGATCTTAGAAACGCGTGAAACCGATAACGTTAATGCCGCCGTCGGGTGCCGCCGAACGAACTTCAGTCATTACAAACAGCGCATCGCGCAACAATGATCTTAGAAACGCGTGAAACGGATAACGTTAATGCCGGCGTCGGGTGCCGCCGAACGAACTTCGGTCATTACCCGCCGCGCATCGCGCAACAATGATGCTAGAAACGCTGGAAACGAACAACATAAATGCCGCCGGCGGGTGCCGCCGAACGAACTTCGGTCATTACCCGCCGCGCATCGCGCAACAATGATCTTAGAAACGCTTGAAACGAACAACGTTAATGCCGCCGGCGGGTGCCGCCGAACGAACTTCGGTCATTACCCGCCGCGCATCGCGCAATAATGATCTTAGAAACGCGTGAAACGGATAACGTTAATGCAGCCGTCGGGTGCCGCCGAACGAACTTCAGTCATTACAAACAGCGCATCGCGCAACAATGATCTTAGAAATGCGTGAAACGGATAACGTTAATGCCGGCGTCGGGTGCCGCCGAACGAACTTCGGTCATTACCCGCCGCGCATCGCGCAACAATGATCTTAGAAACGCTTGAAACGAACAACGTTAATGCCTCCGTCGGGTGCCGCCGAACGAACTTCGGTCATTACCCGCCGCGCATCGCGCAACAATGATGCTAGAAACGCTTGAAACGAACAACGTTAATGCCGCCGTCGGGTGCCGCCGAACGAACTTCGGTCATTACCCGCCGCGCATCGCGCAACAATGATCTTAGAAACGCGTGAAACGGATAACGTTAATGCCGCCGTCGGGTGCCGCCGAACGAACTTCGGTCATTACCCGCCGCGCATCGCGCAACAATGATCTTAGAAAATCGTGAAACGGATAACGTTAATGCCGCCGGCGGGTGCCGCCGAACGAACTTCGGTCATTACCCGCCGCGCATCGCGCAACAATGATGCTAGAAGCGCTTGAAACGAACAACGTTAATGCCGCCGTCGGGTGCCGCCGAACGAACTTCTATCATTACCAACAGCGCATCGCGCAACAATGATCATAGAAACGCTGCAAACAAACAACGTTAATGCCGCCGTCGGGTGCCGCCGAACGAACTTCGGTCATTACCAACAGCGCATCGCGCAACAATGATCATAGAAACGCTGCAAACGAACAACGTTAATGCCGCCGTCGGGTGCCGCCGAACGAACTTCGGTCATTACCCGCCGCGCATCGCGCAATAATGATGCTAGAAATGTCTGAAACGAACAACGTTAATGCCGCCGTCGGGTGCCGCCGAACGAACTTCGGTCATTACCCGCCGCGCATCGCGCAACAATGATCTTAGAAACGCGTGAAACGGATAACGTTAATGCCGCCGTCGGGTGCCACCGAACGAACTTCGGCCATTACCAACAGCGCATCGCGCAACAATGATGCTAGAAATGTCTGAAACGAACAACGTTAATGCCGCCGTCGGGTGCCGCCGAACGAACTTCGGTCATTACCCGCCGCGCATCGCGCAACAATGATCTTAGAAACGCGTGAAACGAACAACGTTAATGCCGCCGTCGGGTGCCGCCGAACGAACTTCGGTCATTACCCGCCGCGCATCGCGCAACAATGATCTTAGAAACGCGTGAAACGAACAACGTTAATGCCGCCGGCGGGTTCCGCCGGCGGGTGCCGCCGAACGAACTTCGGCCATTACCAACAGCGCATCGCGCAACAATGATGCTAGAAACGCCTGAAACGAACAACGTTAATGTCGCCGGCGGGTGCCGCCGAACGAACTTCGGCCATTACCAACAGCGCATCGCGCAACAATGATCTTAGAAACGCGTGAAACGGATAACGTTAATGCCGCCGTCGGGTGCCGCCGAACCAACTTCGGTCATTACCCGCCGCGCATCGCGCAACAATGATCTTAGAAACGCGTGAAACGGATAAAGTTAATGCCGCCGTCGGGTGCCACCGAACGAACTTCGGCCATTACCAACAACGCATCGCGCAACAATGATGCTAGAAACGCCTGAAACAAACAACGTTAATGCCGCCGTCGGGTGCCGCCGAACGAACTTCGGTCATTACCCGCCGCGCATCGCGCAACAATGATCTTAGAAACGCGTGAAACGAACAACGTTAATGCCGCCGTCGGGTGCCGCCGAACGAACTTCGGTCATTACCCGCCGCGCATCGCGCAACAATGATCTTAGAAACGCGTGAAACGAACAACGTTAATGCCGCCGGCGGGTGCCGCCGGCGGGTGCCGCCGAACGAACTTCGGCCATTACCAACAGCGCATCGCGCAACAATGATGCTAGAAACGCCTGAAACGAACAACGTTAATGCCGCCGTCGGGTGCCGACGAACGAACTTCGGCCATTACCAACAGCGCATCGCGCAACAATGATGCTAGAAACGCCTGAAACGAACAACGTTAATGTCGCTGGCGGGTGCCGCCGAACGAACTTCGGCCATTACCAACAGCGCATCGCGCAACAATGATGCTAGAAACGCCTGAAACGAACAACGTTAATGCCGCCGTCGGGTGCCGCCGATCGAACTTCGGTCATTACCCGCCGCGCATCGCGCAACAATGATCTTAGAAACGCGTGAAACGGATAACGTTAATGCCGCCGTCGGGTGCCACCGAACGAACTTCGGCCATTACCAACAGCGCATCGCGCAACAATGATGCTAGAAATGTCTGAAACGAACAACGTTAATGCCGCCGTCGGGTGCCGCCGAACGAACTTCGGTCATTACCCGCCGCGCATCGCGCAACAATGATCTTAGAAACGCGTGAAACGAACAACGTTAATGCCGCCGTCGGGTGCCGCCGAACGAACTTCGGTCATTACCCGCCGCGCATCGCGCAACAATGATCTTAGAAACGCGTGAAACGAACAACGTTAATGCCGCCGGCGGGTTCCGCCGGCGGGTGCCGCCGAACGAACTTCGGCCATTACCAACAGCGCATCGCGCAACAATGATGCTAGAAACGCCTGAAACGAACAACGTTAATGTCGCCGGCGGGTGCCGCCGAACGAACTTCGGCCATTACAAACATCGCATCGCGCATCAATGATCTTAGAAACGCGTGAAACGGATAACGTTAATGCCGCCGTCGGGTGCCGCCGAACCAACTTCGGTCATTACCCGCCGCGCATCGCGCAACAATGATCTTAGAAACGCGTGAAACGGATAACGTTAATGCCGCCGTCGGGTGCCGCCGAACGAACTTCGGTCATTACCCGCCGCGCATCGTGCAACAATGATGCTAGAAACGCTTGAAACGAACAACGTTAATGCCGCCGGCGGGTGCCGCCGAACGAACTTCGGTCATTACCCGCCGCGCATAGCGCAACAATGATGCTAGAAACGCTTGAAACGAACAACATAAATGCCGCCGGCGGGTGCCGCCGAACGAACTTCGGTTATTACCCGCCGCGCATCGCGCACCAATGATCTTAGAAACGCTTGAAACGAACAACGTTAATGCCGCCGGCGGGTGCCGCCGAACGAACTTCGGTCATTACCCGCCACGCATCGCGCAATAATGATCTTAGAAACGCGTGAAACGGATAACGTTAATGCCGCCGTCGGGTGCCGCCGAACGAACTTCAGTCATTACAAACAGCGCATCGCGCAACAATGATCTTAGAAACGCGTGAAACGGATAACGTTAATGCCGGCGTCGGGTGCCGCCGAACGAACTTCGGTCATTACCCGCCGCGCATCGCGCAACAATGATGCTAGAAACGCTGGAAACGAACAACATAAATGCCGCCGGCGGGTGCCGCCGAACGAACTTCGGTCATTACCCGCCGCGCATCGCGCAACAATGATCTTAGAAACGCTTGAAACGAACAACGTTAATGCCGCCGGCGGGTGCCGCCGAACGAACTTCGGTCATTACCCGCCGCGCATCGCGCAATAATGATCTTAGAAACGCGTGAAACGGATAACGTTAATGCCGCCGTCGGGTGCCGCCGAACGAACTTCAGTCATTACAAACAGCGCATCGCGCAACAATGATCTTAGAAACGCGTGAAACGGATAACGTTAATGCCGGCGTCGGGTGCCGCCGAACGAACTTCGGTCATTACCCGCCGCGCATCGTGCAACAATGATGCTAGAAACGCTTGAAACGAACAACGTTAATGCCGCCGGCGGGTGCCGCCGAACGAACTTCGGTCATTACCCGCCGCGCATAGCGCAACAATGATGCTAGAAACGCTTGAAACGAACAACATAAATGCCGCCGGCGGGTGCCGCCGAACGAACTTCGGTTATTACCCGCCGCGCATCGCGCACCAATGATCTTAGAAACGCTTGAAACGAACAACGTTAATGCCGCCGGCGGGTGCCGCCGAACGAACTTCGGTCATTACCCGCCGCGCATCGCGCAATAATGATCTTAGAAACGCGTGAAACGGATAACGTTAATGCCGCCGTCGGGTGCCGCCGAACGAACTTCAGTCATTACAAACAGCGCATCGCGCAACAATGATCTTAGAAACGCGTGAAACGGATAACGTTAATGCCGGCGTCGGGTGCCGCCGAACGAACTTCGGTCATTACCCGCCGCGCATCGCGCAACAATGATGCTAGAAACGCTGGAAACGAACAACATAAATGCCGCCGGCGGGTGCCGCCGAACGAACTTCGGTCATTACCCGCCGCGCATCGCGCAACAATGATCTTAGAAACGCTTGAAACGAACAACGTTAATGCCGCCGGCGGGTGCCGCCGAACGAACTTCGGTCATTACCCGCCGCGCATCGCGCAATAATGATCTTAGAAACGCGTGAAACGGATAACGTTAATGCAGCCGTCGGGTGCCGCCGAACGAACTTCAGTCATTACAAACAGCGCATCGCGCAACAATGATCTTAGAAATGCGTGAAACGGATAACGTTAATGCCGGCGTCGGGTGCCGCCGAACGAACTTCGGTCATTACCCGCCGCGCATCGCGCAACAATGATCTTAGAAACGCTTGAAACGAACAACGTTAATGCCTCCGTCGGGTGCCGCCGAACGAACTTCGGTCATTACCCGCCGCGCATCGCGCAACAATGATGCTAGAAACGCTTGAAACGAACAACGTTAATGCCGCCGTCGGGTGCCGCCGAACGAACTTCGGTCATTACCCGCCGCGCATCGCGCAACAATGATCTTAGAAACGCGTGAAACGGATAACGTTAATGCCGCCGTCGGGTGCCGCCGAACGAACTTCGGTCATTACCCGCCGCGCATCGCGCAACAATGATCTTAGAAAATCGTGAAACGGATAACGTTAATGCCGCCGGCGGGTGCCGCCGAACGAACTTCGGTCATTACCCACCGCGCATCGCGCAACAATGATGCTAGAAACGCATGAAACGAACAACGTTAATGCCGCCGGCGGGTGCCGCCGAACGAACTTCGGTCATTACCCGCCGCGCATCGCGCAACAATGATGCTAGAAACGCTTGAAACGAACAACGTTAATGCCGCCGGCGGGTGCCGCCGAACGAACTTCGGTCATTACCCGCCGCGCATCGCGCAACAATGATCTTAGAAACGCTTGAAACGAAAACAACGTTAATGCCGCCGGCGGGTGCCGCCGAACGAACTTCGGTCATTACCCGCCGCGCATCGCGCAACAATGATCTTAGAAACGCTTGAAACGAAAACAACGTTAATGCCGCCGGCGGGTGCCGCCGAACGAACTTCGGTCATTACCCGCCGCGCATCGCGCAATAATGATCTTAGAAACGCGTGAAACGGATAACGTTAATGCCGGCGTCGGGTGCCGCCGAACGAACTTCGGTCATTACCCGCCGCGCATCGCGCAACAATGGTGCTAGAAACGCTTGAAACGAACAACGTTAATACCGCCGGCGAGTGCCGCAGAACGAACGTCGGTCATTACCCGCCGCGCATCGCGCAATAATGATCTTAGAAACGCGTGAAACGGATAACGTTAATGCCGCCGTCGGGTGCCGCCGAACGAACGTCAGTCATTACAAACAGCGCATCGCGCAACAATGATCTTAGAAACGCGTGAAACGGATAACCTTAATGCCGGCGTCGGGTGCCGCCGAACGAACTTCGGGCATTACCCGCCGCGCATCGCGCAACAATGATGCTAGAAACGCTTGAAACGAACAACGTTAATGCCGCCGGCGGGTGCCGCCGAACGAACTTCGGTCATTACCCGCCGCGAATCGCGCAATAATGATCTTAGAAACGCGTGAAACGGATAACGTTAATGCCGCCGGCGGGTGCCGCCGAACGAACTTCGGTCATTACCCGCCGCGCATTGCTCAACAATGATCTTAGAAACGCGTGAAACGGATAACGTTAATGCCGCCGTCGGGTGCCGCCGAACGAACTTCAGTCATTACAAACATCGCATCGCGCATCAATGATCTTAGAAACGCGTGAAACGGATAACGTTAATGCCGGCGTCGGGTGCCGCCGAACGAACTTCGGTCATTACCCGCCGCGCATCGCGCAACAATGATCTTAGAAACGCGTGAAACGGATAACGTTAATGCCGCCGTCGGGTGCCGCCGAACGAACTTCGGTCATTACCCGCCGCGCATCGTGCAACAATGATGCTAGAAACGCTTGAAACGAACAACGTTAATGCCGCCGGCGGGTGCCGCCGAACGAACTTCGGTCATTACCCGCCGCGCATAGCGCAACAATGATGCTAGAAACGCTTGAAACGAACAACATAAATGCCGCCGGCGGGTGCCGCCGAACGAACTTCGGTCATTACCCGCCGCGCATCGCGCACCAATGATCTTAGAAACGCTTGAAACGAACAACGTTAATGCCGCCGGCGGGTGCCGCCGAACGAACTTCGGTCATTACCCGCCGCGCATCGCGCAATAATGATCTTAGAAACGCGTGAAACGGATAACGTTAATGCCGCCGTCGGGTGCCGCCGAACGAACTTCAATCATTACAAACAGCGCATCGCGCAACAATGATCTTAGAAACGCGTGAAACGGATAACGTTAATGCCGGCGTCGGGTGCCGCCGAACGAACTTCGGTCATTACCCGCCGCGCATCGCGCAACAATGATGCTAGAAACGCTGGAAACGAACAACATAAATGCCGCCGGCGGGTGCCGCCGAACGAACTTCGGTCATTACCCGCCGCGCATCGCGCAACAATGATCTTAGAAACGCTTGAAACGAACAACGTTAATGCCGCCGGCGGGTGCCGCCGAACGAACTTCGGTCATTACCCGCCGCGCATCGCGCAATAATGATCTTAGAAACGCGTGAAACGGATAACGTTAATGCAGCCGTCGGGTGCCGCCGAACGAACTTCGGTCATTACCCGCCGCGCATCGCGCAACAATGATGCTAGAAGCGCTTGAAACGAACAACGTTAATGCCTCCGTCGGGTGCCGCCGAACGAACTTCGGTCATTACCCGCCGCGCATCGCGCAACAATGATGCTAGAACGCTTGAAACGAACAACGTTAATGCCGCCGGCGGGTGCCGCCGAACGAACTTCGGTCATTACCCGCCGCGCATCGCGCAACAATGATCTTAGAAACGCGTGAAACGGATAACGTTAATGCCGCCGGCGGGTGCCGCCGAACGAACTTCGGTCATTACCCGCCGCGCATCGCGCAACAATGATGCTAGAAACGCATGAAACGAACAACGTTAATGCCGCCGGCGGGTGCCGCCGAACGAACTTCGGTCATTACCCGCCGCGCATCGCGCAACAATGATGCTAGAAACGCTTGAAACGAACAACGTTAATGCCGCCGGCGGGTGCCGCCGAACGAACTTCGGTCATTACCCGCCGCGCATCGCGCAACAATGATCTTAGAAACGCTTGAAACGAAAACAACGTTAATGCCGCCGGCGGGTGCCGCCGAACGAACTTCGGTCATTACCCGCCGCGCATCGCGCAATAATGATCTTAGAAACGCGTGAAACGGATAACGTTAATGCCGCCGTCGGGTGCCGCCGAACGAACTTCAGTCATTACAAACAGCGCATCGCGCAACAATGATCTTAGAAACGCGTGAAACGGATAACGTTAATGCCGGCGTCGGGTGCCGCCGAACGAACTTCGGTCATTACCCGCCGCGCATCGCGCAACAATGATCTTAGAAACGCGTGAAACGGATAACGTTAATGCCGCCGTCGGGTGCCGCCGAACGAACTTCGGTCATTACCCGCCGCGAATCGCGCAACAATGATCTTAGAAACGCGTGAAACGGATAACGTTAATGCCGCCGGCGGGTGCCGCCGAACGAACTTCGGTCATTACCCGCCGCGCATCGCGCAATAATGATCTTAGAAACGCTTGAAACGAACAACGTTAATGCCGCCGGCGGGTGCCGCCGAACGAACTTCGGTCATTACCCGCCGCGCATCGTGCAACAATGATGCTAGAAACGCTTGAAACGAACAACATAAATGCCGCCGGCGGGTGCCGCCGAACGAACTTCGGTCATTACCCGCCGCGCGTCGCGCAACAATGATCTTAGAAACGCTTGAAACGAACAACGTTAATGCCGCCGGCGGGTGCCGCCGAACGAACTTCGGTCATTACCCGCCGCGCATCGCGCAATAATGATCTTAGGATCGCGTGAAACGGATAACGTTAATGCCGCCGTCGGGTGCCGCCGAACGAACTTCAGTCATTACAAACAGCGCATCGCGCAACAATGATCTTAGAAACGCGTGAAACGGATAACCTTAATGCCGGCGTCGGGTGCCGCCGAACGAACTTCGGGCATTACCCGCCGCGCATCGCGCAACAATGATGCTAGAAACGCTTGAAACGAACAACGTTAATGCCGCCGGCGGGTGCCGCCGAACGAACTTCGGTCATTACCCGCCGCGAATCGCGCAATAATGATCTTAGAAACGCGTGAAACGGATAACGTTAATGCCTCCGTCGGGTGCCGCCGAACGAACTTCGGTCATTACCCGCCGCGCATCGCGCAACAATGATGCTAGAAACGCTTGAAACGAACAACGTTAATGCCGCCGTCGGGTGCCGCCGAACGAACTTCGGTCATTACCCGCCGCGAATCGCGCAATAATGATCTTAGAAACGCGTGAAACGGATAACGTTAATGCCTCCGTCGGGTGCCGCCGGACGAACTTCGGTCATTACCCGCCGCGCATCGCGCAACAATGATGCTAGAAACGCTTGAAACGAACAATGTTAATGCCGCCGTCGGGTGTCGCCGAACGAACTTCGGTCATTACCCGCCGCGCATCGCGCAACAATGATCTTAGAAACGCGTGAAACGGATAACGTTAATGCCGGCGTCGGGTGCCGCCGAACGAACTTCGGTCATTACCCGCCGCGCATCGCGCAACAATGATCTTAGACACGCGTGAAACGGATAACGTTAATGCCGCCGTCGGGTGCCGCCGAACGAACTTCGGTCATTACCCACCGCACATCGTGCAACAATGATGCTAGAAACGCTTGAAACGAACAACGTTAATGCCGCCGGCGGGTGCCGCCGAACGAACTTCGGTCATTACCCGCCGCGCATCGCGCAACAATGATGCTAGAAACGCTTGAAACGAACAACATAAATGCCGCCGGCGGGTGCCGCCGAACGAACTTCGGTCATTACCCGCCGCGCATCGCGCAACAATGATCTTAGAAACGCTTGAAACGAACAACGTTAATGCCGCCGGCGGGTGCCGCCGAACGAACTTCGGTCATTACCCGCCGCGCATCGCGCAATAATGATCTTAGAAACGCGTGAAACGGATAACGTTAATGCCGCCGTCGGGTGCCGCCGAACGAACTTCAGTCATTACAAACAGCGCATCGCGCAACAATGATCTTAGAAACGCGTGAAACGGATAACGTTAATGCCGGCGTCGGGTGCCGCCGAACGAACTTCGGTCATTACCCGCCGCGCATCGCGCAACAATGATGCTAGAAACGCTTGAAACGAACAACGTTAATACCGCCGGCGGGTGCCGCAGAACGAACGTCGGTCATTACCCGCCGCGCATCGCGCAACAATGATGCTAGAAACGCTTGAAACGAACAACGTTAATGCCGCCGGCGGGTGCCGCCGAACGAACTTCGGTCATTACCCGCCGCGAATCGCGCAATAATGATCTTAGAAACGCGTGAAACGGATAACGTTAATGCCGCCGGCGGGTGCCGCCGAACGAACTTCGGTCATTACCCGCCGCGCATCGCTCAACAATGATCTTAGAAACGCGTGAAACGGATAACGTTAATGCCGCCGTCGGGTGCCGCCGAACGAACTTCAGTCATTACAAACATCGCATCGCGCATCAATGATCTTAGAAACGCGTGAAACGGATAACGTTAATGCCGGCGTCGGGTGCCGCCGAACGAACTTCGGTCATTACCCGCCGCGCATCGCGCAACAATGATCTTAGAAACGCGTGAAACGGATAACGTTAATGCCGCCGTCGGGTGCCGCCGAACGAACTTCGGTCATTACCCGCCGCGCATCGTGCAACAATGATGCTAGAAACACTTGAAACGAACAACGTTAATGCCGCCGGCGGGTGCCGCCGAACGAACTTCGGTCATTACCCGCCGCGCATCGCGCAACAATGATCTTAGAAACGCGTGAAACGGATAACGTTAATGCCGCCGTCGGGTGCCGCCGAACGAACTTCGGTCATTACCCGCCGCGCATCGCGCAACAATGATCTTAGAAAATCGTGAAACGGATAACGTTAATGCCGCCGAACGAACTTCGGTCATTACCCGCCGCGCATCGCGCAACAATGATGCTAGAAGCGCTTGAAACGAACAACGTTAATGCCTCCGTCGGGTGCCGCCGAACGAACTTCGGTCATTACCCGCCGCGCATCGCGCAACAATGATGCTAGAACGCTTGAAACGAACAACGTTAATGCCGCCGGCGGGTGCCGCCGAACGAACTTCGGTCATTACCCGCCGCGCATCGCGCAACAATGATCTTAGAAACGCGTGAAACGGATAACGTTAATGCCGCCGGCGGGTGCCGCCGAACGAACTTCGGTCATTACCCGCCGCGCATCGCGCAACAATGATGCTAGAAACGCATGAAACGAACAACGTTAATGCCGCCGGCGGGTGCCGCCGAACGAACTTCGGTCATTACCCGCCGCGCATCGCGCAACAATGATGCTAGAAACGCTTGAAACGAACAACGTTAATGCCGCCGGCGGGTGCCGCCGAACGAACTTCGGTCATTACCCGCCGCGCATCGCGCAACAATGATCTTAGAAACGCTTGAAACGAAAACAACGTTAATGCCGCCGGCGGGTGCCGCCGAACGAACTTCGGTCATTACCCGCCGCGCATCGCGCAATAATGATCATAGAAGCGCGTGAAACGGATAACGTTAATGCCGCCGTCGGGTGCCGCCGAACGAACTTCAGTCATTACAAACAGCGCATCGCGCAACAATGATCTTAGAAACGCGTGAAACGGATAACGTTAATGCCGGCGTCGGGTGCCGCCGAACGAACTTCGGTCATTACCCGCCGCGCATCGCGCAACAATGATGCTAGAAACGCTTGAAACGAACAACGTTAATGCCGCCGGCGGGTGCCGCAGAACGAACTTCGGTCATTACCCGCCGCGCATCGCGCAATAATGATCTTAGAAACGCGTGAAACGGATAACGTTAATGCCGCCGGCGGGTGCCGCCGAACGAACTTCGGTCATTACCCGCCGCGCATCGCGCAACAATGATCTTAGAAACGCGTGAAACGGATAACGTTAATGCCGCCGTCGGGTGCCGCCGAACGAACTTCAGTCATTACAAACAGCGCATCGCGCAACAATGATCTTAGAAACGCGTGAAACGGATAACGTTAATGCCGGCGTCGGGTGCCGCCGAACGAACTTCGGTCATTACCCGCCGCGCATCGCGCAACAATGATCTTAGAAACGCGTGAAACGGATAACGTTAATGCCGCCGTCGGGTGCCGCCGAACGAACTTCGGTCATTCCCCGCCGCGCATCGCGCAACAATGATCTTAGAAACGCGTGAAACGGATAACGTTAATGCCGCCGTCGGGTGCCGCCGAACGAACTTCGGTCATTACCCGCCGCGCATCGCGCAATAATGATCTTAGAAACGCGTGAAACGGATAACGTTAATGCCTCCGTCGGGTGCCGCCGGACGAACTTCGGTCATTACCCGCCGCGCATCGCGCAACAATGATGCTAGAAACGCTTGAAACGAACAATGTTAATGCCGCCGTCGGGTGTCGCCGAACGAACTTCGGTCATTACCCGCCGCGCATCGCGCAACAATGATCTTAGAAACGCGTGAAACGGATAACGTTAATGCCGGCGTCGGGTGCCGCCGAACGAACTTCGGTCATTACCCGCCGCGCATCGCGCAACAATGATCTTAGAAACGCGTGAAACGGATAACGTTAATGCCGCCGGCGGGTGCCGCCGAACGAACTTCGGTCATTACCCGCCGCGCATCGCGCAATAATGATCTTAGAAACGCGTGAAACGGATAACGTTAATGCCGCCGTCGGGTGCCGCCGAACGAACTTCAGTCATTACAAACAGCGCATCGCGCAACAATGATCTTAGAAACGCGTGAAACGGATAACGTTAATGCCGGCGTCGGGTGCCGCCGAACGAACTTCGGTCATTACCCGCCGCGCATCGCGCAACAATGATGCTAGAAACGCTTGAAACGAACAACGTTAATACCGCCGGCGGGTGCCGCAGAACGAACGTCGGTCATTACCCGCCGCGCATCGCGCAACAATGATGCTAGAAACGCTTGAAACGAACAACGTTAATGCCGCCGGCGGGTGCCGCCGAACGAACTTCGGTCATTACCCGCCGCGAATCGCGCAATAATGATCTTAGAAACGCGTGAAACGGATAACGTTAATGCCGCCGGCGGGTGCCGCCGAACGAACTTCGGTCATTACCCGCCGCGCATCGCTCAACAATGATCTTAGAAACGCGTGAAACGGATAACGTTAATGCCGCCGTCGGGTGCCGCCGAACGAACTTCAGTCATTACAAACATCGCATCGCGCATCAATGATCTTAGAAACGCGTGAAACGGATAACGTTAATGCCGGCGTCGGGTGCCGCCGAACGAACTTCGGTCATTACCCGCCGCGCATCGCGCAACAATGATCTTAGAAACGCGTGAAACGGATAACGTTAATGCCGCCGTCGGGTGCCGCCGAACGAACTTCGGTCATTACCCGCCGCGCATCGTGCAACAATGATGCTAGAAACACTTGAAACGAACAACGTTAATGCCGCCGGCGGGTGCCGCCGAACGAACTTCGGTCATTACCCGCCGCGCATCGCGCAACAATGATCTTAGAAACGCGTGAAACGGATAACGTTAATGCCGCCGTCGGGTGCCGCCGAACGAACTTCGGTCATTACCCGCCGCGCATCGCGCAACAATGATCTTAGAAAATCGTGAAACGGATAACGTTAATGCCGCCGAACGAACTTCGGTCATTACCCGCCGCGCATCGCGCAACAATGATGCTAGAAGCGCTTGAAACGAACAACGTTAATGCCTCCGTCGGGTGCCGCCGAACGAACTTCGGTCATTACCCGCCGCGCATCGCGCAACAATGATGCTAGAACGCTTGAAACGAACAACGTTAATGCCGCCGGCGGGTGCCGCCGAACGAACTTCGGTCATTACCCGCCGCGCATCGCGCAACAATGATCTTAGAAACGCGTGAAACGGATAACGTTAATGCCGCCGGCGGGTGCCGCCGAACGAACTTCGGTCATTACCCGCCGCGCATCGCGCAACAATGATGCTAGAAACGCATGAAACGAACAACGTTAATGCCGCCGGCGGGTGCCGCCGAACGAACTTCGGTCATTACCCGCCGCGCATCGCGCAACAATGATGCTAGAAACGCTTGAAACGAACAACGTTAATGCCGCCGGCGGGTGCCGCCGAACGAACTTCGGTCATTACCCGCCGCGCATCGCGCAACAATGATCTTAGAAACGCTTGAAACGAAAACAACGTTAATGCCGCCGGCGGGTGCCGCCGAACGAACTTCGGTCATTACCCGCCGCGCATCGCGCAATAATGATCATAGAAGCGCGTGAAACGGATAACGTTAATGCCGCCGTCGGGTGCCGCCGAACGAACTTCAGTCATTACAAACAGCGCATCGCGCAACAATGATCTTAGAAACGCGTGAAACGGATAACGTTAATGCCGGCGTCGGGTGCCGCCGAACGAACTTCGGTCATTACCCGCCGCGCATCGCGCAACAATGATGCTAGAAACGCTTGAAACGAACAACGTTAATGCCGCCGGCGGGTGCCGCAGAACGAACTTCGGTCATTACCCGCCGCGCATCGCGCAATAATGATCTTAGAAACGCGTGAAACGGATAACGTTAATGCCGCCGGCGGGTGCCGCCGAACGAACTTCGGTCATTACCCGCCGCGCATCGCGCAACAATGATCTTAGAAACGCGTGAAACGGATAACGTTAATGCCGCCGTCGGGTGCCGCCGAACGAACTTCAGTCATTACAAACAGCGCATCGCGCAACAATGATCTTAGAAACGCGTGAAACGGATAACGTTAATGCCGGCGTCGGGTGCCGCCGAACGAACTTCGGTCATTACCCGCCGCGCATCGCGCAACAATGATCTTAGAAACGCGTGAAACGGATAACGTTAATGCCGCCGTCGGGTGCCGCCGAACGAACTTCGGTCATTCCCCGCCGCGCATCGCGCAACAATGATCTTAGAAACGCGTGAAACGGATAACGTTAATGCCGGCGTCGGGTGCCGCCGAACGAACTTCGGTCATTACCCGCCGCGCATCGCGCAACAATGATCTTAGAAACGCGTGAAACGGATAACGTTAATGCCGCCGTCGGGTGCCGCCGAACGAACTTCGGTCATTACCCGCCGCGCATCGTGCAACAATGATGCTAGAAACGCTTGAAACGAACAACGTTAATGCCGCCGGCGGGTGCCGCCGAACGAACTTCGGTCATTACCCGCCGCGCATAGCGCAACAATGATGCTAGAAACGCTTGAAACGAACAACATAAATGCCGCCGGCGGGTGCCGCCGAACGAACTTCGGTCATTACCCGCCGCGCATCGCGCACCAATGATCTTAGAAACGCTTGAAACGAACAACGTTAATGCCGCCGGCGGGTGCCGCCGAACGAACTTCGGTCATTACCCGCCGCGCATCGCGCAATAATGATCTTAGAAACGCGTGAAACGGATAACGTTAATGCCGCCGTCGGGTGCCGCCGAACGAACTTCAGTCATTACAAACAGCGCATCGCGCAACAATGATCTTAGAAACGCGTGAAACGGATAACGTTAATGCCGGCGTCGGGTGCCGCCGAACGAACTTCGGTCATTACCCGCCGCGCATCGCGCAACAATGATGCTAGAAACGCTGGAAACGAACAACATAAATGCCGCCGGCGGGTGCCGCCGAACGAACTTCGGTCATTACCCGCCGCGCATCGCGCAACAATGATCTTAGAAACGCTTGAAACGAACAACGTTAATGCCGCCGGCGGGTGCCGCCGAACGAACTTCGGTCATTACCCGCCGCGCATCGCGCAATAATGATCTTAGAAACGCGTGAAACGGATAACGTTAATGCAGCCGTCGGGTGCCGCCGAACGAACTTCGGTCATTACCCGCCGCGCATCGCGCAACAATGATGCTAGAAGCGCTTGAAACGAACAACGTTAATGCCTCCGTCGGGTGCCGCCGAACGAACTTCGGTCATTACCCGCCGCGCATCGCGCAACAATGATGCTAGAACGCTTGAAACGAACAACGTTAATGCCGCCGGCGGGTGCCGCCGAACGAACTTCGGTCATTACCCGCCGCGCATCGCGCAACAATGATCTTAGAAACGCGTGAAACGGATAACGTTAATGCCGCCGGCGGGTGCCGCCGAACGAACTTCGGTCATTACCCGCCGCGCATCGCGCAACAATGATGCTAGAAACGCATGAAACGAACAACGTTAATGCCGCCGGCGGGTGCCGCCGAACGAACTTCGGTCATTACCCGCCGCGCATCGCGCAACAATGATGCTAGAAACGCTTGAAACGAACAACGTTAATGCCGCCGGCGGGTGCCGCCGAACGAACTTCGGTCATTACCCGCCGCGCATCGCGCAACAATGATCTTAGAAACGCTTGAAACGAAAACAACGTTAATGCCGCCGGCGGGTGCCGCCGAACGAACTTCGGTCATTACCCGCCGCGCATCGCGCAATAATGATCTTAGAAACGCGTGAAACGGATAACGTTAATGCCGCCGTCGGGTGCCGCCGAACGAACTTCAGTCATTACAAACAGCGCATCGCGCAACAATGATCTTAGAAACGCGTGAAACGGATAACGTTAATGCCGGCGTCGGGTGCCGCCGAACGAACTTCGGTCATTACCCGCCGCGCATCGCGCAACAATGATCTTAGAAACGCGTGAAACGGATAACGTTAATGCCGCCGTCGGGTGCCGCCGAACGAACTTCGGTCATTACCCGCCGCGAATCGCGCAACAATGATCTTAGAAACGCGTGAAACGGATAACGTTAATGCCGCCGGCGGGTGCCGCCGAACGAACTTCGGTCATTACCCGCCGCGCATCGCGCAATAATGATCTTAGAAACGCTTGAAACGAACAACGTTAATGCCGCCGGCGGGTGCCGCCGAACGAACTTCGGTCATTACCCGCCGCGCATCGTGCAACAATGATGCTAGAAACGCTTGAAACGAACAACATAAATGCCGCCGGCGGGTGCCGCCGAACGAACTTCGGTCATTACCCGCCGCGCGTCGCGCAACAATGATCTTAGAAACGCTTGAAACGAACAACGTTAATGCCGCCGGCGGGTGCCGCCGAACGAACTTCGGTCATTACCCGCCGCGCATCGCGCAATAATGATCTTAGGATCGCGTGAAACGGATAACGTTAATGCCGCCGTCGGGTGCCGCCGAACGAACTTCAGTCATTACAAACAGCGCATCGCGCAACAATGATCTTAGAAACGCGTGAAACGGATAACCTTAATGCCGGCGTCGGGTGCCGCCGAACGAACTTCGGGCATTACCCGCCGCGCATCGCGCAACAATGATGCTAGAAACGCTTGAAACGAACAACGTTAATGCCGCCGGCGGGTGCCGCCGAACGAACTTCGGTCATTACCCGCCGCGAATCGCGCAATAATGATCTTAGAAACGCGTGAAACGGATAACGTTAATGCCTCCGTCGGGTGCCGCCGAACGAACTTCGGTCATTACCCGCCGCGCATCGCGCAACAATGATGCTAGAAACGCTTGAAACGAACAACGTTAATGCCGCCGTCGGGTGCCGCCGAACGAACTTCGGTCATTACCCGCCGCGAATCGCGCAATAATGATCTTAGAAACGCGTGAAACGGATAACGTTAATGCCTCCGTCGGGTGCCGCCGGACGAACTTCGGTCATTACCCGCCGCGCATCGCGCAACAATGATGCTAGAAACGCTTGAAACGAACAATGTTAATGCCGCCGTCGGGTGTCGCCGAACGAACTTCGGTCATTACCCGCCGCGCATCGCGCAACAATGATCTTAGAAACGCGTGAAACGGATAACGTTAATGCCGGCGTCGGGTGCCGCCGAACGAACTTCGGTCATTACCCGCCGCGCATCGCGCAACAATGATCTTAGACACGCGTGAAACGGATAACGTTAATGCCGCCGTCGGGTGCCGCCGAACGAACTTCGGTCATTACCCACCGCACATCGTGCAACAATGATGCTAGAAACGCTTGAAACGAACAACGTTAATGCCGCCGGCGGGTGCCGCCGAACGAACTTCGGTCATTACCCGCCGCGCATCGCGCAACAATGATGCTAGAAACGCTTGAAACGAACAACATAAATGCCGCCGGCGGGTGCCGCCGAACGAACTTCGGTCATTACCCGCCGCGCATCGCGCAACAATGATCTTAGAAACGCTTGAAACGAACAACGTTAATGCCGCCGGCGGGTGCCGCCGAACGAACTTCGGTCATTACCCGCCGCGCATCGCGCAATAATGATCTTAGAAACGCGTGAAACGGATAACGTTAATGCCGCCGTCGGGTGCCGCCGAACGAACTTCAGTCATTACAAACAGCGCATCGCGCAACAATGATCTTAGAAACGCGTGAAACGGATAACGTTAATGCCGGCGTCGGGTGCCGCCGAACGAACTTCGGTCATTACCCGCCGCGCATCGCGCAACAATGATGCTAGAAACGCTTGAAACGAACAACGTTAATACCGCCGGCGGGTGCCGCAGAACGAACGTCGGTCATTACCCGCCGCGCATCGCGCAACAATGATGCTAGAAACGCTTGAAACGAACAACGTTAATGCCGCCGGCGGGTGCCGCCGAACGAACTTCGGTCATTACCCGCCGCGAATCGCGCAATAATGATCTTAGAAACGCGTGAAACGGATAACGTTAATGCCGCCGGCGGGTGCCGCCGAACGAACTTCGGTCATTACCCGCCGCGCATCGCTCAACAATGATCTTAGAAACGCGTGAAACGGATAACGTTAATGCCGCCGTCGGGTGCCGCCGAACGAACTTCAGTCATTACAAACATCGCATCGCGCATCAATGATCTTAGAAACGCGTGAAACGGATAACGTTAATGCCGGCGTCGGGTGCCGCCGAACGAACTTCGGTCATTACCCGCCGCGCATCGCGCAACAATGATCTTAGAAACGCGTGAAACGGATAACGTTAATGCCGCCGTCGGGTGCCGCCGAACGAACTTCGGTCATTACCCGCCGCGCATCGTGCAACAATGATGCTAGAAACACTTGAAACGAACAACGTTAATGCCGCCGGCGGGTGCCGCCGAACGAACTTCGGTCATTACCCGCCGCGCATCGCGCAACAATGATCTTAGAAACGCGTGAAACGGATAACGTTAATGCCGCCGTCGGGTGCCGCCGAACGAACTTCGGTCATTACCCGCCGCGCATCGCGCAACAATGATCTTAGAAAATCGTGAAACGGATAACGTTAATGCCGCCGAACGAACTTCGGTCATTACCCGCCGCGCATCGCGCAACAATGATGCTAGAAGCGCTTGAAACGAACAACGTTAATGCCTCCGTCGGGTGCCGCCGAACGAACTTCGGTCATTACCCGCCGCGCATCGCGCAACAATGATGCTAGAACGCTTGAAACGAACAACGTTAATGCCGCCGGCGGGTGCCGCCGAACGAACTTCGGTCATTACCCGCCGCGCATCGCGCAACAATGATCTTAGAAACGCGTGAAACGGATAACGTTAATGCCGCCGGCGGGTGCCGCCGAACGAACTTCGGTCATTACCCGCCGCGCATCGCGCAACAATGATGCTAGAAACGCATGAAACGAACAACGTTAATGCCGCCGGCGGGTGCCGCCGAACGAACTTCGGTCATTACCCGCCGCGCATCGCGCAACAATGATGCTAGAAACGCTTGAAACGAACAACGTTAATGCCGCCGGCGGGTGCCGCCGAACGAACTTCGGTCATTACCCGCCGCGCATCGCGCAACAATGATCTTAGAAACGCTTGAAACGAAAACAACGTTAATGCCGCCGGCGGGTGCCGCCGAACGAACTTCGGTCATTACCCGCCGCGCATCGCGCAATAATGATCATAGAAGCGCGTGAAACGGATAACGTTAATGCCGCCGTCGGGTGCCGCCGAACGAACTTCAGTCATTACAAACAGCGCATCGCGCAACAATGATCTTAGAAACGCGTGAAACGGATAACGTTAATGCCGGCGTCGGGTGCCGCCGAACGAACTTCGGTCATTACCCGCCGCGCATCGCGCAACAATGATGCTAGAAACGCTTGAAACGAACAACGTTAATGCCGCCGGCGGGTGCCGCAGAACGAACTTCGGTCATTACCCGCCGCGCATCGCGCAATAATGATCTTAGAAACGCGTGAAACGGATAACGTTAATGCCGCCGGCGGGTGCCGCCGAACGAACTTCGGTCATTACCCGCCGCGCATCGCGCAACAATGATCTTAGAAACGCGTGAAACGGATAACGTTAATGCCGCCGTCGGGTGCCGCCGAACGAACTTCAGTCATTACAAACAGCGCATCGCGCAACAATGATCTTAGAAACGCGTGAAACGGATAACGTTAATGCCGGCGTCGGGTGCCGCCGAACGAACTTCGGTCATTACCCGCCGCGCATCGCGCAACAATGATCTTAGAAACGCGTGAAACGGATAACGTTAATGCCGCCGTCGGGTGCCGCCGAACGAACTTCGGTCATTCCCCGCCGCGCATCGCGCAACAATGATCTTAGAAACGCGTGAAACGGATAACGTTAATGCCGCCGTCGGGTGCCGCCGAACGAACTTCGGTCATTACCCGCCGCGCATCGCGCAATAATGATCTTAGAAACGCGTGAAACGGATAACGTTAATGCCTCCGTCGGGTGCCGCCGGACGAACTTCGGTCATTACCCGCCGCGCATCGCGCAACAATGATGCTAGAAACGCTTGAAACGAACAATGTTAATGCCGCCGTCGGGTGTCGCCGAACGAACTTCGGTCATTACCCGCCGCGCATCGCGCAACAATGATCTTAGAAACGCGTGAAACGGATAACGTTAATGCCGGCGTCGGGTGCCGCCGAACGAACTTCGGTCATTACCCGCCGCGCATCGCGCAACAATGATCTTAGAAACGCGTGAAACGGATAACGTTAATGCCGCCGGCGGGTGCCGCCGAACGAACTTCGGTCATTACCCGCCGCGCATCGCGCAATAATGATCTTAGAAACGCGTGAAACGGATAACGTTAATGCCGCCGTCGGGTGCCGCCGAACGAACTTCAGTCATTACAAACAGCGCATCGCGCAACAATGATCTTAGAAACGCGTGAAACGGATAACGTTAATGCCGGCGTCGGGTGCCGCCGAACGAACTTCGGTCATTACCCGCCGCGCATCGCGCAACAATGATGCTAGAAACGCTTGAAACGAACAACGTTAATACCGCCGGCGGGTGCCGCAGAACGAACGTCGGTCATTACCCGCCGCGCATCGCGCAACAATGATGCTAGAAACGCTTGAAACGAACAACGTTAATGCCGCCGGCGGGTGCCGCCGAACGAACTTCGGTCATTACCCGCCGCGAATCGCGCAATAATGATCTTAGAAACGCGTGAAACGGATAACGTTAATGCCGCCGGCGGGTGCCGCCGAACGAACTTCGGTCATTACCCGCCGCGCATCGCTCAACAATGATCTTAGAAACGCGTGAAACGGATAACGTTAATGCCGCCGTCGGGTGCCGCCGAACGAACTTCAGTCATTACAAACATCGCATCGCGCATCAATGATCTTAGAAACGCGTGAAACGGATAACGTTAATGCCGGCGTCGGGTGCCGCCGAACGAACTTCGGTCATTACCCGCCGCGCATCGCGCAACAATGATCTTAGAAACGCGTGAAACGGATAACGTTAATGCCGCCGTCGGGTGCCGCCGAACGAACTTCGGTCATTACCCGCCGCGCATCGTGCAACAATGATGCTAGAAACACTTGAAACGAACAACGTTAATGCCGCCGGCGGGTGCCGCCGAACGAACTTCGGTCATTACCCGCCGCGCATCGCGCAACAATGATCTTAGAAACGCGTGAAACGGATAACGTTAATGCCGCCGTCGGGTGCCGCCGAACGAACTTCGGTCATTACCCGCCGCGCATCGCGCAACAATGATCTTAGAAAATCGTGAAACGGATAACGTTAATGCCGCCGAACGAACTTCGGTCATTACCCGCCGCGCATCGCGCAACAATGATGCTAGAAGCGCTTGAAACGAACAACGTTAATGCCTCCGTCGGGTGCCGCCGAACGAACTTCGGTCATTACCCGCCGCGCATCGCGCAACAATGATGCTAGAACGCTTGAAACGAACAACGTTAATGCCGCCGGCGGGTGCCGCCGAACGAACTTCGGTCATTACCCGCCGCGCATCGCGCAACAATGATCTTAGAAACGCGTGAAACGGATAACGTTAATGCCGCCGGCGGGTGCCGCCGAACGAACTTCGGTCATTACCCGCCGCGCATCGCGCAACAATGATGCTAGAAACGCATGAAACGAACAACGTTAATGCCGCCGGCGGGTGCCGCCGAACGAACTTCGGTCATTACCCGCCGCGCATCGCGCAACAATGATGCTAGAAACGCTTGAAACGAACAACGTTAATGCCGCCGGCGGGTGCCGCCGAACGAACTTCGGTCATTACCCGCCGCGCATCGCGCAACAATGATCTTAGAAACGCTTGAAACGAAAACAACGTTAATGCCGCCGGCGGGTGCCGCCGAACGAACTTCGGTCATTACCCGCCGCGCATCGCGCAATAATGATCATAGAAGCGCGTGAAACGGATAACGTTAATGCCGCCGTCGGGTGCCGCCGAACGAACTTCAGTCATTACAAACAGCGCATCGCGCAACAATGATCTTAGAAACGCGTGAAACGGATAACGTTAATGCCGGCGTCGGGTGCCGCCGAACGAACTTCGGTCATTACCCGCCGCGCATCGCGCAACAATGATGCTAGAAACGCTTGAAACGAACAACGTTAATGCCGCCGGCGGGTGCCGCAGAACGAACTTCGGTCATTACCCGCCGCGCATCGCGCAATAATGATCTTAGAAACGCGTGAAACGGATAACGTTAATGCCGCCGGCGGGTGCCGCCGAACGAACTTCGGTCATTACCCGCCGCGCATCGCGCAACAATGATCTTAGAAACGCGTGAAACGGATAACGTTAATGCCGCCGTCGGGTGCCGCCGAACGAACTTCAGTCATTACAAACAGCGCATCGCGCAACAATGATCTTAGAAACGCGTGAAACGGATAACGTTAATGCCGGCGTCGGGTGCCGCCGAACGAACTTCGGTCATTACCCGCCGCGCATCGCGCAACAATGATCTTAGAAACGCGTGAAACGGATAACGTTAATGCCGCCGTCGGGTGCCGCCGAACGAACTTCGGTCATTCCCCGCCGCGCATCGCGCAACAATGATCTTAGAAACGCGTGAAACGGATAACGTTAATGCCGCCGTCGGGTGCCGCCGAACGAACTTCGGTCATTACCCGCCGCGCATCGTGCAACAATGATCTTAGAAACGCGTGAAACGGATAACGTTAATGCCGCCGTCGGGTGCCGCCGAACGAACTTCGGTCATTACCCGCCGCGCATCGCGCAACAATGATCTTAGAAACGCGTGAAACGGATAACGTTAATGCCGCCGTCGGGTGCCGCCGAACGAACTTCGGTCATTACCCGCCGCGCATCGTGCAACAATGATGCTAGAAACGCTTGAAACGAACAACGTTAATGCCGCCGTCGGGTGCCGCCGAACGAACTTCAGTCATTACAAACATCGCATCGCGCATCAATGATCTTAGAAACGCGTGAAACGGATAACGTTAATGCCGGCGTCGGGTGCCGCCGAACGAACTTCGGTCATTACCCGCCGCGCATCGCGCAACAATGATCTTAGAAACGCGTGAAACGGATAACGTTAATGCCGCCGTCGGGTGCCGCCGAACGAACTTCGGTCATTACCCGCCGCGCATCGTGCAACAATGATGCTAGAAACGCTTGAAACGAACAACGTTAATGCCGCCGGCGGGTGCCGCCGAACGAACTTCGGTCATTACCCGCCGCGCATAGCGCAACAATGATGCTAGAAACGCTTGAAACGAACAACATAAATGCCGCCGGCGGGTGCCGCCGAACGAACTTCGGTCATTACCCGCCGCGCATCGCGCACCAATGATCTTAGAAACGCTTGAAACGAACAACGTTAATGCCGCCGGCGGGTGCCGCCGAACGAACTTCGGTCATTACCCGCCGCGCATCGCGCAATAATGATCTTAGAAACGCGTGAAACGGATAACGTTAATGCAGCCGTCGGGTGCCGCCGAACGAACTTCAGTCATTACAAACAGCGCATCGCGCAACAATGATCTTAGAAATGCGTGAAACGGATAACGTTAATGCCGGCGTCGGGTGCCGCCGAACGAACTTCGGTCATTACCCGCCGCGCATCGCGCAACAATGATCTTAGAAACGCGTGAAACGGATAACGTTAATGCCGCCGTCGGGTGCCGCCGAACGAACTTCGGTCATTACCCGCCGCGCATCGTGCAACAATGATGCTAGAAACGCTTGAAACGAACAACGTTAATGCCGCCGGCGGGTGCCGCCGAACGAACTTCGGTCATTACCCGCCGCGCATAGCGCAACAATGATGCTAGAAACGCTTGAAACGAACAACATAAATGCCGCCGGCGGGTGCCGCCGAACGAACTTCGGTCATTACCCGCCGCGCATCGCGCACCAATGATCTTAGAAACGCTTGAAACGAACAACGTTAATGCCGCCGGCGGGTGCCGCCGAACGAACTTCGGTCATTACCCGCCGCGCATCGCGCAATAATGATCTTAGAAAAGCGTGAAACGGATAACGTTAATGCCGCCGTCGGGTGCCGCCGAACGAACTTCAGTCATTACAAACAGCGCATCGCGCAACAATGATCTTAGAAACGCGTGAAACGGATAACGTTAATGCCGGCGTCGGGTGCCGCCGAACGAACTTCTTTCATTACCCGCCGCGCATCGCGCAACAATGATGCTAGAAACGCTGGAAACGAACAACATAAATGCCGCCGGCGGGTGCCGCCGAACGAACTTCGGTCATTACCCGCCGCGCATCGCGCAACAATGATCTTAGAAACGCTTGAAACGAACAAAGTTAATGCCGCCGGCGGGTGCCGCCGAACGAACTTCGGTCATTACCCGCCGCGCATCGCGCAATAATGATCTTAGAAACGCGTGAAACGGATAACGTTAATGCAGCCGTCGGGTGCCGCCGAACGAACTTCAGTCATTACAAACAGCGCATCGCGCAACAATGATCTTAGAAATGCGTGAAACGGATAACGTTAATGCCGGCGTCGGGTGCCGCCGAACGAACTTCGGTCATTACCCGCCGCGCATCGCGCAACAATGATCTTAGAAACGCTTGAAACGAACAACGTTAATGCCTCCGTCGGGTGCCGCCGAACGAACTTCGGTCATTACCCGCCGCGCATCGCGCAACAATGATGCTAGAAACGCTTGAAACGAACAACGTTAATGCCGCCGTCGGGTGCCGCCGAACGAACTTCGGTCATTACCCGCCGCGCATCGCGCAACAATGATCTTAGAAACGCGTGAAACGGATAACGTTAATGCCGCCGTCGGGTGCCGCCGAACGAACTTCGGTCATTACCCGCCGCGCATCGCGCAACAATGATCTTAGAAAATCGTGAAACGGATAACGTTAATGCCGCCGGCGGGTGCCGCCGAACGAACTTCGGTCATTACCCGCCGCGCATCGCGCAACAATGATGCTAGAAGCGCTTGAAACGAACAACGTTAATGCCTCCGTCGGGTGCCGCCGAACGAACTTCGGTCATTACCCGCCGCGCATCGCGCAATAATGATCTTAGAAACGCGTGAAACGGATAACGTTAATGCAGCCGTCGGGTGCCGCCGAACGAACTTCAGTCATTACAAACAGCGCATCGCGCAACAATGATCTTAGAAATGCGTGAAACGGATAACGTTAATGCCGGCGTCGGGTGCCGCCGAACGAACTTCGGTCATTACCCGCCGCGCATCGCGCAACAATGATCTTAGAAACGCTTGAAACGAACAACGTTAATGCCTCCGTCGGGTGCCGCCGAACGAACTTCGGTCATTACCCGCCGCGCATCGCGCAACAATGATGCTAGAAACGCTTGAAACGAACAACGTTAATGCCGCCGTCGGGTGCCGCCGAACGAACTTCGGTCATTACCCGCCGCGCATCGCGCAACAATGATCTTAGAAACGCGTGAAACGGATAACGTTAATGCCGCCGTCGGGTGCCGCCGAACGAACTTCGGTCATTACCCGCCGCGCATCGCGCAACAATGATCTTAGAAAATCGTGAAACGGATAACGTTAATGCCGCCGGCGGGTGCCGCCGAACGAACTTCGGTCATTACCCGCCGCGCATCGCGCAACAATGATGCTAGAAGCGCTTGAAACGAACAACGTTAATGCCTCCGTCGGGTGCCGCCGAACGAACTTCGGTCATTACCCGCCGCGCATCGCGCAACAATGATGCTAGAACGCTTGAAACGAACAACGTTAATGCCGCCGGCGGGTGCCGCCGAACGAACTTCGGTCATTACCCGCCGCGCATCGCGCAACAATGATCTTAGAAACGCGTGAAACGGATAACGTTAATGCCGCCGGCGGGTGCCGCCGAACGAACTTCGGTCATTACCCGCCGCGCATCGTGCAACAATGATGCTAGAAACGCTTGAAACGAACAACGTTAATGCCGCCGGCGGGTGCCGCCGAACGAACTTCGGTCATTACCCGCCGCGCATAGCGCAACAATGATGCTAGAAACGCTTGAAACGAACAACATAAATGCCGCCGGCGGGTGCCGCCGAACGAACTTCGGTCATTACCCGCCGCGCATCGCGCACCAATGATCTTAGAAACGCTTGAAACGAACAACGTTAATGCCGCCGGCGGGTGCCGCCGAACGAACTTCGGTCATTACCCGCCGCGCATCGCGCAATAATGATCTTAGAAAAGCGTGAAACGGATAACGTTAATGCCGCCGTCGGGTGCCGCCGAACGAACTTCAGTCATTACAAACAGCGCATCGCGCAACAATGATCTTAGAAACGCGTGAAACGGATAACGTTAATGCCGGCGTCGGGTGCCGCCGAACGAACTTCTTTCATTACCCGCCGCGCATCGCGCAACAATGATGCTAGAAACGCTGGAAACGAACAACATAAATGCCGCCGGCGGGTGCCGCCGAACGAACTTCGGTCATTACCCGCCGCGCATCGCGCAACAATGATCTTAGAAACGCTTGAAACGAACAACGTTAATGCCGCCGGCGGGTGCCGCCGAACGAACTTCGGTCATTACCCGCCGCGCATCGCGCAATAATGATCTTAGAAACGCGTGAAACGGATAACGTTAATGCAGCCGTCGGGTGCCGCCGAACGAACTTCAGTCATTACAAACAGCGCATCGCGCAACAATGATCTTAGAAATGCGTGAAACGGATAACGTTAATGCCGGCGTCGGGTGCCGCCGAACGAACTTCGGTCATTACCCGCCGCGCATCGCGCAACAATGATCTTAGAAACGCTTGAAACGAACAACGTTAATGCCTCCGTCGGGTGCCGCCGAACGAACTTCGGTCATTACCCGCCGCGCATCGCGCAACAATGATGCTAGAAACGCTTGAAACGAACAACGTTAATGCCGCCGTCGGGTGCCGCCGAACGAACTTCGGTCATTACCCGCCGCGCATCGCGCAACAATGATCTTAGAAACGCGTGAAACGGATAACGTTAATGCCGCCGTCGGGTGCCGCCGAACGAACTTCGGTCATTACCCGCCGCGCATCGCGCAACAATGATCTTAGAAAATCGTGAAACGGATAACGTTAATGCCGCCGGCGGGTGCCGCCGAACGAACTTCGGTCATTACCCGCCGCGCATCGCGCAACAATGATGCTAGAAGCGCTTGAAACGAACAACGTTAATGCCTCCGTCGGGTGCCGCCGAACGAACTTCGGTCATTACCCGCCGCGCATCGCGCAACAATGATGCTAGAACGCTTGAAACGAACAACGTTAATGCCGCCGGCGGGTGCCGCCGAACGAACTTCGGTCATTACCCGCCGCGCATCGCGCAACAATGATGCTAGAAACGCTTGAAACGAACAACGTTAATGCCTCCGTCGGGTGCCGCCGAACGAACTTCGGTCATTACCCGCCGCGCATCGCGCAACAATGATGCTAGAAACGCTTGAAACGAACAACGTTAATGCCGCCGTCGGGTGCCGCCGAACGAACTTCGGTCATTACCCGCCGCGCATCGCGCAACAATGATCTTAGAAACGCGTGAAACGGATAACGTTAATGCCGCCGTCGGGTGCCGCCGAACGAACTTCGGTCATTACCCGCCGCGCATCGCGCAACAATGATCTTAGAAAATCGTGAAACGGATAACGTTAATGCCGCCGGCGGGTGCCGCCGAACGAACTTCGGTCATTACCCGCCGCGCATCGCGCAACAATGATGCTAGAAGCGCTTGAAACGAACAACGTTAATGCCTCCGTCGGGTGCCGCCGAACGAACTTCGGTCATTACCCGCCGCGCATCGCGCAACAATGATGCTAGAACGCTTGAAACGAACAACGTTAATGCCGCCGGCGGGTGCCGCCGAACGAACTTCGGTCATTACCCGCCGCGCATCGCGCAACAATGATCTTAGAAACGCGTGAAACGGATAACGTTAATGCCGCCGGCGGGTGCCGCCGAACGAACTTCGGTCATTACCCGCCGCGCATCGCGCAACAATGATGCTAGAGACGCATGAAACGAACAACGTTAATGCCGCCGGCGGGTGCCGCCGAACGAACTTCGGTCATTACCCGCCGCGCATCGCGCAACAATGATCTTAGAAACGCTTGAAACGAACAACGTTAATGCCGCCGGCGGGTGCCGCCGAACGAACTTCGGTCATTACCCGCCGCGCATCGCGCAATAATGATCTTAGAAACGCGTGAAACGGATAACGTTAATGCCGCCGTCGGGTGCCGCCGAACGAACTTCAGTCATTACAAACAGCGCATCGCGCAACAATGATCTTAGAAACGCGTGAAACGGATAACGTTAATGCCGGCGTCGGGTGCCGCCGAACGAACTTCGGTCATTACCCGCCGCGCATCGCGCAACAATGATGCTAGAAACGCTTGAAACGAACAACGTTAATACCGCCGGCGGGTGCCGCAGAACGAACGTCGGTCATTACCCGCCGCGCATCGCGCAATAATGATCTTAGAAACGCGTGAAACGGATAACGTTAATGCCGCCGTCGGGTGCCGTCGAACGAACTTCGGTCATTACCCGCCGCGCATCGCGCAACAATGATCTTAGAAACGCTTGAAACGAACAACGTTAATGCCTCCGTCGGGTGCCGCCGAACGAACTTCGGTCATTACCCGCCGCGCATCGCGCAACAATGATGCTAGAAACGCTTGAAACGAACAACTTTAATGCCGCCGTCGGGTGCCGCCGAACGAACTTCGGTCATTACCCGCCGCGCATCGCGCAACAATGATCTTAGAAACGCGTGAAACGGATAACGTTAATGCCGCCGTCGGGTGCCGCCGAACGAACTTCGGTCATTACCCGCCGCGCATCGCGCAACAATGATCTTAGAAAATCGTGAAACGGATAACGTTAATGCCGCCGGCCGGTGCCGCCGAACGAACTTCGGTCATTACCCGCCGCGCATCGCGCAACAATGATGCTAGAAGCGCTTGAAACGAACAACGTTAATGCCTCCGTCGGGTGCCGCCGAACGAACTTCGGTCATTACCCGCCGCGCATCGCGCAACAATGATGCTAGAACGCTTGAAACGAACAACGTTAATGCCGCCGGCGGGTGCCGCCGAACGAACTTCGGTCATTACCCGCCGCGCATCGCGCAACAATGATCTTAGAAACGCGTGAAACGGATAACGTTAATGCCGCCGGCGGGTGCCGCCGAACGAACTTCGGTCATTACCCGCCGCGCATCGCGCAACAATGATGCTAGAAACGCTTGAAACGAACAACGTTAATGCCGCCGGCGGGTGCCGCCGAACGAACTTCGGTCATTACCCGCCGCGCATCGCGCAACAATGATCTTAGAAACGCTTGAAACGAAAACAACGTTAATGCCGCCGGCGGGTGCCGCCGAACGAACTTCGGTCATTACCCGCCGCGCATCGCGCAATAATGATCTTAGAAACGCGTGAAACGGATAACGTTAATGCCGCCGTCGGGTGCCGCCGAACGAACTTCAGTCATTACAAACAGCGCATCGCGCAACAATGATCTTAGAAACGCGTGAAACGGATAACGTTAATGCCGGCGTCGGGTGCCGCCGAACGAACTTCGGTCATTACCCGCCGCGCATCGCGCAACAATGATGCTAGAAACGCTTGAAACGAACAACGTTAATGCCGCCGGCGGGTGCCGCAGAACGAACTTCGGTCATTACCCGCCGCGCATCGCGCAATAATGATCTTAGAAACGCGTGAAACGGATAACGTTAATGCCGCCGGCGGGTGCCGCCGAACGAACTTCGGTCATTACCCGCCGCGCATCGCGCAACAATGATCTTAGAAACGCGTGAAACGGATAACGTTAATGCCGCCGTCGGGTGCCGCCGAACGAACTTCAGTCATTACAAACAGCGCATCGCGCAACAATGATCTTAGAAACGGGTGAAACGGATAACGTTAATGCCGGCGTCGGGTGCCGCCGAACGAACTTCGGTCATTACCCGCCGCGCATCGCGCAACAAGGATGCTAGAAACGCTTGAAACGAACAACGTTAATGCCGCCGTCGGGTGCCGCCGAACGAACTTCGGTCATTACCCGCCGCGCATCGCGCAACAATGATGCTAGAAACGCTTGAAACGAACAACGTTAATGCCGCCGTCGGGTGTCGCCGAACGAACTTCGGTCATTACCCGCCGCGCATCGCGCAACAATGATGCTAGAAACGCGTGAAACGGATAACGTTAATGCCGCCGGCGGGTGCCGCCGAACGAACTTCGGTCATTACCCGCCGCGCATCGCGCAACAATGATCTTAGAAACGCGTGAAACGGATAACGCTAATGCCGCCGTCGGGTGCCGCCGAACGAACTTCCGTCATTACCCGCCGCGCATCGCGCAAAAATGATGCTAGAAACGCTTGAAACGAACAACGTTAATGCCTCCGTCGGGTGCCGCCGAACGAACTTCGGTCATTACCCGCCGCGCATCGCGCAACAATGATGCTAGAAACGCTTGAAACGAACAACTTTAATGCCGCCGTCGGGTGCCGCCGAACGAACTTCGGTCATTACCCGCCGCGCATCGCGCAACAATGATCTTAGAAACGCGTGAAACGGATAACGTTAATGCCGCCGTCGGGTGCCGCCGAACGAACTTCGGTCATTACCCGCCGCGCATCGCGCAACAATGATCTTAGAAAATCGTGAAACGGATAACGTTAATGCCGCCGGCCGGTGCCGCCGAACGAACTTCGGTCATTACCCGCCGCGCATCGCGCAACAATGATGCTAGAAGCGCTTGAAACGAACAACGTTAATGCCTCCGTCGGGTGCCGCCGAACGAACTTCGGTCATTACCCGCCGCGCATCGCGCAACAATGATGCTAGAACGCTTGAAACGAACAACGTTAATGCCGCCGGCGGGTGCCGCCGAACGAACTTCGGTCATTACCCGCCGCGCATCGCGCAACAATGATCTTAGAAACGCGTGAAACGGATAACGTTAATGCCGCCGGCGGGTGCCGCCGAACGAACTTCGGTCATTACCCGCCGCGCATCGCGCAACAATGATGCTAGAAACGCTTGAAACGAACAACGTTAATGCCGCCGGCGGGTGCCGCCGAACGAACTTCGGTCATTACCCGCCGCGCATCGCGCAACAATGATCTTAGAAACGCTTGAAACGAAAACAACGTTAATGCCGCCGGCGGGTGCCGCCGAACGAACTTCGGTCATTACCCGCCGCGCATCGCGCAATAATGATCTTAGAAACGCGTGAAACGGATAACGTTAATGCCGCCGTCGGGTGCCGCCGAACGAACTTCAGTCATTACAAACAGCGCATCGCGCAACAATGATCTTAGAAACGCGTGAAACGGATAACGTTAATGCCGGCGTCGGGTGCCGCCGAACGAACTTCGGTCATTACCCGCCGCGCATCGCGCAACAATGATGCTAGAAACGCTTGAAACGAACAACGTTAATGCCGCCGGCGGGTGCCGCAGAACGAACTTCGGTCATTACCCGCCGCGCATCGCGCAATAATGATCTTAGAAACGCGTGAAACGGATAACGTTAATGCCGCCGGCGGGTGCCGCCGAACGAACTTCGGTCATTACCCGCCGCGCATCGCGCAACAATGATCTTAGAAACGCGTGAAACGGATAACGTTAATGCCGCCGTCGGGTGCCGCCGAACGAACTTCAGTCATTACAAACAGCGCATCGCGCAACAATGATCTTAGAAACGGGTGAAACGGATAACGTTAATGCCGGCGTCGGGTGCCGCCGAACGAACTTCGGTCATTACCCGCCGCGCATCGCGCAACAAGGATGCTAGAAACGCTTGAAACGAACAACGTTAATGCCGCCTTCGGGTGCCGCCGAACGAACTTCAGTCATTACCCGCCGCGCATAGCGCAACAATGATGCGAGAAACGCTTGAAACGAAAGACGTTAATGCCGCCGTCGGGTGCCGCCGAACGAACTTCGGTTATTACCCGCCGCCCATCGCGCAACAATGATCTTAGAAACGCGTGAAACGGATAACGCTAATGCCGCCGTCGGGTGCCGCCGAACGACCTTCCGTCATTACCCGCCGCGCATCGCGCAACACTGATGCTAGAAACGCTTGAAACGAACAACGTTAATGCCGCCGTCGGGTGCCGCCGAACGAACTTCGGTCATTACCCGCCGCGCATCGCGCAACAATGATGCTAGAAACGCTTGAAACGAACAACGTTAATGCCGCCGTCGGGTGTCGCCGAACGAACTTCGGTCATTACCCGCCGCGCATCGCGCAACAATGATGCTAGAAACGCGTGAAACGGATAACGTTAATGCCGCCGGCGGGTGCCGCCGAACGAACTTCGGTCATTACCCGCCGCGCATCGCGCAACAATGATCTTAGAAACGCGTGAAACGGATAACGCTAATGCCGCCGTCGGGTGCCGCCGAACGAACTTCCGTCATTACCCGCCGCGCATCGCGCAAAAATGATGCTAGAAACGCTTGAAACGGATAACGTTAATGCCGCCGTCGGGTGCCTCCGAACGAACTTCGGCCATTACCCGCCGCGCATCGCGCAAGAATGATCTTAGAAACGCGTGAAACGGATAACGTTAATGCCGCCGTCGGGTGCCGCCGAACGAACTTGGGTCATTACCCTCCGCGCATCGCGCAACAATGATCTTAGAATCGCGTGAAACGGATAACGTTAATGCCGCCGGCGGGTGCCGCCGAACGAACTTCGGTCATTACCCGCCGCGCATCGCGCAACAATGATGCTAGAAACGCTTGAAACGAACAACGTTAATGACGCCGTCGGGTGCCGCCGAACGAACTTCGGTCATTACCCGCCGCGCATCGCGCAACAATGATGCTAGAAACGCTTGAAACGAACAACGTTACTGCCACCGTCGGGTGCCGCCGAACGAACTTCGGTCATTACCCGCCGCGCATCACGCAACAATGATCTTAGAAACGCGTGAAACGGATAACGTTAATGCCGCCGTCGGGTGCCGCCGAACGAACTTCGGTCATTACCCGCCGCGCATCGCGCAAAAATGATGCTAGAAACGCTTGAAACGAACAATGTTAATGCCGCCGGCGGGTGCCGCCGAACGAACTTCGGTCATTACCCGCCGCGCATCGCGCAATAATGATCTTAGAAACGCGTGAAACGGATAACGTTAATGCCGCCGGCGGGTGCCGCCGAACGAACTTCGGTCATTACCCGCCGCGCATCGCGCAACAATGATCTTAGAAACGCGTGAAACGGATAACGTTAATGCCGCCGTCGGGTGCCGCCGAACGAACTTCAGTCATTACAAACAGCGCATCGCGCAACAATGATCTTAGAAACGCGTGAAACGGATAACGTTAATGCCGGCGTTGGGTGCCGCCGAACGAACTTCGGTCATTACCCGCCGCGCATCGCGCAACAAGGATGCTAGAAACGCTTGAAACGAACAACGTTAATGCCGCCTTCGGGTGCCGCCGAACGAACTTCAGTCATTACCCGCCGCGCATAGCGCAACAATGATGCGAGAAACGCTTGAAACGAAAGACGTTAATGCCGCCGTCGGGTGCCGCCGAACGAACTTCGGTTATTACCCGCCGCCCATCGCGCAACAATGATCTTAGAAACGCGTGAAACGGATAACGCTAATGCCGCCGTCGGGTGCCGCCGAACGACCTTCCGTCATTAGCCGCCGCGCATCGCGCAACACTGATGCTAGAAACGCTTGAAACGAACAACGTTAATGCCGCCGTCGGGTGCCGCCGAACGAACTTCGGTCATTACCCGCCGCGCATCGCGCAACAATGATGCTAGAAACGCTTGAAACGAACAACGTTAATGCCGCCGTCGGGTGTCGCCGAACGAACTTCGGTCATTACCCGCCGCGCATCGCGCAACAATGATGCTAGAAACGCGTGAAACGGATAACGTTAATGCCGCCGGCGGGTGCCGCCGAACGAACTTCGGTCATTACCCGCCGCGCATCGCGCAAGAATGATCTTAGAAACGCGTGAAACGGATAACGTTAATGCCGCCGTCGGGTGCCGCCGAACGAACTTGGGTCATTACCCTCCGCGCATCGCGCAACAATGATCTTAGAATCGCGTGAAACGGATAACGTTAATGCCGCCGGCGGGTGCCGCCGAACGAACTTCGGTCATTACCCGCCGCGCATCGCGCAACAATGATGCTAGAAACGCTTGAAACGAACAACGTTAATGACGCCGTCGGGTGCCGCCGAACGAACTTCGGTCATTACCCGCCGCGCATCGCGCAACAATGATGCTAGAAACGCTTGAAACGAACAACGTTACTGCCACCGTCGGGTGCCGCCGAACGAACTTCGGTCATTACCCGCCGCGCATCACGCAACAATGATCTTAGAAACGCGTGAAACGGATAACGTTAATGCCGCCGTCGGGTGCCGCCGAACGAACTTCGGTCATTACCCGCCGCGCATCGCGCAAAAATGATGCTAGAAACGCTTGAAACGAACAATGTTAATGCCGCCGGCGGGTGCCGCCGAACGAACTTCGGTCATTACTCGCCGCGCATCGCGCAACAATGATCTTAGAAACGCTTGAAACGGATAACGTTAATGCCGCCGTCGGGTGCCGCCGAACGAACTTCGGTCATTACCCGCCGCGCATTGCGCAACAATGATCTTAGAAACGCGTGAAACGGATAACGTTAATGCCGCCGGCGGGTGCCGCCGAACGAACTTCGGTCACTACCCGCCGCGCATAGCGCAACAATGATGCTAGGAACGCTTGAAACGAACAACGTTAATGCCGCCGTCGGGTGCCGACGAACGAACTTCGGTCATTACCCGCCGCGCATCGCGCAACAATGATCTTAGAAACGCGTGAAACGGATAACGCTAATGCCGCCGTCGGGTGCCGCCGAACGAACTTCGGTCATTACCCGCCGCGCATCGCGCAACAATGATGCTAGAAACGCTTGAAACGAACAACGTTAATGCCGCCGGCGGGTGCCGCCGAACGAACTTCGGTCATTACCCGCCGCGCATCGCGCCACAATGATGCTAGAAACGCTTGAAACGGATAACGTTAATGCCGCCGTCGGGTGCCTCCGAACGAACTTCGGCCATTACCCGCCGCGCATCGCGCAAGAATGATCTTAGAAACGCGTGAAACGGATAACGTTAATGCCGCCGTCGGGTGCCGCCGAACGAACTTGCGTCATTACCCTCCGCGCATCGCGCAACAATGATGCTAGAAACGCTTGAAACGAACAACGTTAATGTCGCCGTCGGGTGCCGCCGAACGAACTTCGGTCATTACCCGCCGCGCATCGCGCAACAATGATGCTAGAAACGCTTGAAACGAACAACGTTACTGCCACCGTCGGGTGCCGCCGAACGAACTTCGGTCATTACCCGCCGCGCATCACGCAACAATGATCTTAGAATCGCGTGAAACGGATAATGTTAATGCCGCCGTCGGGTGCCGCCGAACGAACTTCCGTCATTACCCGCCGCGCATCGCACAACAATGATGCTAGAAACGCTTGAAACGAACAACGTTAATGCCGCCGTCGGGTGCCGCCGAACGACATTCGGTCATTACCCGCCGCGCATCGCGCAACAAGGATGCTAGAAACGCTTGAAACGAACAACGTTAATGCCGCCTTCGGGTGCCGCCGAACGAACTTCGGTCATTACCCGCCGCGCATAGCACAACAATGATGCGAGAAACGCTTGAAACGAAAGACGTTAATGCCGCCGTCGGGTGCCGCCGAACGAACTTCGGTTATTACCCGCCGCCCATCGCGCAACAATGATCTTAGAAACGCGTGAAACGGATAACGCTAATGCCGCCGTCGGGTGCCGCCGAACGACCTTCCGTCATTACCCGCCGCGCATCGCGCAACACTGATGCTAGAAACGCTTGAAACGAACAACGTTAATGCCGCCGTCGGGTGCCGCCGAACGAACTTCGGTCATTACCCGCCGCGCATCGCGCAACAATGATGCTAGAAACGCTTGAAACGAACAACGTTAATGCCGCCGTCGGGTGTCGCCGAACGAACTTCGGTCATTACCCGCCGCGCATCGCGCAACAATGATGCTAGAAACGCGTGAAACGGATAACGTTAATGCCGCCGGCGGGTGCCGCCGAACGAACTTCGGTCATTACCCGCCGCGCATCGCCCAACAATGATCTTAGAAACGCGTGAAACGGATAACGCTAATGCCGCCGTCGGGTGCCGCCGAACGAACTTCCGTCATTACCCGCCGCGCATCGCGCAAAAATGATGCTAGAAACGCTTGAAACGAACAACGTTAATGCCGCCGGCGGGTGCCGCCGAACGAACTTCGGTCATTACCCGCCGCGCATCGCGCCACAATGATGCTAGAAACGCTTGAAACGGATAACGTTAATGCCGCCGTCGGGTGCCTCCGAACGAACTTCGGCCATTACCCGCCGCGCATCGCGCAAGAATGATCTTAGAAACGCGTGAAACGGATAACGTTAATGCCGCCGTCGGGTGCCGCCGAACGAACTTGGGTCATTACCCTCCGCGCATCGCGCAACAATGATCTTAGAATCGCGTGAAACGGATAACGTTAATGCCGCCGGCGGGTGCCGCCGAACGAACTTCGGTCATTACCCGCCGCGCATCGCGCAAAAATGATGCTAGAAACGCTTGAAACGAACAATGTTAATGCCGCCGGCGGGTGCCGCCGAACGAACTTCGGTCATTACCCGCCGCGCATCACGCAACAATGATCTTAGAAACGCGTGAAACGGATAACGTTAATGCCGCCGTCGGGTGCCGCCGAACGAACTTCGGTCATTACCCGCCGCGCATTGCGCAACAATGATCTTAGAAACGCGTGAAACGGATAACGTTAATGCCGCCGGCGGGTGCCGCCGAACGAACTTCGGTCACTACCCGCCGCGCATCGCGCAACAATGATGCTAGGAACGCTTGAAACGAACAACGTTAATGCCGCCGTCGGGTGCCGACGAACGAACTTCGGTCATTACCCGCCGCGCATCGCGCCACAATGATGCTAGAAACGCTTGAAACGGATAACGTTAATGCCGCCGTCGGGTGCCTCCGAACGAACTTCGGCCATTACCCGCCGCGCATCGCGCAAGAATGATCTTAGAAACGCGTGAAACGGATAATGTTAATGCCGCCGTCGGGTGCCGCCGAACGAACTTGCGTCATTACCCGCCGCGCATCGCGCAACAATGATGCTAGAAACGCTTGAAACGAACAACGTTAATGCCGCCGTCGGGTGTCGCCGAACGAACTTCGGTCATTACCCGCCGCGCATCGCGCAACAATGATGCTAGAAACGCGTGAAACGGATAACGTTAATGCCGCCGGCGGGTGCCGCCGAACGAACTTCGGTCATTACCCGCCGCGCATCGCGCAACAATGATCTTAGAAACGCGTCAAACGGATAACGCTAATGCCGCCGTCGGGTGCCGCCGAACGAACTTCCGTCATTACCCGCCGCGCATCGCGCAAAAATGATGCTAGAAACGCTTGAAACGAACAACGTTAATGCCGACGGCGGGTGCCGCCGAACGAACTTCGGTCATTACCCGCCGCGCATCGCGCCACAATGATGCTAGAAACGCTTGAAACGGATAACGTTAATGCCGCCGTCGGGTGCCTCCGAACGAACTTCGGCCATTACCCGCCGCGCATCGCGCAAGAATGATCTTAGAAACGCGTGAAACGGATAACGTTAATGCCGCCGTCGGGTGCCGCCGAACGAACTTGCGTCATTACCCTCCGCGCATCGCGCAACAATGATCTTAGAATCGCGTGAAACGGATAACGTTAATGCCGCCGGCGGGTGCCGCCGAACGAACTTCGGTCATTACCCGCCGCGCATCGCGCAACAATGATGCTAGAAACGCTTGAAACGAACAACGTTAATGTCGCCGTCGGGTGCCGCCGAACGAACTTCGGTCATTACTCGCCGCGCATCGCGCAACAATGATGCTAGAAACGCTTGAAACGAACAACGTTACTGCCACCGTTGGGTGCCGCCGAACGAACTTCGGTCATTACCCGCCGCGCATCACGCAACAATGATCTTAGAAACGCGTGAAACGGATAACGTTAATGCCGCCGTCGGGAGCCGCCGAACGACCTTCGGTCATTACCCGCCGCGCATCGCGCAACAATGATGCTAGAAACGCTTGAAACGAACAACGTTAATGTCGCCGTCGGGTGCCGCCGAACGAACTTCGGTCATTACCCGCCGCGCATCGCGCAACAATGATGCTAGAAACGCTTGAAACGAACAACGTTACTGCCACCGTCGGGTGCCGCCGAACGAACTTCGGTCATTACCCGCCGCGCATCACGCAACAATGATCTTAGAAACGCGTGAAACGGATAACGTTAATGCCGCCGTCGGGTGCCGCCGAACGAACTTCGGTCATTACCCGCCGCGCATCACGCAACAATGATCTTAGAAACGCGTGAAACGGATAACGTTAATGCCGCCGTCGGGTGCCGCCGAACGAACTTCGGTCATTACCCGCCGCGCATCGCGCAAAAATGATGCTAGAAACGCTTGAAACGAACAATGTTAATGCCGCCGGCGGGTGCCGCCGAACGATCTTCGGTCATTACTCGCCGCGCATCGCGCAACAATGATCTTAGAAACGCTTGAAACGGATAACGTTAATGCCGCCGTCGGGTGCCGCCGAACGAACTTCGGTCATTACCCGCCGCGCATTGCGCAACAATGATCTTAGAAACGCGTGAAACGGATAACGTTAATGCCGCCGGCGGGTGCCGCCGAACGAACTTCGGTCACTACCCGCCGCGCATCGCGCAACAATGATGCTAGGAACGCTTGAAACGAACAACGTTAATGCCGCCGTCGGGTGCCGACGAACGAACTTCGGTCATTACCCGCCGCGCATCGCGCAACAATGATGCTAGAAACGCTTGAAACGAACAACGTTAATGCCGCCGTCGGGTGTCGCCGAACGAACTTCGGTCATTACCCGCCGCGCATCGCGCAACAATGATGCTAGAAACGCGTGAAACGGATAACGTTAATGCCGCCGGCGGGTGCCGCCGAACGAACTTCGGTCATTACCCGCCGCGCATCGCGCAACAATGATCTTAGAAACGCGTCAAACGGATAACGCTAATGCCGCCGTCGGGTGCCGCCGAACGAACTTCCGTCATTACCCGCCGCGCATCGCGCAACAATGATGCTAGAAACGCTTGAAACGAACAACGTTAATGTCGCCGTCGGGTGCCGCTGAACGAACTTCGGTTATTACCCGCCGCGCATCGCGCAACAATGATGCTAGAAACGCCTGAAACGAAAGACGTTAATGCCGCCGTCGGGTGCCGCCGAACGAACTTCGGTTATTACCCGCCGCCCATCGCGCAACAATGATCATAGAAACGCGTGAAAAGGATAACGTTAATGCCGCCGGCGGGTGCCGCCGAACGAACTTCGGTCATTACCCGCCGCGCAACGCGCAACAATGATCTTAGAAACGCGTGAAACGGATAACGTTAATGCCGCCGTCGGGTGCCGCCGAACGAACTTCGGTCATTACCCGCCGCGCATCGCGCAACAATGATGCTAGAAACGCTTGATACGAACAACGTTAATGTCGCCGTCGGGTGCCGCCGAACGAACTTCGGTTATTACCCGCCGCGCATCGCGCAACAATGATGCTAGAAACGCCTGAAACGAAAGACGTTAATGCCGCCGTCGGGTGCCGCCGAACGAACTTCGGTTATTACCCGCCGCGCATCGCGCAACAATGATCTTAGAAACGCGTGAAAAGGATAACGTTAATGCCGCCGGCGGGTGCCGCCGAACGAACTTCGGTCATTACCAACAGCGCATCGCGCAACAATGATCCTAGAAACGCGTGAAACGGATAACGTTAATGCCGCCGGCGGGTGCCGCCGAACGAACTTCGGTTATTACCCGCCGCGCATCGCGCAACAATGATGCAAGAAACGCCTGAAACGAAAGACGTTAATGCCGCCGTCGGGTGCCGCCGAACGAACTTCGGTTATTACCCGCCGCGCATCGCGCAACAATGATCTTAGAAACGCGTGAAAAGGATAACGTTAATGCCGCCGGCGGGTGCCGCCGAACGAACTTCGGTCATTACCCGCCGCGCATCGCGCAACAATGATCTTAGAATCGCGTGAAACGGATAACGTTAATGCCGCCGGCGGGTGCCGCCGAACGAACTTCGGTCATTACTCGCCGCGCATCGCGCAACAATGATCTTAGAAACGCTTGAAACGGATAACGGTAATGCCGCCGTCGGGTGCCGCCGAACGAACTTCGGTCACTACCCGCCGCGCATCGCGCAACAATGATGCTAGGAACGCTTGAAACGAACAACGTTAATGCCGCCGTCGGGTGCCGCCGAACGAACTTCGGTCATTACCCGCCGCGCATCGCGCAACAATGATGCTAGAACGCTTGAAACGAACAACGTTAATGCCGCCGTCGGGTGCCGCCGAACGAACTTCGGTCATTACCCTCCGCGCATCGCGCAACAATGATCTTAGAATCGCGTGAAACGGATAACGTTAATGCCGCTGGCGGGTGCCGCCGAACGAACTTCGGTCATTACCCGCCGCGCATCGCGCAACAATGATGCTAGAAACGCTTGAAACGAACAACGTTAATGTCGCCGTCGGGTGCCGCCGAACGAACTTCGGTCATTACCCGCCGCGCATCGCGCAACAATGATGCTAGAAACGCTTGAAACGAACAATGTTAATGCCGCCGGCGGGTGCCGCCGAACGAACTTCGGTCATTACTCGCCGCGCATCGCGCAACAATGATCTTAGAAACGCTTGAAACGGATAACGTTAATGCCGCCGTCGGGTGCCGCCGAACGAACTTCGGTCATTACCCGCCGCGCATTGCGCAACAATGATCTTAGAAACGCGTGAAACGGATAACGTTAATGCCGCCGGCGGGTGCCGCCGAACGAACTTCAGTCACTACCCGCCGCGCATCGCGCAACAATGATGCTAGAAACGCTTGAAACGAACAACGTTAATGCCGCCGTCGGGTGTCGCCGAACGAACTTCGGTCATTACCGGCCGCGCATCGCGCAACAATGATGCTAGAAACGCGTGAAACGGATAACGTTAATGCCGCCGGCGGGTGCCGCCGAACGAACTTCGGTCATTACCCGCCGCGCATCGCGCAACAATGATCTTAGAATCGCGTGAAACGGATAACGTTAATGCCGCCGTAGGGTGCCGCCGAACGAACTTCGGTCATTACTCGCCGCGCATCGCGCAAAAATGATGCTAGAAACGCTTGAAACGAACAACGTTAATGCCGCCGGCGGGTGCCGCCGAACGAACTTCGGTCATTACTCGCCGCGCATCGCGCAACAATGATGCTAGAAACGCTTGAAACGAACAACGTTAATGCCGCCGTCGGGTGTCGCCGAACGAACTTCGGTCATTACCCGCCGCGCATCGCGCAACAATGATGCTAGAAACGCGTGAAACGGATAACGTTAATGCCGCCGGCGGGTGCCGCCGAACGAACTTCGGTCATTACCCGCCGCGCATCGCGCAACAATGATGCTAGAAACGCTTGAAACGAACAACGTTACTGCCGCCGTCGGGTGCCGCCGAGCGAACTTCGGTCATTACCCGCCGCGCATCGCGCAACAATGATCTTAGAAACGCGTGAAACGGATAACGTTAATGCCGCCGTCGGGTGCCGCCGAACGAACTTCGGTCATTACCAACAGCGCATCGCGCAACAATGATCTTAGAAACGCGTGAAACGGATAACGTTAATGCCGCCGGCGGGTGCCGCCGAACGAACTTCGGTTATTACCCGCCGCGCATCGCGCAACAATGATGCAAGAAACGCCTGAAACGAAAGACGTTAATGCCGCCATCGGGTGCCGCCGAACGAACTTCGGTTATTACCCGCCGCGCATCGCGCAACAATGATCTTAGAAACGCGTGAAACGGATAACGTTAATGCTGCCGGCGGGTGCCGCTGAACGAACTTCGGTCATTACCCGCCGCGCATCGCGCAACAATGATCTTAGAAACGCGTGAAACGGATAACGTTAATGCCGCCGTTGGGTGCCGCCGAACGAACTTCGGTCATTACCCGCCGCGCATCGCGCAACAATGATGCTAGAACGCTTGAAACGAACAACGTTAATGCCGCCGTCGGGTGCCGCCGAACGAACTTCGGTCATTACCCGCCGCGCATCGCGCAACAATGGTCCTAGAAACGCGTGAAACGGATAACGCTAATGCCGCCGTCGGGTGCCGCCGAACGAACTTCCGTCATTACCCGCCGCGCATCGCGCAACAATGATCTTAGAATCGCGTGAAACGGATAACGTTAATGCCGCCGTAGGGTGCCGCCGAACGAACTTCGGTCATTACTCGCCGCGCATCGCGCAAAAATGATGCTAGAAACGCTTGAAACGAACAACGTTAATGCCGCCGGCGGGTGCCGCCGAACGAACTTCGGTCATTACTCGCCGCGCATCGCGCAACAATGATGCTAGAAACGCTTGAAACGAACAACGTTAATGCCGCCGGCGGGTGCCGCCGAACGAACTTCGGTCATTACTCGCCGCGCATCGCGCAACAATGATCTTAGAAACGCTTGAAACGGATAACGGTAATGCCGCCGTCGGGTGCCGCCGAACGAACTTCGGTCACTACCCGCCGCGCATCGCGCAACAATGATGCTAGGAACGCTTGAAACGAACAACGTTAATGCCGCCGTCGGGTGCCGCCGAACGAACTTCGGTCATTACCCGCCGCGCATCGCGCAACAATGATGCTAGAACGCTTGAAACGAACAACGTTAATGCCGCCGTCGGGTGCCGCCGAACGAACTTCGGTCATTACCCTCCGCGCATCGCGCAACAATGATCTTAGAATCGCGTGAAACGGATAACGTTAATGCCGCTGGCGGGTGCCGCCGAACGAACTTCGGTCATTACCCGCCGCGCATCGCGCAACAATGATGCTAGAAACGCTTGAAACGAACAACGTTAATGTCGCCGTCGGGTGCCGCCGAACGAACTTCGGTCATTACCCGCCGCGCATCGCGCAACAATGATGCTAGAAACGCTTGAAACGAACAATGTTAATGCCGCCGGCGGGTGCCGCCGAACGAACTTCGGTCATTACTCGCCGCGCATCGCGCAACAATGATCTTAGGAACGCTTGAAACGGATAACGTTAATGCCGCCGTCGGGTGCCGCCGAACGAACTTCGGTCATTACCCGCCGCGCATTGCGCAACAATGATCTTAGAAACGCGTGAAACGGATAACGTTAATGCCGCCGGCGGGTGCCGCCGAACGAACTTCAGTCACTACCCGCCGCGCATCGCGCAACAATGATGCTAGAAACGCTTGAAACGAACAACGTTAATGCCGCCGTCGGGTGTCGCCGAACGAACTTCGGTCATTACCGGCCGCGCATCGCGCAACAATGATGCTAGAAACGCGTGAAACGGATAACGTTAATGCCGCCGGCGGGTGCCGCCGAACGAACTTCGGTCATTACCCGCCGCGCATCGCGCAACAATGATCTTAGAATCGCGTGAAACGGATAACGTTAATGCCGCCGTAGGGTGCCGCCGAACGAACTTCGGTCAATACTCGCCGCGCATCGCGCAAAAATGATGCTAGAAACGCTTGAAACGGATAACGTTAATGCCGCCGGCGAGTGCCGCCGAACGAACTTCGGTCACTACCCGCCGCGCATCGCGCAACAATGATGCTAGAAACGCTTGAAACGAACAACGTTAATGCCGCCGTCGGGTGTCGCCGAACGAACTTCGGTCATTACCCGCCGCGCATCGCGCAACAATGATGCTAGAAACGCGTGAAACGGATAACGTTAATGCCGCCGGCGGGTGCCGCCGAACGAACTTCGGTCATTACCCGCCGCGCATCGCGCAACAATGATCTTAGAAACGCGTGAAACGGATAACCCTAATGCCGCCGTCGGGTGCCGCCGAACGAACTTCCGTCATTACCCGCCGCGCATCGCGCAAAAATGATGCTAGAAACGCTTGAAACGAACAACGTTAATGCCGCCGGCGGGTGCCGCCGAACGAACTTCGGTCATTACCCGCCGCGCATCGCGCCACAATGATGCTAGAAACGCTTGAAACGGATAACGTTAATGCCGCCGTCGGGTGCCTCCGAACGAACTTCGGCCATTACCCGCCGCGCATCGCGCAAGAATGATCTTAGAAACGCGTGAAACGGATAACGTTAATGCCGCCGTCGGGTGCCGCCGAACGAACTTGGGTCATTACCCTCCGCGCATCGCGCAACAATGATCTTAGAATCGCGTGAAACGGATAACGTTAATGCCGCCGGCGGGTGCCGCCGAACGAACTTCGGTCATTACTCGCCGCGCATCGCGCAACAATGATCTTAGAAACGCTTGAAACGGATAACGTTAATGCCGCCGTCGGGTGCCGCCGAACGATCTTCGGTCATTACCCGCCGCGCATTGCGCAACAATGATCTTAGAAACGCGTGAAACGGATAACGTTAATGCCGCCGGCGGGTGCCGCCGAACGAACTTCGGTCACTACCCGCCGCGCATCGCGCAACAATGATGCTAGGAACGCTTGAAACGAACAACGTTAATGCCGCCGTCGGGTGCCGACGAACGAACTTCGGTCATTACCCGCCGCGCATCGCGCAACAATGATGCTAGAAACGCTTGAAACGAACAACGTTACTGCCGCCGTCGGGTGCCGCCGAGCGAACTTCGGTCATTACCCGCCGCGCATCGCGCAACAATGATCTTAGAAACGCGTGAAACGGATAACGTTAATGCCGCCGTCGGGTGCCGCCGAACGAACTTCGGTCATTACCAACAGCGCATCGCGCAACAATGATCTTAGAAACGCGTGAAACGGATAACGTTAATGCCGCCGGCGGGTGCCGCCGAACGAACTTCGGTTATTACCCGCCGCGCATCGCGCAACAATGATGCAAGAAACGCCTGAAACGAAAGACGTTAATGCCGCCATCGGGTGCCGCCGAACGAACTTCGGTTATTACCCGCCGCGCATCGCGCAACAATGATCTTAGAAACGCGTGAAACGGATAACGTTAATGCTGCCGGCGGGTGCCGCTGAACGAACTTCGGTCATTACCCGCCGCGCATCGCGCAACAATGATCTTAGAAACGCGTGAAACGGATAACGTTAATGCCGCCGTTGGGTGCCGCCGAACGAACTTCGGTCATTACCCGCCGCGCATCGCGCAACAATGATGCTAGAACGCTTGAAACGAACAACGTTAATGCCGCCGTCGGGTGCCGCCGAACGAACTTCGGTCATTACCCGCCGCGCATCGCGCAACAATGGTCCTAGAAACGCGTGAAACGGATAACGCTAATGCCGCCGTCGGGTGCCGCCGAACGAACTTCCGTCATTACCCGCCGCGCATCGCGCAACAATGATCTTAGAATCGCGTGAAACGGATAACGTTAATGCCGCCGTAGGGTGCCGCCGAACGAACTTCGGTCATTACTCGCCGCGCATCGCGCAAAAATGATGCTAGAAACGCTTGAAACGAACAACGTTAATGCCGCCGGCGGGTGCCGCCGAACGAACTTCGGTCATTACTCGCCGCGCATCGCGCAACAATGATGCTAGAAACGCTTGAAACGAACAACGTTAATGCCGCCGTCAGGTGCCGCCGAACGAACTTCGGTCATTACCCTCCGCGCATCGCGCAACAATGATCTTAGAATCGCGTGAAACGGATAACGTTAATGCCGCCGGCGGGTGCCGCCGAACGAACTTCGGTCATTACCCGCCGCGCATCGCGCAACAATGATGCTAGAAACGCTTGAAACGAACAACGTTAATGTCGCCGTCGGGTGCCGCCGAACGAACTTCGGTCATTACCCGCCGCGCATCGCGCAACAATGATGCTAGAAACGCTTGAAACGAACAATGTTAATGCCGCCGGCGGGTGCCGCCGAACGAACTTCGGTCATTACTCGCCGCGCATCGCGCAACAATGATCTTAGAAACGCTTGAAACGGATAACGTTAATGCCGCCGTCGGGTGCCGCCGAACGAACTTCGGTCATTACCCGCCGCGCATTGCGCAACAATGATCTTAGAAACGCGTGAAACGGATAACGTTAATGCCGCCGGCGGGTGCCGCCGAACGAACTTCGGTCACTACCCGCCGCGCATCGCGCAACAATGATGCTAGAAACGCTTGAAACGAACAACGTTAATGCCGCCGTCGGGTGTCGCCGAACGAACTTCGGTCATTACCCGCCGCGCATCGCGCAACAATGATGCTAGAAACGCGTGAAACGGATAACGTTAATGCCGCCGGCGGGTGCCGCCGAACGAACTTCGGTCATTACCCGCCGCGCATCGCGCAACAATGATCTTAGAAACGCGTGAAACGGATAACGCTAATGCCGCCGTCGGGTGCCGCCGAACGAACTTCCGTCATTACCCGCCGCGCATCGCGCAAAAATGATGCTAGAAACGCTTGAAACGAACAACGTTAATGCCGCCGGCGGGTGCCGCCGAACGAACTTCGGTCATTACCCGCCGCGCATCGCGCCACAATGATGCTAGAAACGCTTGAAACGGATAACGTTAATGCCGCCGTCGGGTGCCTCCGAACGAACTTCGGCCATTACCCGCCGCGCATCGCGCAAGAATGATCTTAGAAACGCGTGAAACGGATAACGTTAATGCCGCCGTCGGGTGCCGCCGAACGAACTTGGGTCATTACCCTCCGCGCATCGCGCAACAATGATGTTAGAATCGCGTGAAACGGATAACGTTAATGCCGCCGGCGGGTGCCGCCGAACGAACTTCGGTCATTACTCGCCGCGCATCGCGCAACAATGATCTTAGAAACGCTTGAAACGGATAACGTTAATGCCGCCGTCGGGTGCCGCCGAACGATCTTCGGTCATTACCCGCCGCGCATTGCGCAACAATGATCTTAGAAACGCGTGAAACGGATAACGTTAATGCCGCCGGCGGGTGCCGCCGAACGAACTTCGGTCACTACCCGCCGCGCATCGCGCAACAATGATGCTAGGAACGCTTGAAACGAACAACGTTAATGCCGCCGTCGGGTGCCGACGAACGAACTTCGGTCATTACCCGCCGCGCATCGCGCAACAATGATGCTAGAAACGCTTGAAACGAACAACGTTACTGCCGCCGTCGGGTGCCGCCGAGCGAACTTCGGTCATTACCCGCCGCGCATCGCGCAACAATGATCTTAGAAACGCGTGAAACGGATAACGTTAATGCCGCCGTCGGGTGCCGCCGAACGAACTTCGGTCATTACCAACAGCGCATCGCGCAACAATGATCTTAGAAACGCGTGAAACGGATAACGTTAATGCCGCCGGCGGGTGCCGCAGAACGAACTTCGGTTATTACCCGCCGCGCATCGCGCAACAATGATGCAAGAAACGCCTGAAACGAAAGACGTTAATGCCGCCGTCGGGTGCCGCCGAACGAACTTCGGTTATTACCCGCCGCGCATCGCGCAACAATGATCTTAGAAACGCGTGAAAAGGATAACGTTAATGCCGCCGGCGGGTGCCGCCGAACGAACTTCGGTCATTACCCGCCGCGCATCGCGCAACAATGATCTTAGAATCGCGTGAAACGGATAACGTTAATGCCGCCGTAGGGTGCCGCCGAACGAACTTCGGTCATTACTCGCCGCGCATCGCGCAAAAATGATGCTAGAAACGCTTGAAACGAACAACGTTAATGCCGCCGGCGGGTGCCGCCGAACGAACTTCGGTCATTACTCGCCGCGCATCGCGCAACAATGATGCTAGAAACGCTTGAAACGAACAACGTTAATGCCGCCGTCAGGTGCCGCCGAACGAACTTCGGTCATTACCCGCCACGCATTGCGCAACAATGATCTTAGAAACGCGTGAAACGGATAACGTTAATGCTGCCGGCGGGTGCCGCTGAACGAACTTCGGTCATTACCCGCCGCGCATCGCGCAACAATGATCTTAGAAACGCGTGAAACGGATAACGTTAATGACGCCGTCGGGTGCCGCCGAATGAACTTCGGTTATTATCCCGCAGAGCATCGCGCAACAATGATCTTAGAAACGCGTGAAAAGGATAACGTTAATGCCGCCGGCGGGTGCCACCGAACGAACTTCGGTCATTACCAGCCGCGCATCGCGCAACAATGATCCTAGAAACGCGTGAAACGGATAACGCTAATGCCGCCGTCGGGTGCCGCCGAACGAACTTCCGTCATTACCCGCCGCGCATCGCGCATCAATGATGCTAGAAACGCTTGAAACGAACAACGTTAATGCCGCCGTCGGGAGCCGCCGAACGAACTTCGGTCATTACCCGCCGCGCATCGCGCAAGAATGATCTTAGAAACGCGTGAAACGGATAACGTTAATGCCGCCGGCGGGTGCCGCCGAACGAACTTCGGTCATTACCCGCCGCGCATCGCGCAACAATGATGCTAGAAACGCTTGAAACGAACAACGTTAATGTCGCCGTCGGGTGCCGCCGAACGAACTTCGGTCATTACCCGCCGCGCATCGCGCAACAATGATCTTAGAATCGCGTGAAACGGATAACGTTAATGCCGCTGGCGGGTGCCGCCGAACGAACTTCGGTCATTACCCGCCGCGCATCGCGCAACAATGATGCTAGAAACGCTTGAAACGGATAACGTTAATGCCGCCGTCGGGTGCCGCCGAACGAACTTCGGTCATTACCCGCCGCGCATCGCGCAACAATGATCTTAGAAACGCGTGAAACGGATAACGTTAATGCCGCCGTCGGGTGCCGCCGAACGAACTTCGGTTATTAACCGCCGCGCATCGCGCAACAACGATGCTAGAAACGCCTGAAACGAAAGACGTTAATGCCGCCGTCGGGTGCCGCCGAATGAACTTCGGTTATTATCCCGCAGAGCATCGCGCAACAATGATCTTAGAAACGCGTGAAAAGGATAACGTTAATGCCGCTGGCGGGTGCCGCCGAACGAACTTCGGTCATTACCAGCCGCGCATCGCGCAACAATGGTCCTAGAAACGCGTGAAACGGATAACGCTATTGCCGCCGTCGGGTGCCGCCGAACGAACTTCCGTCATTACCCGCCGCGCATCGCGCAACAATGATCTTAGAATCGCGTGAAACGGATAACGTTAATGCCGCCGTAGGGTGCCGCCGAACGAACTTCGGTCATTACTCGCCGCGCATCGCGCAAAAATGATGCTAGAAACGCTTGAAACGAACAACGTTAATGCAGCCGGCGGGTGCCGCCGAACGAACTTCGGTCATTACTCGCCGCGCATCGCGCAACAATGATGCTAGAAACGCTTGAAACGAACAACGTTAATGCCGCCGTCAGGTGCCGCCGAACGAACTTCGGTCATTACCCGCCACGCATTGCGCAACAATGATGCTAGAAACGCTTGAAACGAACAACGGTAATGCCGCCGTCGGTTGCCGCCGAACGAACTTCGGTCATTACCCGCCGCGCATCGCGCAACAATGATGCTAGAAACGCTTGAAACGAACAACGTTAATGCCGCCGTCGGGTGCCGCCGAACGAACTTCGGTCATTACCCGCCGCACATCGCGCAACAATGATGCTAGAAACAATTGAAACGAACAACGTTAATGCCGCCGTCGGGTGCCGACGAACGAACTTCGGTCATTACCCGTAGCGCATCGCGCAACAATGATGCTAGAAACGCTTGAAACGAACAACGTTAATGCTGCCGTCGGGTGTCGCCGAACGAACTTCGGTCATTACCCGCCGCGCATCGCGCAACAATGATGCTAGAAACGCGTGAAACGGATAACGTTAATGTCGCCGTCGGGTGCCGCCGAACGAACTTCGGTCATTACCCGCCGCGCATCGCGCAACAATGATGCTAGAAATGCGTGAAACGGATAACGTTAATGCCGCCGTCGGGTGCCGCCGAACGAACATCGGTCATTACCCGCCGCGCATCGCGCAACAATGATCTTAGAAACGCGTGAAACGGATAACGTTAATGCCGTCGGCGGGTGCTGCCGAACGAAATTCGGTCATTACCCGCCGCGCATCGCGCAACAATGATCTTAGAAACGCGTGAAACGGATAACGTTAATGCCGCCGTCGGGTGCCGCCGAACGAACTTCGGTTATTACCCGCCGCGCATCGCGCAACAATGATGCTAGAAACGCTTGAAACGAACAACGTTAATGCCGCCGTCGGGTGCCGCCGAACGAACTTCGGTCATTACCCGCCGCGCATCGCGCAACAATGATGCTAGAAACGCTTGAAACGAACAACGTTACTGCCGCCGTCGGGTGCCGCCGAACGAACTTCGGTCATTACCCGCCGCGCATCGCGCAACAATGTTCTTAGAAACGCGTGAAACGGATAACGTTAATGCCGCCGTCGGGTGCCGCCGAACGAACTTCGGTTATTAACCGCCGCGCATCGCGCAACAACGATGCTAGAAACGCCTGAAACGAAAGACGTTAATGCCGCCGTCGGGTGCCGCCGAATGAACTTCGGTTATTATCCCGCAGAGCATCGCGCAACAATGATCTTAGAAACGCGTGAAAAGGATAACGTTAATGCCGCTGGCGGGTGCCGCCGAACGAACTTCGGTCATTACCAGCCGCGCATCGCGCAACAATGGTCCTAGAAACGCGTGAAACGGATAACGCTCTTGCCGCCGTCGGGTGCCGCCGAACGAACTTCCGTCATTACCCGCCGCGCATCGCGCAAAAATGATGCTAGAAACGCTTGAAACGAACAACGTTAATGCAGCCGGCGGGTGCCGCCGAACGAACTTCGGTCATTACTCGCCGCGCATCGCGCAACAATGATGCTAGAAACGCTTGAAACGAACAACGTTAATGCCGCCGTCAGGTGCCGCCGAACGAACTTCGGTCATTACCCGCCACGCATTGCGCAACAATGATGCTAGAAACGCTTGAAACGAACAACGGTAATGCCGCCGTCGGTTGCCGCCGAACGAACTTCGGTCATTACCCGCCGCGCATCGCGCAACAATGATGCTAGAAACGCTTGAAACGAACAAAGTTAATGCCGCCGTCGGCTGCCGCCGAACGAACTTCGGTCATTACCCGCCGCACATCGCGCAACAATGATGCTAGAAACAATTGAAACGAACAACGTTAATGCCGCCGTCGGGTGCCGACGAACGAACTTCGGTCATTACCCGCCGCGCATCGCGCAACAATGATGCTAGAAACGCTTGAAACGAACAACGTTAATGCTGCCGTCGGGTGTCGCCGAACGAACTTCGGTCATTACCCGCCGCGCATCGCGCAACAATGATGCTAGAAACGCGTGAAACGGATAACGTTAATGTCGCCGTCGGGTGCCGCCGAACGAACTTCGGTCATTACCCGCCGCGCATCGCGCAACAATGATGCTAGAAATGCGTGAAACGGATAACGTTAATGCCGCCGTCGGGTGCCGCCGAACGAACATCGGTCATTACCCGCCGCGCATCGCGCAACAATGATCTTAGAAACGCGTGAAACGGATAACGTTAATGCCGCCGGCGGGTGCTGCCGAACGAAATTCGGTCATTACCCGCCGCGCATCGCGCAACAATGATCTTAGAAACGCGTGAAACGGATAACGTTAATGCCGCCGTCGGGTGCCGCCGAACGAACTTCGGTTATTACCCGCCGCGCATCGCGCAACAACGATGCTAGAAACGCCTGAAACGAAAGACGTTAATGCTGCCGTCGGGTGCCGCCGAATGAACTTCGGTTATTATCCCGCAGAGCATCGCGCAACAATGATCTTAGAAACGCGTGAAAAGGATAACGTTAATGCCGCTGGCGGGTGCCGCCGAACGAACTTCGGTCATTACCCGCCGCGCATCGCGCAACAATGATGCTAGAAACGCTTGAAACGAACAACGTTACTGCCGCCGTCGGTTGCCGCCGAACGAACTTCGGTCATTACCCGCCGCGCATCGCGCAACAATGATGCTAGAAACGCTTGAAACGAACAACGTTAATGCCGCCGTCGGGTGCCGCCGAACGTACTTCGGTCATTACCCGCCGCGCATCGCGCAACAATGATGCTAGAAACGCTTGAAACGAACAATGTTACTGCCGCCGTCGGTTGCCGCCGAACGAACTTCGGTCATTACCCGCCGCGCATCGCGCAACAATGATCTTAGAAACGCGTGAAACGGATAACGTTAATGCCGCCGGCGGGTACCGCCGAACGAACTTCGGTTATTACCCGCCGCGCATCGCGCAACAATGATGCTAGAAACGCTTGAAACGAACAACGTTAATGTCGCCGTCGGGTGCCGCCGAACGAACTTCGGTCATTACCCGCCGCGCAACGCGCAACAATGATGCTAGAAACGCTTGAAACGAACAACGTTAATGAAGCCGTCGGCTGCCGCCAAACGAACTTCGGTCATTACCCGCCGCGCATCGCGCAACAATGATGCTAGAAACGCTTGAAACGAACAACGTTAATGCCGCCGGCGTGTTCCGCCGAACGAACTGCGGTCATTACCCGCCGCGCATCGCGCAAAAATGATGCTAGAAACGCTTGAAACGAACAACGTTAATGCCGCCGGCGGGTGCCGCCGAACGAACTTCGGTCATTACCCGCCGCGCATCGCGCAACAATGATCTTAGAAACGCGTGAAACGGATAACGTTAATGCCGCCGTCGGGTGCCGCCGAACGAACTTCGGTTATTACCCGCCGCGCATCGCGCAACAACGATGCTAGAAACGCCTGAAACGAAAGACGTTAATGCCGCCGTCGGGTGCCGCCGAACGAACTTCGGTTATTATCCCGCAGAGCATCGCGCAACAATGATCTTAGAAACGCGTGAAAAGGATAACGTTAATGCCGCCGGCGGTTGCCGCCGAACGAACTTCCGTCATTACCCGCCGCGCATCGCGCAACAATGATCTTAGAATCGCTTGAAACGGATAACGTTAATGCCGCCGTCGGGTGCCGCTGAACGAACTTCGGTCATTACCCGCCGCGCATCGCGCAACAATGATGCTAGAAACAATTGAAACGAACAACGTTAATGCCGCCGTCGGGTGCCGACGAACGAACTTCGGTCATTACCCGCCGCGCATCGCGCAACAATGATGCTAGAAACGCTTGAAACGAACAACGGTAATGCCGCCGTCGGTTGCCGCCGAACGAACTTCGGTCATTACCCGCCGCGCATCGCGCAACAATGATGCTAGAAACGCTTGAAACGAACAACGTTAATGCCGCCGTCGGGTGCCGCCAAACGAACTTCGGTCTTTACCCGCCGCGCATCGCGCAACAATGATGCTAGAAACAATTGAAACGAACAACGTTAATGCCGCCGTCGGGTGCCGACGAACGAACTTCGGTCATTACCCGCCGCGCATCGCGCAACAATGATGCTAGAAACGCTTGAAACGAACAACGTTAATGCTGCCGTCGGGTGTCGCCGAACGAACTTCGGTCATTACCCGCCGCGCATCGCGCAACAATGATGCTAGAAACGCTTGAAACGAACAACGTTAATGCTGCCGTCGGGTGTCGCCGAACGAACTTCGGTCATTACCCGCCGCGCATCGCGCAACAATGATGCTTGAAACGCGTGAAACGGATAACGCTAATGTCGCCGTCGGGTGCCGCCGAACGAACTTCGGTCATTACCCGCCGCGCATCGCGCAACAATGATGCTAGAAACGCTTGAAACGAACAACGTTAATGCCGCCGTCGGGTGCCGCCGAACGTACTTCGGTCATTACCCGCCGCGCATCGCGCAACAATGATGCTAGAAACGCTTGAAACGAACAATGTTACTGCCGCCGTCGGTTGCCGCCGAACGAACTTCGGTCATTACCCGCCGCGCATCGCGCAACAATGATCTTAGAAACGCGTGAAACGGATAACGTTAATGCCGCCGGCGGGTACCGCCGAACGAACTTCGGTTATTACCCGCCGCGCATCGCGCAACAATGATGCTAGAAACGCTTGAAACGAACAACGTTAATGTCGCCGTCGGGTGCCGCCGAACGAACTTCGGTCATTACCCGCCGCGCAACGCGCAACAATGATGCTAGAAACGCTTGAAACGAACAACGTTAATGAAGCCGTCGGCTGCCGCCAAACGAACTTCGGTCATTACCCGCCGCGCATCGCGCAACAATGATGCTAGAAACGCTTGAAACGAACAACGTTAATGCCGCCGGCGTGTTCCGCCGAACGAACTGCGGTCATTACCCGCCGCGCATCGCGCAAAAATGATGCTAGAAACGCTTGAAACGAACAACGTTAATGCCGCCGGCGGGTGCCGCCGAACGAACTTCGGTCATTACCCGCCGCGCATCGCGCAACAATGATCTTAGAAACGCGTGAAACGGATAACGTTAATGCCGCCGTCGGGTGCCGCCGAACGAACTTCGGTTATTACCCGCCGCGCATCGCGCAACAACGATGCTAGAAACGCCTGAAACGAAAGACGTTAATGCCGCCGTCGGGTGCCGCCGAACGAACTTCGGTTATTATCCCGCAGAGCATCGCGCAACAATGATCTTAGAAACGCGTGAAAAGGATAACGTTAATGCCGCCGGCGGTTGCCGCCGAACGAACTTCCGTCATTACCCGCCGCGCATCGCGCAACAATGATCTTAGAATCGCTTGAAACGGATAACGTTAATGCCGCCGTCGGGTGCCGCTGAACGAACTTCGGTCATTACCCGCCGCGCATCGCGCAACAATGATGCTAGAAACAATTGAAACGAACAACGTTAATGCCGCCGTCGGGTGCCGACGAACGAACTTCGGTCATTACCCGCCGCGCATCGCGCAACAATGATGCTAGAAACGCTTGAAACGAACAACGGTAATGCCGCCGTCGGTTGCCGCCGAACGAACTTCGGTCATTACCCGCCGCGCATCGCGCAACAATGATGCTAGAAACGCTTGAAACGAACAACGTTAATGCCGCCGTCGGGTGCCGCCAAACGAACTTCGGTCTTTACCCGCCGCGCATCGCGCAACAATGATGCTAGAAACAATTGAAACGAACAACGTTAATGCCGCCGTCGGGTGCCGACGAACGAACTTCGGTCATTACCCGCCGCGCATCGCGCAACAATGATGCTAGAAACGCTTGAAACGAACAACGTTAATGCTGCCGTCGGGTGTCGCCGAACGAACTTCGGTCATTACCCGCCGCGCATCGCGCAACAATGATGCTAGAAACGCTTGAAACGAACAACGTTAATGCTGCCGTCGGGTGTCGCCGAACGAACTTCGGTCATTACCCGCCGCGCATCGCGCAACAATGATGCTTGAAACGCGTGAAACGGATAACGCTAATGTCGCCGTCGGGTGCCGCCGAACGAACTTCGGTCATTACCCGCCGCGCATCGCGCAACAATGATGCTAGAAATGCGTGAAACGGATAACGTTAATGCCGCCGTCGGGTGCCGCCGAACGAACTTCGGTCATTACCCGCCGCGCATCGCGCAACAATGATCTTAGAAACGCGTGAAACGGATAACGTTAATGCCGCCGGCGGGTGCTGCCGAACGAACTTCGGTCATTACCCGCCGCGCATCGCGCAACAATGATGCTAGAAACGCTTGAAACGAACAACGTTAATGCCGCCGTCGGGTGCCGCCGAACGAACTTCGGTCATTACCCGCCGCGCATCGCGCAACAATGATGCTAGAAACGCTTGAAACGAACAACGTTACTGCCGCCGTCGGTTGCCGCCGAACGAACTTCGGTCATTACCCGCCGCGCATCGCGCAACAATGATCTTAGAAACGCGTGAAACGGATAACGTTAATGCCGCCGGCGGGTACCGCCGAACGAACTTCGGTTATTACCCGCCGCGCATCGCGCAACAATGATGCTAGAAACGCTTGAAACGAACAACGTTAATGTCGCCGTCGGGTGCCGCCGAACGAACTTCGGTCATTACCCGCTGCGCAACGCGCAACAATGATGCTAGAAACGCTTGAAACGAACAACGTTAATGAAGCCGTCGGCTGCCGCCAAACGAACTTCGGTCATTACCCGCCGCGCATCGCGCAACAATGATGCTAGAAACGCTTGAAACGAACAACGTTAATGCCGCCGGCGTGTTCCGCCGAACGAACTGCGGTCATTACCCGCCGCGCATCGCGCAAAAATGATGCTAGAAACGCTTGAAACGAACAACGTTAATGCCGCCGGCGGGTGCCGCCGAACGAACTTCGGTCATTACCCGCCGCGCATCGCGCAACAATGATCTTAGAAACGCGTGAAACGGATAACGTTAATGCCGCCGTCGGGTGCCGCCGAACGAACTTCGGTTATTACCCGCCGCGCATCGCGCAACAACGATGCTAGAAACGCCTGAAACGAAAGACGTTAATGCCGCCGTCGGGTGCCGCCGAACGAACTTCGGTTATTATCCCGCAGAGCATCGCGCAACAATGATCTTAGAAACGCGTGAAAAGGATAACGTTAATGCCGCCGGCGGTTGCCGCCGAACGAACTTCCGTCATTACCCGCCGCGCATCGCGCAACAATGATCTTAGAATCGCTTGAAACGGATAACGTTAATGCCGCCGTCGGGTGCCGCCGAACGAACTTTGGTCATTACTCGCCGTGCATCGCGCAAAAATGATGCTAGAAACGCGTGATACGGATAACGTTAATGCCGCCGGCGGGTGCCGCCGAACGAACTTCGGTCATTACTCGCCGCGCATCGCGCAACAATGATGCTAGAAACGCTTGAAACGAACAACGTTAATGCCGCCGTCAGGTGCCGCCGAACGAACTTCGGTCATTACCCGCCACGCATTGCGCAACAATGATCTTAGAAACGCGTGAAACGGATAACGTTAATGCTGCCGGCGGGTGCCGCTGAACGAACTTCGGTCATTACCCGCCGCGCATCGCGCAACAATGATGCTAGAAACAATTGAAACGAACAACGTTAATGCCGCCGTCGGGTGCCGACGAACGAACTTCGGTCATTACCCGCCGCGCATCGCGCAACAATGATGCTAGAAACGCTTGAAACGAACAACGGTAATGCCGCCGTCGGTTGCCGCCGAACGAACTTCGGTCATTACCCGCCGCGCATCGCGCAACAATGATGCTAGAAACGCTTGAAACGAACAACGTTAATGCCGCCGTCGGGTGCCGCCAAACGAACTTCGGTCATTACCCGCCGCGCATCGCGCAACAATGATGCTAGAAACAATTGAAACGAACAACGTTAATGCCGCCGTCGGGTGCCGACGAACGAACTTCGGTCATTACCCGCCGCGCATCGCGCAACAATGATGCTAGAAACGCTTGAAACGAACAACGTTAATGCTGCCGTCGGGTGTCGCCGAACGAACTTCGGTCATTACCCGCCGCGCATCGCGCAACAATGATGCTAGAAACGCTTGAAACGAACAACGTTAATGCTGCCGTCGGGTGTCGCCGAACGAACTTCGGTCATTACCCGCCGCGCATCGCGCAACAATGATGCTAGAAGCGCGTGAAACGGATAACGTTAATGTCGCCGTCGGGTGCCGCCGAACGAACTTCGGTCATTACCCGCCGCGCATCGCGCAACAATGATGCTAGAAATGCGTGAAACGGATAACGTTAATGCCGCCGTCGGGTGCCGCCGAACGAACTTCGGTCATTACCCGCCGCGCCTCGCGCAACAATGATCTTAGAAACGCGTGAAACGGATAACGTTAATGCCGCCGGCGGGTGCTGCCGAACGAAATTCGGTCATTACCCGCCGCGCATCGCGCAACAATGATCTTAGAAACGCGTGAAACGGATAACGTTAATGCCGCCGTCGGGTGCCGCCGAACGAACTTCGGTTATTACCCGCCGCGCATCGCGCAACAACGATGCTAGAAACGCCTGAAACGAAAGACGTTAATGACGCCGTCGGGTGCCGCCGAATGAACTTCGGTTATTATCCCGCAGAGCATCGCGCAACAATGATCTTAGAAACGCGTGAAAAGGATAACGTTAATGCCGCTGGCGGGTGCCGCCGAACGAACTTCGGTCATTACCAGCCGCGCATCGCGCAACAATGATCCTAGAAACGCGTGAAACGGATAACGCTAATGCCGCCGTCGGGTGCCGCCGAACGAACATCCGTCATTACCCGCCGCGCATCGCGCAACAATGATCTTAGAAACGCGTGAAACGGATAACGTTAATGCTGCCGGCGGGTGCCGCTGAAAGAACTTCGGTCATTACCCGCCGCGCATCGCGCAACAATGATCTTAGAAACGCGTGAAACGGATAACGTTAATGCCGCCGTCGGGTGCCGCCGAACGAACTTCGGTCATTACCCGCCGCGCATCGCGCAACAATGATGCTAGAACGCTTGAAACGAACAACGTTAATGCCGCCGTCGGGTGCCGCCGAACGAACTTCGGTCATTACCCGCCGCGCATCGCGCAACAATGATGCTAGAAACGCTTGAAACGAACAACGTTAATGCTGCCGTCGGGTGTCGCCGAACGAACTTCGGTCATTACCCGCCGCGCATCGCGCAGCAATGATGCTAGAAACGCGTGAAACGGATAACGCTAATGTCGCCGTCGGGTGCCGCCGAACGAACTTCGGTCATTACCCGCCGCGCATCGCGCAACAATGATGCTAGAAATGCGTGAAACGGATAACGTTAATGCCGCCGTCGGGTGCCGCCGAACGAACTTCGGTCATTACCCGCCGCGCATCGCGCAACAATGATCTTAGAAACGCGTGAAACGGATAACGTTAATGCCGCCGGCGGGTGCTGCCGAACGAAATTCGGTCATTACCCGCCGCGCATCGCGCAACAATGATCTTAGAAACGCGTGAAACGGATAACGTTAATGCCGCCGTCGGGTGCCGCCGAACGAACTTCGGTTATTACCCGCCGCGCATCGCGCAACAACGATGCTAGAAACGCCTGAAACGAAAGACGTTAATGCCGCCGTCGGGTGCCGCCGAATGAACTTCGGTTATTATCCCGCAGAGCATCGCGCAACAATGATCTTAGAAACGCGTGAAAAGCATAACGTTAATGCCGCTGGCGGGTGCCGCCGAACGAACTTCGGTCATTACCCGCCGCGCATCGCGCAACAATGATGCTAGAAACGCTTGAAACGAACAACGTTACTGCCGCCGTCGGTTGCCGCCGAACGAACTTCGGTCATTACCCGCCGCGCATCGCGCAACAATGATGCTAGAAACGCTTGAAACGAACAACGTTAATGCCGCCGTCGGGTGCCGCCGAACGAACTTCGGTCATTACCCGCCGCGCATCGCGCAACAATGATGCTAGAAACGCTTGAAACGAACAACGTTACTGCCGCCGTCGGTTGCCGCCGAACGAACTTCGGTCATTACCCGCCGCGCATCGCGCAACAATGATCTTAGAAACGCGTGAAACGGATAACGTTAATGCCGCCGGCGGGTACCGCCGAACGAACTTCGGTTATTACCCGCCGCGCATCGCGCAACAATGATGCTAGAAACGCTTGAAACGAGCAACGTTAATGTCGCCGTCGGGTGCCGCCGAACGAACTTCGGTCATTACCCGCCGCGCAACGCGCAACAATGATGCTAGAAACGCTTGAAACGAACAACGTTAATGAAGCCGTCGGCTGCCGCCAAACGAACTTCGGTCATTACCCGCCGCGCATCGCGCAACAATGATGCTAGAAACGCTTGAAACGAACAACGTTAATGCCGCCGGCGTGTTCCGCCGAACGAACTTCGGTCATTACCCGCCGCGCATCGCGCAAAAATGATGCTAGAAACGCTTGAAACGAACAACGTTAATGCCGCCGGCGGGTGCCGCCGAACGAACTTCGGTCATTACCCGCCGCGCATCGCGCAACAATGATCTTAGAAACGCGTGAAACGGATAACGTTAATGCCGCCGTCGGGTGCCGCCGAACGAACTTCGGTTATTACCCGCCGCGCATCGCGCAACAACGATGCTAGAAACGCCTGAAACGAAAGACGTTAATGCCGCCGTCGGGTGCCGCCGAACGAACTTCGGTTATTATCCCGCAGAGCATCGCGCAACAATGATCTTAGAAACGCGTGAAAAGGATAACGTTAATGCCGCCGGCGGTTGCCGCCGAACGAACTTCCGTCATTACCCGCCGCGCATCGCGCAACAATGATCTTAGAATCGCTTGAAACGGATAACGTTAATGCCGCCGTCGGGTGCCGCCGAACGAACTTTGGTCATTACTCGCCGCGCATCGCGCAAAAATGATGCTAGAAACGCGTGATACGGATAACGTTAATGCCGCCGGCGGGTGCCGCCGAACGAACTTCGGTCATTACTCGCCGCGCATCGCGCAACAATGATGCTAGAAACGCTTGAAACGAACAACGTTAATGCCGCCGTCAGGTGCCGCCGAACGAACTTCGGTCATTACCCGCCACGCATTGCGCAACAATGATCTTAGAAACGCGTGAAACGGATAACGTTAATGCTGCCGGCGGGTGCCGCTGAACGAACTTCGGTCATTACCCGCCGCGCATCGCGCAACAATGATGCTAGAAACAATTGAAACGAACAACGTTAATGCCGCCGTCGGGTGCCGACGAACGAACTTCGGTCATTACCCGCCGCGCATCGCGCAACAATGATGCTAGAAACAATTGAAACGAACAACGTTAATGCTGCCGTCGGGTGTCGCCGAACGAACTTCGGTCATTACCCGCCGCGCATCGCGCAACAATGATGCTAGAAACGCTTGAAACGAACAACGTTAATGCTGCCGTCGGGTGTCGCCGAACGAACTTCGGTCATTACCCGCCGCGCATCGCGCAACAATGATGCTAGAAACGCTTGAAACGAACAACGTTAATGCTGCCGTCGGGTGTCGCCGAACGAACTTCGGTCATTACCCGCCGCGCATCGCGCAACAATGATGCTAGAAACGCGTGAAACGGATAACGTTAATGTCGCCGTCGGGTGCCGCCGAACGAACTTCGGTCATTACCCGCCGCGCATCGCGCAACAATGATCTTAGAAACGCGTGAAACGGATAACGTTAATGCCGCCGTCGGGTGCCGCCGAACGAACTTCGGTTATTACCCGCCGCGCATCGCGCAACAACGATGCTAGAAACGCCTGAAACGAAAGACGTTAATGACGCCGTCGGGTGCCGCCGAATGAACTTCGGTTATTATCCCGCAGAGCATCGCGCAACAATGATCTTAGAAACGCGTGAAAAGGATAACGTTAATGCCGCTGGCGGGTGCCGCCGAACGAGCTTCGGTCATTACCAGCCGCGCATCGCGCAACAATGATCCTAGAAACGCGTGAAACGGATAACGCTAATGCCGCCGTCGGGTGCCGCCGAACGAACATCCGTCATTACCCGCCGCGCATCGCGCAACAATGATCTTAGAAACGCGTGAAACGGATAACGTTAATGCTGCCGGCGGGTGCCGCTGAAAGAACTTCGGTCATTACCCGCCGCGCATCGCGCAACAATGATCTTAGAAACGCGTGAAACGGATAACGTTAATGCCGCCGTCGGGTGCCGCCGAACGAACTTCGGTCATTATCCGCCGCGCATCGCGCAACAATGATGCTAGAACGCTTGAAACGAACAACGTTAATGCCGCCGTCGGGTGCCGCCGAACGAACTTCGGTCATTACCCGCCGCGCATCGCGCAACAATGATGCTAGAAACGCTTGAAACGAACAACGTTAATGCCGCCGTCGGGAGCCGCCGAACGAACTTCGGTCATTACCCGCCGCGCATCGCGCAACAATGATGCTAGAAACGCTTGAAACGAACAACGTTAATGCCGCCGTCGGGTGCCGCCGAACGAACTTCGGTCATTACCCGCCGCGCATCGCGCAACAATGATCTTAGAAACGCGTGAAACGGATAACGTTAATGCCGCCGTCGGGTGCCGCCGAACGAACTTCGGTCATTACCCGCCGCGCATCGCGCAACAATGATCTTAGAAAATCGTGAAACGGATAACGTTAATGCCGCCGGCCGGTGCCGCCGAACGAACTTCGGTCATTACCCGCCACGCATTGCGCAACAATGATCTTAGAAACGCGTGAAACGGATAACGTTAATGCTGCCGGCGGGTGCCGCTGAACGAACTTCGGTCATTACCCGCCGCGCATCGCGCAACAATGATGCTAGAAACAATTGAAACGAACAACGTTAATGCCGCCGTCGGGTGCCGACGAACGAACTTCGGTCATTACCCGCCGCGCATCGCGCAACAATGATGCTAGAAACGCTTGAAACGAACAACGGTAATGCCGCCGTCGGTTGCCGCCGAACGAACTTCGGTCATTACCCGCCGCGCATCGCGCAACAATGATGCTAGAAACGCTTGAAACGAACAACGTTAATGCCGCCGTCGGGTGCCGCCAAACGAACTTCGGTCATTACCCGCCGCGCATCGCGCAACAATGATGCTAGAAACAATTGAAACGAACAACGTTAATGCCGCCGTCGGGTGCCGACGAACGAACTTCGGTCATTACCCGCCGCGCATCGCGCAACAATGATGCTAGAAACGCTTGAAACGAACAACGTTAATGCTGCCGTCGGGTGTCGCCGAACGAACTTCGGTCATTACCCGCCGCGCATCGCGCAACAATGATGCTAGAAACGCTTGAAACGAACAACGTTAATGCTGCCGTCGGGTGTCGCCGAACGAACTTCGGTCATTACCCGCCGCGCATCGCGCAACAATGATGCTAGAAACGCGTGAAACGGATAACGCTAATGTCGCCGTCGGGTGCCGCCGAACGAACTTCGGTCATTACCCGCCGCGCATCGCGCAACAATGATGCTAGAAATGCGTGAAACGGATAACGTTAATGCCGCCGTCGGGTGCCGCCGAACGAACTTCGGACATTACCCGCCGCGCATCGCGCAACAATGATGCTAGAAACGCTTGAAACGAACAACGGTAATGCCGCCGTCGGTTGCCGCCGAACGAACTTCGGTCATTACCCGCCGCGCATCGCGCAACAATGATGCTAGAAACGCTTGAAACGAACAACGTTAATGCCGCCGTCGGGTGCCGCCGAACGATCTTCGGTCATTACCCGCCGCGCATCGCGCAACAATGATGCTAGAAACAATTGAAACGAACAACGTTAGTGCCGCCGTCGGGTGCCGACGAACGAACTTCGGTCATTACCCGCCGCGCATCGCGCAACAATGATGCTAGAAACGCTTGAAACGAACAACGTTAATGCTGCCGTCGGGTGTCGCCGAACGAACTTCAGTCATTACCCGCCGCGCATCGCGCAACAATGATGCTAGAAACGCGTGAAACGGATGACGTTAATGTCGCCGTCGGGTGCCGCCGAACGAACTTCGGTCATTACCCGCCGCGCATCGCGCAACAATGATGCTAGAAATGCGTGAAACGGATAACGTTAATGCCGCCGTCGGGTGCCGCCGAACGAACTTCGGTCATTACCCGCCGCGCATCGCGCAACAATGATCTTAGAAACGCGTGAAACGGATAACGTTAATGCCGCCGGCGGGTGCTGCCGAACGAAATTCGGTCATTACCCGCCGCGCATCGCGCAACAATGATCTTAGAAACGCGTGAAACGGATAACGTTAATGCCGCCGTCGGGTGCCGCCGAACGAACTTCGGTTATTACCCGCCGCGCATCGCGCAACAACGATGCTAGAAACGCCTGAAACGAAAGACGTTAATGACGCCGTCGGGTGCCGCCGAATGAACTTCGGTTATTATCCCGCAGAGCATCGCGCAACAATGATCTTAGAAACGCGTGAAAAGGATAACGTTAATGCCGCTGGCGGGTGCCGCCGAACGAACTTCGGTCATTACCAGCCGCGCATCGCGCAACAATGATCCTAGAAACGCGTGAAACGGATAACGCTAATGCCGCCGTCGGGTGCCGCCGAACGAACATCCGTCATTACCCGCCACGCATTGCGCAACAATGATCTTAGAAACGCGTGAAACGGATAACGTTAATGCTGCCGGCGGGTGCCGCTGATCGAACTTCGGTCATTACCCGCCGCGCATCGCGCAACAATGATGCTAGAAACAATTGAAACGAACAACGTTAATGCCGCCGTCGGGTGCCGCCGAACGAACTTCGGTTATTACCCGCCGCGCATCGCGCAACAACGATGCTAGAAACGCCTGAAACGAAAGACGTTAATGACGCCGTCGGGTGCCGCCGAATGAACTTCGGTTATTATCCCGCAGAGCATCGAGCAACAATGATCTTAGAAACGCGTGAAAAGGATAACGTTAATGCCGCTGGCGGGTGCCGCCGAACGAACTTCGGTCATTACCAGCCGCGCATCGCGCAACAATGATCCTAGAAACGCGTGAAACGGATAACGCTAATGCCGCCGTCGGGTGCCGCCGAACGAACATCCGTCATTACCCGCCACGCATTGCGCAACAATGATCTTAGAAACGCGTGAAACGGATAACGTTAATGCTGCCGGCGGGTGCCGCTGATCGAACTTCGGTCATTACCCGCCGCGCATCGCGTAACAATGATGCTAGAAACAATTGAAACGAACAACGTTAATGCCGCCGTCGGGTGCCGACGAACGAACTTCGGTCATTACCCGCCGCGCATCGCGCAACAATGATGCTAGAAACGCTTGAAACGAACAACGTTAATGCTGCCGTCGGGTGTCGCCGAACGAACTTCGGTCATTACCCGCCGCGCATCGCGCAACAATGATGCTAGAAACGCTTGAAACGAACAACGTTAATGCTGCCGTCGGGTGTCGCCGAACGAACTTCGGTCATTACCCGCCGCGCATCGCGCAACAATGATGCTAGAAACGCGTGAAACGGATAACGTTAATGTCGCCGTCGGGTGCCGCCGAACGAACTTCGGTCATTACCCGCCGCGCATCGCGCAACAATGATGCTAGAAATGCGTGAAACGGATAACGTTAATGCCGCCGTCGGGTGCCGCCGAACGAACTTCGGTCATTACCCGCCGCGCATCGCGCAACAATGATCTTAGAAACGCGTGAAACGGATAACGTTAATGCCGCCGGCGGGTGCTGCCGAACGAAATTCGGTCATTACCCGCCGCGCATCGCGCAACAATGATCTTAGAAACGCGTGAAACGGAAAACGTTAATGCCGCCGTCGGGTGCCGCCGAACGAACTTCGGTTATTACCCGCCGCGCATCGCGCAACAACGATGCTAGAAACGCCTGAAACGAAAGACGTTAATGACGCCGTCGGGTGCCGCCGAATGAACTTCGGTTATTATCCCGCAGAGCATCGCGCAACAATGATCTTAGAAACGCGTGAAAAGGATAACGTTAATGCCGCTGGCGGGTGCCGCCGAACGAACTTCGGTCATTACCAGCCGCGCATCGCGCAACAATGATCCTAGAAACGCGTGAAACGGATAACGCTAATGCCGCCGTCGGGTGCCGCCGAACGAACATCCGTCATTACCCGCCGCGCATCGCGCAACAATGATCTTAGAAACGCGTGAAACGGATAACGTTAATGCTGCCGGCGGGTGCCGCTGAAAGAACTTCGGTCATTACCCGCCGCGCATCGCGCAACAATGATCTTAAAAACGCGTGAAACGGATAACGTTAATGCCGCCGTCGGGTGCCGCCGAACGAACTTCGGTCATTACCCGCCGCGCATCGCGCAACAATGATGCTAGAACGCTTGAAACGAACAACGTTAATGCCGCCGTCGGGTGCCGCCGAACGAACTTCGGTCATTACCCGCCGCGCATCGCGCAACAATGATGCTAGAAACGCTTGAAACGAACAACGGTAATGCCGCCGTCGGTTGCCGCCGAACGAACTTCGATCATTACCCGCCGCGCATCGCGCAACAATGATGCTAGAAACGCTTGAAACGAACAACGTTAATGCCGCCGTCGGGTGCCGCCGAACGAACTTCGGTCATTACCCGCCGCGCATCGCGCAACAATGATGCTAGAAACGCTTGAAACGAACAACGTTAATGCCGCCGTCGGGTGCCGCCGAACGAACTTCGGTCATTACCCGCCGCGCATCGCGCAACAATGATCTTAGAAACGCGTGAAACGGATAACGTTAATGCCGCCGTCGGGTGCCACCGAACGAACTTCGGTCATTACCCGCCGCGCATCGCGCAACAATGATCTTAGAAAATCGTGAAACGGATAACGTTAATGCCGCCGGCCGGTGGCGCCGAACGAACTTCGGTCATTACCCGCCACGCATTGCGCAACAATGATCTTAGAAACGCGTGAAACGGATAACGTTAATGCTGCCGGCGGGTGCCGCTGAACGAACTTCGGTCATTACCCGCCGCGCATCGCGCAACAATGATGCTAAAAACAATTGAAACGAACAACGTTAATGCCGCCGTCGGGTGCCGACGAACGAACTTCGGTCATTACCCGCCGCGCATCGCGCAACAATGATGCTAGAAACGCTTGAAACGAACAACGGTAATGCCGCCGTCGGTTGCCGCCGAACGAACTTCGGTCATTACCCGCCGCGCATCGCGCAACAATGATGCTAGAAACGCTTGAAACGAACAACGTTAATGCCGCCGTCGGGTGCCGCCAAACGAACTTCGGTCATTACCCGCCGCGCATCGCGCAACAATGATGCTAGAAACAATTGAAACGAACAACGTTAATGCCGCCGTCGGGTGCCGACGAACGAACTTCGGTCATTACCCGCCGCGCATCGCGCAACAATGATGCTAGAAACGCTTGAAACGAACAACGTTAATGCTGCCGTCGGGTGTCGCCGAACGAACTTCGGTCATTACCCGCCGCGCATCGCGCAACAATGATGCTAGAAACGCTTGAAACGAACAACGTTAATGCTGCCGTCGGGTGTCGCCGAACGAACTTCGGTCATTACCCGCCGCGCATCGCGCAACAATGATGCTAGAAACGCGTGAAACGGATAACGCTAATGTCGCCGTCGGGTGCCGCCGAACGAACTTCGGTCATTACCCGCCGCGCATCGCGCAACAATGATCTTAGAAACGCGTGAAACGAACAACGTTAATGCTGCCGTCGGGTGTCGCCGAACGAACTTCGGTCATTACCCGCCGCGCATCGCGCAACAATGATGCTAGAAACGCTTGAAACGAACAACGTTAATGCTGCCGTCGGGTGTCGCCGAACCAACTTCGGTCATTACCCGCCGCGCATCGCGCAACAATGATCTTAGAAACGCGTGAAACGGATAAAGTTAATGCCGCCGTCGGGTGCCACCGAACGAACTTCGGCCATTACCAACAACGCATCGCGCAACAATGATGCTAGAAACGCCTGAAACAAACAACGTTAATGCCGCCGTCGGGTGCCGCCGAACGAACTTCGGTCATTACCCGCCGCGCATCGCGCAACAATGATCTTAGAAACGCGTGAAACGAACAACGTTAATGCTGCCGTCGGGTGTCGCCGAACGAACTTCGGTCATTACCCGCCGCGCATCGCGCAACAATGATGCTAGAAACGCGTGAAACGGATAACGCTAATGTCGCCGTCGGGTGCCGCCGAACGAACTTCGGTCATTACCCGCCGCGCATCGCGCAACAATGATGCTAGAAATGCGTGAAACGGATAACGTTAATGCCGCCGTCGGGTGCCGCCGAACGAACTTCGGACATTACCCGCCGCGCATCGCGCAACAATGATGCTAGAAACGCTTGAAACGAACAACGGTAATGCCGCCGTCGGTTGCCGCCGAACGAACTTCGGTCATTACCCGCCGCGCATCGCGCAACAATGATGCTAGAAACGCTTGAAACGAACAACGTTAATGCCGCCGTCGGGTGCCGCCGAACGATCTTCGGTCATTACCCGCCGCGCATCGCGCAACAATGATGCTAGAAACAATTGAAACGAACAACGTTAGTGCCGCCGTCGGGTGCCGACGAACGAACTTCGGTCATTACCCGCCGCGCATCGCGCAACAATGATGCTAGAAACGCTTGAAACGAACAACGTTAATGCTGCCGTCGGGTGTCGCCGAACGAACTTCAGTCATTACCCGCCGCGCATCGCGCAACAATGATGCTAGAAACGCGTGAAACGGATGACGTTAATGTCGCCGTCGGGTGCCGCCGAACGAACTTCGGTCATTACCCGCCGCGCATCGCGCAACAATGATGCTAGAAATGCGTGAAACGGATAACGTTAATGCCGCCGTCGGGTGCCGCCGAACGAACTTCGGTCATTACCCGCCGCGCATCGCGCAACAATGATCTTAGAAACGCGTGAAACGGATAACGTTAATGCCGCCGGCGGGTGCTGCCGAACGAAATTCGGTCATTACCCGCCGCGCATCGCGCAACAATGATCTTAGAAACGCGTGAAACGGATAACGTTAATGCCGCCGTCGGGTGCCGCCGAACGAACTTCGGTTATTACCCGCCGCGCATCGCGCAACAACGATGCTAGAAACGCCTGAAACGAAAGACGTTAATGACGCCGTCGGGTGCCGCCGAATGAACTTCGGTTATTATCCCGCAGAGCATCGCGCAACAATGATCTTAGAAACGCGTGAAAAGGATAACGTTAATGCCGCTGGCGGGTGCCGCCGAACGAACTTCGGTCATTACCAGCCGCGCATCGCGCAACAATGATCCTAGAAACGCGCGAAACGGATAACGCTAATGCCGCCGTCGGGTGCCGCCGAACGAACATCCGTCATTACCCGCCACGCATTGCGCAACAATGATCTTAGAAACGCGTGAAACGGATAACGTTAATGCTGCCGGCGGGTGCCGCTGATCGAACTTCGGTCATTACCCGCCGCGCATCGCGCAACAATGATGCTAGAAACAATTGAAACGAACAACGTTAATGCCGCCGTCGGGTGCCGCCGAACGAACTTCGGTTATTACCCGCCGCGCATCGCGCAACAACGATGCTAGAAACGCCTGAAACGAAAGACGTTAATGACGCCGTCGGGTGCCGCCGAATGAACTTCGGTTATTATCCCGCAGAGCATCGAGCAACAATGATCTTAGAAACGCGTGAAAAGGATAACGTTAATGCCGCTGGCGGGTGCCGCCGAACGAACTTCGGTCATTACCAGCCGCGCATCGCGCAACAATGATCCTAGAAACGCGTGAAACGGATAACGCTAATGCCGCCGTCGGGTGCCGCCGAACGAACATCCGTCATTACCCGCCACGCATTGCGCAACAATGATCTTAGAAACGCGTGAAACGGATAACGTTAATGCTGCCGGCGGGTGCCGCTGATCGAACTTCGGTCATTACCCGCCGCGCATCGCGTAACAATGATGCTAGAAACAATTGAAACGAACAACGTTAATGCCGCCGTCGGGTGCCGACGAACGAACTTCGGTCATTACCCGCCGCGCATCGCGCAACAATGATGCTAGAAACGCTTGAAACGAACAACGTTAATGCTGCCGTCGGGTGTCGCCGAACGAACTTCGGTCATTACCCGCCGCGCATCGCGCAACAATGATGCTAGAAACGCTTGAAACGAACAACGTTAATGCTGCCGTCGGGTGTCGCCGAACGAACTTCGGTCATTACCCGCCGCGCATCGCGCAACAATGATGCTAGAAACGCGTGAAACGGATAACGTTAATGTCGCCGTCGGGTGCCGCCGAACGAACTTCGGTCATTACCCGCCGCGCATCGCGCAACAATGATGCTAGAAATGCGTGAAACGGATAACGTTAATGCCGCCGTCGGGTGCCGCCGAACGAACTTCGGTCATTACCCGCCGCGCATCGCGCAACAATGATCTTAGAAACGCGTGAAACGGATAACGTTAATGCCGCCGGCGGGTGCTGCCGAACGAAATTCGGTCATTACCCGCCGCGCATCGCGCAACAATGATCTTAGAAACGCGTGAAACGGAAAACGTTAATGCCGCCGTCGGGTGCCGCCGAACGAACTTCGGTTATTACCCGCCGCGCATCGCGCAACAACGATGCTAGAAACGCCTGAAACGAAAGACGTTAATGACGCCGTCGGGTGCCGCCGAATGAACTTCGGTTATTATCCCGCAGAGCATCGCGCAACAATGATCTTAGAAACGCGTGAAAAGGATAACGTTAATGCCGCTGGCGGGTGCCGCCGAACGAACTTCGGTCATTACCAGCCGCGCATCGCGCAACAATGATCCTAGAAACGCGTGAAACGGATAACGCTAATGCCGCCGTCGGGTGCCGCCGAACGAACATCCGTCATTACCCGCCGCGCATCGCGCAACAATGATCTTAGAAACGCGTGAAACGGATAACGTTAATGCTGCCGGCGGGTGCCGCTGAAAGAACTTCGGTCATTACCCGCCGCGCATCGCGCAACAATGATCTTAAAAACGCGTGAAACGGATAACGTTAATGCCGCCGTCGGGTGCCGCCGAACGAACTTCGGTCATTACCCGCCGCGCATCGCGCAACAATGATGCTAGAACGCTTGAAACGAACAACGTTAATGCCGCCGTCGGGTGCCGCCGAACGAACTTCGGTCATTACCCGCCGCGCATCGCGCAACAATGATGCTAGAAACGCTTGAAACGAACAACGGTAATGCCGCCGTCGGTTGCCGCCGAACGAACTTCGATCATTACCCGCCGCGCATCGCGCAACAATGATGCTAGAAACGCTTGAAACGAACAACGTTAATGCCGCCGTCGGGTGCCGCCGAACGAACTTCCGTCATTACCCGCCGCGCATCGCGCAACAATGATGCTAGAAACGCTTGAAACGAACAACGTTAATGCCGCCGTCGGGTGCCGCCGAACGAACTTCGGTCATTACCCGCCGCGCATCGCGCAACAATGATCTTAGAAACGCGTGAAACGGATAACGTTAATGCCGCCGTCGGGTGCCACCGAACGAACTTCGGTCATTACCCGCCGCGCATCGCGCAACAATGATCTTAGAAAATCGTGAAACGGATAACGTTAATGCCGCCGGCCGGTGGCGCCGAACGAACTTCGGTCATTACCCGCCACGCATTGCGCAACAATGATCTTAGAAACGCGTGAAACGGATAACGTTAATGCTGCCGGCGGGTGCCGCTGAACGAACTTCGGTCATTACCCGCCGCGCATCGCGCAACAATGATGCTAAAAACAATTGAAACGAACAACGTTAATGCCGCCGTCGGGTGCCGACGAACGAACTTCGGTCATTACCCGCCGCGCATCGCGCAACAATGATGCTAGAAACGCTTGAAACGAACAACGGTAATGCCGCCGTCGGTTGCCGCCGAACGAACTTCGGTCATTACCCGCCGCGCATCGCGCAACAATGATGCTAGAAACGCTTGAAACGAACAACGTTAATGCCGCCGTCGGGTGCCGCCAAACGAACTTCGGTCATTACCCGCCGCGCATCGCGCAACAATGATGCTAGAAACAATTGAAACGAACAACGTTAATGCCGCCGTCGGGTGCCGACGAACGAACTTCGGTCATTACCCGCCGCGCATCGCGCAACAATGATGCTAGAAACGCTTGAAACGAACAACGTTAATGCTGCCGTCGGGTGTCGCCGAACGAACTTCGGTCATTACCCGCCGCGCATCGCGCAACAATGATGCTAGAAACGCTTGAAACGAACAACGTTAATGCTGCCGTCGGGTGTCGCCGAACGAACTTCGGTCATTACCCGCCGCGCATCGCGCAACAATGATGCTAGAAACGCGTGAAACGGATAACGCTAATGTCGCCGTCGGGTGCCGCCGAACGAACTTCGGTCATTACCCGCCGCGTATCGCGCAACAATGATGCTAGAAATGCGTGAAACGGATAACGTTAATGCCGCCGTCGGGTGCCGCCGAACGAACTTCGGACATTACCCGCCGCGCATCGCGCAACAATGATGCTAGAAACGCTTGAAACGAACAACGGTAATGCCGCCGTCGGTTGCCGCCGAACGAACTTCGGTCATTACCCGCCGCGCATCGCGCAACAATGATGCTAGAAACGCTTGAAACGAACAACGTTAATGCCGCCGTCGGGTGCCGCCGAACGAACTTCGGTCATTACCCGCCGCGCATCGCGCAACAATGATGCTAGAAACAATTGAAACGAACAACGTTAGTGCCGCCGTCGGGTGCCGACGAACGAACTTCGGTCATTACCCGCCGCGCATCGCGCAACAATGATGCTAGAAACGCTTGAAACGAACAACGTTAATGCTGCCGTCGGGTGTCGCCGAACGAACTTCAGTCATTACCCGCCGCGCATCGCGCAACAATGATGCTAGAAACGCGTGAAACGGATAACGTTAATGTCGCCGTCGGGTGCCGCCGAACGAACTTCGGTCATTACCCGCCGCGCATCGCGCAACAATGATGCTAGAAATGCGTGAAACGGATAACGTTAATGCCGCCGTCGGGTGCCGCCGAACGAACTTCGGTCATTACCCGCCGCGCATCGCGCAACAATGATCTTAGAAACGCGTGAAACGGATAACGTTAATGCCGCCGGCGGGTGCTGCCGAACGAAATTCGGTCATTACCCGCCGCGCATCGCGCAACAATGATCTTAGAAACGCGTGAAACGGATAACGTTAATGCCGCCGTCGGGTGCCGCCGAACGAACTTCGGTTATTACCCGCCGCGCATCGCGCAACAACGATGCTAGAAACGCCTGAAACGAAAGACGTTAATGACGCCGTCGGGTGCCGCCGAATGAACTTCGGTTATTATCCCGCAGAGCATCGCGCAACAATGATCTTAGAAACGCGTGAAAAGGATAACGTTAATGCCGCTGGCGGGTGCCGCCGAACGAACTTCGGTCATTACCAGCCGCGCATCGCGCAACAATGATCCTAGAAACGCGTGAAACGGATAACGCTAATGCCGCCGTCGGGTGCCGCCGAACGAACATCCGTCATTACCCGCCACGCATTGCGCAACAATGATCTTAGAAACGCGTGAAACGGATAACGTTAATGCTGCCGGCGGGTGCCGCTGATCGAACTTCGGTCATTACCCGCCGCGCATCGCGCAACAATGATGCTAGAAACAATTGAAACGAACAACGTTAATGCCGCCGTCGGGTGCCGACGAACGAACTTCGGTCATTACCCGCCGCGCATCGCGCAACAATGATGCTAGAAACGCTTGAAACGAACAACGGTAATGCCGCCGTCGGTTGCCGCCGAACGAACTTCGGTCATTACCCGCCGCGCATCGCGCAACAATGATGCTAGAAACGCTTGAAACGAACAACGTTAATGCCGCCGTCGGGTGCCGCCAAACGAACTTCGGTCATTACCCGCCGCGCATCGCGCAACAATGATGCTAGAAACAATTGAAACGAACAACGTTAATGCCGCCGTCGGGTGCCGACGAACGAACTTCGGTCATTACCCGCCGCGCATCGCGCAACAATGATGCTAGAAACGCTTGAAACGAACAACGTTAATGCTGCCGTCGGGTGTCGCCGAACGAACTTCGGTCATTACCCGCCGCGCATCGCGCAACAATGATGCTAGAAACGCTTGAAACGAACAACGTTAATGCTGCCGTCGGGTGTCGCCGAACGAAATTCGGTCATTACCCACCGCGCATCGCGCAACAATGATGCTAGAAACGCGTGAAACGGATAACGTTAATGTCGCCGTCGGGTGCCGCCGAACGAACTTCGGTCATTACCCGCCGCGCATCGCGCAACAATGATGCTAGAAACGCTTGAAACGAACAACGTTACTGCCGCCGTCGGTTGCCGCCGAACGAACTTCGGTCATTACCCGCCGCGCATCGCGCAACAATGATGCTAGAAACGCTTGAAACGAACAACGTTAATGCCGCCGTCGGGTGCCGCCGAGCGAACTTCGGTTATTACCCGCCGCGCATCGCGCAACAACGATGCTAGAAACGCCTGAAACGAAAGACGTTAATGCCGCCGTCGGTTGCCGCCGAACGAACTTCGGTCATTACCCGCCGCGCATCGCGCAACAATGATCTTAGAAACGCGTGAAACGGATAACGTTAATGCCGCCGGCGGGTACCGCCGAACGAACTTCGGTTATTACCCGCCGCGCATCGCGCAACAATGATGCTAGAAACGCTTGAAACGAACAACGTTACTGCCGCCGTCGGTTGCCGCCGAACGAACTTCGGTCATTACCCGCCGCGCATCGCGCAACAATGATGCTAGAAACGCTTGAAACGAACAACGTTAATGCCGCCGTCGGGTGCCGCCGAACGAACTTCGGTCATTACCCGCCGCGCATCGCGCAACAATGATGCTAGAAACGCTTGAAACGAACAACGTTACTGCCGCTGTCGGTTGCCGCCGAACGAACTTCGGTCATTACCCGCCGCGCATCGCGCAACAATGATGCTAGAAACGCTTGAAACGAACAACGGTAATGCCGCCGTCGGTTGCCGCCGAACGAACTTCGGTCATTACCCGCCGCGCATCGCGCAACAATGATGCTAGAAACGCTTGAAACGAACAACGTTAATGCCGCCGTCGGGTGCCGCCAAACGAACTTCGGTCATTACCCGCCGCGCATCGCGCAACAATGATGCTAGAAACAATTGAAACGAACAACGTTAATGCCGCCGTCGGGTGCCGACGAACGAACTTCGGTCATTACCCGCCGCGCATCGCGCAACAATGATGCTAGAAACGCTTGAAACGAACAACGTTAATGCTGCCGTCGGGTGTCGCCGAACGAACTTCGGTCATTACCCGCCGCGCATCGCGCAACAATGATGCTAGAAACGCTTGAAACGAACAACGTTAATGCTGCCGTCGGGTGTCGCCGAACGAAATTCGGTCATTACCCACCGCGCATCGCGCAACAATGATGCTAGAAACGCGTGAAACGGATAACGTTAATGTCGCCGTCGGGTGCCGCCGAACGAACTTCGGTCATTACCCGCCGCGCATCGCGCAACAATGATGCTAGAAACGCTTGAAACGAACAACGTTACTGCCGCCGTCGGTTGCCGCCGAACGAACTTCGGTCATTACCCGCCGCGCATCGCGCAACAATGATGCTAGAAACGCTTGAAACGAACAACGTTAATGCCGCCGTCGGGTGCCGCCGAGCGAACTTCGGTTATTACCCGCCGCGCATCGCGCAACAATGATGCTAGAAACGCTTGAAACGAACAACGTTACTGCCGCCGTCGGTTGCCGCCGAACGAACTTCGGTCATTACCCGCCGCGCATCGCGCAACAATGATGCTAGAAACGCTTGAAACGAACAACGTTAATGCCGCCGTCGGGTGCCGCCGAACGAACTTCGGTCATTACCCGCCGCGCATCGCGCAACAATGATGCTAGAAACGCTTGAAACGAACAACGTTACTGCCGCTGTCGGTTGCCGCCGAACGAACTTCGGTCATTACCCGCCGCGCATCGCGCAACAGTGATGCTAGAAACGCTTGAAACGAACAACGTTAATGCCGCCGGCGGGTGCCGCCGAACGTACTTCGGTCATTACCCGCCGCGCATCGCGCAACAATGATGCTAGAAACGCTTGAAACGAACAACGTTACTGCCGCCGTCGGGTGCCGCCGAACGAACTTCGGTCATTACCGCCGCGCATCGCGCAACAATGATCTTAGAATCGCGTGAAACGGATAACGTTAATGCCGCCGGCGGGTGCCGCCGAACGAACTTCGGTTATTACCCGCCGCGCATCGCGCAACAATGATGCTAGAAACGCCTGAAACGAAAGACGTTAATGCCGCCGTCGGGTGCCGCCGAACGAACTTCGGTTATTACCCGCCGCGCATCGCGCAACAATGATCTTAGAAACGCGTGAAAAGGATAACGTTAATGCCGCCGGCGGGTGCCGCCGCACGAACTTCGGTCATTACCCGCCGCGCATCGCGCAACAATGATCTTAGAAACACGTGAAACGGATAACGCTAATGCCGCCGTCGGGTGCCGCCGAACGAACATCCGTCATTACCCGCCGCGCATCGCGCAACAATGATGCTAGAAAGAATTGAAACGAACAACGTTAATGCCGCCGTCGGGTGCCGACGAACGAACTTCGGTCATTACCCGCCGCGCATCGCGCAACAATGATGCTAGAAACGCTTGAAACGAACAACGTTAATGCTGCCGTCGGGTGTCGCCGAACGAACTTCGGTCATTACCCGCCGCGCATCGCGCAACAATGATGCTAGAAACGCTTGAAACGAACAACGTTAATGCTGCCGTCGGGTGTCGCCGAACGAACTTCGGTCATTACCCGCCGCGCATCGCGCAACAATGATGCTAGAAACGCGTGAAACGGATAACGTTAATGTCGCCGTCGGGTGCCGCCGAACGAACTTCGGTCATTACCCGCCGCGCATCGCGCAACAATGATGCTAGAAATGCGTGAAACGGATAACGTTAATGCCGCCGTCGGGTGCCGCCGAACGAACTTCGGTCATTACCAACAGCGCATCGCGCAACAATGATCTTAGAAACGCGTGAAACGGATAACGTTAATGCCGCCAGCGGGTGCCGCCGAACGAACTTCGGTTATTACCCGCCGCTCATCGCGCAACAATGATGCAAGAAACGCCTGAAACGAAAGACGTTAATTCCGCCGTCGGGTGCCGCCGAACGAACTTCGGTCATTACCCGCCGCGCATCGCGCAACAATGATGCTAGAAACGCTTGAAACGAACAACGTTACTGCCGCCGTCGGTTGCCGCCGAACGAACTTCGGTCATTACCCGCCGCGCATCGCGCAACAATGATGCTAGAAACGCTTGAAACGAACAACGTTAATGCCGCCGTCGGGTGCCGCCGAACGAACTTCGGTTATTACCCGCCGCGTATCGCGCAACAACGATGCTAGAAACGCCTGAAACGAAAGACGTTAATGCCGCCGTCGGGTGCCGCCGAATGAACTTCGGTCATTACCGCCGCGCATCGCGCAACAATGATCTTAGAATCGCGTGAAACGGATAACGTTAATGCCGCCGTCGGGTGCCGCCGAACGAACTTCCGTCATTACCCGCCGCGCATCGCGCAACAATGATGCTAGAAACGCTTGAAACGGATAACGTTAATGCCGCCGTCGGGTGCCGCCGAACGAACTTCGGTCATTACCCGCCGCGCATCGCGCAACAATGATGCTAGAAACGCTTGAAACGAACAACGGTAATGCCGCCGTCGGTTGCCGCCGAACGAACTTCGGTCATTACCCGCCGCGCATCGCGCAACAATGATGCTAGAAACGCTTGAAACGAACAACGTTAATGCCGCCGGCGGGTGCCGCCGAACGAACTTCGGTTATTACCCGCCGCGCATCGCGCAACAATGATGCTAGAAACGCCTGAAACGAAAGACGTTAATGCCGCCGTCGGGTGCCGCCGAACGAACTTCGGTCATTACCCGCCGCGCATCGCGCAACAATGATGCTAGAAACGCTTGAAACGAACAACGTTAATGCCGCCGTCGGGTGCCGCCGAACGAACTTCGGTCATTACCCGCCGCGCATCGCGCAACAATGATGCTAGAAACGCGTGAAACGGATAACGTTAATGCCGCCGGCGGGTGCCGCCGAACGAACTTCGTTTATTACCCGCCGCGCATCGCGCAACAATGATGCTAGAAACGCCTGAAACGAAAGACGTTAATGCCGCCGTCGGGTGCCGCCGAACGAACTTCGGTCATTACCCGCCGCGCATCGCGCAACAATGATGCTAGAAACGCTTGAAACGAACAACGTTAATGCCGCCGTCGGGTGCCGCCGAACGAACTTCGGTCATTACCCGCCGCGCATCGCGCAACAATGATGCTAGAAACGCGTGAAACGGATAACGTTAATGCCGCCGGCGGGTGCCGCCGAACGAACTTCGGTTATTACCCGCCGCGCATCGCGCAACAATGATGCTAGAAACGCCTGAAACGAAAGACGTTAATGCCGCCGTCGGGTGCCGCCGAACGAACTTCGGTCATTACCAACAGCGCATCGCGCAACAATGATCTTAGAAACGCGTGAAACGGATAACGTTAATGCCGCCGGCGGGTGCCGCTGAACGAACTTCGGTTATTACCCGCCGCCCATCGCGCAACAATGATGCTAGAAACGCTTTAAACGGATAACGTTAATGCCGCCGTCAGGTGCCGCCGAACGAACTTCGGTCATTACCCGCCGCGCATCGCGCAACAATGATCTTAGAAACGCAGCAAACGGATACCGTTAATGCCGCCGTCGGGTGCCGCCGAACGAACTTCGGTCATTACCAACAGCGCATCACGCAACAATGATCTTAGAAACGCAGCAAACGGATACCGTTAATGCCGCCGTCGGGTGCCGCCGAACGAACTTCGGTCATTACCAACAGCGCATCGCGCAACAATGATCTTAGAAACGCCTGAAACGAACAACGTTAATGCCGCCGACGGGTGCCGCCGAACGAACTTCGGTCATTACCAACAGCGCATCGCACAACAATGATCTTAGAAACGCGTGAAACGGATAACGTTAATGCTGCCGGCGGGTGCCGCTGATCGAACTTCGGTCATTACCCGCCGCGCATCGCGCAACAATGATGCTAGAAACAATTGAAACGAACAACGTTAATGCCGCCGTCGGGTGCCGACGAACGAACTTCGGTCATTACCCGCCGCGCATCGCGCAACAATGATGCTAGAAACGCTTGAAACGAACAACGGTAATGCCGCCGTCGGGTGCCGCCGAGCGAACTTCGGTTATTACCCGCCGCGCATCGCGCAACAACGATGCTAGAAACGCCTGAAACGAAAGACGTTAATGCCGCCGTCGGTTGCCGCCGAACGAACTTCGGTCATTACCCGCCGCGCATCGCGCAACAATGATCTTAGAAACGCGTGAAACGGATAACGTTAATGCCGCCGGCGGGTACCGCCGAACGAACTTCGGTTATTACCCGCCGCGCATCGCGCAACAATGATGCTAGAAACGCTTGAAACGAACAACGTTACTGCCGCCGTCGGTTGCCGCCGAACGAACTTCGGTCATTACCCGCCGCGCATCGCGCAACAATGATGCTAGAAACGCTTGAAACGAACAACGTTAATGCCGCCGTCGGGTGCCGCCGAACGAACTTCGGTCATTACCCGCCGCGCATCGCGCAACAATGATGCTAGAAACGCTTGAAACGAACAACGTTACTGCCGCTGTCGGTTGCCGCCGAACGAACTTCGGTCATTACCCGCCGCGCATCGCGCAACAATGATGCTAGAAACGCTTGAAACGAACAACGGTAATGCCGCCGTCGGTTGCCGCCGAACGAACTTCGGTCATTACCCGCCGCGCATCGCGCAACAATGATGCTAGAAACGCTTGAAACGAACAACGTTAATGCCGCCGTCGGGTGCCGCCAAACGAACTTCGGTCATTACCCGCCGCGCATCGCGCAACAATGATGCTAGAAACAATTGAAACGAACAACGTTAATGCCGCCGTCGGGTGCCGACGAACGAACTTCGGTCATTACCCGCCGCGCATCGCGCAACAATGATGCTAGAAACGCTTGAAACGAACAACGTTAATGCTGCCGTCGGGTGTCGCCGAACGAACTTCGGTCATTACCCGCCGCGCATCGCGCAACAATGATGCTAGAAACGCTTGAAACGAACAACGTTAATGCTGCCGTCGGGTGTCGCCGAACGAAATTCGGTCATTACCCACCGCGCATCGCGCAACAATGATGCTAGAAACGCGTGAAACGGATAACGTTAATGTCGCCGTCGGGTGCCGCCGAACGAACTTCGGTCATTACCCGCCGCGCATCGCGCAACAATGATGCTAGAAACGCTTGAAACGAACAACGTTACTGCCGCCGTCGGTTGCCGCCGAACGAACTTCGGTCATTACCCGCCGCGCATCGCGCAACAATGATGCTAGAAACGCTTGAAACGAACAACGTTAATGCCGCCGTCGGGTGCCGCCGAGCGAACTTCGGTTATTACCCGCCGCGCATCGCGCAACAACGATGCTAGAAACGCCTGAAACGAAAGACGTTAATGCCGCCGTCGGTTGCCGCCGAACGAACTTCGGTCATTACCCGCCGCGCATCGCGCAACAATGATCTTAGAAACGCGTGAAACGGATAACGTTAATGCCGCCGGCGGGTACCGCCGAACGAACTTCGGTTATTACCCGCCGCGCATCGCGCAACAATGATGCTAGAAACGCTTGAAACGAACAACGTTACTGCCGCCGTCGGTTGCCGCCGAACGAACTTCGGTCATTACCCGCCGCGCATCGCGCAACAATGATGCTAGAAACGCTTGAAACGAACAACGTTAATGCCGCCGTCGGGTGCCGCCGAACGAACTTCGGTCATTACCCGCCGCGCATCGCGCAACAATGATGCTAGAAACGCTTGAAACGAACAACGTTACTGCCGCTGTCGGTTGCCGCCGAACGAACTTCGGTCATTACCCGCCGCGCATCGCGCAACAGTGATGCTAGAAACGCTTGAAACGAACAACGTTAATGCCGCCGGCGGGTGCCGCCGAACGTACTTCGGTCATTACCCGCCGCGCATCGCGCAACAATGATGCTAGAAACGCTTGAAACGAACAACGTTACTGCCGCCGTCGGGTGCCGCCGAACGAACTTCGGTCATTACCGCCGCGCATCGCGCAACAATGATCTTAGAATCGCGTGAAACGGATAACGTTAATGCCGCCGGCGGGTGCCGCCGAACGAACTTCGGTTATTACCCGCCGCGCATCGCGCAACAATGATGCTAGAAACGCCTGAAACGAAAGACGTTAATGCCGCCGTCGGGTGCCGCCGAACGAACTTCGGTTATTACCCGCCGCGCATCGCGCAACAATGATCTTAGAAACGCGTGAAAAGGATAACGTTAATGCCGCCGGCGGGTGCCGCCGCACGAACTTCGGTCATTACCCGCCGCGCATCGCGCAACAATGATCTTAGAAACACGTGAAACGGATAACGCTAATGCCGCCGTCGGGTGCCGCCGAACGAACATCCGTCATTACCCGCCGCGCATCGCGCAACAATGATGCTAGAAAGAATTGAAACGAACAACGTTAATGCCGCCGTCGGGTGCCGACGAACGAAATTCGGTCATTACCCGCCGCGCATCGCGCAACAATGATGCTAGAAACGCTTGAAACGAACAACGTTAATGCTGCCGTCGGGTGTCGCCGAACGAACTTCGGTCATTACCCGCCGCGCATCGCGCAACAATGATGCTAGAAACGCTTGAAACGAACAACGTTAATGCTGCCGTCGGGTGTCGCCGAACGAACTTCGGTCATTACCCGCCGCGCATCGCGCAACAATGATGCTAGAAACGCGTGAAACGGATAACGTTAATGTCGCCGTCGGGTGCCGCCGAACGAACTTCGGTCATTACCCGCCGCGCATCGCGCAACAATGATGCTAGAAATGCGTGAAACGGATAACGTTAATGCCGCCGTCGGGTGCCGCCGAACGAACTTCGGTCATTACCAACAGCGCATCGCGCAACAATGATCTTAGAAACGCGTGAAACGGATAACGTTAATGCCGCCAGCGGGTGCCGCCGAACGAACTTCGGTTATTACCCGCCGCTCATCGCGCAACAATGATGCAAGAAACGCCTGAAACGAAAGACGTTAATTCCGCCGTCGGGTGCCGCCGAACGAACTTCGGTCATTACCCGCCGCGCATCGCGCAACAATGATGCTAGAAACGCTTGAAACGAACAACGTTACTGCCGCCGTCGGTTGCCGCCGAACGAACTTCGGTCATTACCCGCCGCGCATCGCGCAACAATGATGCTAGAAACGCTTGAAACGAACAACGTTAATGCCGCCGTCGGGTGCCGCCGAACGAACTTCGGTTATTACCCGCCGCGTATCGCGCAACAACGATGCTAGAAACGCCTGAAACGAAAGACGTTAATGCCGCCGTCGGGTGCCGCCGAATGAACTTCGGTCATTACCGCCGCGCATCGCGCAACAATGATCTTAGAATCGCGTGAAACGGATAACGTTAATGCCGCCGTCGGGTGCCGCCGAACGAACTTCCGTCATTACCCGCCGCGCATCGCGCAACAATGATGCTAGAAACGCTTGAAACGGATAACGTTAATGCCGCCGTCGGGTGCCGCCGAACGAACTTCGGTCATTACCCGCCGCGCATCGCGCAACAATGATGCTAGAAACGCTTGAAACGAACAACGGTAATGCCGCCGTCGGTTGCCGCCGAACGAACTTCGGTCATTACCCGCCGCGCATCGCGCAACAATGATGCTAGAAACGCTTGAAACGAACAACGTTAATGCCGCCGGCGGGTGCCGCCGAACGAACTTCGGTTATTACCCGCCGCGCATCGCGCAACAATGATGCTAGAAACGCCTGAAACGAAAGACGTTAATGCCGCCGTCGGGTGCCGCCGAACGAACTTCGGTCATTACCCGCCGCGCATCGCGCAACAATGATGCTAGAAACGCTTGAAACGAACAACGTTAATGCCGCCGTCGGGTGCCGCCGAACGAACTTCGGTCATTACCCGCCGCGCATCGCGCAACAATGATGCTAGAAACGCGTGAAACGGATAACGTTAATGCCGCCGGCGGGTGCCGCCGAACGAACTTCGTTTATTACCCGCCGCGCATCGCGCAACAATGATGCTAGAAACGCCTGAAACGAAAGACGTTAATGCCGCCGTCGGGTGCCGCCGAACGAACTTCGGTCATTACCCGCCGCGCATCGCGCAACAATGATGCTAGAAACGCTTGAAACGAACAACGTTAATGCCGCCGTCGGGTGCCGCCGAACGAACTTCGGTCATTACCCGCCGCGCATCGCGCAACAATGATGCTAGAAACGCGTGAAACGGATAACGTTAATGCCGCCGGCGGGTGCCGCCGAACGAACTTCGGTTATTACCCGCCGCGCATCGCGCAACAATGATGCTAGAAACGCCTGAAACGAAAGACGTTAATGCCGCCGTCGGGTGCCGCCGAACGAACTTCGGTCATTACCAACAGCGCATCGCGCAACAATGATCTTAGAAACGCGTGAAACGGATAACGTTAATGCCGCCGGCGGGTGCCGCTGAACGAACTTCGGTTATTACCCGCCGCCCATCGCGCAACAATGATGCTAGAAACGCTTTAAACGGATAACGTTAATGCCGCCGTCAGGTGCCGCCGAACGAACTTCGGTCATTACCCGCCGCGCATCGCGCAACAATGATCTTAGAAACGCAGCAAACGGATACCGTTAATGCCGCCGTCGGGTGCCGCCGAACGAACTTCGGTCATTACCAACAGCGCATCACGCAACAATGATCTTAGAAACGCAGCAAACGGATACCGTTAATGCCGCCGTCGGGTGCCGCCGAACGAACTTCGGTCATTACCAACAGCGCATCGCGCAACAATGATCTTAGAAACGCCTGAAACGAACAACGTTAATGCCGCCGACGGGTGCCGCCGAACGAACTTCGGTCATTACCAACAGCGCATCGCACAACAATGATCTTAGAAACGCGTGAAACGGATAACGTTAATGCTGCCGGCGGGTGCCGCTGATCGAACTTCGGTCATTACCCGCCGCGCATCGCGCAACAATGATGCTAGAAACAATTGAAACGAACAACGTTAATGCCGCCGTCGGGTGCCGACGAACGAACTTCGGTCATTACCCGCCGCGCATCGCGCAACAATGATGCTAGAAACGCTTGAAACGAACAACGGTAATGCCGCCGTCGGTTGCCGCCGAACGAACTTCGGTCATTACCCGCCGCGCATCGCGCAACAATGATGCTAGAAACGCTTGAAACGAACAACGTTAATGCCGCCGTCGGGTGCCGCCAAACGAACTTCGGTCATTACCCGCCGCGCATCGCGCAACAATGATGCTAGAAACAATTGAAACGAACAACGTTAATGCCGCCGTCGGGTGCCGACGAACGAACTTCGGTCATTACCCGCCGCGCATCGCGCAACAATGATGCTAGAAACGCTTGAAACGAACAACGTTAATGCTGCCGTCGGGTGTCGCCGAACGAACTTCGGTCATTACCCGCCGCGCATCGCGCAACAATGATGCTAGAAACGCTTGAAACGAACAACGTTAATGCTGCCGTCGGGTGTCGCCGAACGAACTTCGGTCATTACCCGCCGCGCATCGCGCAACAATGGTGCTAGAAACGCGTGAAACGGATAACGTTAATGTCGCCGTCGGGTGCCGCCGAACGAACTTCGGTCATTACCCGCCGCGCATCGCGCAACAATGATGCTAGAAACGCTTGAAACGAACAACGTTACTGCCGCCGTCGGTTGCCGCCGAACGAACTTCGGTCATTACCCGCCGCGCATCGCGCAACAATGATGCTAGAAACGCTTGAAACGAACAACGTTAATGCCGCCGTCGGGTGCCGCCGAACGAACTTCGGTTATTACCCGCCGCGCATCGCGCAACAACGATGCTAGAAACGCCTGAAACGAAAGACGTTAATGCCGCCGTCGGGTTCCGCCGAATGAACTTCGGTTATTATCCCGCAGAGCATCGCGCAACAATGATCTTAGAAACGCGTGAAAAGGATAACGTTAATGCCGCTGGCGGGTGCCGCCGAACGAACTTCGGTCATTACCCGCCGCGCATCGCGCAACAATGATGCTAGAAACGCTTGAAACGAACAACGTTACTGCCGCCGTCGGTTGCCGCCGAACGAACTTCGGTCATTACCCGCCGCGCATCGCGCAACAATGATGCTAGAAACGCTTGAAACGAACAACGTTAATGCCGCCGTCGGGTGCCGCCGAACGAACTTCGGTCATTACCCGCCGCGCATCGCGCAACAATGATGCTAGAAATGCGTGAAACGGATAACGTTAATGCCGCCGTCGGGTGCCGCCGAACGAACTTCGGTCATTACCAACAGCGCATCGCGCAACAATGATCTTAGAAACGCGTGAAACGGATAACGTTAATGCCGCCGGCGGGTGCCGCCGAACGAACTTCGGCTATTACCCGCCGCTCATCGCGCAACAATGATGCAAGAAACGCCTGAAACGAAAGACGTTAATTCCGCCGTCGGGTGCCGCCGAACGAACTTCGGTCATTACCCGCCGCGCATCGCGCAACAATGATGCTAGAAACGCTTGAAACGAACAACGTTACTGCCGCCGTCGGTTGCCGCCGAACGAACTTCGGTCATTACCCGCCGCGCATCGCGCAACAATGATGCTAGAAACGCTTGAAACGAACAACGTTAATGCCGCCGTCGGGTGCCGCCGAACGAACTTCGGTTATTACCCGCCGCGCATCGCGCAACAACGATGCTAGAAAGGCCTGAAACGAAAGACGTTAATGCCGCCGTCGGGTGCCGCCGAATGAACTTCGGTCATTACCGCCGCGCATCGCGCAACAATGATCTTAGAATCGCGTGAAACGGATAACGTTAATGCCGCCGTCGGGTGCCGCCGAACGAACTTCCGTCATTACCCGCCGCGCATCGCGCAACAATGATGCTAGAAACGCTTGAAACGAACAACGTTAATGGCGCCGGCGGGTGCCGCCGAAAGAACTTCGGTCATTACCCGCCGCGCATCGCGCAACAGTGATGCTAGAAACGCTTGAAACGAACAACGTTAATGCCGCCGGCGGGTGCCGCCGAACGTACTTCGGTCATTACCCGCCGCGCATCGCGCAACAATGATGCTAGAAACGCTTGAAACGAACAACGGTAATGCCGCCGTCGGTTGCCGCCGAACGAACTTCGGTCATTACCCGCCGCGCATCGCGCAACAATGATGCTAGAAACGCTTGAAACGAACAACGTTAATGCCGCCGGCGGGTGCCGCCGAACGAACTTCGGTTATTACCCGCCGCGCATCGCGCAACAATGATGCTAGAAACGCCTGAAACGAAAGACGTTAATGCCGCCGTCGGGTGCCGCCGAACGAACTTCGGTCATTACCCGCCGCGCATCGCGCAACAATGATGCTAGAAACGCTTGAAACGAACAACGTTAATGCCGCCGTCGGGTGCCGCCGAACGAACTTCGGTCATTACCCGCCGCGCATCGCGCAACAATGATGCTAGAAACGCGTGAAACGGATAACGTTAATGCCGCCGGCGGGTGCCGCCGAACGAACTTCGTTTATTACCCGCCGCGCATCGCGCAACAATGATGCTAGAAACGCCTGAAACGAAAGACGTTAATGCCGCCGTCGGGTGCCGCCGAACGAACTTCGGTCATTACCCGCCGCGCATCGCGCAACAATGATGCTAGAAACGCTTGAAACGAACAACGTTAATGCCGCCGTCGGGTGCCGCCGAACGAACTTCGGTCATTACCCGCCGCGCATCGCGCAACAATGATGCTAGAAACGCGTGAAACGGATAACGTTAATGCCGCCGGCGGGTGCCGCCGAACGAACTTCGGTTATTACCCGCCGCGCATCGCGCAACAATGATGCTAGAAACGCCTGAAACGAAAGACGTTAATGCCGCCGTCGGGTGCCGCCGAACGAACTTCGGTCATTACCAACAGCGCATCGCGCAACAATGATCTTAGAAACGCGTGAAACGGATAACGTTAATGCCGCCGGCGGGTGCCGCTGAACGAACTTCGGTTATTACCCGCCGCCCATCGCGCAACAATGATGCTAGAAACGCTTTAAACGGATAACGTTAATGCCGCCGTCAGGTGCCGCCGAACGAACTTCGGTCATTACCCGCCGCGCATCGCGCAACAATGATCTTAGAAACGCAGCAAACGGATACCGTTAATGCCGCCGTCGGGTGCCGCCGAACGAACTTCGGTCATTACCAACAGCGCATCACGCAACAATGATCTTAGAAACGCAGCAAACGGATACCGTTAATGCCGCCGTCGGGTGCCGCCGAACGAACTTCGGTCATTACCAACAGCGCATCGCGCAACAATGATCTTAGAAACGCCTGAAACGAACAACGTTAATGCCGCCGACGGGTGCCGCCGAACGAACTTCGGTCATTACCAACAGCGCATCGCACAACAATGATCTTAGAAACGCGTGAAACGGATAACGTTAATGCTGCCGGCGGGTGCCGCTGATCGAACTTCGGTCATTACCCGCCGCGCATCGCGCAACAATGATGCTAGAAACAATTGAAACGAACAACGTTAATGCCGCCGTCGGGTGCCGACGAACGAACTTCGGTCATTACCCGCCGCGCATCGCGCAACAATGATGCTAGAAACGCTTGAAACGAACAACGGTAATGCCGCCGTCGGTTGCCGCCGAACGAACTTCGGTCATTACCCGCCGCGCATCGCGCAACAATGATGCTAGAAACGCTTGAAACGAACAACGTTAATGCCGCCGTCGGGTGCCGCCAAACGAACTTCGGTCATTACCCGCCGCGCATCGCGCAACAATGATGCTAGAAACAATTGAAACGAACAACGTTAATGCCGCCGTCGGGTGCCGACGAACGAACTTCGGTCATTACCCGCCGCGCATCGCGCAACAATGATGCTAGAAACGCTTGAAACGAACAACGTTAATGCTGCCGTCGGGTGTCGCCGAACGAACTTCGGTCATTACCCGCCGCGCATCGCGCAACAATGATGCTAGAAACGCTTGAAACGAACAACGTTAATGCTGCCGTCGGGTGTCGCCGAACGAACTTCGGTCATTACCCGCCGCGCATCGCGCAACAATGGTGCTAGAAACGCGTGAAACGGATAACGTTAATGTCGCCGTCGGGTGCCGCCGAACGAACTTCGGTCATTACCCGCCGCGCATCGCGCAACAATGATGCTAGAAACGCTTGAAACGAACAACGTTACTGCCGCCGTCGGTTGCCGCCGAACGAACTTCGGTCATTACCCGCCGCGCATCGCGCAACAATGATGCTAGAAACGCTTGAAACGAACAACGTTAATGCCGCCGTCGGGTGCCGCCGAACGAACTTCGGTTATTACCCGCCGCGCATCGCGCAACAACGATGCTAGAAACGCCTGAAACGAAAGACGTTAATGCCGCCGTCGGGTTCCGCCGAATGAACTTCGGTTATTATCCCGCAGAGCATCGCGCAACAATGATCTTAGAAACGCGTGAAAAGGATAACGTTAATGCCGCTGGCGGGTGCCGCCGAACGAACTTCGGTCATTACCCGCCGCGCATCGCGCAACAATGATGCTAGAAACGCTTGAAACGAACAACGTTACTGCCGCCGTCGGTTGCCGCCGAACGAACTTCGGTCATTACCCGCCGCGCATCGCGCAACAATGATGCTAGAAACGCTTGAAACGAACAACGTTAATGCCGCCGTCGGGTGCCGCCGAACGAACTTCGGTCATTACCCGCCGCGCATCGCGCAACAATGATGCTAGAAATGCGTGAAACGGATAACGTTAATGCCGCCGTCGGGTGCCGCCGAACGAACTTCGGTCATTACCAACAGCGCATCGCGCAACAATGATCTTAGAAACGCGTGAAACGGATAACGTTAATGCCGCCGGCGGGTGCCGCCGAACGAACTTCGGCTATTACCCGCCGCTCATCGCGCAACAATGATGCAAGAAACGCCTGAAACGAAAGACGTTAATTCCGCCGTCGGGTGCCGCCGAACGAACTTCGGTCATTACCCGCCGCGCATCGCGCAACAATGATGCTAGAAACGCTTGAAACGAACAACGTTACTGCCGCCGTCGGTTGCCGCCGAACGAACTTCGGTCATTACCCGCCGCGCATCGCGCAACAATGATGCTAGAAACGCTTGAAACGAACAACGTTAATGCCGCCGTCGGGTGCCGCCGAACGAACTTCGGTTATTACCCGCCGCGCATCGCGCAACAACGATGCTAGAAAGGCCTGAAACGAAAGACGTTAATGCCGCCGTCGGGTGCCGCCGAATGAACTTCGGTCATTACCGCCGCGCATCGCGCAACAATGATCTTAGAATCGCGTGAAACGGATAACGTTAATGCCGCCGTCGGGTGCCGCCGAACGAACTTCCGTCATTACCCGCCGCGCATCGCGCAACAATGATGCTAGAAACGCTTGAAACGAACAACGTTAATGGCGCCGGCGGGTGCCGCCGAAAGAACTTCGGTCATTACCCGCCGCGCATCGCGCAACAGTGATGCTAGAAACGCTTGAAACGAACAACGTTAATGCCGCCGGCGGGTGCCGCCGAACGTACTTCGGTCATTACCCGCCGCGCATCGCGCAACAATGATGCTAGAAACGCTTGAAACGAACAACGTTAATGCCGCCGTCGGGTGCCGCCGAACGAACTTCGGTCATTACCCGCCGCGCATCGCGCAACAATGATGCTAGAAACGCGTGAAACGGATAACGTTAATGCCGCCGGCGGGTGCCGCCGAACGAACTTCGGTTATTACCCGCCGCGCATCGCGCAACAATGATGCTAGAAACGCCTGAAACGAAAGACGTTAATGCCGCCGTCGGGTGCCGCCGAACGAACTTCGGTCATTACCAACAGCGCATCGCGCAACAATGATCTTAGAAACGCGTGAAACGGATAACGTTAATGCCGCCGGCGGGTGCCGCTGAACGAACTTCGGTTATTACCCGCCGCCCATCGCGCAACAATGATGCTAGAAACGCTTGAAACGGATAACGTTAATGCCGCCGTCAGGTGCCGCCGAACGAACTTCGGTCATTACCCGCCGCGCATCGCGCAACAATGATCTTAGAAACGCAGCAAACGGATACCGTTAATGCCGCCGTCGGGTGCCGCCGAACGAACTTCGGTCATTACCAACAGCGCATCACGCAACAATGATCTTAGAAACGCAGCAAACGGATACCGTTAATGCCGCTGTCGGGTGCCGCCGAACGAACTTCGGTCATTACCAACAGCGCATCGCGCAACAATGATCTTAGAAACGCCTGAAACGAACAACGTTAATGCCGCCGACGGGTGCCGCCGAACGAACTTCGGACATTACCAACAGCGCATCGCACAACAATGATCTTAGAAACGCGTGAAACGGATAACGTTAATGCTGCCGGCGGGTGCCGCTGATCGAACTTCGGTCATTACCCGCCGCGCATCGCGCAACAATGATGCTAGAAACAATTGAAACGAACAACGTTAATGCCGCCGTCGGGTGCCGACGAACGAACTTCGGTCATTACCCGCCGCGCATCGCGCAACAGTGATGCTAGAAACGCTTGAAACGAACAACGTTAATGCCGCCGGCGGGTGCCGCCGAACGTACTTCGGTCATTACCCGCCGCGCATCGCGCAACAATGATGCTAGAAACGCTTGAAACGAACAACGTTAATGCCGCCGTCGGGTGCCGCCGAACGAACTTCGGTCATTACCCGCCGCGCATCGCGCAACAATGATGCTAGAAACGCTTGAAACGAACAACGTTAATGCTGCCGTCGGGTGTCGCCGAACGAACTTCGGTCATTACCCGCCGCGCATCGCGCAACAATGATGCTAGAAACGCGTGAAACGGATAACGTTAATGTCGCCGTCGGGTGCCGCCGAACGAACTTCGGTCATTACCCGCCGCGCATCGCGCAACAATGATGCTAGAAATGCGTGAAACGGATAACGTTAATGCCGCCGTCGGGTGCCGCCGAACGAACTTCGGTCATTACCAACAGCGCATCGCGCAACAATGATCTTAGAAACGCGTGAAACGGATAACGTTAATGCCGCCGGCGGGTGCCGCCGAACGAACTTCGGTTATTACCCGCCGCTCATCGCGCAACAATGATGCAAGAAACGCCTGAAACGAAAGACGTTAATTCCGCCGTCGGGTGCCGCCGAACGAACTTCGGTCATTACCCGCCGCGCATCGCGCAACAATGATGCTAGAAACGCTTGAAACGAACAACGTTACTGCCGCCGTCGGTTGCCGCCGAACGAACTTCGGTCATTACCCGCCGCGCATCGCGCAACAATGATGCTAGAAACGCTTGAAACGAACAACGTTAATGCCGCCGTCGGGTGCCGCCGAACGAACTTCGGTTATTACCCGCCGCGCATCGCGCAACAACGATGCTAGAAACGCCTGAAACGAAAGACGTTAATGCCGCCGTCGGGTGCCGCCGAACGAACTTCGGTCATTACCCGCCGCGCATCGCGCAACAATGATGCTAGAAACGCTTGAAACGAACAACGTTAATGCCGCCGTCGGGTGCCGCCGAACGAACTTCGGTTATTACCCGCCGCGCATCGCGCAACAACGATGCTAGAAACGCCTGAAACGAAAGACGTTAATGCCGCCGTCGGGTGCCGCCGAATGAACTTCGGTCATTACCGCCGCGCATCGCGCAACAATGATGCTAGAAACGCTTGAAACGAACAACGTTAATGCCGCCGTCGGGTGCCGCCGAACGAACTTCGGTCATTACCCGCCGCGCATCGCGCAACAATGATGCTAGAAACGCGTGAAACGGATAACGTTAATGCCGCCGGCGGGTGCCGCCGAACGAACTTCGGTCATTACCCGCCGCGCATCGCGCAACAATGATGCTAGAAACGCGTGAAACGGATAACGTTAAAGTCGCCGTCGGGTGCCGCCGAACGAACTTCGGTCATTACCCGCCGCGCATCGCGCAACAATGATGCTAGAAACGCTTGAAACGAACAACGTTACTGCCGCCGTCGGTTGCCGCCGAACGAACTTCGGTCATTACCCGCCGCGCATCGCGCAACAATGATGCTAGAAACGCTTGAAACGAACAACGTTAATGCCGCCGTCGGGTGCCGCCGAACGAACTTCGGTTATTACCCGCCGCGCATCGCGCAACAACGATGCTAGAAACGCCTGAAACGAAAGACGTTAATGCCGCCGTCGGGTGCCGCCGAATGAACTTCGGTTATTATCCCGCAGAGCATCGCGCAACAATGATCTTAGAAACGCGTGAAAAGGATAACGTTAATGCCGCTGGCGGGTGCCGCCGAACGAACTTCGGTCATTACCCGCCGCGCATCGCGCAACAATGATGCTAGAAACGCTTGAAACGAACAACGTTACTGCCGCCGTCGGTTGCCGCCGAACGAACTTCGGTCATTACCCGCCGCGCATCGCGCAACAATGATGCTAGAAACGCTTGAAACGAACAACGTTAATGCCGCCGTCGGGTGCCACCGAACGAACTTCGGTCATTACCCGCCGCGCATCGCGCAACAATGATGCTAGAAACGCTTGAAACGAACAACGTTACTGCCGCCGTCGGTTGCCGCCGAACGAACTTCGGTCATTACCCGCCGCGCATCGCGCAACAATGATGCTAGAAACGCTTGAAACGAACAACGTTAATGCCGCCGTCGGGTGCCGCCGAACGAACTTCTGTCATTACCCGCCGCGCATCGCGCAACAATGATCTTAGAATCGCGTGAAACGGATAACGTTAATGCCGCCGTCGGGTGCCGCCGAACGAACTTCCGTCATTACCCGCCGCGCATCGCGCAACAATGATGCTAGAAACGCTTGAAACGGATAACGTTAATGCCGCCGTCGGGTGCCGCCGAACGAACTTCGGTCATTACCCGCCGCGCATCGCGCAACAATGATGCTAGAAACGCTTGAAAAGAACAACGTTAATGCCGCCGTCGGGTGCCGCCGAACGAACTTCGGTCATTACCCGCCGCGCATCGCGCAACAATGATGCTAGAAACGCGTGAAACGGATAACGTTAATGCCGCCGGCGGGTGCCGCCGAACGAACTTCGGTTATTACCCGCCGCGCATCGCGCAACAATGATGCTAGAAACGCCTGAAACGAAAGAGGTTAATGCCGCCGTCGGGTGCCGCCGAACGAACTTCGGTTATTACCCGCCGCGCATCGCGCAACAATGATCTTAGAAACGCGTGAAAAGGATAACGTTAATGCCGCCGGCGGGTGCCGCCGCACGAACTTCGGTCATTACCCGCCGCGCATCGCGCAACAATGATCTTAGAAACACGTGAAACGGATAACGCTAATGCCGCCGTCGGGTGCCGCCGAACGAACTTCCGTCATTACCCGCCGCGCATCGCGCAACAATGATGCTAGAAACGCTTGAAACGGATAACGTTAATGCCGCCGTCGGGTGCCGCCGAACGAACTTCGGTCATTACCCGCCGCGCATCGCGCAACAATGATGCTAGAAACGCTTGAAACGAACAACGTTAATGCCGCCGTCGGGTGCCGCCGAACGAACTTCGGTCATTACCCGCCGCGCATCGCGCAACAATGATGCTAGAAACGCGTGAAACGGATAACGTTAATGCCGCCGGCGGGTGCCGCCGAACGAACTTCGGTTATTACCCGCCGCGCATCGCGCAACAATGATGCTAGAAACGCCTGAAACGAAAGAGGTTAATGCCGCCGTCGGGTGCCGCCGCACGAACTTCGGTCATTACCCGCCGCGCATCGCGCAACAATGATCTTAGAAACACGTGAAACGGATAACGCTAATGCCGCCGTCGGGTGCCGCCGAACGAACATCCGTCATTACCCGCCGCGCATCGCGCAACAATGATGCTAGAAACAATTGAAACGAACAACGTTAATGCCGCCGTCGGGTGCCGACGAACGAACTTCGGTCATTACCCGCCGCGCATCGCGCAACAATGATGCTAGAAACGCTTGAAACGAACAACGTTAATGCTGCCGTCGGGTGTCGCCGAACGAACTTCGGTCATTACCCGCCGCGCATCGCGCAACAATGGTGCTAGAAACGCGTGAAACGGATAACGTTAATGTCGCCGTCGGGTGCCGCCGAACGAACTTCGGTCATTACCCGCCGCGCATCGCGCAACAATGATGCTAGAAACGCTTGAAACGAACAACGTTACTGCCGCCGTCGGTTGCCGCCGAACGAACTTCGGTCATTACCCGCCGCGCATCGCGCAACAATGATGCTAGAAACGCTTGAAACGAACAACGTTAATGCCGCCGTCGGGTGCCGCCGAACGAACTTCGGTTATTACCCGCCGCGCATCGCGCAACAACGATGCTAGAAACGCCTGAAACGAAAGACGTTAATGCCGCCGTCGGGTTCCGCCGAATGAACTTCGGTTATTATCCCGCAGAGCATCGCGCAACAATGATCTTAGAAACGCGTGAAAAGGATAACGTTAATGCCGCTGGCGGGTGCCGCCGAACGAACTTCGGTCATTACCCGCCGCGCATCGCGCAACAATGATGCTAGAAACGCTTGAAACGAACAACGTTACTGCCGCCGTCGGTTGCCGCCGAACGAACTTCGGTCATTACCCGCCGCGCATCGCGCAACAATGATGCTAGAAACGCTTGAAACGAACAACGTTAATGCCGCCGTCGGGTGCCGCCGAACGAACTTCGGTCATTACCCGCCGCGCATCGCGCAACAATGATGCTAGAAATGCGTGAAACGGATAACGTTAATGCCGCCGTCGGGTGCCGCCGAACGAACTTCGGTCATTACCAACAGCGCATCGCGCAACAATGATCTTAGAAACGCGTGAAACGGATAACGTTAATGCCGCCGGCGGGTGCCGCCGAACGAACTTCGGCTATTACCCGCCGCTCATCGCGCAACAATGATGCAAGAAACGCCTGAAACGAAAGACGTTAATTCCGCCGTCGGGTGCCGCCGAACGAACTTCGGTCATTACCCGCCGCGCATCGCGCAACAATGATGCTAGAAACGCTTGAAACGAACAACGTTACTGCCGCCGTCGGTTGCCGCCGAACGAACTTCGGTCATTACCCGCCGCGCATCGCGCAACAATGATGCTAGAAACGCTTGAAACGAACAACGTTAATGCCGCCGTCGGGTGCCGCCGAACGAACTTCGGTTATTACCCGCCGCGCATCGCGCAACAACGATGCTAGAAAGGCCTGAAACGAAAGACGTTAATGCCGCCGTCGGGTGCCGCCGAATGAACTTCGGTCATTACCGCCGCGCATCGCGCAACAATGATCTTAGAATCGCGTGAAACGGATAACGTTAATGCCGCCGTCGGGTGCCGCCGAACGAACTTCCGTCATTACCCGCCGCGCATCGCGCAACAATGATGCTAGAAACGCTTGAAACGAACAACGTTAATGGCGCCGGCGGGTGCCGCCGAAAGAACTTCGGTCATTACCCGCCGCGCATCGCGCAACAGTGATGCTAGAAACGCTTGAAACGAACAACGTTAATGCCGCCGGCGGGTGCCGCCGAACGTACTTCGGTCATTACCCGCCGCGCATCGCGCAACAATGATGCTAGAAACGCTTGAAACGAACAACGTTAATGCCGCCGTCGGGTGCCGCCGAACGAACTTCGGTCATTACCCGCCGCGCATCGCGCAACAATGATGCTAGAAACGCGTGAAACGGATAACGTTAATGCCGCCGGCGGGTGCCGCCGAACGAACTTCGGTTATTACCCGCCGCGCATCGCGCAACAATGATGCTAGAAACGCCTGAAACGAAAGACGTTAATGCCGCCGTCGGGTGCCGCCGAACGAACTTCGGTCATTACCAACAGCGCATCGCGCAACAATGATCTTAGAAACGCGTGAAACGGATAACGTTAATGCCGCCGGCGGGTGCCGCTGAACGAACTTCGGTTATTACCCGCCGCCCATCGCGCAACAATGATGCTAGAAACGCTTGAAACGGATAACGTTAATGCCGCCGTCAGGTGCCGCCGAACGAACTTCGGTCATTACCCGCCGCGCATCGCGCAACAATGATCTTAGAAACGCAGCAAACGGATACCGTTAATGCCGCCGTCGGGTGCCGCCGAACGAACTTCGGTCATTACCAACAGCGCATCACGCAACAATGATCTTAGAAACGCAGCAAACGGATACCGTTAATGCCGCTGTCGGGTGCCGCCGAACGAACTTCGGTCATTACCAACAGCGCATCGCGCAACAATGATCTTAGAAACGCCTGAAACGAACAACGTTAATGCCGCCGACGGGTGCCGCCGAACGAACTTCGGACATTACCAACAGCGCATCGCACAACAATGATCTTAGAAACGCGTGAAACGGATAACGTTAATGCTGCCGGCGGGTGCCGCTGATCGAACTTCGGTCATTACCCGCCGCGCATCGCGCAACAATGATGCTAGAAACAATTGAAACGAACAACGTTAATGCCGCCGTCGGGTGCCGACGAACGAACTTCGGTCATTACCCGCCGCGCATCGCGCAACAGTGATGCTAGAAACGCTTGAAACGAACAACGTTAATGCCGCCGGCGGGTGCCGCCGAACGTACTTCGGTCATTACCCGCCGCGCATCGCGCAACAATGATGCTAGAAACGCTTGAAACGAACAACGTTAATGCCGCCGTCGGGTGCCGCCGAACGAACTTCGGTCATTACCCGCCGCGCATCGCGCAACAATGATGCTAGAAACGCTTGAAACGAACAACGTTAATGCTGCCGTCGGGTGTCGCCGAACGAACTTCGGTCATTACCCGCCGCGCATCGCGCAACAATGATGCTAGAAACGCGTGAAACGGATAACGTTAATGTCGCCGTCGGGTGCCGCCGAACGAACTTCGGTCATTACCCGCCGCGCATCGCGCAACAATGATGCTAGAAATGCGTGAAACGGATAACGTTAATGCCGCCGTCGGGTGCCGCCGAACGAACTTCGGTCATTACCAACAGCGCATCGCGCAACAATGATCTTAGAAACGCGTGAAACGGATAACGTTAATGCCGCCGGCGGGTGCCGCCGAACGAACTTCGGTTATTACCCGCCGCTCATCGCGCAACAATGATGCAAGAAACGCCTGAAACGAAAGACGTTAATTCCGCCGTCGGGTGCCGCCGAACGAACTTCGGTCATTACCCGCCGCGCATCGCGCAACAATGATGCTAGAAACGCTTGAAACGAACAACGTTACTGCCGCCGTCGGTTGCCGCCGAACGAACTTCGGTCATTACCCGCCGCGCATCGCGCAACAATGATGCTAGAAACGCTTGAAACGAACAACGTTAATGCCGCCGTCGGGTGCCGCCGAACGAACTTCGGTTATTACCCGCCGCGCATCGCGCAACAACGATGCTAGAAACGCCTGAAACGAAAGACGTTAATGCCGCCGTCGGGTGCCGCCGAACGAACTTCGGTCATTACCCGCCGCGCATCGCGCAACAATGATGCTAGAAACGCTTGAAACGAACAACGTTAATGCCGCCGTCGGGTGCCGCCGAACGAACTTCGGTTATTACCCGCCGCGCATCGCGCAACAACGATGCTAGAAACGCCTGAAACGAAAGACGTTAATGCCGCCGTCGGGTGCCGCCGAATGAACTTCGGTCATTACCGCCGCGCATCGCGCAACAATGATGCTAGAAACGCTTGAAACGAACAACGTTAATGCCGCCGTCGGGTGCCGCCGAACGAACTTCGGTCATTACCCGCCGCGCATCGCGCAACAATGATGCTAGAAACGCGTGAAACGGATAACGTTAATGCCGCCGGCGGGTGCCGCCGAACGAACTTCGGTCATTACCCGCCGCGCATCGCGCAACAATGATGCTAGAAACGCGTGAAACGGATAACGTTAAAGTCGCCGTCGGGTGCCGCCGAACGAACTTCGGTCATTACCCGCCGCGCATCGCGCAACAATGATGCTAGAAACGCTTGAAACGAACAACGTTACTGCCGCCGTCGGTTGCCGCCGAACGAACTTCGGTCATTACCCGCCGCGCATCGCGCAACAATGATGCTAGAAACGCTTGAAACGAACAACGTTAATGCCGCCGTCGGGTGCCGCCGAACGAACTTCGGTTATTACCCGCCGCGCATCGCGCAACAACGATGCTAGAAACGCCTGAAACGAAAGACGTTAATGCCGCCGTCGGGTGCCGCCGAATGAACTTCGGTTATTATCCCGCAGAGCATCGCGCAACAATGATCTTAGAAACGCGTGAAAAGGATAACGTTAATGCCGCTGGCGGGTGCCGCCGAACGAACTTCGGTCATTACCCGCCGCGCATCGCGCAACAATGATGCTAGAAACGCTTGAAACGAACAACGTTACTGCCGCCGTCGGTTGCCGCCGAACGAACTTCGGTCATTACCCGCCGCGCATCGCGCAACAATGATGCTAGAAACGCTTGAAACGAACAACGTTAATGCCGCCGTCGGGTGCCACCGAACGAACTTCGGTCATTACCCGCCGCGCATCGCGCAACAATGATGCTAGAAACGCTTGAAACGAACAACGTTACTGCCGCCGTCGGTTGCCGCCGAACGAACTTCGGTCATTACCCGCCGCGCATCGCGCAACAATGATGCTAGAAACGCTTGAAACGAACAACGTTAATGCCGCCGTCGGGTGCCGCCGAACGAACTTCTGTCATTACCCGCCGCGCATCGCGCAACAATGATCTTAGAATCGCGTGAAACGGATAACGTTAATGCCGCCGTCGGGTGCCGCCGAACGAACTTCCGTCATTACCCGCCGCGCATCGCGCAACAATGATGCTAGAAACGCTTGAAACGGATAACGTTAATGCCGCCGTCGGGTGCCGCCGAACGAACTTCGGTCATTACCCGCCGCGCATCGCGCAACAATGATGCTAGAAACGCTTGAAAAGAACAACGTTAATGCCGCCGTCGGGTGCCGCCGAACGAACTTCGGTCATTACCCGCCGCGCATCGCGCAACAATGATGCTAGAAACGCGTGAAACGGATAACGTTAATGCCGCCGGCGGGTGCCGCCGAACGAACTTCGGTTATTACCCGCCGCGCATCGCGCAACAATGATGCTAGAAACGCCTGAAACGAAAGAGGTTAATGCCGCCGTCGGGTGCCGCCGAACGAACTTCGGTTATTACCCGCCGCGCATCGCGCAACAATGATCTTAGAAACGCGTGAAAAGGATAACGTTAATGCCGCCGGCGGGTGCCGCCGCACGAACTTCGGTCATTACCCGCCGCGCATCGCGCAACAATGATCTTAGAAACACGTGAAACGGATAACGCTAATGCCGCCGTCGGGTGCCGCCGAACGAACTTCCGTCATTACCCGCCGCGCATCGCGCAACAATGATGCTAGAAACGCTTGAAACGGATAACGTTAATGCCGCCGTCGGGTGCCGCCGAACGAACTTCGGTCATTACCCGCCGCGCATCGCGCAACAATGATGCTAGAAACGCTTGAAACGAACAACGTTAATGCCGCCGTCGGGTGCCGCCGAACGAACTTCGGTCATTACCCGCCGCGCATCGCGCAACAATGATGCTAGAAACGCGTGAAACGGATAACGTTAATGCCGCCGGCGGGTGCCGCCGAACGAACTTCGGTTATTACCCGCCGCGCATCGCGCAACAATGATGCTAGAAACGCCTGAAACGAAAGAGGTTAATGCCGCCGTCGGGTGCCGCCGCACGAACTTCGGTCATTACCCGCCGCGCATCGCGCAACAATGATCTTAGAAACACGTGAAACGGATAACGCTAATGCCGCCGTCGGGTGCCGCCGAACGAACATCCGTCATTACCCGCCGCGCATCGCGCAACAATGATGCTAGAAACAATTGAAACGAACAACGTTAATGCCGCCGTCGGGTGCCGACGAACGAACTTCGGTCATTACCCGCCGCGCATCGCGCAACAATGATGCTAGAAACGCTTGAAACGAACAACGTTAATGCTGCCGTCGGGTGTCGCCGAACGAACTTCGGTCATTACCCGCCGCGCATCGCGCAACAATGATGCTAGAAACGCTTGAAACGAACAACGTTAATGCTGCCGTCGGGTGTCGCCGAACGAACTTCGGTCATTACCCGCCGCGCATCGCGCAACAATGATGCTAGAAACGCGTGAAACGGATAACGTTAATGTCGCCGTCGGGTGCCGCCGAACGAACTTCGGTCATTACCCGCCGCGCATCGCGCAACAATGATGCTAGAAATGCGTGAAACGGATAACGTTAATGCCGCCGTCGGGTGCCGCCGAACGAACTTCGGTCATTACCAACAGCGCATCGCGCAACAATGATCTTAGAAACGCGTGAAACGGATAACGTTAATGCCGCCGGCGGGTGCCGCCGAACGAACTTCGGTTATTACCCGCCGCTCATCGCGCAACAATGATGCAAGAAACGCCTGAAACGAAAGACGTTAATTCCGCCGTCGGGTGCCGCCGAACGAACTTCGGTCATTACCCGCCGCGCATCGCGCAACAATGATGCTAGAAACGCTTGAAACGAACAACGTTACTGCCGCCGTCGGTTGCCGCCGAACGAACTTCGGTCATTACCCGCCGCGCATCGCGCAACAATGATGCTAGAAACGCTTGAAACGAACAACGTTAATGCCGCCGTCGTGTGCCGCCGAACGAACTTCGGTTATTACCCGCCGCGCATCGCGCAACAACGATGCTAGAAACGCCTGAAACGAAAGACGTTAATGCCGCCGTCGGGTGCCGCCGAATGAACTTCGGTCATTACCGCCGCGCATCGCGCAACAATGATCTTAGAATCGCGTGAAACGGATAACGTTAATGCCGCCGTCGGGTGCCGCCGAACGAACTTCCGTCATTACCCGCCGCGCATCGCGCAACAATGATGCTAGAAACGCTTGAAACGGATAACGTTAATGCCGCCGTCGGGTGCCGCCGAACGAACTTCGGTCATTACCCGCCGCGCATCGCGCAACAATGATGCTAGAAACGCTTGAAACGAACAACGGTAATGCCGCCGTCGGTTGCCGCCGAACGAACTTCGGTCATTACCCGCCGCGCATCGCGCAACAATGATGCTAGAAACGCTTGAAACGAACAACGTTAATGGCGCCGGCGGGTGCCGCCGAAAGAACTTCGGTCATTACCCGCCGCGCATCGCGCAACAGTGATGCTAGAAACGCTTGAAACGAACAACGTTAATGCCGCCGGCGGGTGCCGCCGAACGTACTTCGGTCATTACCCGCCGCGCATCGCGCAACAATGATGCTAGAAACGCTTGAAACGAACAACGTTAATGCCGCCGTCGGGCGCCGCCGAACGAACTTCGGTCATTACCCGCCGCGCATCGCGCAACAATGATGCTAGAAACGCGTGAAACGGATAACGTTAATGCCGCCGGCGGGTGCCGCCGAACGAACTTCGGTTATTACCCGCCGCGCATCGCGCAACAATGATGCTAGAAACGCCTGAAACGAAAGACGTTAATGCCGCCGTCGGGTGCCGCCGAACGAACTTCGGTCATTACCCGCCGCGCATCGCGCAACAATGATGCTAGAAACGCTTGAAACGAACAACGTTAATGCCGCCGTCGGGTGCCGCCGAACGAACTTCGGTCATTACCCGCCGCGCATCGCGCAACAATGATGCTAGAAACGCGTGAAACGGATAACGTTAATGCCGCCGGCGGGTGCCGCCGAACGAACTTCGTTTATTACCCGCCGCGCATCGCGCAACAATGATGCTAGAAACGCCTGAAACGAAAGACGTTAATGCCGCCGTCGGGTGCCGCCGAACGAACTTCGGTCATTACCCGCCGCGCATCGCGCAACAATGATGCTAGAAGCGCTTGAAACGAACAACGTTAATGCCGCCGTCGGGTGCCGCCGAACGAACTTCGGTCATTACCCGCCGCGCATCGCGCAACAATGATGCTAGAAACGCGTGAAACGGATAACGTTAATGCCGCCGGCGGGTGCCGCCGAACGAACTTCGGTTATTACCCGCCGCGCATCGCGCAACAATGATGCTAGAAACGCCTGAAACGAAAGACGTTAATGCCGCCGTCGGGTGCCGCCGAACGAACTTCGGTCATTACCAACAGCGCATCGCGCAACAATGATCTTAGAAACGCGTGAAACGGATAACGTTAATGCCGCCGGCGGGTGCCGCTGAACGAACTTCGGTTATTACCCGCCGCCCATCGCGCAACAATGATGCTAGAAACGCTTGAAACGGATAACGTTAATGCCGCCGTCAGGTGCCGCCGAACGAACTTCGGTCATTACCCGCCGCGCATCGCGCAACAATGATCTTAGAAACGCAGCAAACGGATACCGTTAATGCCGCCGTCGGGTGCCGCCGAACGAACTTCGGTCATTACCAACAGCGCATCACGCAACAATGATCTTAGAAACGCAGCAAACGGATACCGTTAATGCCGCCGTCGGGTGCCGCCGAACGAACTTCGGCCATTACCAACAGCGCATCGCGCAACAATGATCTTAGAAACGCCTGAAACGAACAACGTTAATGCCGCCGACGGGTGCCGCCGAACGAACTTCGGTCATTACCAACAGCGCATCGCACAACAATGATCTTAGAAACGCGTGAAACGGATAACGTTAATGCCGCCGTCGGGTGCCGCCGAACGAACTTCCGTCATTACCCGCCGCGCATCGCGCAACAATGATGCTAGAAACGCTTGAAACGGATAACGTTAATGCCGCCGTCGGGTGCCGCCGAACGAACTTCGGTCATTACCCGCCGCGCATCGCGCAACAATGATGCTAGAAACGCTTGAAACGAACAACGTTAATGCCGCCGTCGGGTGCCGCCGAACGAACTTCGGTCATTACCCGCCGCGCATCGCGCAACAATGATGCTAGAAACGCGTGAAACGGATAACGTTAATGCCGCCGGCGGGTGCCGCCGAACGAACTTCGGTTATTACCCGCCGCGCATCGCGCAACAATGATGCTAGAAACGCCTGAAACGAAAGAGGTTAATGCCGCCGTCGGGTGCCGCCGAACGAACTTCGGTTATTACCCGCCGCGCATCGCGCAACAATGATCTTAGAAACGCGTGAAAAGGATAACGTTAATGCCGCCGGCGGGTGCCGCCGCACGAACTTCGGTCATTACCCGCCGCGCATCGCGCAACAATGATCTTAGAAACACGTGAAACGGATAACGCTAATGCCGCCGTCGGGTGCCGCCGAACGAACATCCGTCATTACCCGCCGCGCATCGCGCAACAATGATGCTAGAAACAATTGAAACGAACAACGTTAATGCCGCCGTCGGGTGCCGACGAACGAACTTCGGTCATTACCCGCCGCGCATCGCGCAACAATGATGCTAGAAACGCTTGAAACGAACAACGTTAATGCTGCCGTCGGGTGTCGCCGAACGAACTTCGGTCATTACCCGCCGCGCATCGCGCAACAATGATGCTAGAAACGCTTGAAACGAACAACGTTAATGCTGCCGTCGGGTGTCGCCGAACGAACTTCGGTCATTACCCGCCGCGCATCGCGCAACAATGATGCTAGAAACGCTTGAAACGAACAACGTTAATGCTGCCGTCGGGTGTCGCCGAACGAACTTCGGTCATTACCCGCCGCGCATCGCGCAACAATGATGCTAGAAACGCGTGAAACGGATAACGTTAATGTCGCCGTCGGGTGCCGCCGAACGAACTTCGGTCATTACCCGCCGCGCATCGCGCAACAATGATGCTAGAAATGCGTGAAACGGATAACGTTAATGCCGCCGTCAGGTGCCGCCGAACGAACTTCGGTCATTACCAACAGCGCATCGCGCAACAATGATCTTAGAAACGCGTGAAACGGATAACGTTAATGCCGCCGGCGGGTGCCGCCGAACGAACTTCGGTTATTACCCGCCGCTCATCGCGCAACAATGATGCTAGAAACGCCTGAAACGAAAGACGTTAATGCCGCCGTCGGGTGCCGCCGAACGAACTTCGGTCATTACCCGCCGCGCATCGCGCAACAATGATGCTAGAAACGCGTGAAACGGATAACGTTAATGCCGCCGGCGGGTGCCGCCGAACGAACTTCGGTTATTACCCGCCGCGCATCGCGCAACAATGATGCTAGAAACGCCTGAAACGAAAGACGTTAATGCCGCCGTCGGGTGCCGCCGAACGAACTTCGGTCATTACCCGCCGCGCATCGCGCAACAATGATGCTAGAAACGCTTGAAACGAACAACGTTAATGCCGCCGTCGGGTGCCGCCGAACGAACTTCGGTCATTACCCGCCGCGCATCGCGCAACAATGATGCTAGAAACGCGTGAAACGGATAACGTTAATGCCGCCGGCGGGTGCCGCCGAACGAACTTCGTTTATTACCCGCCGCGCATCGCGCAACAATGATGCTAGAAACGCCTGAAACGAAAGACGTTAATGCCGCCGTCGGGTGCCGCCGAACGAACTTCGGTCATTACCCGCCGCGCATCGCGCAACAATGATGCTAGAAACGCTTGAAACGAACAACGTTAATGCCGCCGTCGGGTGCCGCCGAACGAACTTCCGTCATTACCCGCCGCGCATCGCGCAACAATGATGCTACAAACGCGTGAAACGGATAACGTTAATGCCGCCGGCGGGTGCCGCCGAACGAACTTCGGTTATTACCCGCCGCGCATCGCGCAACAATGATGCTAGAAACGCCTGAAACGAAAGACGTTAATGCCGCCGTCGGGTGCCGCCGAACGAACTTCGGTCATTACCCGCCGCGCATCGCGCAACAATGATGCTAGAAACGCGTGAAACGGATAACGTTAATGCCGCCGGCGGGTGCCGCCGAACGAACTTCGGTTATTACCCGCCGCGCATCGCGCAACAATGATGCTAGAAACGCCTGAAACGAAAGACGTTAATGCCGCCGTCGGGTGCCGCCGAACGAACTTCGGTCATTACCAACAGCGCATCGCGCAACAATGATCTTAGAAACGCGTGAAACGGATAACGTTAATGCCGCCGGCGGGTGCCGCTGAACGAACTTCGGTTATTACCCGCCGCCCATCGCGCAACAATGATGCTAGAAACGCTTGAAACGGATAACGTTAATGCCGCCGTCAGGTGCCGCCGAACGAACTTCGGTCATTACCCGCCGCGCATCGCGCAACAATGATCTTAGAAACGCAGCAAACGGATACCGTTAATGCCGCCGTCGGGTGCCGCCGAACGAACTTCGGTCATTACCAACAGCGCATCACGCAACAATGATCTTAGAAACGCAGCAAACGGATACCGTTAATGCCGCCGTCGGGTGCCGCCGAACGAACTTCGGTCATTACCAACAGCGCATCGCGCAACAATGATCTTAGAAACGCCTGAAACGAACAACGTTAATGCCGCCGACGGGTGCCGCCGAACGAACTTCGGTCATTACCAACAGCGCATCGCACAACAATGATCTTAGAAACGCGTGAAACGGATAACGTTAATGCCGCCGTCGGGTGCCGCCGAACGATCTTCGGCCATTACCCGCCGCGCATCGCGCAACAATGATCTTAGAAACGCGTGAAACGGATAACGTTAATGCCACACAGACACGTTTGTGGACGTACACGTCGTACGCGTATTTGAATAAGTATTCGTGCAAGTTGTGTGCTATGCAAATGAGATATATGTTACCGTGAAAGTTTTAAGTTTTTCCAGAAAAATGTAAAAAAATAAATTAGTCATTTGAAATAGTCCATAGAAAAATAATTTACTCTTTCTTAAATCTTTTCCCACAAATTTCGATAAAAAATCTAAAACAAAAGGCATCATTAATTAAGATAAAAATTCGAATCATTCATTATTTCTCACTAAAAAAAATGCAACGATAAGTCGAATAATGTTTTCAATAAAAAAAATTTCTTTCAGAAGATTTCAATTAATTAATAGCTCCGCATAAATGATCGTTTTTAATTTTTAAATGATCGTTTTATACATTCGCGAACGTCCTGCGATTTACAATCGTCGGAGTTTTTAAGTTTTAAGACAATGTTAACTGCCCGCAATTAGGTTTGTAAAGACTAGACGTCCTCGAGACGATTTGTTCTCTTCTTTCCTTCTTGTATCATCGCGCGCAAGGAGGCGAACGATTATTTCGTGACAATAATCGTTCGCTAGCGCTAAACGAAATTTAGAAGCATCGTTACGATTGCTGAGCCATTCAGCTGAAATATAAAAGTACGTATAAATTAATGTGAGAAAGGTTGAAGTAAACGAGAAAAGAAGAAACGAAAGAAAGATGCTGATTTTCGAAAATTGTACAGTTTGCGTTGTAAAAATTATTTAATTGGACGATTCTATTTGGTTTTCAACGATCTTGAATCACATATTTCTTATACAAAACGTGAACGATTGTTTTTGTTGTTTTTGCAAAGAATTGTAAGGAATAAGATAATTAATGAAAGTAGCGATAGATGAATGATATTACTCGAACATGAACAATTTTAAGTCAAGAATTATTGATAGAAGAAAGTGTTGGCTAAGCGTTAATATTTCCGTGTATCTACTTAACATACTTTTGTTGTATTTTTTTTTTATTTTTCTCTTGCCAACTTGTGCCTGTGGAACACTTATTCATTCCATTTCGTCTGCCCTTTTTTATGCGTCCACAGACACGTTTGTGGACGTGCACGTCGTACGCGTATTTGAATAAGTATTCGTGTAAGTTGTGTGCTATGCAAATGAGATATATGTTACCGTGAAAAACTGAAATTGGAGATTATCGATATTTTTCTGTGAACGTCGACGTGTACCAAATGTGTCACTGAGAGATCGAATATTTGGTTACGTTTACACCAGAGATCAACTCTGGTGAAGGTTGAAACGTAAGAGAGAGAGAGAGAGAGGACGCAGTCAGAGAGAAGAAAAGAAAATTAGGCTATACTATACTAACCCTTTGCACTTGGATGGCTCCTCTGAGGGGACATTAGAATTGACATTAGAAACATAAGAAAATTTCTCTCAAATTTTCTATTGGAACGGAAATTTTCTATTGCTGAAAGTCGCTAGTGTTAAAAACTACTGCTAAATATTGCTATTTTAGCAATGTTTCTAGCTTCTATTGCCAACGTCTCCCAGCAATAGAAAACTTCCATTTTTTCTCAAGTTTTTTATTGAAATATTGTCAACGTCCAGGAAGCAGCAGAGTGCAAAGGGCTAAATAAAGTAAAATGCGGGGGCGGATTAACCCTTTGCACTCGACGCTTTTCCAGCAGTTTTCTATTGCTGGCAAAAGTTAGCAATAGAAACTATTACCAAGCAAATTTTCTAGCAACAGAAAGTTTCCATTTCGATAGAAAGCTTTGGGGAAATTGTGCGTTCTTCAAAAACTTGCAATGGAATAAGTTTTTAACTTTTGTAATCAACCATCAATTTCTTCAGAATTGTGACATCCGAGTGTGCAAAGGGTTGAATTAACGCAAATGGGGCCCTAAGCATTGCAAATTTTGGAGTCCTCAGGGACGGATTAAAGCAACTGGGGAGCTCATCGGTGAAAATTGTGGGTTCTCAGGTGCGTATCAAGGAAAAAGGGGGGCCCTGAGCAATAAAAATTTTAAAATTCCCCCAGGGACGGATCAAGACAAGTGGGGACTCCAAGCATTACAAATTTTGGGGTCCCCAGGGACGTATCAAGGAAATTGGGGGCCCCAAGGGGTAAAAGTTTCTAATTTCCCTCAGGGGCGGTTCTAGACACGTGGGGGCCCTAGATGGTACAAATTTTATCCCACTGAAGAGCGTCTCTCACCGGCTTGGTGGGGCTGAACGCCTGGCTTCAATTATACTGTTGTAAAGAAGAACGTGAGAGGGTATGAAAGAAAAAGAGAGGGAAGAACGTTTCGTCCTGGGCCTGCTAGTGGACTCATCAGTAAGGCTACCTAGCAGACCCTGCCTTAGACGCTGGGATGGTAGGGATAGGTCCGAATTTCTATTATATAGAAACGGAGTAGGACATGGAGTGCTCGCGGGAAATTGACGAGTGTGCTGTCCCCCTAGTGGCGGAGACCGCCACACCACTTCCAAAAAAATGTAAAAAGTGCATAATTTTTTTTTTAAATTACCGAAATGGTTAAAAAAAACCATGAAATAATCGAACAAATCTAAAAACGAAATTTCAATTTTATGGCCATTAAATTGCACTTTTTTTGGGGGGGGGTGCAAAATTTTTACTGCTTAGGGTCCTCCCCTGGTTTCCGCCCCTGGGGAAATTTTGAAGTTTGCATTGCTCAGGATCCCCATTTTCCTTGATACGCCTCTGGGGATCCCAAAATTTGCAATGCTTAGGATCTCCATGTGTCTTAATCCGCCCCTGGGGGAAATCTGAAAACCTCTTGGGCGGAATCTTGAAATTTTCATTAGTCAAGGCGCTCATTTTCCTTGAGACGCGCCTGGAGATCCCTAAATTTGCAATGCTTAGAGGTTACTCTGATCCCGGCCCCGGGAAGGGGCACGAGTCTGCTACCTCGCCTTAAGGGCATACGCAGCTTGCAATCCTTAGAACATTGTAACCCCGGCCCCGGGAGGGGGCTCGAGTGTGCTTCCACGCCATTAAGGCAAAGGCAACAAAATACCCAGTACCCCACTCCCCCGGCGAGCCACTACCGAGGGAGCGGGCAAGGAGAAACCAGCACCGCCATGCACCACTCATTTTTCGTCATTTAAGTTCTCGACTTATCCGTACATTTTGTACATTGTGTTATCCTTCAACACCTTTTGCGTAGGGAGAAGACCCGCCTGACTCATCGTCGGCTGTAAGGATATTTGATCTATAAATGCATTTGTTTGGTTGAGTAAATTTTATGGATTACCCAATCTGTCCCATTTGCGTTCAATGTTTTGATGTTCGAATTCGCAGTGACAGCCCTTTGCTTCGCCCACACAGCCGTGTCTGTGCTACTACTGACGGCGGGAACCTCGTGAAGGTGGCTGCTTGCTAACTATGGCCCGTAGGAATTCACAGATGTCCTATCTGCTATCCTAGGGGTTTGCACATGGCGCCATCGCAACAGTGGGGATAAATCCCCGACGCCATCTTAAACCCCGTGGAGCCATAGCTTCTCCCGCCCTTGCAATGCTTAGAGTTCCCATGTGTCTAAATCCGCTCCTGGAGTCTGAAATATTCACTACTCAGAGCCCCTAATTGTCTCGATCCGCCCCTGGATCGCGCCATCTGACACTTAAAACAATTAAACTTTCTCCTATTTCCACATAAATGACACATTAAAACGTTGCGTTCTTGTCTCAACGCAATATAGAAATATTTTTATTCAACTGAATGTCGACATGTGCCTGCATAATTATTCAGCAAACATCTCGTACATTCGCCCAAGCGATTTTCCGAATTCTCAGATTCACCGGAGAATATCGACGTTCGCTAGATATCGATCTTTCACGGTAATATGTAGAAGAAGTAAGAGGTAGTCTATCATTTTGGGAAAGATGGCAGGGGTGGTATTACGACACGATGCGAAGGCTTTAAACTACCAGCGAACATTTGAAATATATTCTGTTCTAAATTCGGATGTCCTCGAATGTTCCATTTGAATCCAGGATATTACTTAATATGCGGCGTCTAGAAGTATACATACATCCACCTGAAATTTGCCTGTACATATCACAATAATTTTAATATAACCGCCCTCGCGTGCACGTTCCGCGAGAGCTTTAACGGACTAATCCGTATTGTTAGTTTCGAGTTTCTTTCTACACACCGTAAACGATCTATCTTCCGAGTAGCGATTTTTGGCGAGCACTCTGCATTCTGTCCTATTTATTATTTATTTTATTTATATATATATATTTATTTTTTTTATGTATCACCACTAACAATACCACGCATAATTAGTAACGGCACATTTATTACAAAAAGTGATCTCATTCTGTGACACGAGTCGTGTAACTACATACTTGTGCGTTGTCTTTATGAAACTAACCAAAAATGCTCCACACGGCCAAGTTGACGCTAACTTAATATCTCTGTTTGCATACATATCTTTGAAAAATCTGAGCGAGAACGAAAAGTCGAAACTGTACGTGATTAGAATTTTTTAAAAGCATTCGAGCCAATCGCGAAGTGCGCTCGGTTTGAAAATTTTGCCGCGAGAAATTAAATGTTTGCTCGATCACCGTCTGAGTTTATTTCGCGCACGAACGATACAGAAGGAACGTTCTCTCTTTGGTACACGTCTCCCTGAACGATTAACGGCACAATATTTATATATCGTATATAGATGTTAACAGAATATTCTGAACCCGGCCCCGGGAAGGGACACGAGTCTGCTACCTCGCCTTAAGGGCATACGCAGCTATACAGATGTTAACACCATGCAATGGTACGCTTTTTTTTCAGTGATTGTACAGTAGACTCTCTCATCTCATGGTACGGCACGCGTACAAAAATTCTCTGGCCTTTTGACACCTGCTTACCGATAGGATTTGTTACAGTTTTAATACGATTCACAGTAATAATACAAGTGGCTGTAACTATATGTATTTAATAATCGTACACACGTTCAATGTAATTTAACGCTACTAGATGGTGGCAGGTGCACACCCGAGCTGCCTAAAACAAAACCAAAAAAAAAAAAAAAAAAAATGATGCAATTCTTGAGAAAATAACGTACTCCTCGCATTTCGAATAACTAAAAATCATCTCTAAACTTATCACCTTCCAAATTCCAAAGTCTGCTTTTTTTTAAACTTCCGCGTGTATTCTCGAGAATCATTGTATCCGCGTTCTACAGTTGTTACGTAGAATTATCTTCACGAGTATCCTAAACGCGGGGAGAGCACATGATTATGCGAAACATGCAACCAAAAGTAACAACACAATTCAACTGTCTAATTATCGACCCGCGATTCTTTGTCCCAGCGGGAGAAAGCCTGTCGTCTATTTCGATATTTTGAAACAAAATTTTGAAACTTGCAGCCAATGAAATGATTGGAAAATTTGGATAACTCTGAATCGCGCGTAAATGTTCGCAATCGTTCGATAATTAGAGGGGCATTGAAAGTAAACGATGAATGGCAAATAACGAAGTATCAGCTTCTTTTTGTTAATATAACAATATTCCAACAAAAAATGTTTCCACCACGTATCATGTTTCATATGAAATAAATGCTTATACACATTCTAATATCGATCAAAGGATAGTGCAAAGCAGTTGCTTGTTAAACGCAAAAGTTATACTCCATCGTATTAATATTTTCTTTTAATATTGCGCATGTTATTAATTCCTTTCGCATTGGATATTTATTTACAGTTTAGATGGAATATTCATTACTTAAAGAGGCAGTGTACGTGTATGCGTGTGCTTTACAAAAATCAAATGATCTATAACATAAACATGCGCACAGATACACATCAAGTATATTTATATAAAAGCTATTAATGGGTACTGCAAAGACGATCGATACAAGTTGTTGTGTTCATGAATATATATTCATCGTTGAAGTAAATCATTGTTTTAATCAGTAGCGCACAGTGCGACTAAGCAATCATTTGGCTGCGCTTTGTGCGCAGAGTTTAATTTACTTCTAACAATCTGCAGAGGGTATTGCTTTCTTAATCATTGGCGCAGAAAGCAATTCTACAAATGAATTGATCAAACACGAAGGAAATCTCATTTTTCATCCTGCGATATATACATTCTTCTATTTAAATTAATTATTACGAACTACGAGAGAAAGTTGCATACAGTTCGCAAAAATGCTCGATTGGAATACCAAGAACAACTTTTTTTTATAGTAAGCTTGAAGTATGATTCAGTGTCGAAGGAAGCAGAGTTTTTAAAGGATCCAACTCTTAATTTTGTTAATGTTTAGCCGAAGCTGTTTCTTCTTAGTATAATTTGACACTGTCTTAAATTTCCAAAATGTACATTTATTAGGTTGGAAACTATGAAACGGGCTTTTTTTGTTTAGCCTGTGTTCACCTGCGACTGAGAGAGACACATTGTAACGTGCGCTCGATATTTTTATTTAGAAAGCTTAAAGGTATTCTTCTTACTCATTTTCTACAATTTTTTCGTCTTTGCATCCCATTTTTATTTTATTTTCATTCTAAACCAGATGGAAACGAAACGCGATTTACATCCACTCTTCTTGTACGAGTTTAAATTAAATCGTACCGCAGCTCAAGCTTCGAGAAATATTAATCAGGATCAGAGATGGATCCAGCAATGAAAAGAATGACACAAAGAAGAACACCAGCCCATATTGATAACGAGGAATTAAGGACGACTGTGGAATATGATCCACGCACAACTAGTCGAACAACTTGGGTCTAAACTAGGAACTAGTCGTACAGCTGTGTTAAAACATTTGCGGGGAATAAATAAAGTGAAAAAATTCGACTCATATGTGCCGCACGAATTGACGCACTGCAGATGATCGCTCGTTTCATAGTTTCCAACCTAATAAAAGAGATTAGAGTTTGAAATTTGTAAATGGCATTTAACTCTTTCCACTCGACCACTTTTTCGCCACACGTCATTTTTTCTATCACTAATCTCTTGGTGAATACAACTGATCTAATTTTTCGACAGCTGAAAATCAATTTCATCCTCGCTCGAGCTAATTTCACCTTCGAAATTCATTTTTGTAGGGCTTCAAAAGTTCAAATCAGTCGATGAAAAACTCCAGCTGCTGTGTGAAACACCGTGGCGAGTCGCCTCTCGAGCGTAAAGGGTTAACCCTTTGCAATCAGAGTTATTTTTCAATTTAGCAGCTCAGTCGTCGACAACTCCCTATTATTTCAAGTGTTTCGTTTGAAATTCACTTGAAATTTACTTGAAAATGTTATCAGTTGCAGGACAATTCCTCGACTGTTACTTGCAAACTCTAAAACAACTCTAAAATTTTGTATGCAATTTTGTGTGCAATAAATAAAGTCAAAAAATTGGAATCATATAAAATTGAAATCATTCTAGAAGCAGCAGCAGCTAGCCAGTCAGCTGACTGAGCTCGATTTTGAGGTGGTGATGGTCGTTGCATGGTCGTGGGCGTAGAAAAACTCATCAGAGTACCTGACTCGAAGGTTACTCGCCTAAATGTACCCTTAACCCTTTGCAGTCTGAATTATTTTTAATTTAGTAGTCCAGTTGCCAATAACTCTCTACTATTTCAAGTGTTTCATTTGAAATTCGCTTGAAAATGTTGTCAGTTGCAGGACAATTCCTCGACTGCTACTTGCAAACTCTAAAACTTTGTTGTAATTTATATTCGCTTCTTTTTTTCATTTAGCGATGTCGAGTCACACTCGACAAAGGTCCGCAAAGGGTTAATTTCGTATTTTGTATCAATTTTTATGATACGTCAATATAGCTATTGAAGTGAGGAGGAATTAAAGATGAGAATCTTTACAAGTTCTATGTTTTTAGTAAGAACGTTGTAGGTTATGTTACTTTGCATTTGTTCTTCGAAATTGTTATTCATGCTAATATAACCCAATTCAACACTTTGTTTTTAGTAAAAAGATTATACAGGTTACGTTACGTTGCATTTGTTCTTCGAAATTATTATTAATACTAAAATAACCTAACCTATAACACTTTCTTTGCGTTTTTTAGTAAGAACGTTGTAGGTTATGTTACGTTGAATTTATTCCTCAAAATTGTTATTAATATCAAACTGTGTTTTAAAGTATTCACTTATCGAAATGTATTAATGAATTATATTAATTATATTCAATTACGTTTATCTTATATTTATTTATTTAACGAACGAACCATAACCTCAATATTAACTTCATTTAGAAAGCTTTTCAAGTTTAGAAGCTTTTATGTTTTACTATGACTTCGCGACGATCATTTTTCTAATAATTCTACATTTTGCGATTAAAAATCCTAAACATGAATGAACCATAACCTCAAACTTGACGCCATCTTTAATCGAATCTCTATACATCTTATATTTCTATATATCGCTTATCTCTTATCTCTTAATATCGCTTTCAAAGGATATTATTTAATGAACCAACCGTAACCTCAATATCGACTTAATTCCACTGAAATAAATGAAATTTAAACGCTTTTATCCTTTGTTATTACAGCCAGCCCTCGACTTTCGCACATAATTGCTTCCTGAAAATATCTACGAACGTTGAATGTTCGAAAGTAGTGGGATGTAAAAAAATGTGTTTTAAAGTATTTGCTTATCAATATATATATATTGATAATGAAGTTAACGAGGCGTGTGTAACTGCTTTCGGATATTTTCCTTGCAAACTTGTCAAGAGTTAGTCGAATACCACCCTTTTCTTTCTTTTAGAAAATTTTCCAATATTTTAAATTCATAGAGGAAAATTGTACAAAACTTGAAATTCACAGAGCAGAATTGTACAAAATTGGAAATTCACAAAGCAGAATTTTAAGGAATTTGAAATTTACAGAGCAGAATTTTAGAGAATTTAAAATTCACAGATCAGAGTTTTACAAAATTCGAAATTCATTCCGTGATAGCCAAAAATTTGTCAAGATTTATGAACGCTTCGTTCATTTACTTAATTGTCAAAGTCTTGACGTTTTCATCAGCTTCTTTCATTCACACTTCCATTATGTATTTCATTGTTGCTCGAACAAGTGTTTGGACAAAAATATTGAAAAAGTTGAAACTTTAAAGATGTGCGAAATAACGAATCGTGCGAATATCGAGGGTTGTCTGTATTTTGACCAGCGTCAGCGGATTCTGGTTGTTTGGTTTCTAAATGCCAATCGTTGGCGAAAAGTTAAATCGTATTTTTGTTTCATCACAATAATTGTTGCCTTTAAGAAAGAGTATTTTTACAAATTTAAGTTATTGAGGAATTTCTTTTAGATAAATTATTTTTGCAAATATAAGTTATTAGGATAATATTTATTTATTTATTTATTTATTCCGAAATATAAGCTATTAGGAAGTTCCTTTAAGAAAAATTATTTTTGCAAATTTGAGGTACTAGGATGATATTTATTAATTTATTTGTCTATTCTAAATATATGTTATTAGGAAGTATTTTTGAGAAAATGTAACACTTTCTTTTTGTTTTTTAACAAAAACGTTGCATTTCTTCTTCGAAATTGTTATTAATACCAAAATAATTTCATATCAACACTAAAATAACTTAACCTAACCTAATCTAACACTTTGTTTTTACTTTTAGTAAAGTTTGTCAAAGTCTTGGCGTTTTTATCAGCTTCTTTTGTCCACGCTTCCATTATGTATTTCATTGTTACTCGCTTAAGTATTTAGACAAAAAATATAGAAAAAGTTGAAACTTTAAAGATGTGCGAATATCGAGGGTCGTCTGTATAACATATTTACATGAAACGAAAGAGAATGATCGAGAAGATTAGGAAAATCGAAACAAGGGTCAACTTTTGCTGATCTGAGGAACGTTTTCGACGATAGAAGTACAGAAACGTAATGGATTCCAGACTCGTTGCATCACGTTAGAGAAAAAGGTCGTAAACGTTGTTCAGATAGCCAAGTATCGGCAGTTAGGCTTGTTTACAATAGAAGAAAGATTCCTCGCGATCGTATTTTGAACGGTATTCGTGAAATTACAGCGGGCGTTAGCAGAAGCCACGGTATTGGTGGTATAAAATTTCTTGGCCACCGATTTATAAATATATCCCCGTGACTCAGAGTATGAAAATACGTAGCAAATTGCTCAAGACGCTCTGACTACTGAGACGTACATAACCTCAATATACAGTGACATTGATTTAAATCGGAACTAGTAATACAGTTAAAACTTATTCTCGTATCGGTTTTAGACTAGATTTGCCTGCGTTAATAAACGTAGAATTAGTGCGTAGCTTGTGTGGGATATGTATGGGTGCGTGGCAGGGATTCTCAACTTGGATGCGACGAGAGATCGTCGAGGGTTTTTGACGAATAATTAAAATTGCATGGGTTTTGTAACTTTCAAATAGTATTTGTAATTACCTCAAAGGTTACTAAAAGAATCTTACACTATACCTATAGATATATATATATGGCAGTGGTTCTCAATCTGTGTGCCACGAGAAAACGTCAAGGGTTTTTGACAAATAATTAAATCTGCAATTGAAATAGTGTTTGTAATTACTTCAAAGGTTACTAAAAGAATCTTATACTATATCTGTAGATATATATATGGCAGGGTTTCTCAATCTATGTGCCACGAGAGATTGTTAAACCTGTCGCGAAGTTTTTTGACGAATAATTACAATTGCTATTGAAATAGTATTTCTAATTACCTCAAAGGTGACTAAAAAAATCTTACACTATGTATATGTATATACAAACACATATAGCAGTGTATTTGACAAATAATTAAAATTGCATGAGTTTTGTAACTTTGAAATAGTATTTCTAATTATCGCAACGATTACTAATGAAGTCTTATCCTATATTTAAATGCTTCGCAAATAATTGTAGATGTTTTTATTGTACCGTCAACCAAAAAATGTTGAGAATACAACACTGATATATATAGTATAGCATATTGATAAAATTAGGGTGCAAAACGTCAGGATGTGAAAATTATTGGTTATACGTCTCTCTCTCTCTCTCTCTCTCTCTCTCTCTCTCTCTCTCTCACTCTCTCTCATTCTCTCTCACTCATTCTCTCTCATACTCTCCCCTCTCTCATCCCCTTTCTCTCCCTTCTCTCTTTCACTCTCTCATTCTCCTGTTAAAAGAATACATTATATCTCAGTTAATTAGTTTATAGGACACTCATGTATAACAAGTTTTTATTAGTTTGACATTTTACTCTATGAATTTCAGATTTTCTAAAATTTTCTAAAAGAAAGAAAAGGGTGGTATTCGACTAACTCTTGACAAGTTTGCAAGGAAAATATCCGAAAGCAGTTACACACGCCTCGTTAACTTCATTATCAATATATATATATTGATAAGCAAATACTTTAAAACACATTTTTTTACATCCCACTACTTTCGAACATTCAACGTTCGTAGATATTTTCAGGAAGCAATTATGTGCGAAAGTCGAGGGCTGGCTGTAATAACAAAGGATAAAAGCGTTTAAATTTCATTTATTTCAGTGGAATTAAGTCGATATTGAGGTTACGGTTGGTTCATTAAATAATATCCTTTGAAAGCGATATTAAGAGATAAGAGATAAGCGATATATAGAAATATAAGATGTATAGAGATTCGATTAAAGATGGCGTCAAGTTTGAGGTTATGGTTCATTCATGTTTAGGATTTTTAATCGCAAAATGTAGAATTATTAGAAAAATGATCGTCGCGAAGTCATAGTAAAACATAAAAGCTTCTAAACTTGAAAAGCTTTCTAAATGAAGTTAATATTGAGGTTATGGTTCGTTCGTTAAATAAATAAATATAAGATAAACGTAATTGAATATAATTAATATAATTCATTAATACATTTCGATAAGTGAATACTTTAAAACACAGTTTGATATTAATAACAATTTTGAGGAATAAATTCAACGTAACATAACCTACAACGTTCTTACTAAAAAACGCAAAGAAAGTGTTATAGGTTAGGTTATTTTAGTATTAATAATAATTTCGAAGAACAAATGCAACGTAACGTAACCTGTATAATCTTTTTACTAAAAACAAAGTGTTGAATTGGGTTATATTAGCATGAATAACAATTTCGAAGAACAAATGCAAAGTAACATAACCTACAACGTTCTTACTAAAAACATAGAACTTGTAAAGATTCTCATCTTTAATTCCTCCTCACTTCAATAGCTATATTGACGTATCATAAAAATTGATACAAAATACGAAATTAACCCTTTGCGGACCTTTGTCGAGTGTGACTCGACATCGCTAAATGAAAAAAAGAAGCGAATATAAATTACAACAAAGTTTTAGAGTTTGCAAGTAGCAGTCGAGGAATTGTCCTGCAACTGACAACATTTTCAAGCGAATTTCAAATGAAACACTTGAAATAGTAGAGAGTTATTGGCAACTGGACTACTAAATTAAAAATAATTCAGACTGCAAAGGGTTAAGGGTACATTTAGGCGAGTAACCTTCGAGTCAGGTACTCTGATGAGTTTTTCTACGCCCACGACCATGCAACGACCATCACCACCTCAAAATCGAGCTCAGTCAGCTGACTGGCTAGCTGCTGCTGCTTCTAGAATGATTTCAATTTTATATGATTCCAATTTTTTGACTTTATTTATTGCACACAAAATTGCATACAAAATTTTAGAGTTGTTTTAGAGTTTGCAAGTAACAGTCGAGGAATTGTCCTGCAACTGATAACATTTTCAAGTAAATTTCAAGTGAATTTCAAACGAAACACTTGAAATAATAGGGAGTTGTCGACGACTGAGCTGCTAAATTGAAAAATAACTCTGATTGCAAAGGGTTAACCCTTTACGCTCGAGAGGCGACTCGCCACGGTGTTTCACACAGCAGCTGGAGTTTTTCATCGACTGATTTGAACTTTTGAAGCCCTACAAAAATGAATTTCGAAGGTGAAATTAGCTCGAGCGAGGATGAAATTGATTTTCAGCTGTCGAAAAATTAGATCAGTTGTATTCACCAAGAGATTAGTGATAGAAAAAATGACGTGTGACCGAAAAAGTGGTCGAGTGGAAAGAGTTAAATGCCATTTACAAATTTCAAACTCTAATCTCTTTTATTAGGTTGGAAACTATGAAACGAGCGATCATCTGCAGTGCGTCAATTCGTGCGGCACATATGAGTCGAATTTTTTCACTTTATTTATTCCCCGCAAATGTTTTAACACAGCTGTACGACTAGTTCCTAGTTTAGACCCAAGTTGTTCGACTAGTTGTGCGTGGATCATATTCCACAGTCGTCCTTAATTCCTCGTTATCAATATGGGCTGGTGTTCTTCTTTGTGTCATTCTTTTCATTGCTGGATCCATCTCTGATCCTGATTAATATTTCTCGAAGCTTGAGCTGCGGTACGATTTAATTTAAACTCGTACAAGAAGAGTGGATGTAAATCGCGTTTCGTTTCCATCTGGTTTAGAATGAAAATAAAATAAAAATGGGATGCAAAGACGAAAAAATTGTAGAAAATGAGTAAGAAGAATACCTTTAAGCTTTCTAAATAAAAATATCGAGCGCACGTTACAATGTGTCTCTCTCAGTCGCAGGTGAACACAGGCTAAACAAAAAAAGCCCGTTTCATAGTTTCCAACCTAATAAATGTACATTTTGGAAATTTAAGACAGTGTCAAATTATACTAAGAAGAAACAGCTTCGGCTAAACATTAACAAAATTAAGAGTTGGATCCTTTAAAAACTCTGCTTCCTTCGACACTGAATCATACTTCAAGCTTACTATAAAAAAAAGTTGTTCTTGGTATTCCAATCGAGCATTTTTGCGAACTGTATGCAACTTTCTCTCGTAGTTCGTAATAATTAATTTAAATAGAAGAATGTATATATCGCAGGATGAAAAATGAGATTTCCTTCGTGTTTGATCAATTCATTTGTAGAATTGCTTTCTGCGCCAATGATTAAGAAAGCAATACCCTCTGCAGATTGTTAGAAGTAAATTAAACTCTGCGCACAAAGCGCAGCCAAATGATTGCTTAGTCGCACTGTGCGCTACTGATTAAAACAATGATTTACTTCAACGATGAATATATATTCATGAACACAACAACTTGTATCGATCGTCTTTGCAGTACCCATTAATAGCTTTTATATAAATATACTTGATGTGTATCTGTGCGCATGTTTATGTTATAGATCATTTGATTTTTGTAAAGCACACGCATACACGTACACTGCCTCTTTAAGTAATGAATATTCCATCTAAACTGTAAATAAATATCCAATGCGAAAGGAATTAATAACATGCGCAATATTAAAAGAAAATATTAATACGATGGAGTATAACTTTTGCGTTTAACAAGCAACTGCTTTGCACTATCCTTTGATCGATATTAGAATGTGTATAAGCATTTATTTCATATGAAACATGATACGTGGTGGAAACATTTTTTGTTGGAATATTGTTATATTAACAAAAAGAAGCTGATACTTCGTTATTTGCCATTCATCGTTTACTTTCAATGCCCCTCTAATTATCGAACGATTGCGAACATTTACGCGCGATTCAGAGTTATCCAAATTTTCCAATCATTTCATTGGCTGCAAGTTTCAAAATTTTGTTTCAAAATATCGAAATAGACGACAGGCTTTCTCCCGCTGGGACAAAGAATCGCGGGTCGATAATTAGACAGTTGAATTGTGTTGTTACTTTTGGTTGCATGTTTCGCATAATCATGTGCTCTCCCCGCGTTTAGGATACTCGTGAAGATAATTCTACGTAACAACTGTAGAACGCGGATACAATGATTCTCGAGAATACACGCGGAAGTTTAAAAAAAAGCAGACTTTGGAATTTGGAAGGTGATAAGTTTAGAGATGATTTTTAGTTATTCGAAATGCGAGGAGTACGTTATTTTCTCAAGAATTGCATCATTTTTTTTTTTTTTTTTTTTGGTTTTGTTTTAGGCAGCTCGGGTGTGCACCTGCCACCATCTAGTAGCGTTAAATTACATTGAACGTGTGTACGATTATTAAATACATATAGTTACAGCCACTTGTATTATTACTGTGAATCGTATTAAAACTGTAACAAATCCTATCGGTAAGCAGGTGTCAAAAGGCCAGAGAATTTTTGTACGCGTGCCGTACCATGAGATGAGAGAGTCTACTGTACAATCACTGAAAAAAAAGCGTACCATTGCATGGTGTTAACATCTGTATAGCTGCGTATGCCCTTAAGGCGAGGTAGCAGACTCGTGTCCCTTCCCGGGGCCGGGTTCAGAATATTCTGTTAACATCTATATACGATATATAAATATTGTGCCGTTAATCGTTCAGGGAGACGTGTACCAAAGAGAGAACGTTCCTTCTGTATCGTTCGTGCGCGAAATAAACTCAGACGGTGATCGAGCAAACATTTAATTTCTCGCGGCAAAATTTTCAAACCGAGCGCACTTCGCGATTGGCTCGAATGCTTTTAAAAAATTCTAATCACGTACAGTTTCGACTTTTCGTTCTCGCTCAGATTTTTCAAAGATATGTATGCAAACAGAGATATTAAGTTAGCGTCAACTTGGCCGTGTGGAGCATTTTTGGTTAGTTTCATAAAGACAACGCACAAGTATGTAGTTACACGACTCGTGTCACAGAATGAGATCACTTTTTGTAATAAATGTGCCGTTACTAATTATGCGTGGTATTGTTAGTGGTGATACATAAAAAAAATAAATATATATATATAAATAAAATAAATAATAAATAGGACAGAATGCAGAGTGCTCGCCAAAAATCGCTACTCGGAAGATAGATCGTTTACGGTGTGTAGAAAGAAACTCGAAACTAACAATACGGATTAGTCCGTTAAAGCTCTCGCGGAACGTGCACGCGAGGGCGGTTATATTAAAATTATTGTGATATGTACAGGCAAATTTCAGGTGGATGTATGTATACTTCTAGACGCCGCATATTAAGTAATATCCTGGATTCAAATGGAACATTCGAGGACATCCGAATTTAGAACAGAATATATTTCAAATGTTCGCTGGTAGTTTAAAGCCTTCGCATCGTGTCGTAATACCACCCCTGCCATCTTTCCCAAAATGATAGACTACCTCTTACTTCTTCTACATATTACCGTGAAAGATCGATATCTAGCGAACGTCGATATTCTCCGGTGAATCTGAGAATTCGGAAAATCGCTTGGGCGAATGTACGAGATGTTTGCTGAATAATTATGCAGGCACATGTCGACATTCAGTTGAATAAAAATATTTCTATATTGCGTTGAGACAAGAACGCAACGTTTTAATGTGTCATTTATGTGGAAATAGGAGAAAGTTTAATTGTTTTAAGTGTCAGATGGCGCGATCCAGGGGCGGATCGAGACAATTAGGGGTTCTGAGTAGTGAAAATTTCAGATTCCAGGAGCGGATTTAGGCACATGGGAACGCTAAGCATTGCAAATTTTGGGTTCCCCAGGGTCATATCAAGTAAAATGGGAGCCCCGAGCAATGAAAATTATAAAATTTCCCCAGGGGCGAATGAAAACAAGTGGAGGCCCTAAGCATTGAAAATTTTGAAGCCCTCAGGGGTGGATCAAGAGAAGTGAGGATCCTAAGTAGTAAAAATTTTGCACCCCCCCCCCAAAAAAGTGCAATTTAATGGCCATAAAATTAAAATTTCGTTTTTAGATTTGTTCGATTATTTCATGGTTTTTTTTTAACCATTTCGGTAATTTTAAAAAAAATTTTGCACTCTTTACATTTTTTGGAAGTGGGACAAAATTTTTACCATCTAGGGTCCCCACTTGTCTTGATCCGTCCCTGGGGGAATTTTGAAATTTTTATTGCTCAGGGCCCCCCTTTTTCCTTGACACGCACCTGAGAACCCACAATTTTCACTGATGAGCTCCCCAGTTTCTTTAATCCGTCCCTGAGGACTCCAAAATTTGCAATGCTTAGGGCCCCCCTTGCCTTAATTCGTCCCTGAAGGAATCTTGAAATTTTCATTACTTAGAGCCCCCATTTTCCTTGATACACTCCTGGGGATCTGTAAATTTGCAATGCTTGGGGCCCTCACTTGTCTTAAGCCGTCCCTGAGAGAATCTTGAGATTTTCATTACTCAATGCCCCCATTTCCCTTGATACACTCCTGAGTACCCCAAAATTTTCAATGATGAGGGCCCCATTTGCCTTAATCCGTCCCTAAGAATTAAATTTTCACTACTCAGGACTCTCACTCGTCTTTGCCAAAATTATTTTTCTATGGACTATTTCAAATGACTAATTTCTTTTTTTACATTTTTCTGGGAGAACTTAAAATTGTGTTTTAATATTCTTCTTTGTTTTGAAACGTTTCTGATTTTATTTCTAATTTCTAATCTAAAAAGAAGTAAATTATTTTTTCTGAGGACAATTTTAGATTTTTAATTGTTTCTGGAAGAACTTAAAATTGTGTTTCAATATTCTTTTCTATTTCGAAACGTTTCTAAATTCTAATATTTATTTCTAACTTTATTTTTAATTCATTTTTAATAATTTGCAATATTGTATGAAATTTAAAAACAATCCTCTAGTCCTAACAATTGAATTATTTATTATTTATGGATACAACTAAGACCTAAAGGAGAAATAAAGACTTCCTTTGAATAAATAATAATAATTAATTTGCTCTCTAATTGCTGGGAGCCACGGTTTACGACTATTTATTAACAACAATTAATCATTTTTCTCTTATAATGTTTTATCAAAATAATTCAACGATACATAAAAACCGCAGAATTATGTTAATTATACAAAGTGATGGTTATTTCGAAATTTGTTTAAACCACGCTTTTTGAAAATATTTGTATATCGTTAAATTCGAAATCAATCGCAAGCAGCGAGTGTCCTCGCATACACGTACATGTGTGTGTGTGTGTGTGTGTGTGTGTGTGTGTGTGTGTGTATAAAGCATGAAATTTGAAGTTTATGTTGATATTTTGTTAACAAATATCCTACTTTTCCTGTTTGATAATTCATTCTTTGGTTTGTAATACAATTTGTTACAAATTAAAATATTGAAAATTTCGTATAAGTTAGGTTAGGTTTTGTAATTCGTAATTTGTCACAAGTTAAAATATCGCAAATTCATAATTTGCCACAAATTAAAATATTACAAATTCATAATTTGCTACAAATTAAAACATTGCAAATTAAAATAGTGCAATTTTGGAAATTGTTGCAAATTAAAATAGTGCAAATTAAAATAGTGCAATTTTGGAAATTGTTGCAAATTAAAATAGTGCAAATTAAAATAGTGCAATTTTGGAAATTGTTGCAAATTAAAATAGTACAAATTTGGAAATTGTTGCAACTTAAAATATTGCAAATGTGTAATTCGTTGCAAATTAAAATATTGCAAATTTGTAATTCGTTGCAAATTAAAATATTGCAAATTTGTAATTTGTTGCCCATTTCATAAAGGTTCGGTTAGGTTAGGTTAGGTTAGGTTTTGTAATTCGTAACTTGTCACAAATTAAAATATTGCATATTCGTAACTTGTTGCAAATGAAATGTTGCAAATTTGTAATTTGTGGTAAATGAAATATTGCAACATTTGTAATTTGCCACAAACGAAATATATCAAATTTGTAATTTGTTGGAAATGAAATATTCCAAATTTGTAATTTATGGCAACTGAAATATTGGAAATTTCTAATTTGCCACGAACGAAGTACTACAAATTTCTAATTTGTGGTAAACGGAATATAGCAAATTTGTAATTTGTGGTAAATGAAATATTGCATATTTGAAATTTGTGGTAATTGAAATATTGCAAATTTCTAATTTCTGGTGAATGAAATATTGAAAATTTGTAATTTGTGGTAAATGAAATATTGCAAATTTATAATTAAAAAATGATATGTTTGGAGGAAACTAACCTTTTCACGGAGGCACGTACTGCAATTGCGCTCTCCGAATTCATGACAAAGCACCAGCCCTTTGACAAGGGTGCTCGCGAATCTGACCCAAGTGCCTACGTTGTTTCGCAGCGGCTGCTGCACCTGCTGCACCATACAAACGTCTATAATTCATTTCTTCCCACATGCATTTATCAATCTCCAGTCCTCTGCAGGCGACTTAATTTGCCACTAAATAAACAGTAATAAAAGATTAAAATTGTCCTCGCTTCTGGGGAGGAACTTTGTAATCGATTGATTCTCTTTTCTGTTTTCTCTTTGTTATGGTTTCTTTTTGGAGTTTGCGCTCTGATGTCTGCTCTGAGGGGGTATTAGGATTGATTAGGGACTGAAATTGTAACTGCGCAGCTTTTTGAGAGATGTGTTGACTCTTGAGTTTTTTATTGAAATGAGAATTTTGTATTGCTGGGAGACGTTGGCAATAGAAACTATGGCTAAATATTGCTAAAATAACAATGTTTTCTAGCTTCTATTGCCAACGTCTTCCAGCAATAGAAAATTTGCATTTTCTTTCAAGTTTTCTATTGAAATGGAAAAATATTGTAAAATATTGTAAAATATTGTGTATTAGCAATATTTCTTGCTTTTATTGCCAAAGTCTCCCAGCAATAGAAACTACCGTTAAATATTCCTAAAACTTTGCTATATTACCCACATATTTCTACCTTCTATTGCCAATGTCTCCCAGTAATGGAAAATTTCCATATTCCTTTAATTTTCCTATTGAAATGGAAATTTTTTACTGCTGAGAAACGTTGTCAATAGAAACTATTGCTAAATATTGTTGACATTGCTATTTTAACAATACTTCTAGCTTCTATTGCCAATGACTCTCAGCAATAGAGAATTTCTATTTCAATAGAAAACTTGAGGAAAATGTTAGCAATAGAAACTGTTGCTAAAGTATCGCTAAAATATGCTGCTATCACAGCATTAGAAACTATTGCAAAAATATTGCTATTTTAGCAATATTTCGAGCTTCTATTGCCATCATCCAGGAAGGAGTAGAGTGCAAAGGGTTAATCCCATTAGCAATTTTCTATTGCTGGTCTGGTAAAAGTTAGCAATAGAAGAAACTATTACTAAGCAATATACTAGGAATAGAATATTTTCATTTCGATAGAAAACTTTCGCTAAACTTTTCAGAAAACTTTTTAAGCGATCAATTTACTCAGAGATGACATTCGAGTGCAAAAAGTTAACCGTTTGAATGCCAGGCGATACGATTGCACTTCTGTTTAGTGTTTAAAATTACCAATTACTCGATGAGAATTCTAAAATTTGCTGCACATGGATATCTGTAAGAATTGTGCAGAAACAGTAACCCAGCATTTTTTAAATGATAAATCGAGAATAGCTCTATTGCGCTCTATTTAGCACTTTTCGATTGGATTTCTCGAAAAGTTCATGCCACTAAAACGGTTAAATATTCTTCTTACAACACGATGCTCAAATTGGGTTGGCAGGAAAGTAATTTCGGTGTTCGCGCATAGATAGCATTGTAATTATTTTAAAAGAATTCTGTTTGTTATGATTTTTTGCTGTTGAAATTTGGTATTAGTTACATTTGCAAGCTCAAATTAAGACAAGTGGAATCCTAAGTAATAAAAAAAAAAAGTGTAATTTTTATGCGCCCTCCACAGAGGCCATAAATTTAACATTTTGTTTTCAGATTTTGGAAGATTTCAAATTCAGGGGCGGATCAAGACAAGTGAGGGCCTTAAGCAATACAAATTTTGTTCTCCTGTCTAAAAAAAGTGCGACTTTGAGGCTATAAATTTGACATTTTGTTTTTAAATTTAAAAAAATTTCAGATTCAGGGGCGAATCAAGGCAAATGAGGACCCTAAGAAATAAAAATTTTGCTCTCTCCATCAAAATAATGTAACATTGAGACTACAAATTTAATATTTAGCTTTTCAATTTTGAAACCTCAGATTCAGGGGCAGATCAAGACAAGACAAGGGTGGTGGGCCCTAAGAAATATAAAAATTTTGCATCCTCCTCCAAAGAAGTGCAACTTTGAGGCTATAAATTAAAAATGTTGCTTTTCAAGTTTGAAACTTTATATTCAGGGGCGGATCAAGACAAGACAAGGGTGGTGGGCCCTAAAAAATATAAAAATTTTGCCTCCTCCAAAAAAATGCAACTTTAAGGCTATAAATTAAAAATTTTGCTTTTAAAAGACTCCAAATTCAGGGACGCGGACCAAGACAAATAGGGACCTCAAACGAAAAAATTTTTGGGCCCCTCAGGGGCGGATCAAAAAACGTGGGGACCCCAAGCGATACAAATTTCTTGCTCTCTCAGGGGCGTATCAAGACAAGTGGGGGAGTTTTAAGAGATAAAAATTTTATGAAATACTTTTTTGAACCTTTTCTGTCATTTTCAAAATTTTTAAGTGAAGAATGTTTTCAGACATCGGGGCCCTATGCGATCTGGGGCCCTACGTGGACGCTTAATCCGCCTCGAAAACCAAATTTACGTTTGTTCACAAACAAGTTATAATTATGTTCGTAACTGTTAGCTTATTCATTGTACAAAAAACTGGGCCTTACTTCGCACTACAAAGGCGAAAACACTTTCTCATCAACCCAATATACACTATACTCGCGTTTCTTAATCCGTTTGCATTCAATCGCAAGTTCTTCAGAAAACATTGCACTCCTTTTCTTTTTTCTCTTTTCTCTACAAATTTTCTGTTTTCTCCACAAAACTTCTGAAAATAAATGTAAAATATTATAAGTCATAAAATGTACATGTTTCTTCGTTGACTAGTCAGCTTGTCTTTCTTTAGTCCATCGATTACCAACACTGAAAATTTCTACATCTTTCATTCGTAATTAAAACATTGTTAATTATTACAACACATATACACGCATATATGTATTTCCATTTAAAAATCAAATCCTTCGTCAAATATTTCTAATTTATTCCGTTATATGTGTAATATAAATTTTTTAACATCTTAATTCTACGTGAAAGCTACGAAATATGTGTAAACCAGGGGTTCTCAAACTGCGTATTTAATTTTTACTAAGATTTAACATTTTAGCTGTAAAATCTGTTTTTATGACAGAAACGTGCTATGAAATTTTTTTTGCTGGACAAGAGACGAAACAAGGTTGAGAACCACTGCAGTAGACAACAAGAATTGCTCTACTTTTAATTAAAAAATTAATTCAATATTTTTGTCTAATGTTTCGTTGTTGGGATCGTAAATTTCATATTGGATTCGTACTAAACGCATCTGATACCAAATTGTATCGCAAAAATAGTGAACGACGCATTAATATCTTCTTTTTTATCGTTTATCTGAATATACAATGCATTAAAACCTGATAAACAGCGTACAATGCTGTTCTATTGAACAGCAACATTAATTGAAAGAAAAAGAAAAATAAACAATGTAATACGCGTAATAATGAAATTCAATACACGTGTTTCGTAATAAAATGCATCAATTGAATACACGTGTTTTATACGTTTTCTTGATCTGTAATTTTTAATTAAATTTTTTGATAAACTGTAATGATTACACTTTAAAAAATATTTACTTTTAAATTAATTAAAAAAATATTTTATATTCAATTTTCGCTGTCTTACGTAACATCATTCGATACTTTCGACAGATGTTTTTCAATTAAATTTTATATTTTGATATGAAAGTTGAATTTTCATTCAACTTTTGTAATTAGAAATAGTTGATGTTCGCCATGGCGTTTCAACGTGTTAAAGTCTAAGCAATTAGCAGAATCGTTACAATTGAACGTATTTCGAACACGTGATTTTTCAAAATGGTCCAATCGAGAGGCTTGCGTTGCATTACCAATGAGTGTATCGAACGAATATCGATGCTGGACCAAATATTTTTATACATTTCAAAAAATGTTGAAACATTGTTAAGAAATGTGTAACATATATGTAGCAAATGTATGAACATTTTTAGGAATGTATGAAAATAGAATTTTATGAATGATTTGTTTCAGCTGAGGATTTGCGAGAAAGCTATTTTGTTCTTTTCAGAAACTCATAAGCCCATCCATGAGGCGTGCAATATTGCAATAATCATAATATTTTAGTATTGTAGTCTCTGTGTGTTGCAATGCAATATATAATAATAATTGAATATAGTATTCATATGTATAAAAGTAGAACTGTACAAATAATTTGCTTCAGCGGAAAAGCTACTTTTTCTTTTCAGAAACTTATAAATGCACCCACGAGTAGTACAATATTGCAATAATTATAATATTTCAATATCGTACTCTCTGGGTGTTGCAATGCAATATATAATAATAATTATTTAATAAGTATTTATACTTATAAAATTAGTACTTTATAAATAATTTATTTCAGCAGAAGAGCTACTTTTTCCTTTCAAAAATTTAAAAGCACACCCATCAGGTCTGCAATATTGCAATAATCATAATATTTCAGTACCGTATTATCATAATATTTCAATATCGTATTTTCTGTGTTTTGCTATGCAATATATATTAATAACTGAAAACAACATTCAGACGTAGCATTCGCAATTTCTATAAACCTTTGTAAAACATATAAAACAGTACATTTTTTCTAAACCTGCACAATGATTTTTAGCACAATGATCTATAAGAATTCACCTCTCTACTTATTACTACTTATTACTATTACTAAACTACTACGTAGAAAAATAGCAACTATTGTTCCTTACAATCAATCTGAATTTTAATCGATCATTCTCAAACGATTGAAAAGCGGATAAAACAAACATTTATGAATGTTGTGTATCTTTAATTATACCAAACAACAACCACCAAGCAATACGTTTAAAAAAAAAATGTCTAATATATTTTTTTCTGTACGACAAATCTATTTTATATCCAACGTATCACAAGGAATTGAGTACAATTTGATTGTCTCGTTTCTTAAACAATCCGTTCAATTTTTCTGTTTCTAATCTTCGACGTATAGAATAATTTGTAGACTGTTATATTTGAAAAATCTGCTACTTTTTAACATAAAACTTAGCGACTAATGTGATATGTTCTTATTTCGTTTAAGTTCCTTAAGTAATCGTAGATAATAAAAGAATTTGAAGATATTTTTGTACGTACGCACACACGAAAGCAACTGCGCTCACAAATACGAATACCAAAATATATTATCAGGATTATAAATCGCGATTTTAATCGATTTTAAATCGTGTGTGCGAGCTAGGTGTAAATATATAATTTATATGCGCAGAATGAATCAATTAATCGTACCATAAAAATTTACTCGTTATTCCCTTCGTTGCATAAAAAGAATGTTTCAAACAGTAAATTTTATTGTTACTGTTAAATACTGCGCCCTGTGCAATATCTGCGAAACAATTAAAAGTATGCAATAATAGATATATATATCAGAAATGTAGGTACGTTTACTTATAAATTATACCAAATCTCTGTACACTAGACTCCGCATAAATTTAATAAGCGTGGATTTCATGTTCATTTTATTTGTAATGTAAAAATTCAATAAATAGAGTAATATCGTATATATAAATATAAAAAATGGCTTACTCTTAACTAAAAGGTATTTTCGTGTTTCAAATGCTATTTTTAAAGTCGTTCATTTTCTTGTAGAAGGCCTTAAACTACTTTACAACTGAGAATAAGCAAATTTCTCGTGCGAATAAAAATAACGAGAGAAGAGTAAATTTAACTTTGCATAATTTGTAACTATTGAGTTCGCAATCATTTTGTGTTGAAGAATTGCAATTACTATCCTCCAGTCATGTGGTACGATAATAACTTTATAACGTAGAATTTTTTAATATTTCAGACAGTACAAAAATCTAATATTTGCTTCGACGAGAAATCAGCTTATTTCGTTTTTTAACTTCTACTCTATAAATTACAGTAAAATTTATTTATTTATATTAAAATTATAACAAATAAATAATATCTGTGTGATTATTTCATTAAATATATATATATACATGTATGTAATCAATATGGCAATGCACTACAGAAGCGAACGTACAAACGTATTGCACGTGTGCACATTCGTTTCTTTTAATATTCCTTTAAATAATACAAATAGAATACATAGCACGTCACAAGACATAATAAGTTTCAAAAGTAGAAGTCTCTTTTTTTAAAATCGTTGATATACACTGTATTTCTGAGTATGTACACTAAAGCGTTCAGATATGAATAAATCTTTGCCATCAGGTACCGATTACTAACAAATTTTACACTACGAGTATTTACTTAATGCAACGCATGTTAAATGCAGTAGCACCATTGCAGTAAATAGTACGGAAGAAATGATAGTAGACGTACCATTTGCAATTATCGTACAACAGAAAATCATATGGAAAAGATATAACGATAAGATAATATTACAAGTGTTGCTGCGAGAGCAAATATAACGAACCAATTTTTATTTTCCATGTAAAACTAACAGCGAAGCTATTGTTATCGTTAGATAAGGTTTCGATTAGACATTGCTATTACGCCAAGAGATTTCATTTTTCAAACGTATCATACCTATCGAACACATTCATGATCTACGCTATAATGTGTAGTAAATGGTAACGAATGTATAAGTATGATTTGTCATACGATAACAGAGTATTTTTCATTCACGAAGAGAAGATTTGTCTTTCCCCTTTGATCGATAAGTTCATATATGCATTTAGTCTATGTATATATACATATGTATATGCGAAACGGGAGCCTTACGTTTACTGCGCAAGAGTTTGAATACTGCGCTCATTGAAATCTTGTTCGTTCCGAAACAAGTGATAAAATTCGAGCGCCACAATATTAATGATACTTCCATCGAGCACTACGATGAACTCTGAACAAAGCGAATACGATAAGCTGTACCCTTAATCAATTAAAATTTATTTTTACAAATTTGCTATTGCACGAATAATTTCTGGTACGTTCGATTAACATCTTTAGAGACTCTGAAAGTAAAAAATTGAACGACGTACAAAACTTTGACCATAAAAGAGGGGAACGATCATGAGCTGTGCGTATAAAATATGTAACTGGCACTGTTACTTGAAATATACAGCACGCAGCACGTGTGAATTGTTTCGAAAGTTATCTAAATGTTCAGAAACAATTGTCGCTACAAAGCTTGACAAAGCTTCTCCTTACATAAATATATGATATGACACAGACCGTATATAATATTACAAATTTAATCATCTTTTGTCTATCGAGTAATGCTACTTGTGCCAGTCTAAGATTTTGCCCTCGCAATACGTTAAATACCTCTATTATCTACTACTAACGATTGCTTTAGAAATGCAAATTATTAAATAATTATCAAAACTGATAAGACTAGCAAATGACTGATGTGACTTTCTTAACGTTAGAATAAAAATAATATCGTCTAAATACTATGTATTCCAAATTTTCAACGACTCTCGTGTCTCAATCTTAAAACCACTACGACCTCCACGCTAATACCACCATATAATCCATTGCTCTCAATGATAATTTCCGATAACAAAAAAAAAAAAATGGCAATAAAACATATAGAATGATGATAATCAAAACAATAATAATAAAGCGATAATACTACTAATAATAATAAAAAGAATAATAGTGGGACATTATCGACAGTCTATGTGATGGTAAAGAGTAATAACAGTAGCAGCAATGGTAAATAATTATCTCCAACTGCGATAAGATAGCTACTGTTATAATACAAATTGAAATAAAAAAAAAAATATATATATATACGTACATATGTACATACATATGCGGATACGCATCTTTCCGTTGAATAGTGGAGAACACATTCCTTTTATTATGTATTGCTGTTTCGAGAAGCTAGAAGGAAGCAATACTCGCACACAGACACACACATACATGTGCATATAAACATATAAAACATATAAAAACAATAGACAGCATACAGGGTGTTTCGCTGTTTGTTGGCTGGAAACGAGAAGAGCCATTCCGGAAGCCTAAATAAGATGGGAATCTAGGATTGCGAAATCATATTTCTCTTCCATAAACAATGAACCTCCCTCTTGTTTCATCCACGGAACAGGAATGCACAGCCAAAAGAGATTGGATATCATCAAGCGATCCGTAGCAGAGCAATTTTCGAACAGAGGGACCTCAAGATATTTTCTAACAAGCCGGAGAGCCTCAAAATAAAGGGGCGACAAAATTAAAGCTTTACATACAATTATATACATTTTAAACAGTTTCGTTAATACACATATATTTAAAAAGTTAAAGTATAACAGAGATATTGACCCAGAGTTACTCAGGAAAGCTATGAAAATTACTCGACACTGATATACCACTTTATACGACTGCTCGTTAGAGGGATCGAGAAAGTTCTTTGAAAATTTATCCACTTCGAATAGAAAAGCAGAATATCTTTTAATGCGATCAACAAAAATTACTGCTAATTTTGTACAATTTCTGAGTATAATTATCTTTCATCGAAAACCATATAATATATGTAAAGTAGAAGTAAGTAAACATGTGAGATATTGTAATAAATAGGCGTACGATAGATTGTAGGTACGTGTGTCATAGCAACGAACACTGGAGCACTTAAGAATGTCTACTATTTAATCCTACAAGTACGAGCCTGCACATATATACACACGGTTGTACGTTTGCAACATCATTGCTCCGAGGCTCAGCCTCCTGCAGCTCTTCGCTGCTTCGTCAGGCGTCTACGCCATAGAATGCACCCTTCTGTTTCGCTTGTCCATAGCCAAATACCCTGTACTATATAGTATATACACCTTATACTACATATATAATATTTAAAATATTTATTATGGTATTTAGGGGGCACTCTTAAAGAATTCCTACAAGCCGCATTCTGTGCAACGATGCTAACAATTTATGTGTGCTATGAATACGCACATAACTCGTCAACACTGTTATACACAATATCGCTTGCTCTCATTTCTTTAAGAACGTTGTCCAAAGTTATTTCAATCAGATCTCAAAGTCGAATGATTTTCTGTTGATAGTAAAGATCGTAGAACATCTCATCGTTAAGGATAAAGATTACCACTTGATGTTATTTAGCGATGTTCACCAACTGAAATATAAAGGGTGCGTTTGAATTGATGGTACAAGGGGATACATAAAAATGATCTCTTATGGAAGAATAAATAAAAATATTAGAACAGATGTTGTTCGATTCTTCTGAAACTTAGCTTTCGAGAATCTCAATTTTGAGGATCTATCGTGTACGCATGCACTTACTCAGAATATTATGATCTTATGATGACTGTTTTTGTTAGCGATATTTTACCAGCTAAGGAATTATTGAAATTAGTTTAATCATTATTGCATACGAAGCTGCGAATGGCTATTATCAATGCAAATAATGTTATTCTCAGTAAGTTACTCATCGTAACATTTTCCATATCAATTGTAGAGCTAAATAATAGTTGAAATTGCATGATATATGGAATAAATTTTAGTATTGCTAACGATACATCTCTCATAAACTTTTTACATCATGACGGAGCATCATAGTCAGAGAAAAATCCTTTTCGATTGCATAAAAGACACGAATTCTTGTTCGATGCTTTAAAATTACATTTACAAATCCCAATAGAAGATGCAAGAAAGTACGATAGTCCAAAATTATTACAAATCTGTACTGTGAATGCACAATCAATTGTTTTAACATGCTGTGACTGATGTCGCTACGCATCAACTGCTGTACGTAAGTGCATAGATACATATACTTTATCGAAAACTGAGTTTTAGATGAAAAGATTATTCTACACCTTCGATTCATTGTTACACAAGAAATCGACTCCTATTTGTACCATCGCTTGACTACGCCCAATATATTTACCAAAATTTGGAGAAAAACCTGAATGGTAAGGCATAGCGTGTGTACAGAATCACACTTGGATCCAATTATTCATTATCCATCCATTCATCCGATTAAATATCCGTCTCAATCTTTTTGTTCTAATAAAAAAAAAATTGCGAATATACAGCACGTTGTTTAAGATAATAATTAAAAATGCTGTACGTAGTAGTTTGAAAAATACAAATTTGTAACAAAAGAAGATTCTCCACTAAGGACTACTAGTTTAAGAATAGAACTTGATAAAAAGTAAAAATATATATAGATATATATATATCTAATATTTCATTTGTCTGTATTATGCCTTTTTATCTCTTCCGCTTTCTTTTCCTCGCACATTCTTATTTGTCTAACTAACTTGTGCTAGAAGATCTAGAAGAGATTGAACGAGAAAAGTAGCTATAATAATAATAATAGTAATAATAATAATGATAATAATAGTAATAATAACAATAAAAAATATTTATGGTGAAAACGATGTTGAAAACTAAGATCAGCGAGCAAACAACCCACCAGAATGATCAGCAGTAGTGTAATCTCTCTCCCCGTGAGGAGAGGAGAGGCTGCCATGGCTGCGAAGTTGGCGTAATCGGCGTATGGCGTGTAAATTAACCCATGATGCCGCGGTTGTTGGAACAGATAGCCGTGGTGAGAGTCTTAACGGTGCTCCCAGAGAAGCACTGGGTGTTCTCATAGGTGTGGCGGGAGAAACTATGGCTCCACGGGGATTTAAGATGGCGTCGGGGATTTATCCCCACTGTTGCGATGGCGCCATGTGCAAACCCCTAGGATAGCAGATAGGACATCTGTGACCTCCTACGGGCCATAGTTAGCAAGCAGCCACCTTCACGAGGTTCCCGCCGTCAGTAGTAGCACAGACACGGCTGTGTGGGCGAAGCAAAGTGCTGCCACTGCGAATTCGAACAAACATTGAGCGCAAATGCGACAGATTGGGTAATCCATAAAATTTACTCAACCACACAAATGCAATTATAGATCAAATATCCTTACAGCCGACGACGAGTCAGGACTGGGTCTTCTCCCTACGCAAGAGGTGTTGAAAGATAACACAATGTACAAAAGGCTCGCCGGGGGAGTGGGGTATGGGCTATATTTGCGCGTATGCCGTTATGGCGAGGTAGCATACTCGAGCCCCCTCCCGGGGCCGGGTTTACAATGTTCTCATAGGTGTCGCCAAGCCTGGGAGAAGCCGCTGTGTCTCTGCAGCAGCTGCTGCTACACGTCTCCACTCCTCGTCACAAGCTGAAACATTCAAGACTGAACGATTAATCAAAGCTACTGAGAAACGCATTCTATGCATACTTGTTTAAATACATATTTGGCTACTATTATTATAAAATATAATTAAATAACAATGTTTTTTACTCTACTGCTTTTAACAATTTTTAGAATATTTATGGGAGCAGATAGAAATGAGGAGCGTAAAGGAAAGGAAAGAAAAGGAGGAGGTTCCAATGTTTGGTTCGCTAGTGGAAACTAGCAGACGGATCAGAATTTTGTTATATAAGAACTGAAGTCAGATGTGAGGGCTTGCAGAAGAATATATCTACTGCTGTCCTTCTGATGACAAGTGTCGAAGGACCGCTACAGAAGATTTAGAAGAATATTGAATTAATAATGACAAATCACTTGTGTGTGTCGCATCTACTATAATTTTGATGCAATATTGAAATGGCAAAGAAATATCAAAATAACTTATTAAATTCAATAATAGACTTAATTATTTTTAATTCTTAATATAATTGTTAACTTCTAACTTCCACGTTTTCTAGCCTTTTGCACTCAGATATCCCCTCTGAGGGCATATCAGAATTGATTAGTGATTAAACTTATTCCACTGGTTTTTTGAGAAATGCATATTTCCCTCAAGTTTTCTCTTGAAATGGAAATTTTCTATTGCTGGAAAACGTTAACAATAGAAATTATTGCTAAAGATTGCTAAAATAGCAATATTTCTGGCTCTTATTGCCAATGTCCAAGAAGGAGCAGACTACAAATGGCTAGAATAAATAATTTTCACATTTTGTCGATTAAGTCCTTCACTCTTTTTAAAATTCATACATTCGAACGTAAAATTCAGAATAGTAGCTAAATGGAACATTCTGATTCATCGTAAAAAGTGAAAAATATTTATTCCAGAATGTGTGGTAGTTACAAATTTACAGTTACGATAAGAATGAAAAATAATTAAGTCTATTATTGAATTACTAACACTGTATAATTTTGAAGAATCTCATTTTTGGTTGCTTCAAATCAACAGTACTAAATAAAGTAAGTTAAGATACGGAGCGAAGCAATATTGCACAATTAATATGCATCGTAATACAAATTACAATTATCTATTTTACAGATAAATTATCTATATTAATTTACTCTTACAATTAATGTCATATGATAATTTTAGTTGAATAGAATGAACAAATCCTATTTAAATAATTATTTCCAAGCAAATATGTATTTATAAAAAGTATCTTGTCGTCAATAGTCAAAATATTAGGTGAAACGAGTGAAATGAATCATTAAAATGAGATTAAAAATCTCTAATAGAATTATATTTATTGTTAGAGAAATGAAATATATTTATAAACTGGATTCTTAGTAGATTATTAACGAAAATTAATTATTTTAGCCCAAACAGCATGCAATATGAGTGGATTAACGCATACAAATTTGTATATTAAAATATTACAGACATATTAGGTAATAATTAACAAAAATATCTGGTTTTTCAACAAATTACTTAATTGTTGTATTGCTGGGTACTCACCATTAGTTAAGGATACGTAACGTTAAAGGACTACTCTTGACGAGTAGAATAGGATGCAATAACAATCAATATAAGTTTCAAAATTATGTTAATTTTCCAGAAACCTTTCTCGTAGATCTTCAGCGATTCGAAGGTGTAAAATATGTCTACGATAGTCAAGAGACTGTCCCCAAGATTCTGTCGAACTGTGTTAAACTCTAAGTGAGAAATTCAACGAGAAGTGACATTATTTAAAAAATTATAGATAGTATTAAATAGAGTTAATTAATGTTAACATACCTTGTTTAAAATATTCATTAAAATCATTCATAAAGTAAGCGATTACCCTGTTATAGCAAGCACGACATATAGAAATTTTGTTTAGTACAAAAAGAATTACTTTTAAAGTATGTACCTGTTGCTGCGGTAACCTTTGTATTAGAATCTCGATAGGTACCATTGATAATAGCAAGTTCCATTAATTGTCGCATCTTCAGTTCATCCTCTCCGTCAGCCTGCCAACAGTCAACATACTTAGTAAGGAATGTATTAATATTCCTGGTACATATCATAATAATTTGGAACGTTATATTATTTTATGCTTCTCCTCCGATATTTACATATTTATTGTAAATCGTGTAGTTCTTTAAACTCAGTTCAATAGTGATTTTAAATTTACTCTATCTTCGTATATATAAATATGTACGTCTCATTCATAAAAGTACTAAATTTACACATATTTAAAAATAAAAGCGAACAGAAAATTATGTATTGATTAATTATAAAGAGTTAAACTATTTTACTGTGTTTCGATGAACTTGTCGGAAAACAGTTTCCCCATAGATTTGAACGTAACTTCTTTGACCAGTTTGTTGCGATATAAAAAAGAAGAAATAAGAAAGCGCAACTAAATTCCTCAAATAAATAAAATGTGCCAGTCGAATTATGCTGGACGTATCAAGTTGAATTAAGTCTTGATTAAAGAAAAGTAGCGCGCAGTAGCACAAATTTATTTTAAGCGTTGCGCTAGGATTGAGCTATTCTGTAATGACTGCTGTAAAGGAATGGTTCCGCTAGAACAAAGAAATTTTCCAAAGTTATTGAAACTCAACGAACAGTCACATGAAATTGAGTACTGTACACCCTTTCAGCATCCTCTTCGATGCATGTACATCGTAACAAGACGACTAAGAAACTTAACGTTCAAATCCACGTGGAAACGAGGAGCCTTTTCGACAAGATCGTCGACAACTTTCGTACAGATATTACCAAGTGTCTCAGAATTGAAACTTCCTCTAAATGCGTAATTAAAACAGCCTGGTTACATTCACTGTGAGCTTACTCTCCTAGTCTACGTAAAAACTATGCACAGAAGAAGTATTTTTACTGATAAAAAGAAACTAACGAACTGATAAAAAAAAAAAGAGAAAATTGTTACAGTGAAATTAAGTATTATTATTAGTTAATAATAGGAACTTTCTCACCACGGGAACAAGAAGTTTCTTGACTTCTTCTACAGCTCTGGCAAGTTTCAAAGTGGCACGATTTTCAGTATCCTCAACTGTTAGTAAAACATGCAGTTCATCTGTCAGATGTTCCCAGTTTGGTTTACCTCGGTTTAACTCTTCCTGGTAAAGGAATTGATATTGTATATATATACACACACACACATAACGCATTATTAACATAACTTATATTTAAAAAGAGTAACGAAAGAAAGTTCTCTTGCTACAAATACGTTCAAAGAATTGCCATAATGATGTAAACTGTCGCTGCGAACATGCTATGCATATATTGCACGTATATGATAACATGTGCTGAAATTAATAACGAACTCTCGAATCGTTTAAACTGGCCTCTTTCCATTGCGCATTAATCTATTCAAAACAAGAAAATCAATATTCGCATGCACTTATTTAAACGTGAATTCCTTAAACGTGAATACTTCTGTAATTAATATTATGCAAAATATTACTGCAAACTATCAGAAATCAGCATATTAGCATTAAGAAAGTTGGGAGTTTGGAAAATAACATGAGCGATAATAAGAAAAATGACTAGTTGAAAATTGTTTCATTTAAGTAATTGCATTGCTTATTTCTTTTAATCGTCAACTATTTTTTACTTTGCTATGCAAAATATTACTGCAAATTAGCATATCAGAAATTAGCATATCAGCATTAAGAAAGTTGAGAATTTGAAAAATACTATGAACAATAAGAAGAAAAATGATCATTTGAAGATCGTTTCATTTAAACATTCTCGTTACTTGTTTGTTTTAATTTTAAACAATTTTTTTCTCATCTATGAATGATATTCTACTGCTGTAATTCTTTTCAAACTTCACCACCGTATAACCGTTATCCGTAATCCTGGCACGCATAACGCATTTTTCAATTTTATTAAATTTGTCGCACGATTGTTTGTCTTAGTACTTAACTTAACATCACCTGTACCAGTTGAATCTATAAAATGTTCAGCGGCTGTATACACTTTCGTTTGTTCTTCGTTTAATGTCTCGAATTTGCATTCATTGTTACACATGTGTTTCGAAGCACCACTATCTATAAACCATGCGTCCGATTTCAGTGGTTCTATATTGCAGGCGATCGCAGTCATCGCATCGGTTACACCGTTTGATCCCAGTCTAAAGCACTTGATCAGAAAAATTTACGCGAACCTCGCCTTATATCCCCACATGTCTTGAATTCACTTTATATTGTGTTTTTCGTTATTAACGTATTCTTTTGTTAATAACGCGTCACTTTTGTTTCCATTATCGGTTGATTTTTCATCGCGATCACTTTGACTTGCTTCTTCCGCTTTCAATTTAATTTGAAGATTCTCTAACGATGGCACGTCGTCACGCGATTCTATCACTACGCTGAAATGTTCATACTCGGCTGGTAAAGACGAAAGCAACATAATTGATAAAAGTTCGTCTAGAAGCTTTATTGCTGCTAAATTCATTTACGTACCGCGTCATCGAATTCGTTCTTCTTCTTTTCCATTCTTAGTAACTGTTTATATAATGCTGCCTTTCGTATGGGACCACGTGATTCAAAAATTTCTTTTAATGTCTTCGCCTTTTTTACGTGGTTCAATTGACCATGCGTAACACAGATTTATAAGAGCTAAAGCTTTCGAGTCCTTTCTCGCCCATTCCACTGTATTTTCTGCCGTTATGGCTTCGTTGCATTCAACATATTGCCACAGGTCATTGTATACTAAAACACTTTTCATCTGCACCTTCCACAATTCGTAGTTGCTCTCGTTTAATTTTTCAATATTTCCGAACGCGTTTGCACTAGCCATTTTTTTTTTTTTTTTTTTTTGCACAATCAAAACTTATCAGCACAGTAATTACAGTTTGTTACCTGGGCCCATAACCTGTTAGGTTTTTAATATGAAACAATATTCACTTATATATATATATATATATATTATACGTTTAATGATACACATCTCGCTGTTCCGGAGGCGGACAAAGAACTAAACACATCGCGCTGTTCCGGAGGCGGACAAAGAACTAAACACATCTCGCAGTGTCGGAGGCGGACAAAGGACTAAACTTACATTCAAGAACCTAAACTGGAAAACAAAAGATGATCTGACCATGGCGACGTCACACACACACACACACATATACCGTGCACATCGATACGTTTACAGAAAGTTTAACAAAAAGTTTTCTCAGAGGGGTCAACAAAATGACTGCTTGGTAAACTTAGTGTTAAGTAACTTCTAACAAGCTCTGATATTTTGTATTTCAAATAAAACGCTGAGTTGTAATTTGCCTGTTATCTAACAACTCAGCGCTATTTAAACTTAACTATCCGGATGGTCAAGTACCGATGCCAAATATGATCGTCTACTATGGCCGACTACTGACTCGAAACCACTGCGCAACAAGTTTCGATCTATAAAATGTCCTAAATTCATCGATGCTGTTAACACTTTTCATATATTAATCGTACAGTTTTCTTACTCGTGCGAAACATTGGATCGATAAGAAATACTTCTAGAAGAATCGAGACATTTGAATGTAATATAAAGGAACATTGTAACAAGTTTTAGTTGAGCGTTAATTAGTAAACGGTGTAAAGCTTTTACCTTCTTCTTATCCCTCATAGAGCCCTTTCCCCTAACCATAATTTTACATCCTGTTTCTTGCTCTAATTGCTTAGCTGTCATTCCACGTGGCCCAAGAATTCTTCCAACAAAGTTAAACTGTAACAAACAAAATTATAAAATCATTATCGGATAGAAATATATAACTTTTGTACTTAAATATAATGCTCTATCTGTGCGACTGTATTTGTATGACTTCTAGTATCAAATTGCTGTAAATATTTATACTTTGCATTGTCCCTTTTATTATTTTCATTAGCATGACTGAACATTTCATGTTCAGTACGAACATATTAGATACGAGACACGTTAAAATAATTTTTAGGTAACGTTGATTCGTTGAGAATATTCTGATTTGTAGACATATTCATGTATTATTAAAGAACAATGGCTACGCCAGGAAATTTGAGTTTGTAATTCTCACTAATAAGTTATCAAGATGGAGTAAGTGATCGTGTAGGGCCCTGGATAGCAAAGGCCCCGAGGTCTCAAAATATCTTAATCTTAATATTTTGTTAAGTTGAGATATTTTAACCTAACCTATTTATATACTGTAAGATCGTAATTCTCTCTAACAAATTATCAGGGGTGGATTAAGCCCTGGATAGCAAAGGACCCCGAAGTCTTAAAATATCTTAACTTAAAAATTTTGGGAATCATCGAAAAGTAATCGAAGAAATCTAAATACAAAATGTTAAATTTATTTATATATTGTAAAATTGTAATTCTCTCTAATAAATTATCAGGGACGGATTAAGCAGTAACTGAACTAAGCAACTGCGTAGGGCCCTAGATTAGAAAATGACCCGAAAGGTTCAAAAAACCCTCCATAAAGTAATCGAACAAATCTAAAAACAAAATGTCGAATTTATGCCCTCTGAATTGCACTTTTTTGTTGTAAGGCCCCAAATTTTTTAATACTTAGGGTCCACCACTTGTCTCGATCCGCCCTTGAATCTGAAGTCTCAAAATTTAAAAACGAAATGTTAAATTTATGTTCTCTAAGTTGTACTTTTTTGTTGTAAGGCCCCGAATTTTTTATCGCTCAGGGCCCCAATTTGCATTGATCCACCCCTGAATTTGAAGTTTCACAATAACTAAAAACAAAATGTCAAATTTATGGCCTCTAAGTTGCATTTTTTTGGTGCAAGGTCCTGAATTTTTTATCGCTTAGGGTCTTTTCATTTATCAATTTTATTTTATTTCACGATTTAAAAAAAATTATTGCGATATTAGAATGAATTTTTGTACTCAAATTTTATTCATAATATCAATTTTCCTTTATCAAGTTTATTTTTTAATAAATTCAATTTTATCAATATTAAATAAATTTATATAAATTTTATTAATATTAAATAAATGTTCACTTATCAATTTTATTTTATTTCACGATTTAAAAAAAATTATTACAATATTAGAATGAATTTTTGTACTTAAATTTTGAATCTTGAATCTTTAAATTTTATAAAATCGAAATCGTAAAATCGAATTTTACGCAACAGAATTGCGACAAATGTACGTGGATTAGGATTTGCAGGTTTTTATGCAGCTAAAAGAGATGCAAGTATGCAAGAAATATGCAAACAGTATGCTAACAACTTTGTAGAATGTATACAAATAATTGCACACGTTGGTTACGACTGCGAACTTGCGAAATAGCAATTACTTTACTCTCAGTTTATTCATCCTGATTTGCAATGCAAAATGTAACAATCGTTTTTTGCAACATTTTCTTCTGCAACACCATATAATATTTATCCGAATAAAAAGAATTTATATGAATGCGCAAACTATGATGCGTCTGAAAAACTTTTTCTTACGTCACTGCATTTATTGTGCTTTAATTAATATGCGCGACAATACTTATAAAAGCTTTTCTTCAAAATAATACAATCCTCCGTTTGCCATTTTTTCATATTTTTAGCAAGCTTTTTCATTATTTGTATCGATAAAATTAAAAGCATCTTCCTCTTTTTTCAAATTATTCATTCTTGCAACATTTTCTTCTGTAACGCAATATCGTTTATCTGGATAAAAAGAATTTAAGAGTCTGAAAAACTTTTCCTTACGTCACTGCATTTATTGTGCTTTAATTAATATGCGCAACAATACTTGTAAGATCTTTTCTTCAGAAGTATAATCCTTCTTTTGCCTTTTTTTTATATCTTTAGCAAACTTTTTCATTATTTGTATCAATAGAATTAGACGCATCTTTCTCTTTCTAAAATTTTTCATATAAATCAAGCTTATGTTTTCCTTTTTGAGAATTCCTTTGGCGACTCTAGTAAATGCTGTTCCTTTTTTATTAAACAACTTCTTATGTTTCCTTTTGTTACGATCAACCAATTGCAAATTATAGAAACACACCGCTTGGATCTCTTTACAAATATCTTACGAGCGCAAAGGAATTTAAGAGATATAATTGAAGAATTTAATGAAAAGAATAAAAGAATTTAAGAAAACTAATATTTTGTTTTCTATCTGGTTGCGACCAACCAAAATGGAAATGAAAACCGCTTGGATCTCCTCTTTACAAGTTTCTTACAAATGCAAAAGAATTTAGGTTTCAGTAGAAAAATAATATTTTAATATTCTTTGCTAGGATCATCGCTTATTTACTTTTATAACATATTAGTTCCTTCCTCAAACTATCCCTTACAAAAAGCTATGATTAATTTAAGTAAATATTTTAAAATAGACTATCCCAAAGAAAATTTGTTATATTAATTATTAATGATTACTTCTTTGCTGTATTTAATGTAAATATTACATTTTAATGCATTTAGAAATAGAAATCCCATAAATAATAGTTTTGAGAAACAAAGCAGTCATCACAACAGTTTGTCAAATAGTTTTTACTTATAATTTGTCTCGATGTACCCAATCTTTTGTAAAATGTTTTATACTAAATATTTTGTTAACATATGTACCAGATAACTTTACTTCCACATTATTATGCATTACTATGAACCAGTACATGCATAATACATATAAAATGTATTTAAATGTAGTTACGCAACAGAATATACTTTATTCTTTAGTGAATAAGAAAACTGCAAGCTTCTAATGAAATTTTAAACAAGTCATCAAGTGTTATTAGACAGTTTCTAAAACTTATTTTAACGTGTCATTAATGAATCACAAATTATAAAGTCAAATATTGTTGCTTTATAACTCGACTTTAAGTAGAAACCAAACTAATCGTTGGATATTAAGTCCGCTTACAAAATAACATGATAAGAAAAGTAAAGAAAACTCACATCTGGGTGTTCATTAACAGGTACATAGACTTTCTCCGTAAGCATTGTGATTTCACCTTCTGGTTCTGGTAGAACCAGTGGCTCTTTTTTGACGCCACTGATTTGGAACAGAGTAAATCATCGATCTAAAGGTAATTAACAAGTAGAATATATGTACACAAAAAGTGTACAATTCAAGCGAGCAGCATAGAGCGATAAACAAAGTCCTCAAATATAATTTACAATAAAGTTAAAGTTATACGAAGTTGTCTCAACGGAATTATGATGTTACAAATTACATAAGTATAAAATATATCACGTTTTCTCGATAAATTTGATAATAAATTCGTTCCACATTCCAAGACCAATATATTATACATAACCTAAGCTAACTTGAACGAATAAGTAGTTCAGGAGTGGCTAACCTTTTGTAAACTAATTTTTTTTCACAAACATCTTTTCTAGTTTATTACGTTCATGATTGAGGTTGGAAAATTGGAACAGACACAGAATCTGCTTTGTCTAGGGGAGGAAAAGGAGTATGATCAATCACGCGATCGAATTAATTAATTTACTCGATTTCGATCGTACCGCATCTCGCTCAAACTCTCTCCCTTTCTTTCTTTTTCTCTCTCAAACACTCTCAATTTCTCTCTTTTTCTCTCCAATACTTTCAATTTCTCTCTTTTTCTCTTTCAAAGACTCATTTTCTCTCTTTTTTTTCTCAAATACTCTCTCATTCTCTCTCTCACACTCTCTTTCTCTCTCATTTCTCTCTCTCTCTCTCATTTTTCTTTCTCTCTCACTCTCACTCTCTCTCTCTCTCTCTCATCTCTCTCTCTCTCTCTCTCTCTCTCTCTCTATCTATCTCTCTCATACAGACACAAACACACTGTTCACATCCTACAATCGTAAACTGTCGAAAAACTGGGACAAACTGGCGATTGAGAAGGCTGCACGAATTCAACAGAGAGCACTCAGCTGTTGAAAATGTGCAGTCGGATTCAGTTACGGCGCCTACTTCAAAAGAACAAGTAAACGCGAGGATGCAACGCGCCACTTTCATACATAATTGCTTCCTGAAAATATCTACGAACGTTGAACGTTCGAAAGCAGAGGGATGTAAAAAAATGTGTTTTAAAGTATTTACTTATCAATATGTATTCATAATGAAGTTAACGAGCCGAGTGTAACTGCTTTTTACGGTATTTTCCTTGCAAACTTGTCAAGAGTTAATCGAATACCACCCTTTTTTTTTTTTTAGAAAATTTTAGAAAATTTGAGATTCTTAAAGGAAAATTGTACAAAAGTCGAAATTCACGGAGGAGAATTTTCAAAAATTAGAGATTCACGGAGGAGAATTTTCGAAAATTTGGAATTCATGGAAAAGAATTGTACAAAATTTGAAATTCGCGCAGAATTTTAGACAATTGGAAATTCACGCAAGCGAATTTTACAAAATTGGAAATTCACAAAGCAGAATTTTAAAGAATTTGAAATTTACAGAGCAGAATTTTAGAGAATTTAAAATTCACAGATCAGAGTTTTACAAAATTCGAAATTTATTCCGTAATAGCCAAAAATTTGTCAAGATTTATGAGCGCTTCGTTCATATATTTAATTCTCAAAGTCTTGACCTTTTTATCAGCTTCTTTTGACCACGCTTCCATTATGTATTTTATCGTTGCTCGATTAAGTGTTTGGACAAATATATTGAAAAAGTTGAAACTTTTAAGATGTGCGAATATCGGGTTGAAATCGCTTCTTTTGAGACTCGTGGATGCAGAAAAAAAAAAAAAGATACAACACTGGCTTTTGACGAATGGCTAGAAAATGCAAGAAACGCGTAAGCTCGCCACCTCGCATAACAATGCAGTCACTTTCCTCTTTCTGATTCGTTTTCGCGGCTACGATGAAATACTAAAGAATATACGCGGTAGTACTTAAATAATTCAATGTCACGAGACGTTAGAAAATTGAAATTAATTTGTTCAATGAATATTTCTTTCAAATACGTTAAATTTTTTTATAGTAAGTTATAGTAAGTCAAATGGTAATTATTATCAACGTTAATTTCTTAAATATTGATCACTCGAGTTCAGTTTCTAACGTTTTCAGCTTTTCTATTTTATTTCAAAACTAAATCTTAAATATTGATCACTCAAATCAAGAATTCTTAACATTTCAGCTTTTTTATTATAATTCAAAATTAAGTCTGTGAACTAAAACTATTCTGCATTAAGAATCTCAAAGTTTGTAATTAATATCTATTTGCTTAGATTTTGGTTAAAATCTTAAATATTGATAATACAAGTCAAGAGTCCCTAAAGTCTTCAATTTTTCTATTTTATTTCAAATATTAAATCTCTGAGATTCTCTCAATTAAAAAGATTCTACATTAAGAGTCTTTAAGTTTCTATAATTATTATTTATTTGCTTAGATTTGAGTTAAAATCTTAAATATTGATCACTCGAGTCAAAAATTCCTAACATCTTCAATTTTTCTATTTTATTTCAAATATTAAATCTCTGAGATCGCCTCAACTAAAAAGATTCTGCATTAAGAGTCTCTACATTTGTATAATTATTATCTATTTGCTTGGAGTTTGGGTAAAATCTTAAATATTGATAACTCAAGTCAAGAGTTCCGAAACTTTTCAATTTTTCTATTTTATTTGAAATATTAAATCTCTGAGATCGTCTCAACTAAAAATATTCTACATTAAGAGTCTCTAAATTGATATTAATTTCACAAGAGACGCAAAATCGACTGCTAAAATCTGTACCCATTAAAATCTGAAACGATCGAATCTACGCATCCAAGTTTAACAAGAAAATATCAAACATTTCCAATTCTAAGAAACAATGAATAATCGATAACGAAGAACTAACATAAATACGTGTTTGCATAACAACAACCTTCGACCTTAACAAAAAATCGTTAACATTCTCCCAATCAAAACGAATGAAAAACAGAAAATTTACTGACGAAAGTAATTCGACCTTCTATGCTTACGTTAATCGTTTTAAATATTCCCAACAGTTCTGGCAGAGTTTTTAAACTCGAGTATTCTCGAGATTAAGAGACTAATCCTCCCCACTCCTTGGCCAGTCTCATCTACGCTCGTCCTACTTATATATGCTACATACAGAGCAGCGAAGCTCTCGCGATTTTGTCAAATCCAGAATGGAGTGCGCATGCGCGGCTGTATCATCGCCCTTCTCTACTTTTTATGACATTCAATGACCTTGTGTTATAGGTCGTTGAACTCGTTTTCGAAGATCGTCTATCGTAATACGGAAGCAAAAACATACTGATCCATTTAAAAAAATGGACGTGACTTTCAAATGTCCGAAGTACCTCCAGCTGCAAAAAAATTATTATCGCCAACGGATGGCTCCCTTCGTACTGTGCAATTTTCTATAAGCAAATATTTCTGTGAAACTTATAGTTTCGAAGATATCTGCTAATAGTTGTTGACCTACCCTGTACACTGTGCTTCTACTCGAATCCAATTTCTACAACACAACGACCGCCATCCCCACTCAAACTGACGCTGAGTGCGGTTTGGAAACGGATACCCATATTTACACGGACGATAAAGGAGTAACGGACTTTTAGGGTTTTACGTAATTGGACAGTCAGTTGCGTACGAGCCTCAGATTACTGCAGTGGCTACTTGCGTGCGGAACTTGTGCAGAATGAACCAACCGCTAAACGAGCCTTGGTACAAGTGTTGCGTTTTATTTCTTCGAGTTTGGCGAATCACGGAATTCAACAATCTTGGATAATATTAATATTGTTGGGTATTATTACTCTAGAGCAATATTAATGTTATTGAATGTTACTATTCTCGAATAATATTAATATTGTTAAATATTATTATTCTCCAACAATATTATCATTCTTGAATAATATTAATATTCGTAAATATTATTACTCTTAAACAATATTAATATTCTTGAGGATTATTATTCTCGGACAATATTAATATTTTTTAATGCTATTAGTGTTCTTGAACAATATTAATATTCTTAAATATTATTACTCTTGAACAATATTAATATTCTTGAATATTATTACTCTCGAATAATATTAATATTCTTCAATATTATTACTCTCGAATAATATTAATAGTCATGAATATCATTACTCTTGAACAATATGAATATTCTTGAATATTATTACTCCCGAATACTATTAATAATCTTGAGTATTATTACTCTCGAACAATATTAATATTCTCGAGTATTAATACTCTTGAAAAATACTAATATCCTGCATCAATAATGCAAACTGTCAAAAATAAAACCCACCAATAACCTAAACAACCAAACTAAATAAAAACCTACGAAGAATTATTATACAATTATCCAGAACGATAACAAATCCTATATACCGAGCAATGATTACAAAATTTCCTCTTCCTCAGTGGACCTCCAATTTCACATATTCCTCTACTTTTACTTTTATTCTCATAAAAACTGAAAATATAATAGAAACAAGTGTTTTTCTCTTTTCATTCTTTTTTCTGTGCAAGAGACAGAAGTTATTGGAAATTAGAAACCCTTCGTCTTGTAACGGGACAGTCAGAACCGGAAGCAGAACGACTGTCAAAACGGAAGCAAGCACACTTGTCACCGTGGAGACCCAACAAAGCTCGCAGGCTGAGGGCCTTGGCAGTGTCGAGGAGGAAGGCACGCAGAACCAAATTAGCCATGATGGCTGAATCCGGAACGAACTCGAGAACCTCCATTCGAACATCCTTAGATTATAATAAGAAAAAAACGATCTACAGACGGCCCTCGATATTCGCACATCTTTAAAATTACAGCTTTTTTAATAGTTTTGTCTAAACGCTTAATCGAGCAACAATGAAATACATAATGGAAACGTGGACGAAAGAAGCTGATAAAAAGGTCAAGACTTTGATAATTAAATATATGAACGAAGCGTTCATAAATCTTGACAAATTTTAGGCTATTATGGAATGAATTTCGAATTTTGTAAAACTCTGATCTGTGAATTTTAAATTCTCTAAAATTCTGCACTGTAAATTTCAAATTCTTTAAAATTCTCCTCCGTGAATTTCGACTTTTGTACAATTTTCCTCTATGAATTTCAAATTTTCGAAAATTCTTCTCTGCAAATTTCGATTTTGTAAAATTTTAGTTCGTAAATTTTAAATTTTGTAAAATTCTACTTCGTGAATTTTCAATTTTGTAAAATTCTTCTCTGTGAATTTTCAATTTTGTACAATTTTCCTCTATGAATTTCAAATTTTCTAAAATTTCCTAAAAGAAAGGAAAGGGTGGTATTCGACTAACTCTTGACAAGTTTGCAAGGAAAATACCAGAAAGCAGTTACACACGCCTCGTTAACTCCATTATGAATACATATTGATAAGCAAATACTTTAAAACACAGTTTTGTGCTGCATATTTTTTTCCATCCCTCTACTTTCGAACATTCAACGTTCTAACATATTTTCAGGAAGCAATTATGTGCGAAAGTTGAGGGCTGCCTGTATTTTTGTAGAGAAACGTATTGAAAATTTCTGTTTATGTAAAAATTATTATTATTATTATTACTATTATTTCTATTCATATATTTTTTTCTACAGATATTTTCATACATGTAAATTTGTATTTTATAATATACAGATAACCTAACCTAATATTATACTTTTGTAGAGAAACGTAACGAAAACTTCTTTCTATTTATTTTTTTTTATTGATATTTTTATACATGTAGATTTGAATTTTATAATGTGCAGATAATTACCTAACCTAACACTTTCGTAGGGAAACGTATTGAAAATTTTTATTTATATAAAACTTCTTATTATTTCTATAATAATAATAATAATAATAATGATAATGTTCAGATAATAACCTAACCTAACTCTCTCGTTAGTTTTTCAGATATTAATAATTGTATAATATAATTTTTTATTTTTATATAATATAATTAAAATTAAAATATAATTATATTAGATAATAATTAATTTTTAAATTATATAATATATGTATATTATACAATTTTTAAAGCAGAGAGAAGTTTTACAAAAAATGTACGTGCTTTTTTTTTTAAATAACTTTTAACGTTAATTTTTCAGATATTAATGATTACATTTGAATTTTAATTATATTACATATTTTTTAATACTTCATTTTATACATGCAAGGTTCTTCTGCGCGCAAAAATTGTATTGCAGACAAAGCCCAAAAGTGTTCTTTTAATTTCCTACTGTTGTCACATGTCGTAACGAATATTCTAAGATTCCACAGAAATCGCTCGATCGAAGATTCCATTCTCGCGAAGCTGCAACAATTACTGCTACTGTTTCCGAGTCACAGTTTCTTCTGTATTCATCGCAACTATTTTTAAAGAAAATTTTGCTCAAAACTTTTGCACGCCATTGTAAATATTACTTAACTGCATTAATAGAAAATATGTAAATAAAAAATTTCTATGCTGTACTGTTATTTGTACGAAATTGTTATGCAAACAATGTTTAGAGTAATTCAGTGTTTTATAATGTATCTCTAAAGAAACTTTGGTTCAGAACTTTTGCACGCCACTGTAAATATTACTTAACTAAATTAATAGAAAATTTTAATGTCGCACTATTGTTTGTACGAAATTGTTATGCAAACAATTTTTAGGTCAATTCAGTGTTTTATAATGTATCTCTAAAGAAAATTTGGCACCAAACTTTGCACGCCACTGTAAGTAAATAAGTATTATAGAAAATTTCTATATCTCGCTTTCATTTATACGAAATTGTTATGCCAACAACTTTAAAGCGATTCAGTATTTTATAATGTATCTCTAAAGAAAAATTGGTTCAAAACTTTTGCACGCCACTGTATATCGCAGCCATTCGACTGGTTAAGCATCGTGGACGCAAGCATTCGAATACTTTCATAAGCAACTGTACCTGACCGGATCCGGCTTGTGGCTACAGCGCACTTGCGGTCCAACTTTTGAATAACACGTGTAACTACAGGTATTCGCTTTGAAGAACGCGAAGAAAGTAACTAAAACTTGATAAATAGCTAAAGAGAAATAGCGAATATACGTTTCTTCAAAATGATCAAAGAATATTTGCAGAATTAAATAGAAATAGAATTACAAACTATAAATAAAATTACAAATTTCTTTCGAGCTTTTAAATTAATCTCAATAAAAACTGTTTTTAAAGAAGAAAGTAACTAAAAATAATTGGTAAATAGCTGAAGAGGTGGCGAATACACGTTTCTTCGAAATTGTCAAAGAATATTTGCAAAATTACAAATTTCTTTCAAGCTTTTGAATTAATCTGAATAAAAGCCGTTTTTAAAGAATTAAGAAAAATGTTTGTAGAGCTTTTGAATTAATCCGAACAAAAGCTGTATTTAAAAGAGAAATTTTTTGCCGAATATCGTAGGATGTGTACGTATATAGAGTGCACGTTTGCCACATACCATAGCAGGCTCGCCACAAGAATACAGCATCATATCCAATTTTAGCAACATTGCACATTACAGTTGATATCAGGTGTATTACATTCGTATAGCTTCTTTTACCTTAGCGATTTTTCGACCGTTTCTATACAAATAGTAACAATGAAGACGTGGTTACTTCAGTCTTGCGTTTACCAAATTTTACGTAGCAATTAAGAAATTGTAAATTTCATAGTAATACGCTTTATGAAGATACAAAGAAGTTTTCTAGCGTTTCTATTAAAATAATAACGATGTAGCAAATAAGAAATTCTAGATTCGTTAGTAATATTCCTTATGACGATAAAAAAAAGTTTTCGAACGCTTATTGTAAAATAATAACGATGGAGATGCAGTTACTTAATTTTACATAGCAAATAAAAAATTGTAGATTTGATAGTAATATGCTTTATGAAAATGCAAAGAAGTTTGCGAGCGTTTCTATTGAAATAATAACGAATATTTTTTATGACGATAAAAAGAAGCTTTTGAGCGTTTATAGCAAAATATTAACAATGAAAACGCAGTAACTTAATTTTGCATAGCAAATAAGAAATTGTGGATTTGATAGTAATATTTCTTATGACAATAGAAAGAAGGTTTCTAGCGTTTCCATTGAAATAATAACGAATATTTTTTATGACGATACAAAGAAGTTTTTGAGCGTTTCTATTAAAATAATAACGATGAAGATACAGTTACTTAATTGTTACACGTACGAAATTTTGCATAGCAAATGAGAAATTCTTGATTCGATAGTAATATTCCTCACAGTTTTTCATACCTTTCTCTACGAAAATATAAAGTTAAGTTAGGTTAGGTTATTATCTGTACATTATAAAATTCAAGTCTACATGGAGAAAAGTTTCTGTAGAAGAAAATATACGAATAGAAATAATAATTATAATAAGTTTTCGTTACATTTCTCTACGAAAATATTAGGTTAGGTTATTCGTACATTATAAAATTCAAATCTACATATATAATATTTGCAGAAGAAAATAATAAGTTTTATATAATAATAATAATAAGTTTTATATAAAAAGAAGTTTTCGATACGTTTGTTTACGAAAGTATTAGGTTTGGTTAGGTTAGGTTATCTATACATTATGAAATTCAAACCTATATGTAAACCTGTAGAAAAGATATAAAGAGAAGTTATAAATATATAAAAAGAAGTTTTCGATACATTTCTCTACGAAAGTATTAGGTTAGGTTATCCGTACATTATAAAATTCAATCCTACATGGAGAAAAGTTTCTGTAGAAGAAAATATACGAATAGAAATAATAATAATAAGTTTTATATAAAAAGTAGCTTTCGATACGTTACTCTGCGAAAGTATTAGGTTAGGTTAAGATATCCATACATTACAAAGTTCAATTCTACATGTAGAAAAATATTTGCAGATGAAAATATATCAATAGAAATAATAATAATAATAAGTTGTCGATACATTTCTCTACGAAAGTATTAGGTTAGGTTATTCGCACATTCTAAAATTCAAATCTACATGTAGAAAATTTTCTGTAGAAGAAAATATACGAATAGAAATAATAATAATAAGTTTTGTATAAAAAGTAGCTTTCGATACGTTTCTCTGCAAAAGTATTAGGTTAGGTTATCATATACAAATATCTGCAGAAGAAAATATACGAATAGAAATTATAAAAAGAAATTTTCCATACATTTCTCCACGGAAATATTAAGTTGGGTTTGGTTACTAACTATATGTTAGAAAATTCAATTTTTCATGTATAAAAATATCTGCAGAATAAAATATATGAATATTAATAACAATAATAATAAATTTTATATAAAAAGAAGTTTTCAATACGTTTCTCTACGAAAGAGAATAGAAATTTTTCGATTATTATATTTATTAGATTAGATTATTATCTGTACGTTATAAAATTGAATCCCAGATGTATCAAAATACTTGCAGAAAAAAAGATATAAAAAGAAGCTTTCGATACACTTCTGATACAATCTTTTCGATACAAAAGCATTAAGTTAGGCTATCCATCCATTAGAAAATTCAATTCTGCATGAAGAAAAGTACACGCCGAAACATAAAGATATTCAATGGCTGGTAGAAACGTGATGCAAGCATTTCCGTAACGCGTCTGAGTGGAAACACTTCGCGTACGCCGTCATGTTGAATCGATGCTGGTATTGGACATCATCGATGGCGTAATCACAAAAACTATGATCCATGACACAGATCAAATGCTCCTTGCAGACGATTGCGTCTCGAGAAGGCAAACGGTTAACCGACAGCAGAGAGAATTATTCGTTCTAATCGCGATTATTTGAATTTCGAAAGTTTCGAACCTTTCTACAATTATTTTCAAATTTTCTGTTCTATTCTAATTCAAGAGTACGTGCCGAATGTTACTTTATATGGATTAAGTAATAAGATTTAGTTGAAGTCGCGTGCACACTTCGATGGTTTATGTTATGTTATGACAAGACAACCCTCGACTTTCGCATGTAATTGGTTCTTGAAGATGGGTGCGAATGTTCAATCTTCGAAAGTAGAGGGATGGAAAAAAATATGCAGCAAAAACTGCGTTTTAAAGGATTTACTTATCGTAATGTATTAACCCTTTGCACTCGATGACTTTTTCGGTCGCAGATCATTTTTTCTATTACCAATTTCTTGGAGAATACAACTAATCTCATTTTTCAACAGTTGAAAATGAATTTAATCTACACTCGAGCTGATTTCACCTTACAAATTCATTTTTATGGGGCTTAAAAACTTAAAATCAGTCGATGAAGAACTCCTGTTGCTGTATGAAACACCATGGCGACTGGCAGTCGCCTCTCGAGCGCAAAGGGTTAATTAATTGTATTAATTATATACAATTACATTTATCTCCTATTTATTTTTTTAACGAACGAACCATAACCTCGATATAAACTGAATTTAGAAAGCTTTTCGAGTTTAGAAGCTTTCTTTCGAGTTTGGAAGCTTTGCATGAGTTTTGTAACTTTGAAATAGTATTTCTAATTATCGCAACGGTTACCAATGATGTCTTATCCTATATTTAAATGCTTCGCAAATAATTGCAGATGTTTTTAGTGTACCGTCAACCAAAAAAGGTTGAGAATACAACACTGATATATATAGTATAGCATATTGATAAAATTAGGGTGCAAAACGTGAGGATGTGAAAATTATTGGTTATACGTCTCTCTCTCTCATTCTCTCTCACTCTCTCTCTCTCTCTCTCTCACTCTCTCCCCCCCCTCTCACCCCTTCCTCTCTCTTCTCTCTTTCACTCTCTCATTCTCCTGTTAAAAGAATACATTATATCTCAGTTAATTAGTTTATAAGACACTCATGTATAACAAGTTTTTATTAATTTGACATTTTACTCTATGAATTTCAGATTTTCTAAAATTTTCTAAAAGAAAGAAATGGGTGGTATTCGACTAACTCTTGACAAGTTGACAAGAAAATTACCTAGTATTGATAAGCAAACACTTTAAAACACAGTTTTGTGCTGCATATTTTTTTCCATCCCTCTACTTTCGAACATTCAACGTTCGTACGTATTTTCAGGAAGCAATTATGTACGATAGTCGAGGGCTGGCTGTAATAGCAAACGATAAAAGCGTTTAAATTTCATTTATTTCAGTGGAATTAAGTCGATATTGAGGTTACGGTTGGTTCATTAAATAATATCCTTTGAAAGCGATATTAAGAGATAAGAGATAAGCGATATATAGAAATATAAGATGTATAGAGATTCGATTAAAGATGGCGTCAAGTTTGAGGTTATGGTTCATTCATGTTTAGGATTTTTAATCGCAAAATGTAGAATTATTAGAAAAATGATCGTCGCGAGGTCATAGTAAAACATAAAAGCTTCTAAACTTGAAAAGCTTTCTAAATGAAGTTAATATTGAGGTTATGGTTCGTTCGTTAAATAAATAAATATAAGATAAACGTAATTGAATATAATTAATATAATTAATTAATACATTTCGATAAGTGAATACTTTAAAACACAGTTTGATATTAATAACAATTTTGAGGAATAAATTCAACGTAACATAACCTACAACGTTCTTACTAAAAAACGCAAAGAAAGTGTTATAGGTTAGGTTATTTTAGTATTAATAATAATTTCGAAGAACAAATGCAACGTAACGTAGCCTGTATAATCTTTTTACTAAAAACAAAGTGTTGAATTGGGTTATATTAGCATGAATAACAATTTCGAAGAACAAATGCAAAGTAACATAACCTACAACGTTCTTACTAAAAACATAGAACTTGTAAAGATTCTCATTTTTAATTCCTCCTCACTTCAATAGCTATATTGACGTATCATAAAAATTGATACAAAATACGAAATTAACCCTTTGCGGACCTTTGTCGAGTGTGACTCGACATCGCTAAATAAAAAAAAGAAGCGAATATAAATTACAACAAAGTTTTAGAGTTTGCAAGTAACAGTCGAGGAATTGTCCTGCAACTGACAACATTTTCAAGTAAATTTCAAGTGAATTTCAAACGAAACACTTGAAATAATAGGGAGTTGTCGACGACTGAGCTGCTAAATTGAAAAATAACTGATCTGACTGCAAAGGGTTAACCCTTTACGCTCGAGAGGCGACTCGGCACGGTGTTTCACACAGCAGCTGGAGTTTTTCATCGACTGATTTGAACTTTTGAAGCCCTACAAAAATGAATTTCGAAGGTGAAATTAGCTCGAGCGAGGATGAAATTGATTTTCAGCTGTCGAAAAATTAGATCAGTTGTATTCACCAAGAGATTAGTGATAGAAAAAATGACGCGTGACCGAAAAAGTGGTCGAGTGCAAAGGGTTAAATGCCATTTACAAATTTCAAACTCTAATCTCTTTTATTAGGTTGGAAACTATGAAACGAGCGATCATCTGCAGTTGCGTCAATTCGTGCGGCACATATGAGTCGAATTTTTTCACTTTATTTATTGCACGCAAATGTTTTAACACAGCTGTACGACTAGTTCCTAGTTTAGACCCAAGTTGTTCGACTAGTTGTGCGTGGATCGTATTCCACAGTCGTCCTTAATTCCTCGTTATCAATATGGGCTGGTGTTCTTCCTCGAGGCTCATCGACGATACTCAAATTGCCAGAACGAAATTTTTCGAACCAATATCGAGCATTCTTTTCATTGCTGGATCCATCTCTGATCCTGATTAATATTTCTCGAGGCTTGAGCTGCGGTACGATTTAATTTAAACTCGTACAAGAAGAGTGGATGTAAATCGCGTTTCGTTTCCATCTGGTTTAGGATGAAAATAAAATAAAAATGGGGTACAAAGACGAAAAAATTGTACAAAATGAGTAAGAAGAATACCTTTAAGCTTTTTAAAAAAAAATATCGAGCGCACGTTACAATGTATCTCTCTCAGTCGCAGCTGAACACAGACTAAACAAAAAAAGCCCGTTTCATAGTTTCCAACCTAATAAATGTACATTTTGGAAATTTATGACAGTGTCAAATTATACTAAGAAGAAACAGCTTCGACTAAACGTTAACAAAATTAAGAGTTGGATCCTTTAAAAACTCTGCTTCCTTCGACACTGAATCATACTTCAAGTTTACTATAAAAAAAAGTTGTTCTTGGTATTCCAATCGAGCATTTTTGCGAGGCGTTTCTTCTTATTTTCTAATATTTTGTCCTAATTTATTATGATTTATTATCTATTATGATTTATTTTGGGAGAGCTTCAGCTTTTCTGACACTATTTCGGCAATATTATATGATCGCTGCGTATGGCAATGGTAAAATTATTGTCCGGTTACACGTGTCTAAACGGTGGCTAACTTCACGTTGCTGTCAACTTACTTTCCGGACGAACAATGATTATGTACCGGCATTTGATCATTTACCCTGTTTAGTTGCATTATTTACCATTCTTAATAATTATTTACCATACTAGATTATATATAATGAGCGATGTATTTTCAAGTTTAACCGATAGATGGAGTCACAGTAGCCCAGTGATCAAAAAATTTGCGGGTTCAAGTCTCCCTTATTTTTTTTATTCTTATTCAATCCTAATTTACTCTTAATACTATTATTATATACTATTTCTCTATTTTCTCTACGATTTTATTATTTATCTATCTATTTAATACCTGTTATTATTCTATACCGTGGTTAAACGTTTAATGCGTTATTTAGACACATGGGAACTCTAAGGATTGCAAATTTTGGGTTCCCCAGGGGCATATCAAGTAAAATGGGAGCCTCGAGCAATGAAAATTATAAAATTTCCCCAGGGGCGAATGAAAACAAGTGGAGGCCCTAAGCATTGAAAATTTTGAAGCCCTCAGGGGTGGATCAAGAGAAGTGAGGATCCTAAGTAGTAAAAATTTTGCACCCCCCCCCCAAAAAAGTGCAATTTAATGGCCATAAAATTAAAATTTCGTTTTTAGATTTGTTCGATTATTTCATGGTTTTTTTTTAACCATTTCGGTAATTTTAAAAAAAATTTTGCACTCTTTACATTTTTTGGAAGTGGGACAAAATTTTTACCATCTAGGGTCCCCACTTGTCTTGATCCGTCCCTGGGGGAATTTTGAAATTTTTATTGCTCAGGGCCCCCCTTTTTCCTTGACACGCACCTGAGAACCCACAATTTTCACTGATGAGCTCCCCAGTTGCTTTAATCCGTCCCTGAGGACTCCAAAATTTGCAATGCTTAGGGCCCCCCTTGCCTTAATTCGTCCCTGAAGGAATCTTGAAATTTTCATTACTTAGAGCCCCCATTTTCCTTGATACACTCCTGGGGATCCGTAAATTTGCAATGCTTGGGGCCCTCACTTGTCTTAAGCCGTCCCTGAGAGAATCTTGAGATTTTCATTACTCAATGCCCCCATTTCCCTTGATACACTCCTGAGTACCCCAAAATTTTCAATGATGAGGGCCCCATTTGCCTTAATCCGTCCCTAAGAATTAAATTTTCACTGCTCAGGACTCTCACTTGTCTTGATCCGCCCCTGAAGACTGAAATTTTTAATGATGACGGCCCCATTTGCGTTAATTCAACCCTTTGCACACTCGGATGTCGCAATTCTGAAGAAATTGATGGCTGATTACGAAAGTTAAAAACTTATTCCATTGCAAGTTTTTGAAGAACGCACAATTTCCCCAAACCTTTCTATCGAAATGGAAACTTTCTGTTGCTAGAAAATTTGCTTGGTAATAGTTTCTATCGCTAACTTTTGCCAGCAATAGAAAACTGCTGAAAAAGCGTCGAGTGCAAAGGGTTAATCCGCCCCTGCATTTTACTTTATTTAGCCCTTTGCACTCTGCTGCTTCCTGGACGTTGGCAATATTTCAATAGAAAACTAGAGGAAAAATGGAAGTTTTCTATTGCTGGGAGACGGCAATAGAAGCTAGAAACATTGTTAAAATAGCAATGTTTTGGCAATAGTTTTTAACGCTAGCGACTCTCAGCAATAGAAAATTTCCGTTCCAATAGAAAATTTGAGAGAAATTTTAAATTTTAAACATATATCTCATTTGCATAGCACCCAACTTGCACGAATACTTATTCAAATACGCGTACGACGTGCACGTCCACAAACGTGTCTGTGGACGCATAAAAAAGGGCAGACGAAATGGAATGAATAAGTGTTCCACAGGCACAAGTTGGCAAGAGAAAAATAAAAAAAAAATACAACAAAAGTATGTTAAGTAGATACACGGAAATATTAACGCTTAGCCAACACTTTCTTCTATCAATAATTCTTGACTTAAAATTGTTCACGTTTGAGTAATATCATTCATCTATCGTTACTTTCATTAATTATCTTATTACTTACAATTCTTTGCAAAAACAACAAAAACAATCGTTCACGTTTTCTATAAGAAATATGTGATTCAAGATCGTTAAAAACCAAATAGAATCGTCCAATTAAATAATTTTTACAACGCAAACTGTACAGTTTTCGAAAATCAGCATCTTTCTTTCGTTTCTTCTTTTCTCGTTCACTTCAACCTTTCTCACAGTAATTTATAGCTAGCACACGATTATTGTCACGAAATAATCGTGTGAAATGTAAAGAATGGGTAGGTGCGCACCCATACCGTACCGTGTTTTCATCGTTCGCCTTCTTGCGCGCGATGATACAAGAAGGAAAGAAGAGAACAAATCGTCTCGAGGGCGTCTAGTCTTTACAAACCTAATTGCGGGCAGTTAACATTGTCTTAAAACTTAAAAACTCCGACGATTGTAAATCGCAGGACGCTCGCGAATGTATAAAACGATCATTTATGCGGAGCTATTAATTAATTGAAATCTTCTGAAAGAAATCTTTTTTATTGAAAATATTATTCGACTTATCGTTGCATTTTTTTAGTGAGAAATAAAGGATGATTCGAATTTTTGTCTTAATTAATGATGCCTTTTGTTTTAGATTTTTTATCGAAATTCGCGGAAAAAGATTTAAGAAAAAGTAAATTATTTTTCTATGGACTATTTCAAATGACCAATTTCTTTTTTTACATTTTTCTGGGAGAACTTAAAATTGTGTTTTAATATTCTTCTTTGTTTTGAAACGTTTCTGATTTTATTTCTAATTTCTAATCTAAAAAGAAGTAAATTATTTTTCTGAGGACAATTTTAGATTTTTAATTGTTTCTGGAAGAACTTAAAATTGTGTTTCAATATTCTTTTCTGTTTCTAATTTTATTTCTAATTTCTAATCTAAGAAAAAGTAAATTACTTAATGACTTAAAATTGTGTTTCAATATTCTTTTCTATTTCGAAACGTTTCTAAATTCTAATATTTATTTCTAACTTTATTTTTAATTCATTTTTAATAATTTGCAATATTGTATGAAATTTAAAAACAATCCTCTAGTCCTAACAATTGAATTATTTATTATTTATGGATACAACTAAGACCTAAAGGAGAAATAAAGACTTCCTTTGAATAAATAATAATAATTAATTTGCTCTCTAATTGCTGGGAGCCACGGTTTACGACTATTTATTAACAACAATTAATCATTTTTCTCTTATAATGTTTTATCAAAATAATTCAACGATACATAAAAACCGCAGAATTATGTTAATTATACAAAGTGATGGTTATTTCGAAATTTGTTTAAACCACGCTTTTTGAAAATATTTGTATATCGTTAAATTCGAAATCAATCGCAAGCAGCGAGTGTCCTCGCATACACGTACATGTGTGTGTGTGTAAAGCATGAAATTTGAAGTTTATGTTGATATTTTGTTAATAAATATCCTACTTTTCCTGTTTGATAATTCATTCTTTGGTTTGTAATACAATTTGTTACAAATTAAAATATTGCAAATTTCGTATAAGTTAGGTTAGGTTTTGTAATTCGTAATTTATCACAAGTTAAAATATCGCAAATTCATAATTTGCCACAAATTAAAATATTACAAATTCATAATTTGCTACAAATTAAAACATTGCAAATTAAAAGAGTGCAATTTTGGAAATTGTTGCACATTAAAATAGTGCAAATTTGGAAATTGTTGCAAATTAAAATAGTACAAATTTGGAAATTGTTGCAAATTAAAATATTGCAAATTTCGGAAAGATTAGGTTAGGTTAGGTTTTGCAATTCGTAATTTACCACAAATTAAAATATTGCAAATTTGTAATTTGTTGCCAATTTCATAAAGGTTAGGTTAGGTTTCGCAATTCATAATTTGCCAGAAACTAAAATATTTCAAATTTGTAATTTATCACAAATGAAATATTGCAAATTTATAATTTGTTGCAAATGAAATATTGCAAATTTGTAATTCGATACAAATTTGTAATTTATTGCAAATTAAAATAGTCCAAATTTGTAATTCGTTGCAAATTTCATAAAGGTTAGGTTAGGTTTCGCAATTCATAATTTGCCAGAAACTAAAATATTTTAAATTTGTAATTCGTTGCAAATTTGTAATTTATTGCAAATTAAAATGGTCCAAATTTGTAATTTATTACAAATGAAATATTGCAAATTTAAATGTTACAAATTTATAATTTGTTGCAAATGAAATATTGCAAATTTGTAATTCGATACAAATTTGTAATTTATTGCAAATTAAAATAGTCCAAATTTGTAATTCGTTGCAAATTTCATAAAGGTTAGGTTAGGTTTCGCAATTCATAATTTGCCAGAAACTAAAATATTTCAAATTTGTAATTCGTTGCAAATTAAAATAGTCCAAATTTGTAATTTATCACAAATGAAATATTGCAAATTTAAATGTTGCAAATTTATAATTTGTTGCAAATGAAATATTGCAAATGTGTAATTCGATATAAATTTGTAATTTATTGCAAATTAAAATAGTCCAAATTTGTAATTTGTTGCAAATTTCATAAAGGTTAGGTTAGGTTTTGTAATTTGTTAGGTTTTTAATATGAAACAATATTCTTTCGCGTTGTCGGTGCGGAGTACTTTTATTTTTCGACTCGTTTCATTTTCTACTTTACGCTTATAATCTTTAAACGCCTGTAACACTTCGGATCGATTTCGAAGCATCCTCGTTTCTATATATCTACTCGAATATCCATTATTCGAGAATATTCCAAAAGAATGTGTAAGTATTACGTGTGACTTTGTGTGCGTGAAAACATAAGACGAAATTCCATTCTCCGGGTTTAGGCGCTGATAATTTGGTTAACAATGCGATTAACGTACGATTCACACTCTCTAACCGCGTGAAAAGTATCTCAAAAAGGTACTTATTTGCGAGCGTAATCAGTGTTCCAGAGATTCATCAATGTAGTATTTAAAGAATTGATAGCAAGAAAAATAGTTTTAGTCTACATAGATGCAATTTAAAAATTGTGTTAAAAGTTGCGAGCGAAGCAGGGCTAGTAATCAAAATTATTGTGGGATCAGAAGATTTTGCCGAAGGACAAGCAGCTGAAAGAGCTAATCGTACGCTGGTCGAAATGGCAAGATGTATGAAATTACAAGCCAACTTGCCAGATTCGTTATGGGCCGAAATGATTAACACCGCGACATATTTAAGAAACAGATGCGCTACGAAATCTCTAAATGGCAAAACGGCAAAATATTAATAATATATATATAAGTGAATATTGTTTCATATTAAAAACCTAACATAATTCATAACTTGTCACAAATTAAAATATTGCAAATCCGTAACTTGTTGCAAATTTGTAATTTGTGGTAAATGAAATGTTGCAAATTTATAATTTGTGGTAAAAGAAATATTGCAAATTTCTAATTTGTAGCAACTGAAATATTGCAAATTTCTAATTTGTAGCAACTGAAATATTGCAAATTTCTAATTTGTAGCAACTGAAATATTGCAAATTTCTAATTTGTAGCAACTGAAATATTGCAAATTTCTAATTTGTAGCAACTGAAATATTGCAAATTTGTAATTTGTAGCCACTGAAATATTGAAAATTTGTAATTTGTGGTAAATGAAATATTGCAAATTTGTAATTCGATATAAATTTGTAATTTATTGCAAATTAAAATAGTCCAAATTTGTAATTTGTTGCAAATTTCATAAAGGTTAGGTTAGGTTTTGTAATTTGTTAGGTTTTTAATATGAAACAATATTCTTTCGCGTTGTCGGTGCGGAGTACTTTTATTTTTCGACTCGTTTCATTTTCTACTTTACGCTTATAATCTTTAAACGCCTGTAACACTTCGGATCGATTTCGAAGCATCCTCGTTTCTATATATCTACTCGAATATCCATTATTCGAGAATATTCCAAAAGAATGTGTAAGTATTACGTGTGACTTTGTGTGCGTGAAAACATAAGACGAAATTCCATTCTCCGGGTTTAGGCGCTGATAATTTGGTTAACAATGCGATTAACGTACGATTCACACTCTCTAACCGCGTGAAAAGTATCTCAAAAAGGTACTTATTTGCGAGCGTAATCAGTGTTCCAGAGATTCATCAATGTAGTATTTAAAGAATTGATAGCAAGAAAAATAGTTTTAGTCTACATAGATGCAATTTAAAAATTGTGTTAAAAGTTGCGAGCGAAGCAGGGCTAGTAATCAAAATTATTGTGGGATCAGAAGATTTTGCCGAAGGACAAGCAGCTGAAAGAGCTAATCGTACGCTGGTCGAAATGGCAAGATGTATGAAATTACAAGCCAACTTGCCAGATTCGTTATGGGCCGAAATGATTAACACCGCGACATATTTAAGAAACAGATGCGCTACGAAATCTCTAAATGGCAAAACGGCAAAATATTAATAATATATATATAAGTGAATATTGTTTCATATTAAAAACCTAACATAATTCATAACTTGTCACAAATTAAAATATTGCAAATCCGTAACTTGTTGCAAATTTGTAATTTGTGGTAAATGAAATGTTGCAAATTTATAATTTGTGGTAAAAGAAATATTGCAAATTTCTAATTTGTAGCAACTGAAATATTGCAAATTTCTAATTTGTAGCAACTGAAATATTGCAAATTTCTAATTTGTAGCAACTGAAATATTGCAAATTTCTAATTTGTAGCAACTGAAATATTGCAAATTTCTAATTTGTAGCAACTGAAATATTGCAAATTTGTAATTTGTAGCCACTGAAATATTGAAAATTTGTAATTTGTGGTAAATGAAATATTGCAAATTTGTAATTAAAAAATGATATGTTTGGAGGAAACTAACCTTTTCACGGAGGCGCGTACTGCAATTGCGCTCTCCGGATTCATGACAAAGCACCAGCCCTTTGACAAGGGTGCTCGCGAATCTGACCCAAGTGCCTACGTTGTTTCGCAGCGGCTGCTGCACCTGCTGCAACATACAAACGTCTATAATTCATTTCTTCCCACATGCATTTATCAATCTCCAGTCCTCTGCAGGCGACTTAATTTGCCACTATATAAACAGTAATAAAAGATTAAAATTGTCCTCGCTTCCGGGGGAGGAACTTTGTGATCGATTGATTCTCTTTTCTGTTTTCTCTTTGTTATGGTTTCTTTTTGGAGTTTGCGCTCTGATGTCTGCTCTGAGAGCGTATTAGGATTGATTAGGGATTGAAATTGTAACTGCGCAGCTTTTTGAGAGATGTGTTGACTCTTGAGTTTTTTATTGAAATGAGAATTTTGTATCGCTGGGAGACGTTGGCAATAGAAACTATGGCTAAATATTGCTAAAATAACAATGTTTTCTAGCTTCTATTGCCAACGTCTTCCAGCAATAGAAAATTTGCATTTTCTTTCAAGTTTTCTATTGAAATGGAAAAAATATTGTAAAATATTGTAAAATATTCTGTATTAGCAATATTTCTTGCTTTTATTGCCAAAGTCTTCCAGCAATAGAAACTATCGTTAAATATTGCTAAAATATTATTATTTTAGCAATATTTCTTGCTTCTATTGCGAACGTCTCCCAACAATAGAAAATTTTCATTTCAATAGAAATCTCATTGCTATTTTAGCAACATTTGACAATAGTTTCTATTGCTAACGTCTCCAATACTGCTGTTGCTAAAGTATTGCTATTTTAGCAGTATTATTGCTATTTTAGCAATATTTTATGGCAGCTATTGAAATAGCAATATTTTAACAAGTTTATGTCCTAACGTCTCTTAGCAATTTCCAATTTCCCTCAAGTTTTTTATTGAAATGGAAGTTTTCTATTGCTGGGAGACATTAGGAATAGAAACTGTTGCTAAATATTGTAAAAACATTGCCGTTTTAGCAATAATTCCAGCTTCCGTTGCCAACGTCCAGGAAGAAGCAGAGTGCAAAGAGTTAATCGTAAAGAATGGTTTTGTATTTGTAATTAACTACTGCGATTTTTAAGCAACAAATATTAAAATTTAGTACTTTTAGTGCTTTAATAGCGATTTGGGAATTACTAAGGTATCTTTCACTTCTAATTCCTGCGTTTTAAATTATTGAAACAGTTTCAACAAGTAATATTGATTTCTTTTCATGCATAACGTTCAAAGTTTTCTGTTTGATGCTTCAGAAAAACATCTAGTGAAATACTGCTAAATATTGCTAAAACATTGCTATTTTAGCAATATTTCTAGCTTCTATTGCCAAAGTCTCCCAGCAATAGAAAATTTCCATTTTCCTACAAGTTTTTTATTGAAATGGAAATTTTCTGTTGCTGGGACACGTTAGTAATTGTAACTATTGCTAAATATTGTTAAAACATTGCTATATTAGCAATATTTCTAACTTCTATTGCCAACGTCTCTCAACAATAAAAAATTTTCATCAAGTTTTCTACTGAAATGGAAACATTCTTTTGCTGAGAGACGTTAGCAATAGAAACTGTTGCTAAAGTATCGCTAAAATATTGCTATCACAGCATTAGAAACTATTGCAAAAATATTGCTATTTTAGCAATAGAAACTGCAGCCAAAATATTGCTAAGATATTGCTATTTTATCAATATATCGAGCTTCTATTGCCATCATCCAGGAAGGAGTAGAGTGCAAAGGGTTAATCCCATTAGCAATTTTCTATTGCTGGTAAAAGTTAGCAATAGAAGAAACTATTACTAAGCAACTATCTACTAGCAATAGAATATTTTCATTTCGATAGAAAACTTTCGCAAAACTTTTTAGAAAACTTTTTAAGCGATCAATTTACTCAGAGATGACATTCGAGTGCAAAAAGTTAACCGTTTGAATGCCAGGCGATACGATTGCACTTATGTTTAGTGTTTAAAATTACCAATTACTCGATGAGAATTCTAAAATTTGCTGCACATGGATATCTGTAAGAATTGTGCAGAAACAGTAACCACGCATTTTTTAAATGGTAAATAGAGAATAGCTTTATTGCGCTCTATTTAGCACTTTTCGATTGGATTTCTCGAAAAGTTCATGCCACTAAAACGGTTAAATATTCTTCTTACAACACGATGCTCAAATTGGGTTGGCAAGAAAGTAATTTCGGTGTTCGCGCATAGATAGCATTGTAATTATTTGGTATTAGTTTCATTTGCAGGCTCGAATTACGACAAGTGAAATCCTAAGTAATAAAAAAAAAAAGTGTAATTTTTATGCGCCCTCCACAGAGGCCATAAATTTAACATTTTGTTTTCAGATTTTGGAAGATTTCAAATTCAGGGGCGGATCAAGACAAGTGAGGGCCTTAAGCAATACAAATTTTGTTCTCCTGTCTAAAAAAAAGTGCAACTTTGAAACTATAAATTTAATATTTTGCTTTTAAATTTTAAAAGACTGCAGATTAGGGGCGGATCAAGACAAGTGGGGATCCTAAGCAATAAAAATTTCACTCCTCTCCAAAAAAGTGCAACTTTGAGGCTATAAATTTGACATTTTGTTTTTAAATTTAAAAAAATTTCAGATTCAGGGGCGAATCAAGGCAAATGAGGACCCTAAGAAATAAAAATTTTGCTCTCTCCATCAAAATAATGTAACATTGAGACTACAAATTTAATATTTAGCTTTTCAATTTTGAAACCTCAGATTCAGGGGCAGATCAAGACAAGACAAGGGTGGTGGGCCCTAAGAAATATAAAAATTTTGCCTCCTCCTCCAAAAAAGTGCAACTTTGATTTGCTATAAATTAAAAATTTTGCTTTTCAATTTTGAAACTTTATATTCAGGGGCGGATCAAGACAAGACAAGGGTGGTGGGCCCTAAAAAATATAAAAATTTTGCCTCCTCCAAAAAAATGCAACTTTAAGGCTATAAATTAAAAATTTTGCTTTTAAAAGACTCCAAATTCAGGGACGCGGACCAAGACAAATAGGGACCTCAAACGGAAAAATTTTTGGGCCCCTCAGGGGCGGATAAAGAAAAAGCGATACAATTTTCTTGGTCTCTCAAGAGCGTATCAAGACAAGTGAGAGAGTTCTAAGAGATAAAAAATTTGGGGCCCCAACTAAAAAAATTTCTTGGTCTCTCAGGGGCGTATCAAGACAAGTGGGGGAGTTCTAAGAGATAAATATTTTGGGGCCCCCATCCGAAATTTAACATTTTGTTTTTAGATTTGTTCAATTATTTTATGAAATATTGTTTTGAACCTTTTCTGTCATTTTCAAAATTTTTAAGTGAAGAATGTTTTCAGACATCGGGGCCCTATGCGATCTGGGGACCTACGTGGACGCTTAATCCGCCTCAAAAATCAAATTTACGTTTGTTCACAAACAAGTTATAATTTTGTTTGTAACTGTTAGCTTATTCATTGTACAAAAAAATGGGCCTTATTTCGCACTGCAAAAGCGAAAACACTTATAGTTGAATTTTCATTCAACTTTTGTAATTAGAAATAGTTGATGTTCGCCATGGCGTTTCAACGTGTTAAAGTCTAACCAATTAACAGAATCGTTACAATTGAACGTATTTCGAACACGTGATTTTTCAAAATGGTCCAATCGAGGCTTGCGTTGCATTACCAATAAGTGTATCGAACGAATATCGATGCTGGACCAAATATTTTTATACATTTCAAAAAATGTTGAAACATTGTTAAGAAATGTGTAACATATGTAGCAAATGTATGAACATTTTTAGAAATGTGTAGAAAATAGAATTTTATGAATGATTTGTTTCAGCTGAGGATTTGCGAGAAAGCTATTTTGTTCTTTTCTGAAACTCATAAGCCCATCCATGAGGCGTGCAATATTGCAATAATCATAATATTTTAGTATCGTAGTCTCTGTGTGTTGCAATGCAATATATAATAATAATAATTGAATATAGTATTCATATGTATAAAAGTAGAACTGTACAAATAATTTGCTTCAGCGGAAAAGCTACTTTTTCTTTTCAGAAACTTATAAATGCACCCACGAGTAGTACAATATTGCAATAATTATAATATTTCAATATCGTACTCTCTGGGTGTTGCAATGCAATATATAATAATAATTATTTAATAAGTATTTATACTTATAAAATTAGTACTTTATAAATAATTTATTTCAGCAGAAGAGCTACTTTTTCCTTTCAAAAATTTAAAAGCACACCCATCGGGTCTGCAATATTGCAATAATCAATATTTCAATATCGTACTCTCTCTGTTTTCATCATCAATCATTTTGTGTTGAAGAATTTCAATTACTATCCTCCAGTAATGTGGTACGATAACATATAGAACATAATAAATCATCAGCGAACTTTATAACGTAGAATTTTTTAATATTTCAGACAGCACGAGTACCACTCGACTTTACGATACAAATGTATTACTTTAATTAGTTCTATTCTTATTGAAACTTTGAAGATGTTCTGATTAAATATATTTATACAAAATAAAGAGTTCATAATTTGTAAATAGAATCGTACGAATCAAAGCGATTATCCTGTTATAAAGCAAGCACGACATATAGAAATTTTGTTTAGTACAAAAAGAATTACTTTTAAAGTATGTACCTGTTGCTGCGGTAACCTTTGTATTAGAATCTCGATAGGTACCATTGATAATAGCAAGTTCCATTAATTGTCGCATCTTCAGTTCATCCTCTCCGTCAGCCTGCCAACAGTCAACATACTTAGTAAGGAATGTATTAATATTCCTGGTACATATCATAATAATTTGGAACGTTATATTATTTTGTGCATCTCCTCCGATAATTACATATTTATTGTAAATCGTGTAGTTCCTTAAATTCAGTTCAATAGTGATTTTAAATGTACTCTATCTTCGTATATATAAATATGTACGTCTCATTCATAAAAGTACTAAATTTACACACATTTAAAAATAAAAGCGAACAGAAAATTATGTATTAATTAATTATAAAGAGTTAAACTATTTTACTGTGTTTTGATGAACTTGTCAGAAAACAGTTTCCCCATAGATTTGAACGTAACTTCTTCGACCAGTTTGTTGTGATATAAAAAAGAAGAAATAACTAAATTCCTCAAATAAATAAAATGTGCCAGTCAAATTATGCTGGACGTATCAAGTTGAAATAAGTCTTGATTAAAGAAAAGTAGCGTGCAGTAGCACAAATTTATTTTAAGCGTTGTGCTAGGATTGAGCTATTCTGTAATGACTGCTGTAAAGCGCAATTGTTCCGCTTTAATAATAACGAAAATAACATGAGCGATGATAAGGAGAATGATCAATTGAAGACTATTTCATTTAAGTAATTACGTTACTTGTTCCTTTCAATCGTGAACTATTTTTTACTTCGCTATGCAAAATATTACTGCAAACTATCAGAAATTAGCATACTAGCATTAAGAAAGTTGCGAATTTGGAAAATAACATGAACAATAAGAAGAAAACTGATCATTTGAAGATCGTTTCTTTTAAACATTCTCGTAACTTGTTTGTTTTAATTTTAAACAATTTTTTTCTCATCTATGAATGATATTCTACTGCTGTAATTAATACAATGCAAAATATTACTGCAAACTATCATATATGACTATAATACACATAAAAAAAGAAAGATAAACAAAATTCATTATATGATTTTATAGCGAATCCTTTTATATGTCTATATGTTACGCGCTATACATTCAATGTTTGCATTTTGTAAAATGACCACTGTGGGCCACTGGTATTTGACCACTAACGCACTACAGTTGATGAAATAAGAATTTAGGTGAAATTTATACCAGTCGTTGCTCACACAGCGGAGCCAAAAACGACTGGCTCAACGAGGAATGTATTCGATGTTCCAGAGATACATTCCTTTATTTAACACTAGGTTCATGAGTTTTTTCTAAATATAAATTAACCTATCAATTATGAAGTTAAAGTAGAAAAACTAACCTCAATAAAATTACATCAGTTATAATAATTAGTTCTTATTACTTTTTTATTTTTCATATTTTAATGGAAAGTGTTAGGTTTTTAATATGAAACAATATTCACTTATATATATATTATACGTTTAATGATACACATCGCGCTGTTCCGGAGGCGGACAAAGGACTAAACTCACATGCAAGAACCTAAACTGGAAAACAGATGATCTGACCATGGCGTCGTCACACACACACACATATACCGTGCACATCGATACATTTACAGAAAGTTTAACAAAAACTTTTCTCAGAGGGGTCAACAAAATGACTGCTTGGTAAACTTAGTGTTAAGTAACTTCTAACAAGCTCTGATATTTTGTATTTCAAATAAAACGCTGAGTTGTAATTTGCCTGTTATCTAACAACTCAGCGCTATTTAAACTTAACTATCCGGATGGTCAAGTACCGATGCCAAATATGATCGTCTACTATGGCCGACTACTGACTCGAAACCACTGCGCAACAAGTTTCGATCTATAAAATGTCCTAAATTCATCGATGCTGTTAACACTTTTCATATATTAATCGTACAGTTTTCTTACTCGTGCGAAACATTGGATCGATAAGAAATACTTCTAGAAGAATCGAGACATTTGAATGTAATATAAAGGAACATTGTAACAAGTTTTAGTTGAGCGTTAATTAGTAAACGGTGTAAAGCTTTTACCTTCTTCTTATCCCTCATAGAGCCCTTTCCCCTAACCATAATTTTACATCCTGTTTCTTGCTCTAATTGCTTAGCTGTCATTCCACGTGGCCCAAGAATTCTTCCAACAAAGTTAAACTGTAACAAACAAAATTATAAAATCATTATCGGATAGAAATATATAACTTGTGTACTTAAATATAATGCTCTATCTGTGCGACTGTATTTGTATGACTTCTAGTATCAAATTGCTGTAAAAATTTATACTTTGCATTGTCCTTTTTATTATTTTCATTAGCATGACTGAACATTTCATGTTCAGTACGAACATATTAGATACGAGACACGTTAAAATAATTTTTAGGTAACGTTGATTCGTTGAGAATATTCTGATTTGTAGACATATTCATGTATTATTAAAGAACAATGGCTACGCCAGGAAATTTGAGTTTGTAATTCTCGCTAATAAGTTATCAAGATGGAGTAAGTGATCGTGTAGGGCCCTGGATAGCAAAGGGCCCCGAAGTCTTAAAATATCTTAACTTTAACATTTTGTTTTTAGATTCTTTTTTTCTAACTTCTCTGTGATTTTCATAATTTTTATCAAGAAAACTAAGCGACTGCGTAGAGGGCCCTGAATAGCAAAGGCCCCGAGGTCTCAAAATATCTTAATCTTAATATTTTGTTAAGTTGAGATATTTTAACCTAACCTATTTATATACTGTAAGATCGTAATTCTCTCTAACAAATTATCAGGGGTGGATTAAGCCCTGGATAGCAAAGGACCCCGAAGTCTTAAAATATCTTAACTTAAAAATTTTGGGAATCATCGAAAAGTAATCGAAGAAATCTAAATACAAAATGTTAAATTTATTTATATATTGTAAAATTGTAATTCTCTCTAATAAATTATCAGGGACGGATTAAGCAGTAAGTGAACTAAGCAACTGCGTAGGGCCCTAGATTAGAAAATGACCCAAATGGTTCAAAAAACCCTCCATAAAGTAATCGAACAAATCTAAAAAAATGTCGAATTTATGCCCTCTGAATTGCACTTTTTTTGGTGTGTAAGGCCCCAGAATTTTTACCGCATAGGGCCCCACTTGCCTTGATCCGCTCCTAAAACTGAAGTCTCAAAATTAAGAAACAAACTGTCAAATTTATGGCCCTCAAAATTACACATTTTTTTGGCATAAGGCCCCAAAATTTTTTGCGCTTGGAGCCCCACGTGCCTTGATCCACCCCTGAATTTGAAGTTTCACAAAAACTAAAAACAAAATGTCAAACTTATGGCCTCTAAGTTGCATTTTTTTGGTGCAAGGTCCTGAATTTTTTATCGCTTAGGGTCTTTTCATTTATCAATTTTATTTTATTTCACGATTTTAAAAAAATTATTGCGATATTAGAATGGATTTTTGTACTCAAATTTTATTCATAATATCAATTTTCCTTTATCAATTTTATTTTTTAATAAATTCAATTTTATCAATATTAAATAAATTTATATAATTGAGGAAATTTATATAAATTTTATTAATATTAAATAAATTTTCACTTATCAATTTTATTTTATTTCACGATTTTAAAAAGATTATTACAATATTAGAATGAATTTTTGTACTTAAATTTTGAATCTTGAATCTTTAAATTTTATAAAATCGAAATCGTAAAATCGAATTTTACGCAACAGAATTGCGACAAATGTACGTGGATTAGGATTTGCAGGTTTTTATGCAGCTAAAAGAGATGCAAGTATGCAAGAAATATGCAAACAGTATGCTAACAACTTTGTAGAATGTATACAAATAATTGCACACGTTGGTTACGACTGCGAACTTGCGAAATAGCAATTACTTTACTCTCAGTTTATTCATCCTGATTTGCAATGCAAAATGTAACAATCGTTTTTTGCAACATTTTCTTCTGCAACACCATATAATATTTATCCGAATAAAAAGAATTTATATGAATGCGCAAACTATGATGCGTCTGAAAAACTTTTTCTTACGTCACTGCATTTATTGTGCTTTAATTAATATGCGCGACAATACTTATAAAAGCTTTTCTTCAAAATAATACAATCCTCCGTTTGCCATTTCTTCATATTTTTAGCAAGCTTTTTCATTATTTGTATCGATAGATTTAAAAGCATTTTTTTCTTTTTTTAAATTTTTCATTTTTGCAACATTTTCTTCTGTAACGCAATATCGTTTATCCAAATAAAAAGAATTTATATGAATACGTAAAAAATGATTTGTCTGAAAAGCTTTTTCTTACGTCACTGCATTTACTGTGCTTTAATTAATATGCTCAATAATATTTATGAAAGCTTCTCTTAACAGTACTTTCTTCGACCCCACTGGTCATTCAACTGCCCGTTACACAGATAATCGATAACATGATCAAAAATATAAAGCAAGACAAAATTAAAATGCTTAATCGACAACAACAAACGTCACGCGATGGTTGAATTTCTGTGAGTTCGAAACTATATTCCTGTATATCAGTGATTCTCAAAATGTGCAATCATATTATATTAATTAGCAGCGTTTGTTCTTGCTAAGAATAGTCATATATTAACTCGTGGTCAGGCTAACAACTAGTACAGGGGTTGCTCAACCTTTTGAATGACGCGGACGTATTTGAAATTGCAAACAAAAAATGGCAAACGTATTCGAGATTGAAAAAAAATGGCGAATGCATTCAAGATTGCAAAAAAATGGCGAATGCACTCAAGATTGCAAAAAAATGGCGAATGCACTCAAGATTGCAAAAAAATGGCGGACGCAATCGAATTATTACAGCACGTGATGACAACTAACACGATACTACTAATACAACAAAGTCGCTGATTTCATTATTTCAATATTTCCCCACTGGCTCATGCGCTCGCACAAGCAAAAGCTTGAGAACCCTTGATCTAACCTGAATGAATTCCGTGGCAAGAATTGTAGAAAATCAAACAAGGATGTTAACACGTTGACAATCGATCACGGAGATTTCCGTTCTTCTACACATGCGTACTTTATCGTGCTTTTCTTTACTTAATATTATTGGTATAGGCCTCTATTTGTTAATATGTGTTTGAAAATGTGTTTTCTATCATATGGAGTTGTTACGTCGTTATCTACATTTTATTTTACTTGAGTTAAAAGTCTATTAAATGTCCAGTCCAACGTGAAAGGATGGGGATTAAATAACCAGTCGTCAACGTGTTAAAATAAAAAATCAGTTGTTGTTTCAGAAATATATCTCCCCCCCCCCCCCCCCCCCGCGCCCCCCACATACACTACAAATTGCGGATTTATAAAAATAATTATAACCAGCTAAGTGTATACACGTTAATCCAAAACTTTGTCTCAGTGCAATTGACGAGTGCAATTGTTAACTTTTTATCAAACAAAAATGTTATTCTTCTTTGTTTCATATTGTAGATGAAATATAATATAGAGGCATTGACACTTAAATAAATGGAAAAACAGTATCATAAATGCAACATGAAATGATGTATAGAATGAGATGCATAAAGCATGACAAGGATGTTGATTTACATTAAACTGTACAAGAAAGAGTTAATCATTTGAGGCACAAAACAGTAAAAATGAATTTCTTTGTATCATTCTATCGTGCATTTTATACTTTTAATATCCATTTCCATAATAAGTAACTTTCTCTCCCTTACAAAAAGCTATGATTAATTTAAGTAAATATTTTAAAATAGACTATCCCAAAGAAAATTTGTTATATTAATTATTAATGATTACTTCTTTGCTGTATTTAATGTAAATATTACATTTTAATGCATTTAGAAATAGAAATCCCATAAATAATAGTTTTGGGAAACAAAGCAGTCATCACAACAGTTTGTCAAATAGTTTTTACTTATAATTTGTCTCGATGTACCCAATCTTTTGTAAAATGTTTTATACTAAATATTTTGTTAACATATGTACCAGATAACTTTACATTCCCATTATTATGCATTACTATGAACCAGTACATGCATAATACATATAAAATGTATTTAAATGTAGTTACGCAACAGAATATACTTTATTCTTTAATGAATAAGAAAACTGCAAGCTTCTAATGAAATTTTAAACAAGTCATCAAGTGTTATTAGACAGTTTCTAAAACTTATTTTAACGTGTCATTAATGAATTACAAATTTTAAAGTCAAATATTGTTGCTTTATAACTCGACTTTAAGTAGAAACCAAACTAATCGTTGGATATTAAGTCCGCTTACAAAATAACATGATAAGAAAAGTAAAGAAAACTCACATCTGGGTGTTCATTAACAGGTACATAGACTTTCTCCGTAAGCATTGTGATTTCACCTTCTGGTTCTGGCAGAACCAGTGGCTCTTTCTTGACGCCACTGATTTGGAACAGAGTAAATCATCGATCTAAAGGTAATTAACAAGTAGAATATATGTACACAAAAAGTGTACAATTCAAGCCAGCAGCATAGAGCGATAAACAAAGTCCTCAAATATAATTTACAATAAAGTTAAAGTTATACGAAGTTGTCTCAACGGAATTATGATATTACAAATTACATAAGTATAAAATATATCACGTTTTCTCGATAAATTTGATAATAAATTCGTTCCATATTCCAAGACCAATATATTATACATAACCTAAGCTAACTTGAACGAATAAGTAGTTCAGGAGTGGCTAACCTTTTGTACACTAATTTTTCTTCACAAGCATCTTTTCTAGTTTATTACGTTCATGATTGAGGTTGGAAAATTGGAACAGACACAGAATCTGCTTTGTCTAGGGGAGGAAAAGGAGTATGATCAATCACGCGATCGAATTAATTAATTTACTCGATTTCGATCGTACCGCATCTCGCTCAAACTCTCTCCCTTTCTTTCTTTTTCTCTCTCAAACACTCTCAATTTCTCTCTTTTTCTCTCTCGAACACTCTCAATTTCTCTCTTTTTCTCTCAAATACTTTCAATTTCTCTCTTTTTCTTTTTCAAAGACTCATATTCTCTCTTTTTTTCTCAAATACTCTCTCATTCTCTCTCTCCTTCTCTCTCTCTCTCCCTTACTCTCTCCCTCCCTCTTACTCTCATTTCTCTCTTTCTCTCATTTCTCTCTCTCCCACTCTCATTTTTCTTTCTCTCTCTCCCTCTCTCTCTCATTTCTCTCTCTCTCTCCCACTCTCATTTTTCTTTCTCTCTCTCCCTCTCTCTCTCATTTCTCTCTCTCTCTCTCACTCTCATTTTTCTTTCTCTCTCTCTCTCTCTCTCTCTCTCTCTCATTTATCTCTCTCATCTCTCTCGTACTCTCCCTCTCTCTCTTACTCTCATTTCTCTCTCATCTCTCTCTCTCTCGCTCTCTCTCTCTCGCTCTCGCTCTCTCTCTCTCTCTCTCTCTCTCATACAGACACAAACACACTGTTCACATTCTACAAGCGTAAACTGTCGAAAAACTGGGACAAACTGGCGATTAAGAAGGCTGCACGGATTCAACAGAGAGCACTCAGCTGTTGAAAATATGCAGTCGGATTCAGTTACGGCGCCTACTTCAAAAGAGCAAGTAAACGCGAGGATGCAACGCGCCACTTTCGTACATAATTGCTTCCTGAAAATATCTACGAACGTTGAACGTTCGAAAGGAGGGGGATGTAAAAAAATGTGTTTCAAAGTATTTACTTATCAATATGTATTCATAATGAAGTTAACGAGCCGAGTGTAACTGCTTTCCGGTATTTTCCTTGTAAACTTGTCAAGAGTTAATCGAATACCACCATTTTTTTTCGTTTAGAAAATTTTCGAAAATTTGAGATTCCTGAAGGAAAATTGTACAAAAGTCGAAATTCACAAAGCAGAATTTTAAAGAATTTGAAATTTACAGAGCAGAATTTTAGAGAATTTAAAATTCACAGATCAGAGTTTTACAAAATTCGAAATTCATTCCATAATAGCCAAAAATTTGTCAAGATTTATGAACGCTTCGTTCATATATTTAATTATCAAATTCTTGACCTTTTTATCAACTTCTTTCGTCCACGTTTCCATTATGTATTTGATTGTTGCTCGATTAAGTGTTTGGACAAAAATATTGAAAAATTGGAACTTTAAAGATGTGCGAATATCGAGTTGAAATCGCTTCTTTTGAGACTCGTGGATGCAGAAAAAAAAAGATACAACACTGGCTTTTGACGAATGGCTAGAAAATGCAAGAAACGCGTAAGCTCGCCACCTCGCATAACAATGCAGTCACTTTCCTCTTTCTGATTCGTTTTCGCGGCTACGATGAAATACTAAAGAATATACGCGGTAGTACTTAAATAATTCAATGTCACGAGACGTTAGAAAATTGAAATTAATTTGTTCAATGAATATTTCTTTCAAATACGTTAAATTTTTTTATAGTAAGTTATAGTAAGTCAAATGGTAATTATTATCAACGTTAATTTCTTAAATATTGATCACTCGAGTTCAGTTTCTAACGTTTTCAGCTTTTCTATTTTATTTCAAAACTAAATCTTAAATATTGATCACTCAAATCAAGAATTCTTAACATTTCAGCTTTTTTATTATAATTCAAAATTAAGTCTGTGAACTAAAACTATTCTGCATTAAGAATCTCAAAGTTTGTAATTAATATCTATTTGCTTAGATTTTGATTAAAATCTTAAATATTGATCACTTAAATCAAGTTTCTAACATTTTCATCTTTTTTATTATATTTCAAAATTAAGTCTGTGAACTAAAAATATTCTGCATTAAGAATCTCTAAGTTTGTATAATTATTATCTATTTGCTTCGATTTTGGTAAAAATCTCAAATATTAATCACTCAAGTCAAGTTTCTAACGTTTTCAACTTATTTTATTTTATTTGAAATTAAATCTCTGAGATTGTCAAAACTAAAAATATTCTGCATATTCAGTCTCTATGTTTTTATTTTATTTCAAAATTAAATCTCTGAGATCGTATCAACTAAAAATATTCTACATTAAGAGTCTTTACGTTTGTATAATTATTATCTATTTGTTTAGATTTCAGTTAAAATCTTAAATATTGATAACTCAAGTCAAGTTTCAAAACTAATCTTTGAGATTGTTTCAATTAAAAATATTCTGCATTTTCAATTTCTACATTTGTATAATTATTAGCTATTTGCTTAGATTTGAGTTAAAATCTTAAATATTGATCACTCGAGTCAAAAATTCCTAACATCTTCAACTTTTCTATTTTATTTCAAATATTAAATCTCTGAGATCGCCTCAACTAAAAAGATTCTGCATTAAGAGTCTCTACATTTGTATAATTATTATTTATTTGCTTAGAGTTAGGTTAAAATCTTAAATATTGATAATTCAAGTAAAAAATTTCTAATATCTTCACCTTTTCTATTTTATTTCAAAAATTAAATGTCTAAGATTCTCTCAACTAAAAAGATTCTACATTAAGAATCTCTAAGTTTATATAATTATTATCTATTTGCTTGGAGTTTGGGTAAAATCTTAAATATTGATAACTCAAGTCAAGAGTTCCGAAACTTTTCAATTTTTCTATTTTATTTGAAATATTAAATCTTTCAGATCGTCTCAACTAAAAATATTCTACATTAAGAGTCTCTAAATTGATATTAATTTCACAAGAGACGCAAAATCGACTGCTAAAATCTGTACCCATTAAAATCTGAAACGATCGAATCTACGCATCCAAGTTTAACAAGAAAATATCAAACATTTCCAATTCTAAGAACCAATGAATAATCGATAACGAAGAACTAACATAAATACGTGTTTGCATAACAACAACCTTCGACCTTAACAAAAAATCGTTAACATTCTCCCAATCAAAACGAATGAAAAACAGAAAATTTACTGACGAAAGTAATTCGACCTTCTATGCTTACGTTAATCGTTTTAAATATTCCCAACAGTTCTGGCAGAGTTTTTAAACTCGAGTATTCTCGAGATTAAGAGACTAATCCGATTTGCATCCATGATTGAACGGTTGGAAATAACGTGCACCGCATCTCTTTAAACCTTCGAGAGTCTCTCCCCACTCCTTGGCTCTTCTCATCTACGCTCGTCCTACTTATATATGCTACAGAGCAGCGAAGCTCTCGCGATTTTGTCAAGTCCAGAATGGAGTGCGCATGCGCGAAACTGGCTGTACATCGAATAGTGAGAGCACTGCCGTTCCAGCAGTTCGACCCTGGCGTTTTATCTTTCCACTATTTGCATTGCAAAAGAATATAATTTGTGGACGGCGTTTGCGAGGGCTCTGCTGTACATAAAATACTTTCTCTGAGTAGATGGCGTTTGCGAGGGTTATTTGCCCTCAAATTGCCCAACGAGAACGTCTTTTGATTTATATAAATGTATAGAACAATCTTTTCTTTGGTATTTCATTTTAGGGGCGCTTCTTATTTACTATTCTGCTACATTTTACATTTCTTATACTTCTCTCCCTTTGCTACACTTTCTTTGTACTTTTAGTTTATCGTAATATCATAATTGTTACTTCGTTACTTGTTATACTTACTATTATTACTAAGTGTTATTATTTGCGCTTCTTATTCTATTATATTACTATCTCCTCGACACAAAGAGCAAAAAATAAAGAGCAAGCGAGAGAAAAAATTCGAATATCTAATAAATTCGATTTTTAATACAATTGAAATTTTAGATAAAATAGAAATCTAAGAAATGTATTTCTATTGTTTGCATCGATGCGTACATCATTTTCCATTTCTACATTAAAATATTAATTACGAATCGTAATTAAAGTATTCGTATACACGTATCGTAATATAAATTGTAATGCGTTCAGAGTTAACAAGAATGAAAGATATCAAGTTGATCGAAGGCGATACAAATTTTTCGCAACAGTTCGTAATTATGAAATTGTGAAAAGTGGAATTTATAAATCTGAAAATTTGAAAAACCTTATTTCAACTTCAAGTTTGGTTAGATGTTTAACCGAATTTCGAACGCTGAGAAAGAAAGAGAGCAAGTGAGAGAAGTTCGTAGTTCCAGCAGTTTCGACCCTGACGTTTTATCTTTCCACAATTTGCATTGTAAAAGAATATAATTTGTGGACGGCGTTTGCGAGGGTTCTGTGTTCTCATATCGACCAACGAAAAAACGGTCTTTACTTTTCTAACAATCGTTTTATCAGTCTTTGGCATTTGAACGTTTGCTCTCTTCGTACTTATCGTTTCGTCGCATACTTTACGTTATTTTTTTCATTGCATATATCTTACTGTTTTATCTCGTCGCGTACCTTTTCTTTGTATTTTTCGAGTATCACGTTGCGTTCCTTGCTTACTATTATAACTTTCGTTTACTTACATTTATATTTATTAATTTATCTATAACTTGCATCATAACTTAACCTCAAAATGTAATAGCGCAACTCTATGTCGACGCCATTGATGCAAGCGTCGCTGAAACTGGAGTGCGCACGCGTGGAACTGACCAATTGTCTCGCAGCTTCATACGAACTTCTCTCACTTGTTCTTTATCTTTCTTAGCGTTCGAAAGGCTGGTTAAATGTTTAACCAAACTTAAAGCTGAAATAAGGTTTGTCTAATGAAATTTTAAAAAAATAAGTACTGTTAAGGGAAAAAAATAAGGGACGAAACCCTTACAGACGCCATCTACAAGATATATATTTTTGTTATATAGACATAGTATAGAACAGCGAAACTCTCGCGATTTTGTGAAGCTCAGAATGGAGTGCGCATGCGCGAAACCGACCACTTGTCTCGCAGAGTCATACGAACTTCTCTCACTTGCTCTTTATTCGATAATTTCGATGGTCTTGTAGTATTTTTAAAGATTAATATTCTGAGTTACTTTTTCCGTTTATATATGGTGACGCAATTAAAACGGAATAGAGTTCCGTGGAAAGGTTATGCGCGTCTCAGAAAATGTTCTTTTTTAGACGAAACGACATATTAATTCTCTTCCAGTTGACCTCGAGTCGAATAATATTTACTTCTACTCTGCATAACATTCTTTGTTTCCAAGTCCTTACTTTCTGTACGTTAAAATTTGAATTCCAGGAGATCCATGTATTAATTATTAATGTTTCTAACAAGGTATTTTGAGAGAGATATTTTTTCACTTTTCTGAAGATATAGTAAAAAATTATTTGGTCGCTAGAAAACATCATTTTCATATTGCTATTCTAACCTAACCTAACTTAGTATTGTTACTATCGTATCTTGTTTATTATCTTATCTATAACAGAGTATAGAGAGTAGCGAAACTCTCGCGATTTTGTGAAGCTCAGAATAGAGTGCGCATGCGCAGAACCGACCAATTGTCTCACAGAGTCATACGAACTTCTCTCACTTGCTCTCTTTCTTTCTTAACGTTCGAAAGGCAGGTTAAATATCTAACCAAACTTGAAACTGAAATAAGATTTTTCAAATGAAATTCACCTTTTCGTTTAGAAAATAAGTATGAAGCTGTACGTAAATTAGGATAAGAAAGACGGAAAGTATAAAAATGTATAAGAAAACGAGTGTGAAAAGAGAAAGAGACAGAGAATGGTAATGTGAAGCTAAAACTAATGTTAGAAAATAATGAAACTGTATGTAAATTGGGATAAGAAAGATGAAAAGTAGAAAAATGTATAAGAAAAGGTATGCGAAAAGAGAAAGAGACAGAGAATGGTAATTGTAAAGCTAAAATAGATGTAAACACGAATGCAAACAAATAAGTAACTGATAAGTATAAACGCATGTTAACAAATGTGATAACGTAATTAATAAGACTGCGATAGATTAAGCATTTGCATTCCTTATGTCGAGTTTGTCGAGTTGACTCGACATTGGTAAATAAAAGAAGGGAAACAAATATAAGTTCCATAAGTATAGATTGCGACAAAGTTTGAGAATTATATTTAATATAATTAGTAAACAAAATTGTTTGCAGATAGGAATCGAAGAATTGTCCTTTCAAGTAAATTTCAAATAAAACATTTTAAGTAACAGAGAGTTGTTGGCAACAAAATTAAACAATAATTTGGAGTGCAAAGGGTTAAAGACAAAATATTGTAGAAAAAAATAAGGACAGTTGTTGTTTGACAATATGAGGACGCGAAACCCTCATAAACACCATCTACAAGATATATATTTTTGTTATAGAGGCACAGTATACAGTGGCGAGACTCTTGCGATTTTGTGAAGCTCAGAATGAAGTGCGCATGCGCAGAACCGACCAATTGTCTCGCAGCGTCATACGAACTTCTCTCACTTGCTCTCTTTCTTTCTCAGCGTTCGAAATTCGGTTAAACATCTAACCAAACTTGAAGTTGAAATAAGGTTTTTCAAATTTGAGATTTATAAATTCCACTTTTCACAATTTCATAATTACGAACTGTTGCGAAAAATTTGTATCGCCTTCGATCAACTTGATATCTTTCATTCTTGTTAACTCTGAACGCATTACAATTTATATTACGATACGTGTATACGAATACTTTAATTACGATTCGTAATTAATATTTTAATGTAGAAATGGAAAATGATGTACGCATCGATGCAAACAATAGAAATACATTTCTTAGATTTCTATTTTATCTAAAATTTCAATTGTATTAAAAATCGAATTTATTAGATATTCGAATTTTTTCTCTCGCTTGCTCTTTATTTTTTGCTCTTTGTGTCGAGGAGATAGTAATATAATAGAATAAGAAGCGCAAATAATAACACTTAGTAATAATAGTAAGTATAACAAGTAACGAAGTAACAATTATGATATTACGATAAACTAAAAGTACAAAGAAAGTGTAGCAAAGGGAGAGAAGTATAAGAAATGTAAAATGTAGCAGAATAGTAAATAAGAAGCGCCCCTAAAATGAAATACCAAAGAAAAGATTGTTCTATACATTTATATAAATCAAAAGACGTTCTCGTTGGGCAATTTGAGGGCAAATAACCCTCGCAAACGCCATCTACTCAGAGAAAGTATTTTATGTACAGCAGAGCCCTCGCAAACGCCGTCCACAAATTATATTCTTTTGCAATGCAAATAGTGGAAAGATAAAACGCCAGGGTCGAACTGCTGGAACGGCAGTGCTCTCTCTATTCGATGTACAGCCAGTTTCGCGCATGCGCACTCCATTCTGGGCTTCACTGAGACCAACATAGAGTTTCGCTACTGTACAGGGTGAGGCAATAACTATTATCACCTCAGATATCTTCGAAATTATAAGTTTCACAGAAATATTTGCTGATATAAAATTGCATAGTACGAAGGGTGCCATCCGTTGGCGATAATAATTTTTTTGCAGCTGGAGGTACTTGGGACATTTGAAGGTCACCTCCATTTTTTTTAATGGATCAGTATGCTTTTGCTTCCGTATTACGATAGACGATCTTCGAAAACGAGTTCAACAACCTATAACATAAGGTCATTGAATGGCATAGGAAGTAGAGGAGGGCGATAATACTTGTGGTTTTGGCAGTAAATGAAGCATACGTTTACGACTGATCCCAAAGAAAATACTTCATTTATGACACGGTTCGTTATGAAAAAGTCTACGAGCGTCAACTATTGAAGGTAAAAATGTTTATCTGAAAAATAGTTAATGAAAAATAATTCAATTTTCGAAGACCCCACGTTTATTGTTCCTCAGAACAGATTAACTGATGTATCGATACTAATCTTATCATATTTAACTTATCCTGCGACCTATTAAAGTGTCCTTCAAGCAGTGTTTATTCACAGTGAAGTAAACAGTAAACATTCCTCTACTGTTTCACTTATTACCAAAACAGTAAGTATTAAGTACCCTTCTCTACTTTCTACGACTTTCAATACCCTTATGTTATAGGTCGTTGAACTCGTTTTAAGATCCTCTACCATAATACAGAAGCAAAAATATATCGATCCATTAAAAAAACTGGAAGTGACTTTCAAATATCCGAAGTATCTTCACCTGCAAAAAAACTATTATCGCCAAAGGGAATAGCCCCTTTCGTACTGTGCAATTTTCTATAAGCAAATATTTCTGTGAAACTTATAGTTTCGAAGATATCTGCTAATAGTTGTTGACCCACCCTGTACACTGTGCTTCTACTCGAATCCATTTTCTACAACGCAACGACCGCCATCCCCACTCAAACTGACGCTGAGTGCGGTTTGGAAACGGATACCCATATTTACACGGACGATAAAGGAGTAACGGACTTTTAGGGTTTTACGTAATTGGACAGTCAGTTGCGTACGAGCCTCAGATTACTGCAGTGGCTACTTGCGTGCGGAACTTGTGCAGAATGAACCAACCGCTAAACGAGCCTTGGTACAAGTGTTGCGTTTTATTTCTTCGAGTTTGGCGAATCACGGAATTCAACAATCTTGGATAATATTAATATTGTTGAGTATTATTACTCTAGAGCAATATTAATGTTATTGAATGTTACTATTCTCGAATAATATTAATATTCTTGAATATTATTACTCTCGAACAATATTATTATTCTTGAATAACATTGATATTCTTGTATATTATTATTCTTCAGTAACATTAATATTCTCGAATATTCTACTTCTTTTTGAATAATATTAATATTCTTGAGGATTATCACTCTCGAACAATATTAATATTCTTGAATATTAATATTCTTGAGGATTATTACTCGAACAATATTAATATTGTTAAATATTATTATTCTCCAACAATATTATCATTCTTGAATAATATTAATATTCGTAAATATTATTACTCTTAAACAATATTAATATTCTTGAGGATTATTATTCTCGGACAATATTAATATTTTTTAATGCTATTAGTGTTCTTGAACAATATTAATATTCTTGAATATTATTACTCTCGAATAATATTAATATACTTGAGGATTATTACTCTCGAAGAATATTAATATTGTTAAATATCACTACCCTGAAATAATATTAATATTCTTGAATGTTATTACTCTCGAACAATATTAATATTGTTAAATATTACTACTCTCGAACAAAATTAATATTCTTAAATATTATTACTCTTGAACAATATTAATATTCTTGAATATTACTACTCTCGAACAAAATTAATATTCTTAAATATTATTACTCTTGAACAATATTAATATTCTTGAATATTATTACTCTCGAATAATATTAATATTCTTCAATACTATTACTCTCGAATAATATTAATATACTTGAGGATTATTACTCTCGAAGAATATTAATATTGTTAAATATCACTACCCTGAAATAATATTAATATTCTTGAATGTTATTACTCTCGAACACTATTAATATTGTTAAATATTACTACTTTCGAACAAAATTAATATTCTTAAATATTATTACTCTTGAACAATATTAATATTCTTGAATATTATTACTCTCGAATAATATTAATATTCTTCAATATTATTACTCTCGAATAATATTAATAGTCATGAATATCATTACTCTTGAACAATATGAATATTCTTGAATATTATTACTCCCGAATACTATTAATAATCTTGAGTATTATTACTCTCGAACAATATTAATATTCTCGAGTACTAATACTCTTGAAAAATACTAATATCCTGCATCAATAATGCAAACTGTCAAAAATAAAACCCACCAATAACCTAAACAACCAAACTAAATAAAAACCTACGAAGAATTATTATACAATTATCCAGAACGATAACAAATCCTATATACCGAGCAATGATTACAAAATTTCCTCTTCCTCAGTGGACCTCCAATTTCACATATTCCTCTACTTTTACTTTTATTCTCATAAAAACTGAAAATATAATAGAAACAAGTGTTTTTCTCTTTTCATTCTTTTTTCTGTGCAAGAGACAGAAGTTATTGGAAATTAGAAACCCTTCGTCTTGTAACGGGACAGTCAGAACCGGAAGCAGAACGACTGTCAAAACGGAAGCAAGCACACTTGTCACCGTGGAGGCCCAACAAAGCTCGCAGGCTGAGGGCCTTGGCAGTGTCGAGGAGGAAGGCACGCAGAACCAAATTAGCCATGATGGCTGAATCCGGAACGAACTCGAGAACCTCCATTCGAACATCCTTAGATTATAATAAGAAAAAAACGATCTACAGACGGCCCTCGATATTCGCACATCTTTAAAATTACAGCTTTTTTAATAGTTTTGTCTAAACGCTTAATCGAGCAACAATGAAATACATAATGGAAACGTGGACGAAAGAAGCTGATAAAAAGGTCAAGACTTTGATAATTAAATATATGAACGAAGCGTTCATAAATCTTGACAAATTTTTGGCAATTACCGAATGAATTTCGAATTTTGTAAAACTCTGATCTGTGAATTTTAAATTCTCTAAAATTCTGCTGTGTGAATTTCAAATTCTTTAAAATTCTGCTTTGTGAATTTCCAATTGTCTAAAATTCTCCGCGAATTTCAAATTTTGTACAATTCTTTTCCATAAATTCCAAATTTTCGAAAATTCTCCTCCGTGAATCTCTAATTTTCGAAAATTCTCCTCCGTGAATTTCGACTTTTGTACAATTTTCCTTTAGGAATCTCAAATTTTCTAAAATTTTCTAAAAGAAAAAAAAGGGTGGTATTCGATTAACTCTTGACAAGTTTGCAAGGAAAATACCGGAAAGCAGTTACACTCGGCTCGTTAACTTCATTATGAATACATATTGATAAGTAAATACTTTGAAACACATTTTTTTACATCCCTCTGCTTTCGAACGTTCAACGTTCGTAGATATTTTCAGGAAGCAATTATGTACGAAAGTGGCGCGTTGCATCCTCGCGTTTACTTGTTCTTTTGAAGTAGGCGCCGTAACTGAATCCGACTGCACATTTTCAACAGCTGAGTGCTCTCTGTTGAATTCACAGTTTACGATTGTAGGATGTGAACAGTGTGTTTGTGTCTGTATGACAGAGACAGAGAGAGGGAGGGAGAGAGAGAGAGAAATGAGAGAGTAAGAGAGAAAGAGTGTGTGAGAGAGAGAAATGAGAGAGAGAGAGAGAAATGAGAGAGAGAGAGAGAGAAATGAGAGAGAGAGAGAAATGAGAGAGAGAGAGAAATGAGAGAGAGGGAGAAATGAGAGAGAGAGAGAGAGAGAGTGAGAGAGAATGAGAGTATTTGAACGAAAAAGAGAGAAAATGAGTCTTTGAAAGAGAAAAAGAGAGGTAAGAAAGAGAGAGAGCTTGTGCGAGATGCAGTACGATCGAAATCGAGTAAATTAATTAATTCGATCGCGTGATTGATTTACTCCTTTTCCTCCCCTAGACAAAGCAGATTCTGTCTCTGTTCCAATTTTCCAACCTCAATCATGAACGTAATAAATTAGAAAAGATGCTTGTGAAAAAAAATTAGTTTACAAAAGGTTAGCCACTCCTGAACTAGCTATTCGTTCAAGTTAGCTTAGGTTATGTATAATATATTGGACTTGGAAAGTGGAACGAATTTATTATCAAATTTATCGAGAAAACGTGATATATTTTATACTTATGTAATTTGTAATATCATAATTCCGTTGAAACAACTTCGTATATCTTTAATTTTATTGTAAATTATATTTGAGGACTTTGTTTATCGCTCTATGCTGCTCGCTTGAATTGTACACTTTTTGTGTACATATATTCTGCTTGTTAATTACCTTTAGATCGATGATTTACATACGCATTTCTATTTCATGTTACAGAAATGGCTAAAGTCCGGGCGAGTCTCTTCGAAATCAGTGGCGTCAAAAAGAGAAAGTCTATGTACCTGTTAATGAACATCCAGATGTGAGTTTTCTTTACTTTTCTTATCATGTTATTTTGTAACCGGACTTAATATCCAACGATTAGTTTGGTTTCTACTTAAAGTCGAGTTATAAAGCAACAATATTTGACTTTATAATTTGTGATTCATTAATGACACGTTAAAATAAGTTTTAGAAACTGTCTAATAACACTTGATGACTTGTTTAAAATTTCATTAGAAGCTTGCAGTTTTCCTATTCATTAAAGAATAAAGTATATTCTGTTGCGTAACTACATTTAAATACATTTTATATGTATTATGCATGTACTGGTTCATAGTAATGCATAATAATGGGAAAGTAAAGTTATGTGGTACATATGTTAACAAAATATTTAGTATAAAACATTTTACAAAAGATTGGGTACATCGAGACAAATTATAAGTAAAAACTATTTGACAAACTGTTGTGATGACTGCTTTGTTTCTCAAAACTATTATTTATGGGATTTCTATTTCTAAATGCATTAAAATGTAATATTTACATTAAATACAGCAAAGAAGTAATCATTAATAATTAATATAACAAATTTTCTTTGGGATAGTCTATTTTAAAATATTTACTTAAATTAATCATAGCTTTTTGTAAGGGAGAGAAAGTTAGTTATTGTGGAAATGGATATTAAAAGTATAAAATGCACGATATATACAATACAAGGATACAAGGATACAAGGAAATTCATTTTTACTTTTTTGTGCCTGAAATGATTAACTCTTTCTTGTACCGTTTAATGTAAATCAACATTCTTGTCATGCTTTGTGCATCTCATTCTATACATCATTTCATGTTGCATTTATGATACTGTTTTTCCATTTATTTAAGTGTCAATGCCTGTATATTATATTTCATCTACAATATGAAACAAAGAAGAATAACATTTTTGTTTGATAAAAAGTTAACAATTGTACTCGTCAATTGCACTGAGACAAAGTTTTGGATTAACGTGTATACACTTAGCTGGTTATAATCATTTTTATAAATCCGCAAATTTGTAGTGTAAGTGGGAGGGGGTGGATATATTTGTGAAACGTCAACAACTAGTTTTTTATATTAACACGTTGACGACTGGTTATTTAATCCCCATCCTTTCACGTAGGACTGGACATTTAATAGACTTTTAACTCAAGTAAAATAAAATGCAGATAACGATGTAACAACCCTATATGATAGAAAACACATTTTCAAACACATATTAACAAATAGAGGCATATACCAATAATGTTAAGTAAAGAAAAGTACGATAAAGTACGCATGTGTAGAAGAACGGAAATCTCCGTGATCGATTGTCAACGTGTTAACATCCTTGTTTGATTTTCTAGAATTCTTGCCACCATAGTCATAGGTGGGGTTCTCAAGCTTTTGCTTGTAGAGGCGCATGCGCCAGTGGCATCTGCCATCTTTTTTGCAATCTCGAACGCGTCCGTCATTATTTTTGCAATCTCAAATGCGTCCGCCATTATTTTGCAATCTGGAATGCGTCCGCTATTATTTTTTGTAATCTCAAATGCGTCCACGTCCGCCATTTTCTTTGCGATCTCGAAGGCGTCCGCCATTTTGTTTGCAATTTCGAATGCATCCGCTATTATTTTTTGTAATTTCAAATGTGTTCGCCATTATTTTTTGTAATCTCAAATGCGTCTGCGCCACAAACAAGATTGAGAACCACTGAGTTAGGTTATGTTAAGTCGAATTCCATAGATCAGTGCGCCAACTGGCTGCTTACAGAGAAATCTGTGTTAAGAGAACTCTTCTTCGTGTCGTTCTGTCCGGTAATTGGTATTGTCACAGCTCTGCAATTGCTCACACAGAACCACTTAAAATTTTCTTGACACGGCCAAGTCGACCGACTCGCGTACAATCGTCTTTTTCCTTGTTGATTTCCAATCCCAACGAAAGTACATATGTATTTATATTTTTTCTCACTTGTTAAAATAATATGAAATATCTAAAGTAGACTTCTGTATAACGCGATGAAAAATTTGCTACTAGTACTCATACAACGCGATAAACAGTCTCGCATAACGCGTAGGATAATGTTTTCACATAATTTCATATTTTTTATCTAGAAAAACAAAAGCATACACTCATATGTTTTTTAATATACATTACTTTAATGAAGCATTGTAGTTTATAAAAAAAATAATACATATACAGATTTAAAGATATAAGAGAAAAATAATTTTATTCAACTTTAAACAAAAATAAAAATATGCACTTTACTATTTGACATATATTTTTCTTATAAAACATTATAATACATATTTAACGTATATATATATAGAAAAAAATGATATAAGTTTATTTTAATAACGTGGTACACCGTTGCTTTTCTCCTAAAAACTGACTCTGACTCTGCACATCGTTATAAATCATTTAATTAGAAATTCGACGTATAACAGAGTGAAAAATGAGGTCCAGATTTGCAATTATTTCAGAATCACGATTAAATCTGGAAGCATGAAAATTTTTTAACAAAGTTTGAGAGCTATTCATTAATAATTAATAATTAGAGAGCTATTAAACGTAGCTCTCAAACGTTGTTGTAATTTATGTTTACAGAACTTATATCTGTTTCTTTACTGATGTCGAGTCACACTCGAAAAAAGAGATTAAAACAGAGATCGCGTGCTCAGAGATGTAGAATGTACAAATCATTGTTCCCATTCTCATTTAAATGAGACACCCTATAGATACCGAGGCCGATATCGCTATTTCGGTCGTCGTTATTCGACACTCTCGACAGACGACCGCGATAACTGATGTATTAGTTACATCTGTACAACCAGTGTTCCATACACGTTTTTTTCGTTAATGTTTCCGGAACTAATAGAAACACGAAACACGAAAATTTTATTTTCAATTGCTCAGTGATGATTTTCGATAAAATTAGTCGTAATATGAAACATTCTTTTTTTATTCTTAACCCTTTTCACTCGGCTCCTTTTCAGATGTTAGCGATAGAAACTATTGCCAAGCAATCTTTGAGCAATATTTTAGCAATAGTTTCTATTGCCAATGTCTTTCAGCAACAGAAAATTTCCATTTCGATAGAAAACGTTGATGGAGAGAGAGAGAGAGAGAGAGAGAGAGAGAGAGAGAGAGATGGAAAGAGAGAAATATGGAGAGAGAGAGAGAGAGAGATATGGAAAGAGAGAAATATGGAGAGAGAGAGAGAGAGAGTTGAAGAGAGAGATGGAGAGAGAGACGGAGAGAGAGTTGGAGAGAGAGAGAGAGAGAGTTGGAGAGAGAGAGTTGGTGAGAGAGAGAGGGAGAGGGAGAGAGAGACGGAGAGAGAGAGAGAAAGAAATGAGAGAGTGAGTGAGAATATGAGAATGGGGGAGAGGGAGAGAGAGAGAGAGAATGCGATTTAAATGCAATATCTGTTGTAAATACAACACAACGAAAACCAATAATATTCACGTCATTAAATTTTGCACCCCAATTTCATCAACGCACTATACCAAATATCAGTGTTGAGGGTTTCGTCAGGGTTACCTATATGTGAAATTTCATCAAAATCGATCCACAAATAAACGAGATACGACGAGATACGCGAAGAGACGAAATAACAAAGCAGAAACGAGAATCGAGGTATGTAGGCGATGTAGCACAGCTTAATCGCGGAAAATGTTCGACGATATTCTGTTGGCTAACTGCACGAAACGCGGCTAATCGACTAGCAGGATCTAACAATTATTATTATACATATTACAGTATTTCTCTATTCGTATTATTATCTTGTTATTCAAGATATGTTCACTTTTTTTTAATCTACATGGTAATCATATTTTTTTCTACTCAAAGCTTTATTGTCAGCTTAAATGCACGTATTACATTGTCAACATTGAACTGAATATTACGTCTTCCTTAAAACACACTTTGCATCGTTTACAAAAGTTTATTTTATAAAATCATCCATCCATGTATGAAAACATCTGTAGTTTTACAAATTCAACAGCTTATTATGCGACCTGTGTTATTATTTTTTATTAACAGAAAGCAACGCGATTTACACATTTTACAAAATGATCCATCCATGTATGAAAACATCTGCAGTTTTATAAATTCAACACTTATTATGCGACATCTGTTATTATTATTTATTAACAGAAAGCAACGCGATTTACACATTTTACAAAATGATCCATCCATGTATGAAAACATCTGCAGTTTTACAAATTAGATAAACGATATTGCGTTACAGAAGAAAATGTTGCAAAAATGAAAAATTTAAAAAAAGAAAAAAATGCTTTTAAATCTATCGATACAAATAATGAAAAAGCTTGCTAAAAATATGAAGAAATGGCAAACGGAGGATTGTATTATTTTGAAGAAAAGCTTTTATAAGTATTGTCGCGCATATTAATTAAAGCACAATAAATGCAGTGACGTAAGAAAAAGTTTTTCAGACGCATCATAGTTTGCGCATTCATATAAATTCTTTTTATTCGGATAAATATTATATGGTGTTGCAGAAGAAAATGTTGCAAAAAACGATTGTTACATTTTGCATTGCAAATCAGGATGAATAAACTGAGAGTAAAGTAATTGCTATTTCGCAAGTTTGCAGTCGTAACCAACGTGTGCAATTATTTGTATACATTCTACAAAGTTGTTAGCATACTGTTTGCATATTTCTTGCATACTTGCATCTCTTTTAGCTGCATAAAAACCTGCAAATCCTAATCCACGTACATTTGTCGCAATTCTGTTGCGTAAAATTCGATTTTACGATTTCGATTTTATAAAATTTAAAGATTCAAGATTCAAAATTTAAGTACAAAAATTCATTCTAATATTGTAATAATTTTTTTTAAATCGTGAAATAAAATAAAATTGATAAGTGAACATTTATTTAATATTAATAAAATTTATATAAATTTATTTAATATTGATAAAATTGAATTTATTAAAAAATAAACTTGATAAAGGAAAATTGATATTATGAATAAAATTTGAGTACAAAAATTCATTCTAATATCGCAATAATTTTTTTTAAATCGTGAAATAAAATAAAATTGATAAATGAAAAGACCCTAAGCGATAAAAAATTCAGGACCTTGCACCAAAAAAATGCAACTTAGAGGCCATAAATTTGACATTTTGTTTTTAGTTATTGTGAAACTTCAAATTCAGGGGTGGATCAATGCAAATTGGGGCCCTGAGCGATAAAAAATTCGGGGCCTTACAACAAAAAAGTACAACTTAGAGAACATAAATTTAACATTTCGTTTTTAAATTTTGAGACTTCAGATTCAAGGGCGGATCGAGACAAGTGGTGGACCCTAAGTATTAAAAAATTTGGGGCCTTACAACAAAAAAGTGCAATTCAGAGGGCATAAATTCGACATTTTGTTTTTAGATTTGTTCGATTACTTTATGGAGGGTTTTTTGAACCTTTCGGGTCATTTTCTAATCTAGGGCCCTACGCAGTTGCTTAGTTCAGTTACTGCTTAATCCGTCCCTGATAATTTATTAGAGAGAATTACAATTTTACAATATATAAATAAATTTAACATTTTGTATTTAGATTTCTTCGATTACTTTTCGATGATTCCCAAAATTTTTAAGTTAAGATATTTTAAGACTTCGGGGTCCTTTGTTATCCAGGGCTTAATCCACCCCTGATAATTTGTTAGAGAGAATTACGATCTTACAGTATATAAATAGGTTAGGTTAAAATATCTCAACTTAACAAAATATTAAGATTAAGATATTTTGAGACCTCGGGGCCTTTGCTATTCAGGGCCCTCTACGCAGTCACTTAGTTTTCTTGATAAAAATTATGAAAATCACAGAGAAGTTAGAAAAAAAGAATCTAAAAACAAAATGTTAAAGTTAAGATATTTTAAGACTTCGGGGCCCTTTGCTATCCAGGGCCCTACACGATCACTTACTGCATCTTGATAACTTATTAGCGAGAATTACAAACTCAAATTTCCTGGCGTAGCCATTGTTCTTTAATAATACATGAATATGTCTACAAATCAGAATATTCTCAACGAATCAACGTTACCTAAGAATTATTTTAACGTGTCTCGTATCTAATATGTTCGTACTGAACATGAAATGTTCAGTCATGCTAATGAAAATAATAAAAGGGACAATGCAAAGTATAAATATTTACAGCAATTTGATACTAGCAGTCATACAAATACAGTCGCACAGATAGAGCATTATATTTGAGTACACAAGTTATATATTTCTATCCGATAATGATTTTATAATTTTGTTTGTTACAGTTTAACTTTGTTGGAAGAATTCTTGGGCCACGTGGAATGACAGCTAAGCAATTAGAGCAAGAAACAGGATGTAAAATTATGGTTAGGGGAAAGGGCTCTATGAGGGATAAGAAGAAGGTAAAAGCTTTACACCGTTTACTAATTAACGCTCAACTAAAACTTGTTACAATGTTCCTTTATATTACATTCAAATGTCTCGATTCTTCTAGAAGTATTTCTTATCGATCCAATGTTTCGCACGAGTAAGAAAACTGTACGATTAATATATGAAAAGTGTTAACAGCATCGATGAATTTAGGACATTTTATAGATCGAAACTTGTTGCGCAGTGGTTTCGAGTCAGTAGTCGGCCATAGTAGACGATCATATTTGGCATCGGTACTTGACCATCCGGATAGTTAAGTTTAAATAGCGCTGAGTTGTTAGATAACAGGCAAATTACAACTAAGCGTTTTATTTGAAATACAAAATATCAGAGCTTGTTAGAAGTTACTTAACACTAAGTTTACCAAGCAGTCATTTTGTTGACCCCTCTGAGAAAACTTTTTGTTAAACTTTCTGTAAACGTATCGATGTGCACGGTATATGTGTGTGTGTGTGACGTCGCCATGGTCAGATCATCTTTTGTTTTCCAGTTTAGGCTCTTGAATGTAAGTTTAGTCCTTTGTCCGCCTCCGGCACAGCGAGATGTGTTTAGTTCTTTGTCCGCCTCCGGAACAGCGCGATGTGTATCATTAAACGTATAATATATATAAGTGAATATTGTTTCATATTAAAAACCTAACAGGTTATGGGCCCAGGTAACAAACTGTAATTACTGTGCTGATAAGTTTTGATTGTGCAAAAAAAAAAAAAAAACTGGCTAGTGCAAACGCGTTCGGAAATATTGAAAAATTAAACGAGAGCAACTACGAATTGTGGAAGGTGCAGATGAAAAGTGTTTTAGTATACAATGACCTGTGGCAATATGTTGAATGCAACGAAGCCATAACGGCAGAAAATACAGTGGAATGGGCGAGAAAGGACTCGAAAGCTTTAGCTCTTATAAATCTGTGTTACGCATGGTCAATTGAACCACGTAAAAAAGGCGAAGACATCAAAAGAAATTTTTGAATCACGTGGTCCCATACGAAAGGCAGCATTATATAAACAGTTACTAAGAATGGAAAAGAAGAAGAACGAATTCGATGACGCGGTACGTAAATGAATTTAGCAGCAATAAAGCTTCTAGACGAACTTTTATCAATTATGTTGCTTTCGTCTTTACCAGCCGAGTATGAACATTTCAGCGTAGTGATAGAATCGCGTGACGACGTGCCATCGTTAGAGAATCTTCAAATTAAATTGAAAGCGGAAGAAGCAAGTCAAAGTGATCGCGATGAAAAATCAACCGATAATGGAAACAAAAGTGACGCGTTATTAACAAAAGAATACGTTAATAACGAAAAACACAATATAAAGTGAATTCAAGACATGTGGGGATATAAGGCGAGGTTCGCGTAAATTTTTCTGATCAAGTGCTTTAGACTGGGATCAAACGGTCGCCTGCAATATAGAACCACTGAAATCGGACGCATGGTTTATAGACAGTGGTGCTTTGAAACACATGTGTAACAATGAATGCAAATTCGAGACATTAAACGAAGAACAAACGAAAGTGTATACAGCCGCTGAACATTTTATAGATTCAACTGGTACAGGTGATGTTAAGTTAAGTACTAAGACAACAATCGTGCAACAAATTTAATAAAATTGAAAAATGCGTTATGCGTGCCAGGATTACGGATAACGGTTATACGGTGGTGAAGTTTGAAAAGAATTACAGCAGTAGAATATCATTCATAGATGAGAAAAAAATTGTTTAAAATTGAAACAAACAAGTAACGAGAATGTTTAAATGAAACGATCTTCAAATGATCATTTTTCTTCTTATTGTTCATAGTATTTTTCAAATGCTCAACTTTCTTAATGCTGATGTGCTAATTTCTGATAGTTTGCAGTAATATTTTGCATAGCAAAGTAAAAAATAGTTGACGATTAAAAGAAATAAGCAATGCAATTACTTAAATGAAACAATTTTCAGCTAGTCATTTTTCTTATTATCGCTCATGTTATTTGTCAAACTCCCAACTTTCTTAATGATAATATGCTGATTTCTGATAGTTTGCAGTAATATTTTGCATAATATTAATTACAGAAGTATTCACGTTTAAGGAATTCACGTTTAAATAAGTGCATGCGAATATTGATTTTCTTGTTTTGAATAGATTAATGCGCAATGGAAAGAGGCCAGTTTAAACGATTCGAGAGTTCGTTATTAATTTCAGCACATGTTATCATATACGTGCAATATATGCATAGCATGTTCGCAGCGACAGTTTACATCATTATGGCAATTCTTTGAACGTATTTGTAGCAAGAGAACTTTCTTTCGTTACTCTTTTTAAATATAAGTTATGTTAATAATGCGTTATGTGTGTGTGTGTATATATATACAATATCAATTCCTTTACCAGGAAGAGTTAAACCGAGGTAAACCAAACTGGGAACATCTGACAGATGAACTGCATGTTTTACTAACAGTTGAGGATACTGAAAATCGTGCCACTTTGAAACTTGCCAGAGCTGTAGAAGAAGTCAAGAAACTTCTTGTTCCCGTGGTGAGAAAGTTCCTATTATTAACTAATAATAATACTTAATTTCACTGTAACAATTTTCTCTTTTTTTTTTTATCAGTTCGTTAGTTTCTTTTTATCAGTAAAAATACTTCTTCTGTGCATAGTTTTTACGTAGACTAGGAGAGTAAGCTCACAGTGAATGTAACCAGGCTGTTTTAATTACGCATTTAGAGGAAGTTTCAATTCTGAGACACTTGGTAATATCTGTACGAAAGTTGTCGACGATCTTGTCGAAAAGGCTCCTCGTTTCCACGTGGATTTGAACGTTAAGTTTCTTAGTCGTCTTGTTACGATGTACATGCATCGAAGAGGATGCTGAAAGGGTGTACAGTACTCAATTTCATGTGACTGTTCGTTGAGTTTCAATAACTTTGGAAAATTTCTTTGTTCTAGCGGAACCATTCCTTTACAGCAGTCATTACAGAATAGCTCAATCCTAGCGCAACGCTTAAAATAAATTTGTGCTACTGCGCGCTACTTTTCTTTAATCAAGACTTAATTCAACTTGATACGTCCAGCATAATTCGACTGGCACATTTTATTTATTTGAGGAATTTAGTTGCGCTTTCTTATTTCTTCTTTTTTATATCGCAACAAACTGGTCAAAGAAGTTACGTTCAAATCTATGGGGAAACTGTTTTCCGACAAGTTCATCGAAACACAGTAAAATAGTTTAACTCTTTATAATTAATTAATACATAATTTTCTGTTCGCTTTTATTTTTAAATATGTGTAAATTTAGTACTTTTATGAATGAGACGTACATATTTATATATACGAAGATAGAGTAAATTTAAAATCACTATTGAACTGAGTTTAAAGAACTACACGATTTACAATAAATATGTAAATATCGGAGGAGAAGCATAAAATAATATAACGTTCCAAATTATTATGATTTGTACGAGGAATATTAATACATTTCTTACTAAGTATGTTGACTGTTGGCAGGCTGACGGAGAGGATGAACTGAAAAAGAGACAATTAATGGAACTTGCTATTATCAATGGTACCTATCGAGATTCTAATACAAAGGTTGCTGCAGCAACAGGTACATACTTTAAAAGTAATTCTTTTTGTACTAAACAAAATTTCTATATGTCGTGCTTGCTTTATAACAGGATAATCGCTTCGATTCGTACGATTCTATTTACAAATTATGAACTCTTTATTTTGTATAAATATATTTAATCAGAACATCTTCAAAGTTTCAATAAGAATAGAACTAATTAAAGTAATACATTTGTATCGTAAAGTCGAGTGGTACTCGTGCTGTCTGAAATATTAAAAAATTCTATGTTATAAAGTTCGCTGATGATTTATTATGTTCTATATGTTATCGTACCACATTACTGGAGGATAGTAATTGAAATTCTTCAACACAAAATGATTGATGATGAAAACAGAGAGAGTACGATATTGAAATATTGATTATTGCAATATTGCAGACCCGATGGGTGTGCTTTTAAATTTTTGAAAGGAAAAAGTAGCTCTTCTGCTGAAATAAATTATTTATAAAGTACTAATTTTATAAGTATAAATACTTATTAAATAATTATTATTATATATTGCATTGCAACACCCAGAGAGTACGATATTGAAATATTATAATTATTGCAATATTGTACTACTCGTGGGTGCATTTATAAGTTTCTGAAAAGAAAAAGTAGCTTTTCCGCTGAAGCAAATTATTTGTACAGTTCTACTTTTATACATATGAATACTATATTCAATTATTATTATTATATATTGCATTGCAACACACAGAGACTACGATACTAAAATATTATGATTATTGCAATATTGCACGCCTCATGGATGGGCTTATGAGTTTCAGAAAAGAACAAAATAGCTTTCTCGCAAATCCTCAGCTGAAACAAATCATTCATAAAATTCTATTTTCTACACATTTCTAAAAATGTTCATACATTTGCTACATATGTTACACATTTCTTAACAATGTTTCAACATTTTTTGAAATGTATAAAAATATTTGGTCCAGCATCGATATTCGTTCGATACACTTATTGGTAATGCAACGCAAGCCTCGATTGGACCATTTTGAAAAATCACGTGTTCGAAATACGTTCAATTGTAACGATTCTGTTAATTGGTTAGACTTTAACACGTTGAAACGCCATGGCGAACATCAACTATTTCTAATTACAAAAGTTGAATGAAAATTCAACTTTCATATCAAAATATAAAATTTAATTGAAAAACATCTGTCGAAAGTATCGAATGATGTTACGTAAGACAGCGAAAATTGAATATAAAATATTTTTTTAATTAATTTAAAAGTAAATATTTTTTAAAGTGTAATCATTACAGTTTATCAAAAAATTTAATTAAAAATTACAGATCAAGAAAACGTATAAAACACGTGTATTCAATTGATGCATTTTATTACGAAACACGTGTATTGAATTTCATTATTACGTGTATTACATTGTTTATTTTTCTTTTTCTTTCAATTAATGTTGCTGTTCAATAGAACAGCATTGTACGCTGTTTATCAGGTTTTAATGCATTCTATATTCAGATAAACGATAAAAAAGAAGATATTAATGCGTCGTTCATTATTTTTGCGATACAATTTGGTATCAAACGCGTTTAGTACGAATCCAATATGAAATTTGCGATCCCAACAACGAAACAGTAGACAAAAATATTGAATTAATTTTTTAATTAAAAGTAGAGCAATTCTTGTTGTCTACTGCAGTGGTTCTCAACCTTGTTTCGTCTCTTGTCCAGCAAAAAAAATTTCATAGCACGTTTCTGTCATAAAAACAGATTTTACAGCTGAAATGTTAAATCTTAGTGAAAATTAAATACGCAGTTTGAGGACCCCTTGTTTAAAAAATTTATATTACACACATAACTGAATAAATTAGAAATATTTTACGAAGGATTTGATTTTTAAATGGAAATACATATATACGTGTATATGTGTTGTAATAATTAACAATGTTTTAATTACGAACGAAAGATGTAGAAATTTTCAGTGTTGGTAATCGATGGACTAAAGAAAGACAAGCTGATTAGTCAACGAAGAAACATGTACATTTTATGACTTATAATATTTTACATTTATTTTCAGAAGTTTTGTAGAGAAAACAGAAAATTTGTAGAGAAAAGAGAAAAAAGGAGTGCAATGTTTTCTGAAGAACTTGCGATTGAATGCAAACTGATTAAGAAACGCGAGTATAGTGTATATTGGGTTGACGAGAAAGTGTTTTCGCCTTTGTAGTGCGAAGTAAGGCCCAGTTTTTTGTACAATGAATAAGCTAACAGTTACAAACAAAATTATAACTTGTTTTGTGAACAAACGTAAATTTGGTTTTTGAGGCGGATTAAGCGTCCACGTAGAGCCCCAGATCGCATAGGGCTCCGATGTCTGAAAACATTCTTCACTTAAAAATTTTGCAAATGACAGAAAAGGTTCAAAAAAATATTTCATAAAATTTTTATCTCTTAGAACTCCCCCACTTGTCTTGTTACGCCCCTGAGAGAGCAAGAAATTTGTATCGCTTGGGGTCCCCACTTTCTTTTGATCCGCCCCTGAGGGGCCCAAAAATTTTTTTAGTTGGGGCCCCAAATTTTTTATCTCTTAGAACTCTCTCACTTGTCTTGATACACTCCTGAGAGACCAAGAAAATTGTATCGCTTTTTTTTTTTGATCCGCCCCTGAGGGGCCAAAAAATTTTTTCGTTTGAGGTCCCTATTTGTCTTGACCCGCCCTTGAATTTCGAGTCTTTTAAAATTGAAAAGCAAAATTTTTAATTTATAGCCTTAAAATTGCATTTTTTTGAGGAGGCAAAATTTTTATATTTCTTAGGGCCCACCACCCTTGTCTTGTCTTGATCTGCCCCTGAATCTGAGGTTTCAAAATTGAAAAGCTAAATATTAAATTTGTAGTCTCAATGTTACATTATTTTGATGGAGAGAGTAAAATTTTTATTTCTTAGGGTCCTCATTTGCCTTGATTCGCCCCTGAATCTAAAATTTTTTTAAATTTAAAAACAAAATGTCAAATTTATAGCCTCAAAGTTGCACTTTTTTTAGACAGGAGAACAAAATTTGTATTGCTTAAGGCCCTCACTTGTCTTGATCCGCCCCTGAATTTGAAATCTTCCAAAATCTGAAAACAAAATGTTAAATTTATGGCCTCTGTGGAGGGCGCATAAAAATTACACTTTTTTTTTTTATTACTTAGGATTCCACTTGTCTTAATTTGAGCTTGCAAATGTAACTAATACCAAATTTCAACAGCAAAAAATCATAACAAACAGAATTCTTTTAAAATAATTACAATGTTATCTATGCGCGAACACCGAAATTACTTTCTTGCCAACCCAATTTGAGCATCGTGTTGTAAGAAGAATATTTAACCGTTTTAGTGCCATGAACTTTTCGAGAAATCCAATCGAAAAGTGCTAAATAAAGCGCAATACAGCTATTCCCTATTTATCATTTAAAAAATGCTGGGTTACTGTTTCTGCACAATTCTTACAAATATCTATGTGCAACAAATTTTAGAATTCTCATCGAGTAATTGGTAATTTTAAACACTAAACAGAAGTGCAATCGTATCGCCTGGCATTCAAACGGTTAACTTTTTGCACTCGAATGTCATCTCTGAGTAAATTGATCGCTTAAAAAGTTTTCTGAAAAGTTTAGCGAAAGTTTTCTATCGAAATGAAAATATTCTATTCCTAGTAGATTGCTTAGTAATAGTTTCTTCTATTGCTAACTTTTACCAGACCAGCAATAGAAAATTGCTAATGGGATTAACCCTTTGCACTCTACTCCTTCCTGGATGATGGCAATAGAAGCTCGAAATATTGCTAAAATAGCAATATTTTTGCAATAGTTTCTAATGCTGTGATAGCAGCATATTTTAGCGATACTTTAGCAACAGTTTCTATTGCTAACATTTTCCTCAAGTTTTCTATTGAAATAGAAATTCTCTATTGCTGAGAGTCATTGGCAATAGAAGCTAGAAGTATTGTTAAAATAGCAATGTCAACAATATTTAGCAATAGTTTCTATTGACAACGTTTCTCAGCAGTAAAAAATTTCCATTTCAATAGGAAATTTAAAGGAATATGGAAATTTTCTATTACTGGGAGACATTGGCAATAGAAGGTAGAAATATGTGGGTAATATAGCAAAGTTTTAGGAATATTTAACGATAGTTTCTATTGCTGGGAGACTTTGGCAATAAAAGCAAGAAATATTGCTAATACACAATATTTTACAATATTTTACAATATTTTTCCATTTCAATAGAAAACTTGAAAGAAAATGCAAATTTTCTATTGCTGGAAGACGTTGGCAATAGAAGCTAGAAAACATTGTTATTTTAGCAATATTTAGCCATAGTTTCTATTGCCAACGTCTCCCAGCGATACAAAATTCTCATTTCAATAAAAAACTCAAGAGTCAACACATCTCTCAAAAAGCTGCGCAGTTACAATTTCAGTCCCTAATCAATCCTAATACCCCCTCAGAGCAGACATCAGAGCGCAAACTCCAAAAAGAAACCATAACAAAGAGAAAACAGAAAAGAGAATCAATCGATTACAAAGTTCCTCCCCAGAAGCGAGGACAATTTTAATCTTTTATTACCGTTTATTTAGTGGCAAATTAAGTCGCCTGCAGAGGACTGGAGATTGATAAATGCATGTGGGAAGAAATGAATTATAGACGTTTGTATGTTGCAGCAGGTGCAGCAGCCGCTGCGAAACAACGTAGGCACTTGGGTCAGATTCGCGAGCACCCTTGTCAAAGGGCTGGTGCTTTGTCATGAATCCGGAGAGCGCAATTGCAGTACGCGCCTCCGTGAAAAGGTTAGTTTCCTCCAAACATATCATTTTTTAATTACAAATTTGCAATATTTCATTTACCACAAATTACAAATTTGCAATATTTCAGTTGCTACAAATTACAAATTTGCAATATTTCTTTTACCTCAAATTATAAATTTGCAATATTTCATTTACCACAAATTTGAAATTTGCAACATTTCATTTGCAACAAGTTACGAATTTGCAATATTTTAATTTGTGACAAGTTATGAATTACAAAACCTAACCTAACCTAACCTAACCTTTATGAAATTTGCAACAAATTACAAATTTGGACTATTTTAATTTGCAATAAATTACAAATTTGTATCGAATTACAAATTTGCAACGAATTGCAAATTTACAATATTTTAATTTGCAACGAATTACAAATTTGCAATGTTTTAATTTGTAGCAAATTATGAATTTGTCATATTTTAATTTGTGGCAAATTATGAATTTGCGATATTTTAACTTGTGACAAATTACGAATTACATAACCTAACCTAACTTATACGAAATTTGCAATATTTTAATTTGTAACAAATTGTATTACAAACCAAAGAATGAATTATCAAACAGGAAAAGTAGGATATTTGTTAACAAAATATCAACATAAACTTCAAATTTCATGCTTTATACACACACAAACACACACACACACACACACACACACACGACGTGTATGCGAGGACACTCGCTGCTTGCGATTGATTTCGAATTTAACGATATACAAATATTTTCAAAAAGCGTGGTTTAAACAAATTTCGAAATAACCATCACTTTGTATAATTAACATAATTCTGCGGTTTTTATGTATCGTTGAATTATTTTGATAAAACATTATAAGAGAAAAATGATTAATTGTTGTTAATAAATAGTCGTAAACCGTGGCTCCCAGCAATTAGAGAGCAAATTAATTATTATTATTTATTCAAAGGAAGTCTTTATTTCTCCTTTAGGTCTTAGTTGTATCCATAAATAATAAATAATTCAATTGTTAGGACTAGAGAATTGTTTTTAAATTTCATACAATATTGCAAATTATTAAAAATGAATTAAAAATAAAGTTAGAAATAAATATTAGAATTTAGAAACGTTTCGAAATAGAAAAGAATATTGAAACACAATTTTAAGTCATTAAGTAATTTACTTTTTCTTAGATTAGAAATTAGAAATAAAATTAGAAACAGAAAAGAATATTGAAACACAATTTTAAGTTCTTCCAGAAACAATTAAAAATCTAAAATTGTCCTCAGAAAAATAATTTACTTCTTTTTAGATTAGAAATTAGAAATAAAATCAGAAACGTTTCAAAACAAAGAAGAATATTAAAACACAATTTTAAGTTCTCCCAGAAAAATGTAAAAAAAGAAATTAGTCATTTGAAATAGTCCATAGAAAAATAATTTTGGCAAAGACGAGTGAGAGTCCTGAGCAGTGAAAATTTAATTCTTAGGGACGGATTAAGGCAAATGGGGCCCTCATCATTGAAAATTTTGGGGTACTCAGGAGTGTATCAAGGGAAATGGGGGCATTGAGTAATGAAAATCTCAAGATTCTCTCAGGGACGGATTAAGACAAGTGAGGGCCCCAAGCATTGCAAATTTACGGATCCCCAGGAGTGTATCAAGGAAAATGGGGGCTCTAAGTAATGAAAATTTCAAGATTCCTTCAGGGACGAATTAAGGCAAGGGGGGCCCTAAGCATTGCAAATTTTGGAGTCCTCAGGGACGGATTAAAGCAACTGGGGAGCTCATCAGTGAAAATTGTGGGTTCTCAGGTGCGTGTCAAGGAAAAAGGGGGGCCCTGAGCAATAAAAATTTCAAAATTCCCCCAGGGACGGATCAAGACAAGTGGGGACCCTAGATGGTAAAAATTTTGTCCCACTTCCAAAAAATGTAAAGAGTGCAAAATTTTTTTTAAAATTACCGAAATGGTTAAAAAAAAAACCATGAAATAATCGAACAAATCTAAAAACGAAATTTTAATTTTATGGCCATTAAATTGCACTTTTTTGGGGGGGGGGTGCAAAATTTTTACTACTTAGGATCCTCACTTCTCTTGATCCACCCCTGAGGGCTTCAAAATTTTCAATGCTTAGGGCCTCCACTTGTTTTCATTCGTCCCTGGGGAAATTTTATAATTTTCATTGCTCGGGGCTCCCATTTTACTTGATATGACCCTGGGGAACCCAAAATTTGCAATGCTTAGCGTTCCCATGTGCCTAAATCCGCTCCTGGAATCTGAAATTTTCACTACTCAGAGCCCCTAATTGTCTCGATCCGCCCCTGGATCGCGCCACCTGACACTTAAAACAATTAAACTTTCTCCTATTTCCACATAAATGACACATTAAAACGTTGCGTTCTTGTCTCAACGCAATATAGAAATATTTTTATTCAACCGAATGTCGACATGTGCCTGCATAATTATTCAGCAAACATCTCGTACATTCGCCCAAGCGATTTTCCGAATTCTCAGATTCACCGGAGAATATCGACGTTCGCTAGATATCGATCTTTCACGGTAATATGTAGAAGAAGTAAGAGGTAGTCTATCATTTTGGGAAAGATGGCAGGGGTGGTATTACGACACGATGCGAAGGCTTTAAACTACCAGCGAACATTTGAAATATATTCTGTTCTAAATTCGGATGTCCTCGAATGTTCCATTTGAATCCAGGATATTACTTAATATGCGGCGTCTAGAAGTATACATACATCCACCTGAAATTTGCCTGTACATATCACAATAATTTTAATATAACCGCCCTCGCGTGAACGTTCCGGGAGAGCTTTAACGGACTAATCCGTATTGTTAGTTTCGAGTTTCTTTCTACACACCGTAAACGATCTATCTTTCGAGTAGCGATTTTTGGCGAGCACTCTGCATTCTGTCCTATTTATTATTTATTTTGTATATATATATATTTATTTATTTTTTTTATGTATCACCACTAACAATACCACGCATAATTAGTAACAGCACATTTATTACAAAAAGTGATCTCATTCTGTGACACGAGTCGTGTAACTACATACTTGTGCGTTGTCTTTATGAAACTAACCAAAAATGCTCCACACGGCCAAGTTGACGCTAACTTAATATCTCTGTTCGCATACATATCTTTGAAAAATCTGAGCGAGAACGAAAAGTCGGAATTGTACGTGATTAGAATTTTTTAAAAGCATTCGAGCCAATCGCAAAGTGCGCTCGGTTTGAAAATTTTGCCGCGAGAAATTAAATGTTTGCTAGATCACCGTCTGAGTTTATTTCGCGCACGAACGATCCAGAAGGAACGTTCTCTCTTTGGTACACGTCTCCCTGAACGATTAACAGCACAGTATTTATATATCGTATATAGATATTAACACCATGCAATGGTACGCTTCTTTTTTCACAGATTGTACAGTAGACTCTCTCATCTCATTGTACGGCACGCGTGCAAAAATTCTCTGGCCTTTTGACACCTGCTTACCGATAGGATTTGTTACAGTTTTAATACGATTCACAGTAATAATACAAGTGGCTGTAACTATATGTATTTAATAATCGTACACACGTTCAATGTAATTTAACGCTACTAGATGGTGGCAGGTGCACACCCGAGCTGCCTAAAACAAAACCAAAAAAAGACCAAAAAAAAAAAATGATGCAATTCTTGGGAAAATAACGTATTCCTCGCATTTCGAATAACTAAAAATCATCTCTAAACTTATCACCTTCCAAATTCCAAAGTCTGCTTTTTTTTAAACTTCCGCGTGTATTCTCGAGAATCATTGTATCCGCGTTCTACAGTTGTTACGTAGAATTATCTTCACGAGTATCCTAAACGCGGGGAGAGCACATGATTATGCGAAACATGCAACCAAAAGTAACAACACAATTCAACTGTCTAATTATCGACCCGCGATTCTTTGTCCCAGCGGGAGAAAGCCTGTCGTCTATTTCGATATTTTGAAACAAAATTTTGAAACTTGCAGCCAATGAAATGATTGGAAAATTTGGATAACTCTGAATCGCGCGTAAATGTTCGCAATCGTTCGATAATTAGAGGGGCATTGAAAGTAAACGATGAATGGCAAATAACGAAGTAGCAGCTGCATTTTGTTAATATAACAATATTCCAACAAAAAATGTTTATACACACTCTAATATCGATGAAAGGATAGTGCAAAGCAGTTGCTTGTTAAACGCAAAAGTTATACTCCATCGTATTCGCTTTTTTTTTCACATCAATTTTCGTTCGCTTAAAAAAAAAGAGTAAAACCTAGATCAGCGGTTCTCAAAATTTTTTCAAGGCAGTTATCGAACCCGCCTCTGGGCCCTTGAGGTGGACGGTGTTTACTTTTAACCGTTCACCAGCCCCAGAGACGGAAAGTCATCTCTCCGCCGGGGGAAAATCCAGCTCCTCCACTGGAACACGGAGGATGGGGAATAATAATAGGGATGAATAATAACGCATTAAACGTTTAACCACGGTATAGAATAATAACAGGTATTAAATAGATAGATAAATAATAAAATCGTAGAGAAAATAGAGAAATAGTATATAATAATAGTATTAAGAGTAAATTAGGATTGAATAAGAATAAAAAAAATAAGGGAGACTTGAACCCGCAAATTTTTTGATCACTGGGCTACTGTGACTCCATCTATCGGTTAAACTTGAAAATACATCGCTCATTATATATAATCTAGTATGGTAAATAATTATTAAGAATGGTAAATAATGCAACTAAACAGGGTAAATGATCAAATGCCGGTACATAATCATTGTTCGTCCGGAAAGTAAGTTGACAGCAACGTGAAGTTAGCCACCGTTTAGACACGTGTAACCGGACAATAATTTTACCATTGCCATACGCAGCGATCATATAATATTGCCGAAATAGTGTCAGAAAAGCTGAAGCTCTCCCAAAATAAATCATAATAGATAATAAATCATAATAAATTAGGACAAAATATTAGAAAATAAGAAGAAACGCCTCGCAAAAATGCTCGATTGGAATACCAAGAACAACTTTTTTTTATAGTAAACTTGAAGTATGATTCAGTGTCGAAGGAAGCAGAGTTTTTAAAGGATCCAACTCTTAATTTTGTTAACGTTTAGTCGAAGCTGTTTCTTCTTAGTATAATTTGACACTGTCATAAATTTCCAAAATGTACATTTATTAGGTTGGAAACTATGAAACGGGCTTTTTTTGTTTAGTCTGTGTTCAGCTGCGACTGAGAGAGATACATTGTAACGTGCGCTCGATATTTTTTTTTAAAAAGCTTAAAGGTATTCTTCTTACTCATTTTGTACAATTTTTTCGTCTTTGTACCCCATTTTTATTTTATTTTCATCCTAAACCAGATGGAAACGAAACGCGATTTACATCCACTCTTCTTGTACGAGTTTAAATTAAATCGTACCGCAGCTCAAGCCTCGAGAAATATTAATCAGGATCAGAGATGGATCCAGCAATGAAAAGAATGCTCGATATTGGTTCGAAAAATTTCGTTCTGGCAATTTGAGTATCGTCGATGAGCCTCGAGGAAGAACACCAGCCCATATTGATAACGAGGAATTAAGGACGACTGTGGAATACGATCCACGCACAACTAGTCGAACAACTTGGGTCTAAACTAGGAACTAGTCGTACAGCTGTGTTAAAACATTTGCGTGCAATAAATAAAGTGAAAAAATTCGACTCATATGTGCCGCACGAATTGACGCAACTGCAGATGATCGCTCGTTTCATAGTTTCCAACCTAATAAAAGAGATTAGAGTTTGAAATTTGTAAATGGCATTTAACCCTTTGCACTCGACCACTTTTTCGGTCACGCGTCATTTTTTCTATCACTAATCTCTTGGTGAATACAACTGATCTAATTTTTCGACAGCTGAAAATCAATTTCATCCTCGCTCGAGCTAATTTCACCTTCGAAATTCATTTTTGTAGGGCTTCAAAAGTTCAAATCAGTCGATGAAAAACTCCAGCTGCTGTGTGAAACACCGTGCCGAGTCGCCTCTCGAGCGTAAAGGGTTAACCCTTTGCAGTCAGATCAGTTATTTTTCAATTTAGCAGCTCAGTCGTCGACAACTCCCTATTATTTCAAGTGTTTCGTTTGAAATTCACTTGAAATTTACTTGAAAATGTTGTCAGTTGCAGGACAATTCCTCGACTGTTACTTGCAAACTCTAAAACTTTGTTGTAATTTATATTCGCTTCTTTTTTTTATTTAGCGATGTCGAGTCACACTCGACAAAGGTCCGCAAAGGGTTAATTTCGTATTTTGTATCAATTTTTATGATACGTCAATATAGCTATTGAAGTGAGGAGGAATTAAAAATGAGAATCTTTACAAGTTCTATGTTTTTAGTAAGAACGTTGTAGGTTATGTTACTTTGCATTTGTTCTTCGAAATTGTTATTCATGCTAATATAACCCAATTCAACACTTTGTTTTTAGTAAAAAGATTATACAGGCTACGTTACGTTGCATTTGTTCTTCGAAATTATTATTAATACTAAAATAACCTAACCTATAACACTTTCTTTGCGTTTTTTAGTAAGAACGTTGTAGGTTATGTTACGTTGAATTTATTCCTCAAAATTGTTATTAATATCAAACTGTGTTTTAAAGTATTCACTTATCGAAATGTATTAATTAATTATATTAATTATATTCAATTACGTTTATCTTATATTTATTTATTTAACGAACGAACCATAACCTCAATATTAACTTCATTTAGAAAGCTTTTCAAGTTTAGAAGCTTTTATGTTTTACTATGACCTCGCGACGATCATTTTTCTAATAATTCTACATTTTGCGATTAAAAATCCTAAACATGAATGAACCATAACCTCAAACTTGACGCCATCTTTAATCGAATCTCTATACATCTTATATTTCTATATATCGCTTATCTCTTATCTCTTAATATCGCTTTCAAAGGATATTATTTAATGAACCAACCGTAACCTCAATATCGACTTAATTCCACTGAAATAAATGAAATTTAAACGCTTTTATCGTTTGCTATTACAGCCAGCCCTCGACTATCGTACATAATTGCTTCCTGAAAATACGTACGAACGTTGAATGTTCGAAAGTAGAGGGATGGAAAAAAATATGCAGCACAAAACTGTGTTTTAAAGTGTTTGCTTATCAATACTAGGTAATTTTCTTGTCAACTTGTCAAGAGTTAGTCGAATACCACCCATTTCTTTCTTTTAGAAAATTTTAGAAAATCTGAAATTCATAGAGTAAAATGTCAAATTAATAAAAACTTGTTATACATGAGTGTCTTATAAACTAATTAACTGAGATATAATGTATTCTTTTAACAGGAGAATGAGAGAGTGAAAGAGAGAAGAGAGAGGAAGGGGTGAGAGGGGGGGAGAGAGTGAGAGAGAGAGAGAGAGAGTGAGAGAGAATGAGAGAGAGAGACGTATAACCAATAATTTTCACATCCTCACGTTTTGCACCCTAATTTTATCAATATGCTATACTATATATATCAGTGTTGTATTCTCAACCTTTTTTGGTTGACGGTACACTAAAAACATCTGCAATTATTTGCGAAGCATTTAAATATAGGATAAGACATCATTGGTAACCGTTGCGATAATTAGAAATACTATTTCAAAGTTACAAAACTCATGCAAAGCTTCCAAACTCGAAAGAAAGCTTCTAAACTCGAAAAGCTTTCTAAATTCAGTTTATATCGAGGTTATGGTTCGTTCGTTAAAAAAATAAATAGGAGATAAATGTAATTGTATATAATTAATACAATTAATTAACCCTTTGCGCTCGAGAGGCGACTGCCAGTCGCCATGGTGTTTCATACAGCAATGAGTTCTTCATCGACTGATTTTAAGTTTTTAAGCCCCATAAAAATGAATTTGTAAGGTGAAATCAGCTCGAGTGTAGATTAAATTCATTTTCAACTGTTGAAAAATGAGATTAGTTGTATTCTCCAAGAAATTGGTAATAGAAAAAATGATCTGCGACCGAAAAAGTCATCGAGTGCAAAGGGTTAATACATTACGATAAGTAAATCCTTTAAAACGCAGTTTTTGCTGCATATTTTTTTCCATCCCTCTACTTTCGAAGATTGAACATTCGCACCCATCTTCAAGAACCAATTACATGCGAAAGTCGAGGGTTGTCTTGTCATAACATAACATAAACCATCGAAGTGTGCACGCGACTTCAACTAAATCTTATTACTTAATCCATATAAAGTAACATTCGGCACGTACTCTTGAATTAGAATAGAACAGAAAATTTGAAAATAATTGTAGAAAGGTTCGAAACTTTCGAAATTCAAATAATCGCGATTAGAACGAATAATTCTCTCTGCTGTCGGTTAACCGTTTGCCTTCTCGAGACGCAATCGTCTGCAAGGAGCATTTGATCTGTGTCATGGATCATAGTTTTTGTGATTACGCCATCGATGATGTCCAATACCAGCATCGATTCAACATGACGGCGTACGCGAAGTGTTTCCACTCAGACGCGTTACGGAAATGCTTGCATCACGTTTCTACCAGCCATTGAATATCTTTATGTTTCGGCGTGTACTTTTCTTCATGCAGAATTGAATTTTCTAATGGATGGATAGCCTAACTTAATGCTTTTGTATCGAAAAGATTGTATCAGAAGTGTATCGAAAGCTTCTTTTTATATCTTTTTTTCTGCAAGTATTTTGATACATCTGGGATTCAATTTTATAACGTACAGATAATAATCTAATCTAATAAATATAATAATCGAAAAATTTCTATTCTCTTTCGTAGAGAAACGTATTGAAAACTTCTTTTTATATAAAATTTATTATTATTGTTATTAATATTCATATATTTTATTCTGCAGATATTTTTATACATGAAAAATTGAATTTTCTAACATATAGTTAGTAACCAAACCCAACTTAATATTTCCGTGGAGAAATGTATGGAAAATTTCTTTTTATAATTTCTATTCGTATATTTTCTTCTGCAGATATTTGTATATGATAACCTAACCTAATACTTTTGCAGAGAAACGTATCGAAAGCTACTTTTTATACAAAACTTATTATTATTATTTCTATTCGTATATTTTCTTCTACAGAAAATTTTCTACATGTAGATTTGAATTTTAGAATGTGCGAATAACCTAACCTAATACTTTCGTAGAGAAATGTATCGACAACTTATTATTATTATTATTTCTATTGATATATTTTCATCTGCAAATATTTTTCTACATGTAGAATTGAACTTTGTAATGTATGGATATCTTAACCTAACCTAATACTTTCGCAGAGTAACGTATCGAAAGCTACTTTTTATATAAAACTTATTATTATTATTTCTATTCGTATATTTTCTTCTACAGAAACTTTTCTCCATGTAGGATTGAATTTTATAATGTACGGATAACCTAACCTAATACTTTCGTAGAGAAATGTATCGAAAACTTCTTTTTATATATTTATAACTTCTCTTTATATCTTTTCTACAGGTTTACATATAGGTTTGAATTTCATAATGTATAGATAACCTAACCTAACCAAACCTAATACTTTCGTAAACAAACGTATCGAAAACTTCTTTTTATATAAAACTTATTATTATTATTATATAAAACTTATTATTTTCTTCTGCAAATATTATATATGTAGATTTGAATTTTATAATGTACGAATAACCTAACCTAATATTTTCGTAGAGAAATGTAACGAAAACTTATTATAATTATTATTTCTATTCGTATATTTTCTTCTACAGAAACTTTTCTCCATGTAGACTTGAATTTTATAATGTACAGATAATAACCTAACCTAACTTAACTTTATATTTTCGTAGAGAAAGGTATGAAAAACTGTGAGGAATATTACTATCGAATCAAGAATTTCTCATTTGCTATGCAAAATTTCGTACGTGTAACAATTAAGTAACTGTATCTTCATCGTTATTATTTTAATAGAAACGCTCAAAAACTTCTTTGTATCGTCATAAAAAATATTCGTTATTATTTCAATGGAAACGCTAGAAACCTTCTTTCTATTGTCATAAGAAATATTACTATCAAATCCACAATTTCTTATTTGCTATGCAAAATTAAGTTACTGCGTTTTCATTGTTAATATTTTGCTATAAACGCTCAAAAGCTTCTTTTTATCGTCATAAAAAATATTCGTTATTATTTCAATAGAAACGCTCGCAAACTTCTTTGCATTTTCATAAAGCATATTACTATCAAATCTACAATTTTTTATTTGCTATGTAAAATTAAGTAACTGCATCTCCATCGTTATTATTTTACAATAAGCGTTCGAAAACTTTTTTTTATCGTCATAAGGAATATTACTAACGAATCTAGAATTTCTTATTTGCTACATCGTTATTATTTTAATAGAAACGCTAGAAAACTTCTTTGTATCTTCATAAAGCGTATTACTATGAAATTTACAATTTCTTAATTGCTACGTAAAATTTGGTAAACGCAAGACTGAAGTAACCACGTCTTCATTGTTACTATTTGTATAGAAACGGTCGAAAAATCGCTAAGGTAAAAGAAGCTATACGAATGTAATACACCTGATATCAACTGTAATGTGCAATGTTGCTAAAATTGGATATGATGCTGTATTCTTGTGGCGAGCCTGCTATGGTATGTGGCAAACGTGCACTCTATATACGTACACATCCTACGATATTCGGCAAAAAATTTCTCTTTTAAATACAGCTTTTGTTCGGATTAATTCAAAAGCTCTACAAACATTTTTCTTAATTCTTTAAAAACGGCTTTTATTCAGATTAATTCAAAAGCTTGAAAGAAATTTGTAATTTTGCAAATATTCTTTGACAATTTCGAAGAAACGTGTATTCGCCACCTCTTCAGCTATTTACCAATTATTTTTAGTTACTTTCTTCTTTAAAAACAGTTTTTATTGAGATTAATTTAAAAGCTCGAAAGAAATTTGTAATTTTATTTATAGTTTGTAATTCTATTTCTATTTAATTCTGCAAATATTCTTTGATCATTTTGAAGAAACGTATATTCGCTATTTCTCTTTAGCTATTTATCAAGTTTTAGTTACTTTCTTCGCGTTCTTCAAAGCGAATACCTGTAGTTACACGTGTTATTCAAAAGTTGGACCGCAAGTGCGCTGTAGCCACAAGCCGGATCCGGTCAGGTACAGTTGCTTATGAAAGTATTCGAATGCTTGCGTCCACGATGCTTAACCAGTCGAATGGCTGCGATATACAGTGGCGTGCAAAAGTTTTGAACCAATTTTTCTTTAGAGATACATTATAAAATACTGAATCGCTTTAAAGTTGTTGGCATAACAATTTCGTATAAATGAAAGCGAGATATAGAAATTTTCTATAATACTTATTTACTTACAGTGGCGTGCAAAGTTTGGTGCCAAATTTTCTTTAGAGATACATTATAAAACACTGAATTGACCTAAAAATTGTTTGCATAACAATTTCGTACAAACAATAGTGCGACATTAAAATTTTCTATTAATTTAGTTAAGTAATATTTACAGTGGCGTGCAAAAGTTCTGAACCAAAGTTTCTTTAGAGATACATTATAAAACACTGAATTACTCTAAACATTGTTTGCATAACAATTTCGTACAAATAACAGTACAGCATAGAAATTTTTTATTTACATATTTTCTATTAATGCAGTTAAGTAATATTTACAATGGCGTGCAAAAGTTTTGAGCAAAATTTTCTTTAAAAATAGTTGCGATGAATACAGAAGAAACTGTGACTCGGAAACAGTAGCAGTAATTGTTGCAGCTTCGCGAGAATGGAATCTTCGATCGAGCGATTTCTGTGGAATCTTAGAATATTCGTTACGACATGTGACAACAGTAGGAAATTAAAAGAACACTTTTGGGCTTTGTCTGCAATACAATTTTTGCGCGCAGAAGAACCTTGCATGTATAAAATGAAGTATTAAAAAATATGTAATATAATTAAAATTCAAATGTAATCATTAATATCTGAAAAATTAACGTTAAAAGTTATTTAAAAAAAAAAGCACGTACATTTTTTGTAAAACTTCTCTCTGCTTTAAAAATTGTATAATATACATATATTATATAATTTAAAAATTAATTATTATCTAATATAATTATATTTTAATTTTAATTATATTATATAAAAATAAAAAATTATATTATACAATTATTAATATCTGAAAAACTAACGAGAGAGTTAGGTTAGGTTATTATCTGAACATTATCATTATTATTATTATTATTATTATAGAAATAATAAGAAGTTTTATATAAATAAAAATTTTCAATACGTTTCCCTACGAAAGTGTTAGGTTAGGTAATTATCTGCACATTATAAAATTCAAATCTACATGTATAAAAATATCAATAAAAAAAAATAAATAGAAAGAAGTTTTCGTTACGTTTCTCTACAAAAGTATAATATTAGGTTAGGTTATCTGTATATTATAAAATACAAATTTACATGTATGAAAATATCTGTAGAAAAAAATATATGAATAGAAATAATAGTAATAATAATAATAATAATTTTTACATAAACAGAAATTTTCAATACGTTTCTCTACAAAAATACAGGCAGCCCTCAACTTTCGCACATAATTGCTTCCTGAAAATATGTTAGAACGTTGAATGTTCGAAAGTAGAGGGATGGAAAAAAATATGCAGCACAAAACTGTGTTTTAAAGTATTTGCTTATCAATATGTATTCATAATGGAGTTAACGAGGCGTGTGTAACTGCTTTCTGGTATTTTCCTTGCAAACTTGTCAAGAGTTAGTCGAATACCACCCTTTCCTTTCTTTTAGGAAATTTTAGAAAATTTGAAATTCATAGAGGAAAATTGTACAAAATTGAAAATTCACAGAGAAGAATTTTACAAAATTGAAAATTCACGAAGTAGAATTTTACAAAATTTAAAATTTACGAACTAAAATTTTACAAAATCGAAATTTGCAGAGAAGAATTTTCGAAAATTTGAAATTCATAGAGGAAAATTGTACAAAAGTCGAAATTCACGGAGGAGAATTTTAAAGAATTTGAAATTTACAGTGCAGAATTTTAGAGAATTTAAAATTCACAGATCAGAGTTTTACAAAATTCGAAATTCATTCCATAATAGCCTAAAATTTGTCAAGATTTATGAACGCTTCGTTCATATATTTAATTATCAAAGTCTTGACCTTTTTATCAGCTTCTTTCGTCCACGTTTCCATTATGTATTTCATTGTTGCTCGATTAAGCGTTTAGACAAAACTATTAAAAAAGCTGTAATTTTAAAGATGTGCGAATATCGAGGGCCGTCTGTAGATCGTTTTTTTCTTATTATAATCTAAGGATGTTCGAATGGAGGTTCTCGAGTTCGTTCCGGATTCAGCCATCATGGCTAATTTGGTTCTGCGTGCCTTCCTCCTCGACACTGCCAAGGCCCTCAGCCTGCGAGCTTTGTTGGGCCTCCACGGTGACAAGTGTGCTTGCTTCCGTTTTGACAGTCGTTCTGCTTCCGGTTCTGACTGTCCCGTTACAAGACGAAGGGTTTCTAATTTCCAATAACTTCTGTCTCTTGCACAGAAAAAAGAATGAAAAGAGAAAAACACTTGTTTCTATTATATTTTCAGTTTTTATGAGAATAAAAGTAAAAGTAGAGGAATATGTGAAATTGGAGGTCCACTGAGGAAGAGGAAATTTTGTAATCATTGCTCGGTATATAGGATTTGTTATCGTTCTGGATAATTGTATAATAATTCTTCGTAGGTTTTTATTTAGTTTGGTTGTTTAGGTTATTGGTGGGTTTTATTTTTGACAGTTTGCATTATTGATGCAGGATATTAGTATTTTTCAAGAGTATTAGTACTCGAGAATATTAATATTGTTCGAGAGTAATAATACTCAAGATTATTAATAGTATTCGGGAGTAATAATATTCAAGAATATTCATATTGTTCAAGAGTAATGATATTCATGACTATTAATATTATTCGAGAGTAATAATATTGAAGAATATTAATATTATTCGAGAGTAATAATATTCAAGAATATTAATATTGTTCAAGAGTAATAATATTTAAGAATATTAATTTTGTTCGAAAGTAGTAATATTTAACAATATTAATAGTGTTCGAGAGTAATAACATTCAAGAATATTAATATTATTTCAGGGTAGTGATATTTAACAATATTAATATTCTTCGAGAGTAATAATCCTCAAGTATATTAATATTATTCGAGAGTAATAGTATTGAAGAATATTAATATTATTCGAGAGTAATAATATTCAAGAATATTAATATTGTTCAAGAGTAATAATATTTAAGAATATTAATTTTGTTCGAGAGTAGTAATATTCAAGAATATTAATATTGTTCAAGAGTAATAATATTTAAGAATATTAATTTTGTTCGAGAGTAGTAATATTTAACAATATTAATATTGTTCGAGAGTAATAACATTCAAGAATATTAATATTATTTCAGGGTAGTGATATTTAACAATATTAATATTCTTCGAGAGTAATAATCCTCAAGTATATTAATATTATTCGAGAGTAATAATATTCAAGAATATTAATATTGTTCAAGAACACTAATAGCATTAAAAAATATTAATATTGTCCGAGAATAATAATCCTCAAGAATATTAATATTGTTTAAGAGTAATAATATTTACGAATATTAATATTATTCAAGAATGATAATATTGTTGGAGAATAATAATATTTAACAATATTAATATTGTTCGAGTAATAATCCTCAAGAATATTAATATTCAAGAATATTAATATTGTTCGAGAGTGATAATCCTCAAGAATATTAATATTATTCAAAAAGAAGTAGAATATTCGAGAATATTAATGTTACTGAAGAATAATAATATACAAGAATATCAATGTTATTCAAGAATAATAATATTGTTCGAGAGTAATAATATTCAAGAATATTAATATTATTCGAGAATAGTAACATTCAATAACATTAATATTGCTCTAGAGTAATAATACTCAACAATATTAATATTATCCAAGATTGTTGAATTCCGTGATTCGCCAAACTCGAAGAAATAAAACGCAACACTTGTACCAAGGCTCGTTTAGCGGTTGGTTCATTCTGCACAAGTTCCGCACGCAAGTAGCCACTGCAGTAATCTGAGGCTCGTACGCAACTGACTGTCCAATTACGTAAAACCCTAAAAGTCCGTTACTCCTTTATCGTCCGTGTAAATATGGGTATCCGTTTCCAAACCGCACTCAGCGTCAGTTTGAGTGGGGATGGCGGTCGTTGCGTTGTAGAAAATGGATTCGAGTAGAAGCACAGTGTACAGGGTGGGTCAACAACTATTAGCAGATATCTTCGAAACTATAAGTTTCACAGAAATATTTGCTTATAGAAAATTGCACAGTACGAAAGGGGCTATTCCCTTTGGCGATAATAGTTTTTTTGCAGGTGAAGATACTTCGGATATTTGAAAGTCACTTCCAGTTTTTTTAATGGATCGATATATTTTTGCTTCTGTATTATGGTAGAGGATCTTAAAACGAGTTCAACGACCTATAACATAAGGGTATTGAAAGTCGTAGAAAGTAGAGAAGGGTACTTAATACTTACTGTTTTGGTAATAAGTGAAACAGTAGAGGAATGTTTACTGTTTACTTCACTGTGAATAAACACTGCTTGAAGGACACTTTAATAGGTCGCAGGATAAGTTAAATATGATAAGATTAGTATCGATACATCAGTTAATCTGTTCTGAGGAACAATAAACGTGGGGTCTTCGAAAATTGAATTATTTTTCATTAACTATTTTTCAGATAAACATTTTTACCTTCAATAGTTGACGCTCGTAGACTTTTTCATAACGAACCGTGTCATAAATGAAGTATTTTCTTTGGGATCAGTCGTAAACGTATGCTTCATTTACTGCCAAAACCACAAGTATTATCGCCCTCCTCTACTTCCTATGCCATTCAATGACCTTATGTTATAGGTTGTTGAACTCGTTTTCGAAGATCGTCTATCGTAATACGGAAGCAAAAGCATACTGATCCATTAAAAAAAATGGAGGTGACCTTCAAATGTCCCAAGTACCTCCAGCTGCAAAAAAATTATTATCGCCAACGGATGGCACCCTTCGTACTATGCAATTTTATATCAGCAAATATTTCTGTGAAACTTATAATTTCGAAGATATCTGAGGTGATAATAGTTATTGCCTCACCCTGTACAGTAGCGAAACTCTATGTTGGTCTCAGTGAAGCCCAGAATGGAGTGCGCATGCGCGAAACTGGCTGTACATCGAATAGAGAGAGCACTGCCGTTCCAGCAGTTCGACCCTGGCGTTTTATCTTTCCACTATTTGCATTGCAAAAGAATATAATTTGTGGACGGCGTTTGCGAGGGCTCTGCTGTACATAAAATACTTTCTCTGAGTAGATGGCGTTTGCGAGGGTTATTTGCCCTCAAATTGCCCAACGAGAACGTCTTTTGATTTATATAAATGTATAGAACAATCTTTTCTTTGGTATTTCATTTTAGGGGCGCTTCTTATTTACTATTCTGCTACATTTTACATTTCTTATACTTCTCTCCCTTTGCTACACTTTCTTTGTACTTTTAGTTTATCGTAATATCATAATTGTTACTTCGTTACTTGTTATACTTACTATTATTACTAAGTGTTATTATTTGCGCTTCTTATTCTATTATATTACTATCTCCTCGACACAAAGAGCAAAAAATAAAGAGCAAGCGAGAGAAAAAATTCGAATATCTAATAAATTCGATTTTTAATACAATTGAAATTTTAGATAAAATAGAAATCTAAGAAATGTATTTCTATTGTTTGCATCGATGCGTACATCATTTTCCATTTCTACATTAAAATATTAATTACGAATCGTAATTAAAGTATTCGTATACACGTATCGTAATATAAATTGTAATGCGTTCAGAGTTAACAAGAATGAAAGATATCAAGTTGATCGAAGGCGATACAAATTTTTCGCAACAGTTCGTAATTATGAAATTGTGAAAAGTGGAATTTATAAATCTCAAATTTGAAAAACCTTATTTCAACTTCAAGTTTGGTTAGATGTTTAACCGAATTTCGAACGCTGAGAAAGAAAGAGAGCAAGTGAGAGAAGTTCGTATGACGCTGCGAGACAATTGGTCGGTTCTGCGCATGCGCACTTCATTCTGAGCTTCACAAAATCGCAAGAGTCTCGCCACTGTATACTGTGCCTCTATAACAAAAATATATATCTTGTAGATGGTGTTTATGAGGGTTTCGCGTCCTCATATTGTCAAACAACAACTGTCCTTATTTTTTTCTACAATATTTTGTCTTTAACCCTTTGCACTCCAAATTATTGTTTAATTTTGTTGCCAACAACTCTCTGTTACTTAAAATGTTTTATTTGAAATTTACTTGAAAGGACAATTCTTCGATTCCTATCTGCAAACAATTTTGTTTACTAATTATATTAAATATAATTCTCAAACTTTGTCGCAATCTATACTTATGGATAATTAAAAAAAAGAATATTAATATTGTTCAAGAGTAATAATATTTAAGAATATTAATTTTGTTCGAGAGTAGTAATATTTAACAATATTAATATTGTTCGAGAGTAATAACATTCAAGAATATTAATATTATTTCAGGGTAGTGATATTTAACAATATTAATATTCTTCGAGAGTAATAATCCTCAAGTATATTAATATTATTCGAGAGTAATAATATTCAAGAATATTAATATTGTTCAAGAACACTAATAGCATTAAAAAATATTAATATTGTCCGAGAATAATAATCCTCAAGAATATTAATATTGTTTAAGAGTAATAATATTTACGAATATTAATATTATTCAAGAATGTTGAATTCCGTGATTCGCCAAACTCGAAGAAATAAAACGCAACACTTGTACCAAGGCTCGTTTAGCGGTTGGTTCATTCTGCACAAGTTCCGCACGCAAGTAGCCACTGCAGTAATCTGAGGCTCGTACGCAACTGACTGTCCAATTACGTAAAACCCTAAAAGTCCGTTACTCCTTTATCGTCCGTGTAAATATGGGTATCCGTTTCCAAACCGCACTCAGCGTCAGTTTGAGTGGGGATGGCGGTCGTTGTGTTGTAGAAATTGGATTCGAGTAGAAGCACAGTGTACAGGGTAGGTCAACAACTATTAGCAGATATCTTCGAAACTATAAGTTTCACAGAAATATTTGCTTATAGAAAATTGCACAGTACGAAGGGAGCCATCCGTTGGCGATAATAATTTTTTTGCAGCTGGAGGTACTTCGGACATTTGAAAGTCACGTCCATTTTTTTAAATGGATCAGTATGTTTTTGCTTCCGTATTACGATAGACGATCTTCGAAAACGAGTTCAACGACCTATAACACAAGGTCATTGAATGTCATAAAAAGTAGAGAAGGGCGATGATACAGCCGCGCATGCGCACTCCATTCTGGATTTGACAAAATCGCGAGAGCTTCGCTGCTCTGTATGTAGCATATATAAGTAGGACGAGCGTAGATGAGACTGGCCAAGGAGTGGGGAGGATTAGTCTCTTAATCTCGAGAATACTCGAGTTTAAAAACTCTGCCAGAACTGTTGGGAATATTTAAAACGATTAACGTAAGCATAGAAGGTCGAATTACTTTCGTCAGTAAATTTTCTGTTTTTCATTCGTTTTGATTGGGAGAATGTTAACGATTTTTTGTTAAGGTCGAAGGTTGTTGTTATGCAAACACGTATTTATGTTAGTTCTTCGTTATCGATTATTCATTGTTTCTTAGAATTGGAAATGTTTGATATTTTCTTGTTAAACTTGGATGCGTAGATTCGATCGTTTCAGATTTTAATGGGTACAGATTTTAGCAGTCGATTTTGCGTCTCTTGTGAAATTAATATCAATTTAGAGACTCTTAATGTAGAATATTTTTAGTTGAGACGATCTCAGAGATTTAATATTTCAAATAAAATAGAAAAATTGAAAAGTTTCGGAACTCTTGACTTGAGTTATCAATATTTAAGATTTTACCCAAACTCCAAGCAAATAGATAATAATTATACAAATGTAGAGACTCTTAATGCAGAATCTTTTTAGTTGAGGCGATCTCAGAGATTTAATATTTGAAATAAAATAGAAAAATTGAAGATGTTAGGAATTTTTGACTCGAGTGATCAATATTTAAGATTTTAACTCAAATCTAAGCAAATAAATAATAATTATAGAAACTTAAAGACTCTTAATGTAGAATCTTTTTAATTGAGAGAATCTCAGAGATTTAATATTTGAAATAAAATAGAAAAATTGAAGACTTTAGGGACTCTTGACTTGTATTATCAATATTTAAGATTTTAACCAAAATCTAAGCAAATAGATATTAATTACAAACTTTGAGATTCTTAATGCAGAATAGTTTTAGTTCACAGACTTAATTTTGAATTATAATAAAAAAGCTGAAATGTTAAGAATTCTTGATTTGAGTGATCAATATTTAAGATTTAGTTTTGAAATAAAATAGAAAAGCTGAAAACGTTAGAAACTGAACTCGAGTGATCAATATTTAAGAAATTAACGTTGATAATAATTACCATTTGACTTACTATAACTTACTATAAAAAAATTTAACGTATTTGAAAGAAATATTCATTGAACAAATTAATTTCAATTTTCTAACGTCTCGTGACATTGAATTATTTAAGTACTACCGCGTATATTCTTTAGTATTTCATCGTAGCCGCGAAAACGAATCAGAAAGAGGAAAGTGACTGCATTGTTATGCGAGGTGGCGAGCTTACGCGTTTCTTGCATTTTCTAGCCATTCGTCAAAAGCCAGTGTTGTATCTTTTTTTTTTTTCTGCATCCACGAGTCTCAAAAGAAGCGATTTCAACCCGATATTCGCACATCTTAAAAGTTTCAACTTTTTCAATATATTTGTCCAAACACTTAATCGAGCAACGATAAAATACATAATGGAAGCGTGGTCAAAAGAAGCTGATAAAAAGGTCAAGACTTTGAGAATTAAATATATGAACGAAGCGCTCATAAATCTTGACAAATTTTTGGCTATTACGGAATAAATTTCGAATTTTGTAAAACTCTGATCTGTGAATTTTAAATTCTCTAAAATTCTGCTCTGTAAATTTCAAATTCTTTAAAATTCTGCTTTGTGAATTTCCAATTTTGTAAAATTCGCTTGCGTGAATTTCCAATTGTCTAAAATTCTGCGCGAATTTCAAATTTTGTACAATTCTTTTCCATGAATTCCAAATTTTCGAAAATTCTCCTCCGTGAATCTCTAATTTTTGAAAATTCTCCTCCGTGAATTTCGACTTTTGTACAATTTTCCTTTAAGAATCTCAAATTTTCTAAAATTTTCTAAAAGAAAAAAAAGGGTGGTATTCGATTAACTCTTGACAAGTTTGCAAGGAAAATACCGTAAAAAGCAGTTACACTCGGCTCGTTAACTTCATTATGAATACATATTGATAAGTAAATACTTTAAAACACATTTTTTTACATCCCTCTGCTTTCGAACGTTCAACGTTCGTAGATATTTTCAGGAAGCAATTATGTATGAAAGTGGCGCGTTGCATCCTCGCGTTTACTTGTTCTTTTGAAGTAGGCGCCGTAACTGAATCCGACTGCACATTTTCAACAGCTGAGTGCTCTCTGTTGAATTCGTGCAGCCTTCTCAATCGCCAGTTTGTCCCAGTTTTTCGACAGTTTACGATTGTAGGATGTGAACAGTGTGTTTGTGTCTGTATGAGAGAGATAGATAGAGAGAGAGAGAGAGAGAGAGAGATGAGAGAGAGAGAGAGAGAGTGAGAGTGAGAGAGAAAGAAAAATGAGAGAGAGAGAGAGAGAAATGAGAGAGAAAGAGAGTGTGAGAGAGAGAATGAGAGAGTATTTGAGAAAAAAAGAGAGAAAATGAGTCTTTGAAAGAGAAAAAGAGAGAAATTGAAAGTATTGGAGAGAAAAAGAGAGAAATTGAGAGTGTTTGAGAGAGAAAAAGAAAGAAAGGGAGAGAGTTTGAGCGAGATGCGGTACGATCGAAATCGAGTAAATTAATTAATTCGATCGCGTGATTGATCATACTCCTTTTCCTCCCCTAGACAAAGCAGATTCTGTGTCTGTTCCAATTTTCCAACCTCAATCATGAACGTAATAAACTAGAAAAGATGTTTGTGAAAAAAAATTAGTTTACAAAAGGTTAGCCACTCCTGAACTACTTATTCGTTCAAGTTAGCTTAGGTTATGTATAATATATTGGTCTTGGAATGTGGAACGAATTTATTATCAAATTTATCGAGAAAACGTGATATATTTTATACTTATGTAATTTGTAACATCATAATTCCGTTGAGACAACTTCGTATAACTTTAACTTTATTGTAAATTATATTTGAGGACTTTGTTTATCGCTCTATGCTGCTCGCTTGAATTGTACACTTTTTGTGTACATATATTCTACTTGTTAATTACCTTTAGATCGATGATTTACTCTGTTCCAAATCAGTGGCGTCAAAAAAGAGCCACTGGTTCTACCAGAACCAGAAGGTGAAATCACAATGCTTACGGAGAAAGTCTATGTACCTGTTAATGAACACCCAGATGTGAGTTTTCTTTACTTTTCTTATCATGTTATTTTGTAAGCGGACTTAATATCCAACGATTAGTTTGGTTTCTACTTAAAGTCGAGTTATAAAGCAACAATATTTGACTTTATAATTTGTGATTCATTAATGACACGTTAAAATAAGTTTTAGAAACTGTCTAATAACACTTGATGACTTGTTTAAAATTTCATTAGAAGCTTGCAGTTTTCTTATTCACTAAAGAATAAAGTATATTCTGTTGCGTAACTACATTTAAATACATTTTATATGTATTATGCATGTACTGGTTCATAGTAATGCATAATAATGGGGAAGTAAAGTTATCTGGTACATATGTTAACAAAATATTTAGTATAAAACATTTTACAAAAGATTGGGTACATCGAGACAAATTATAAGTAAAAACTATTTGACAAACTGTTGTGATGACTGCTTTGTTTCTCAAAACTATTATTTATGGGATTTCTATTTCTAAATGCATTAAAATGTAATATTTACATTAAATACAGCAAAGAAGTAATCATTAATAATTAATATAACAAATTTTCTTTGGGATAGTCTATTTTAAAATATTTACTTAAATTAATCATAGCTTTTTGTAAGGGATAGTTTGAGGAAGGAACTAATATGTTATAAAAGTAAATAAGCGATGATCCTAGCAAAGAATATTAAAATATTATTTTTCTACTGAAACCTAAATTCTTTTGCATTTGTAAGAAACTTGTAAAGAGGAGATCCAAGCGGTTTTCATTTCCATTTTGGTTGGTCGCAACCAGATAGAAAACAAAATATTAGTTTTCTTAAATTCTTTTATTCTTTTCATTAAATTCTTCAATTATATCTCTTAAATTCCTTTGCGCTCGTAAGATATTTGTAAAGAGATCCAAGCGGTGTGTTTCTATAATTTGCAATTGGTTGATCGTAACAAAAGGAAACATAAGAAGTTGTTTAATAAAAAAGGAACAGCATTTACTAGAGTCGCCAAAGGAATTCTCAAAAAGGAAAACATAAGCTTGATTTATATGAAAAATTTTAGAAAGAGAAAGATGCGTCTAATTCTATTGATACAAATAATGAAAAAGTTTGCTAAAGATATAAAAAAAAGGCAAAAGAAGGATTATACTTCTGAAGAAAAGATCTTACAAGTATTGTTGCGCATATTAATTAAAGCACAATAAATGCAGTGACGTAAGGAAAAGTTTTTCAGACTCTTAAATTCTTTTTATCCAGATAAACGATATTGCGTTACAGAAGAAAATGTTGCAAGAATGAATAATTTGAAAAAAGAGGAAGATGCTTTTAATTTTATCGATACAAATAATGAAAAAGCTTGCTAAAAATATGAAAAAATGGCAAACGGAGGATTGTATTATTTTGAAGAAAAGCTTTTATAAGTATTGTCGCGCATATTAATTAAAGCACAATAAATGCAGTGACGTAAGAAAAAGTTTTTCAGACGCATCATAGTTTGCGCATTCATATAAATTCTTTTTATTCGGATAAATATTATATGGTGTTGCAGAAGAAAATGTTGCAAAAAACGATTGTTACATTTTGCATTGCAAATCAGGATGAATAAACTGAGAGTAAAGTAATTGCTATTTCGCAAGTTCGCAGTCGTAACCAACGTGTGCAATTATTTGTATACATTCTACAAAGTTGTTAGTATACTGTTTGCATATTTCTTGCATACTTGCATCTCTTTTAGCTGCATAAAAACCTGCAAATCCTAATCCACGTACATTTGTCGCAATTCTGTTGCGTAAAATTCGATTTTACGATTTCGATTTTATAAAATTTAAAGATTCAAGATTCAAAATTTAAGTACAAAAATTCATTCTAATATTGTAATAATTTTTTTTAAATCGTGAAATAAAATAAAATTGATAAGTGAACATTTATTTAATATTAATAAAATTTATATAAATTTATTTAATATTGATAAAATTGAATTTATTAAAAAATAAACTTGATAAAGGAAAATTGATATTATGAATAAAATTTGAGTACAAAAATTCATTCTAATATCGCAATAATTTTTTTTAAATCGTGAAATAAAATAAAATTGATAAATGAAAAGACCCTAAGCGATAAAAAATTCAGGACCTTGCACCAAAAAAATGCAACTTAGAGGCCATAAATTTGACATTTTGTTTTTAGTTATTGTGAAACTTCAAATTCAGGGGTGGATCAATGCAAATTGGGGCCCTGAGCGATAAAAAATTCGGGGCCTTACAACAAAAAAGTACAACTTAGAGAACATAAATTTAACATTTCGTTTTTAAATTTTGAGACTTCAGATTCAAGGGCGGATCGAGACAAGTGGTGGACCCTAAGTATTAAAAAATTTGGGGCCTTACAACAAAAAAGTGCAATTCAGAGGGCATAAATTCGACATTTTGTTTTTAGATTTGTTCGATTACTTTATGGAGGGTTTTTTGAACCTTTCGGGTCATTTTCTAATCTAGGGCCCTACGCAGTTGCTTAGTTCAGTTACTGCTTAATCCGTCCCTGATAATTTATTAGAGAGAATTACAATTTTACAATATATAAATAAATTTAACATTTTGTATTTAGATTTCTTCGATTACTTTTCGATGATTCCCAAAATTTTTAAGTTAAGATATTTTAAGACTTCGGGGTCCTTTGCTATCCAGGGCTTAATCCACCCCTGATAATTTGTTAGAGAGAATTACGATCTTACAGTATATAAATAGGTTAGGTTAAAATATCTCAACTTAACAAAATATTAAGATTAAGATATTTTGAGACCTCGGGGCCTTTGCTATCCAGGGCCCTACACGATCACTTACTCCATCTTGATAACTTATTAGTGAGAATTACAAACTCAAATTTCCTGGCGTAGCCATTGTTCTTTAATAATACATGAATATGTCTACAAATCAGAATATTCTCAACGAATCAACGTTACCTAAAAATTATTTTAACGTGTCTCGTATCTAATATGTTCGTACTGAACATGAAATGTTCAGTCATGCTAATGAAAATAATAAAAGGGACAATGCAAAGTATAAATATTTACAGCAATTTGATACTAGAAGTCATACAAATACAGTCGCACAGATAGAGCATTATATTTAAGTACACAAGTTATATATTTCTATCCGATAATGATTTTATAATTTTGTTTGTTACAGTTTAACTTTGTTGGAAGAATTCTTGGGCCACGTGGAATGACAGCTAAGCAATTAGAGCAAGAAACAGGATGTAAAATTATGGTTAGGGGAAAGGGCTCTATGAGGGATAAGAAGAAGGTAAAAGCTTTACACCGTTTACTAATTAACGCTCAACTAAAACTTGTTACAATGTTCCTTTATATTACATTCAAATGTCTCGATTCTTCTAGAAGTATTTCTTATCGATCCAATGTTTCGCACGAGTAAGAAAACTGTACGATTAATATATGAAAAGTGTTAACAGCATCGATGAATTTAGGACATTTTATAGATCGAAACTTGTTGCGCAGTGGTTTCGAGTCAGTAGTCGGCCATAGTAGACGATCATATTTGGCATCGGTACTTGACCATCCGGATAGTTAAGTTTAAATAGCGCTGAGTTGTTAGATAACAGGCAAATTACAACTCAGCGTTTTATTTGAAATACAAAATATCAGAGCTTGTTAGAAGTTACTTAACACTAAGTTTACCAAGCAGTCATTTTGTTGACCCCTCTGAGAAAACTTTTTGTTAAACTTTCTGTAAACGTATCGATGTGCACGGTATATGTGTGTGTGTGTGTGTGACGTCGCCATGGTCAGATCATCTTTTGTTTTCCAGTTTAGGTTCTTGAATGTAAGTTTAGTCCTTTGTCCGCCTCCGACACTGCGAGATGTGTTTAGTTCTTTGTCCGCCTCCGGAACAGCGCGATGTGTTTAGTTCTTTGTCCGCCTCCGGAACAGCGAGATGTGTATCATTAAACGTATAATATATATATATATATATATATATATATATATATATATATAAGTGAATATTGTTTCATATTAAAAACCTAACAGGTTATGGGCCCAGGTAACAAACTGTAATTACTGTGCTGATAAGTTTTGATTGTGCAAAAAAAAAAAAAAAAAAAAATGGCTAGTGCAAACGCGTTCGGAAATATTGAAAAATTAAACGAGAGCAACTACGAATTGTGGAAGGTGCAGATGAAAAGTGTTTTAGTATACAATGACCTGTGGCAATATGTTGAATGCAACGAAGCCATAACGGCAGAAAATACAGTGGAATGGGCGAGAAAGGACTCGAAAGCTTTAGCTCTTATAAATCTGTGTTACGCATGGTCAATTGAACCACGTAAAAAAGGCGAAGACATTAAAAGAAGTTTTTGAATCACGTGGTCCCATACGAAAGGCAGCATTATATAAACAGTTACTAAGAATGGAAAAGAAGAAGAACGAATTCGATGACGCGGTACGTAAATGAATTTAGCAGCAATAAAGCTTCTAGACGAACTTTTATCAATTATGTTGCTTTCGTCTTTACCAGCCGAGTATGAACATTTCAGCGTAGTGATAGAATCGCGTGACGACGTGCCATCGTTAGAGAATCTTCAAATTAAATTGAAAGCGGAAGAAGCAAGTCAAAGTGATCGCGATGAAAAATCAACCGATAATGGAAACAAAAGTGACGCGTTATTAACAAAAGAATACGTTAATAACGAAAAACACAATATAAAGTGAATTCAAGACATGTGGGGATATAAGGCGAGGTTCGCGTAAATTTTTCTGATCAAGTGCTTTAGACTGGGATCAAACGGTGTAACCGATGCGATGACTGCGATCGCCTGCAATATAGAACCACTGAAATCGGACGCATGGTTTATAGATAGTGGTGCTTCGAAACACATGTGTAACAATGAATGCAAATTCGAGACATTAAACGAAGAACAAACGAAAGTGTATACAGCCGCTGAACATTTTATAGATTCAACTGGTACAGGTGATGTTAAGTTAAGTACTAAGACAAACAATCGTGCGACAAATTTAATAAAATTGAAAAATGCGTTATGCGTGCCAGGATTACGGATAACGGTTATACGGTGGTGAAGTTTGAAAAGAATTACAGCAGTAGAATATCATTCATAGATGAGAAAAAAATTGTTTAAAATTAAAACAAACAAGTAACGAGAATGTTTAAATGAAACGATCTTCAAATGATCATTTTTCTTCTTATTGTTCATAGTATTTTTCAAATTCTCAACTTTCTTAATGCTGATATGCTAATTTCTGATATGCTAATTTGCAGTAATATTTTGCATAGCAAAGTAAAAAATAGTTGACGATTAAAAGAAATAAGCAATGCAATTACTTAAATGAAACAATTTTCAACTAGTCATTTTTCTTATTATCGCTCATGTTATTTTCCAAACTCCCAACTTTCTTAATGCTAATATGCTGATTTCTGATAGTTTGCAGTAATATTTTGCATAATATTAATTACAGAAGTATTCACGTTTAAGGAATTCACGTTTAAATAAGTGCATGCGAATATTGATTTTCTTGTTTTGAATAGATTAATGCGCAATGGAAAGAGGCCAGTTTAAACGATTCGAGAGTTCGTTATTAATTTCAGCACATGTTATCATATACGTGCAATATATGCATAGCATGTTCGCAGCGACAGTTTACATCATTATGGCAATTCTTTGAACGTATTTGTAGCAAGAGAACTTTCTTTCGTTACTCTTTTTAAATATAAGTTATGTTAATAATGCGTTATGTGTGTGTGTGTATATATATACAATATCAATTCCTTTACCAGGAAGAGTTAAACCGAGGTAAACCAAACTGGGAACATCTGACAGATGAACTGCATGTTTTACTAACAGTTGAGGATACTGAAAATCGTGCCACTTTGAAACTTGCCAGAGCTGTAGAAGAAGTCAAGAAACTTCTTGTTCCCGTGGTGAGAAAGTTCCTATTATTAACTAATAATAATACTTAATTTCACTGTAACAATTTTCTCTTTTTTTTTTTATCAGTTCGTTAGTTTCTTTTTATCAGTAAAAATACTTCTTCTGTGCATAGTTTTTACGTAGACTAGGAGAGTAAGCTCACAGTGAATGTAACCAGGCTGTTTTAATTACGCATTTAGAGGAAGTTTCAATTCTGAGACACTTGGTAATATCTGTACGAAAGTTGTCGACGATCTTGTCGAAAAGGCTCCTCGTTTCCACGTGGATTTGAACGTTAAGTTTCTTAGTCGTCTTGTTACGATGTACATGCATCGAAGAGGATGCTGAAAGGGTGTACAGTACTCAATTTCATGTGACTGTTCGTTGAGTTTCAATAACTTTGGAAAATTTCTTTGTTCTAGCGGAACCATTCCTTTACAGCAGTCATTACAGAATAGCTCAATCCTAGCGCAACGCTTAAAATAAATTTGTGCTACTGCGCGCTACTTTTCTTTAATCAAGACTTAATTCAACTTGATACGTCCAGCATAATTCGACTGGCACATTTTATTTATTTGAGGAATTTAGTTGCGCTTTCTTATTTCTTCTTTTTTATATCGCAACAAACTGGTCAAAGAAGTTACGTTCAAATCTATGGGGAAACTGTTTTCCGACAAGTTCATCGAAACACAGTAAAATAGTTTAACTCTTTATAATTAATTAATACATAATTTTCTGTTCGCTTTTATTTTTAAATATGTGTAAATTTAGTACTTTTATGAATGAGACGTACATATTTATATATACGAAGATAGAGTAAATTTAAAATCACTATTGAACTGAGTTTAAAGAACTACACGATTTACAATAAATATGTAAATATCGGAGGAGAAGCATAAAATAATATAACGTTCCAAATTATTATGATTTGTACGAGGAATATTAATACATTTCTTACTAAGTATGTTGACTGTTGGCAGGCTGACGGAGAGGATGAACTGAAAAAGAGACAATTAATGGAACTTGCTATTATCAATGGTACCTATCGAGATTCTAATACAAAGGTTGCTGCAGCAACAGGTACATACTTTAAAAGTAATTCTTTTTGTACTAAACAAAATTTCTATATGTCGTGCTTGCTTTATAACAGGATAATCGCTTCGATTCGTACGATTCTATTTACAAATTATGAACTCTTTATTTTGTATAAATATATTTAATCAGAACATCTTCAAAGTTTCAATAAGAATAGAACTAATTAAAGTAATACATTTGTATCGTAAAGTCGAGTGGTACTCGTGCTGTCTGAAATATTAAAAAATTCTACGTTATAAAGTTCGCTGATGATTTATTATGTTCTATATGTTATCGTACCACATTACTGGAGGATAGTAATTGAAATTCTTCAACACAAAATGATTGATGATGAAAACAGAGAGAGTACGATATTGAAATATTGATTATTGCAATATTGCAGACCCGATGGGTGTGCTTTTAAATTTTTGAAAGGAAAAAGTAGCTCTTCTGCTGAAATAAATTATTTATAAAGTACTAATTTTATAAGTATAAATACTTATTAAATAATTATTATTATATATTGCATTGCAACACCCAGAGAGTACGATATTGAAATATTATAATTATTGCAATATTGTACTACTCGTGGGTGCATTTATAAGTTTCTGAAAAGAAAAAGTAGCTTATCCGCTGAAGCAAATTATTTGTACAGTTCTACTTTTATACATATGAATACTATATTCAATTATTATTATTATATATTGCATTGCAACACACAGAGACTACGATACTAAAATATTATGATTATTGCAATATTGCACGCCTCATGGATGGGCTTATGAGTTTCAGAAAAGAACAAAATAGCTTTCTCGCAAATCCTCAGCTGAAACAAATCATTCATAAAATTCTATTTTCTACACATTTCTAAAAATGTTCATACATTTGCTACATATGTTACACATTTCTTAACAATGTTTCAACATTTTTTGAAATGTATAAAAATATTTGGTCCAGCATCGATATTCGTTCGATACACTTATTGGTAATGCAACGCAAGCCTCGATTGGACCATTTTGAAAAATCACGTGTTCGAAATACGTTCAATTGTAACGATTCTGTTAATTGGTTAGACTTTAACACGTTGAAACGCCATGGCGAACATCAACTATTTCTAATTACAAAAGTTGAATGAAAATTCAACTATAAGTGTTTTCGCTTTTGCAGTGCGAAATAAGGCCCATTTTTTTGTACAATGAATAAGCTAACAGTTACAAACAAAATTATAACTTGTTTGTGAACAAACGTAAATTTGATTTTTGAGGCGGATTAAGCGTCCACGTAGGTCCCCAGATCGCATAGGGCCCCGATGTCTGAAAACATTCTTCGCTTAAAAATTTTGAAAATGACAGAAAAGGTTCAAAACAATATTTCATAAAATAATTGAACAAATCTAAAAACAAAATGTTAAATTTCGGATGGGGGCCCCAAAATATTTATCTCTTAGAACTCCCCCACTTGTCTTGATACGCCCCTGAGAGACCAAGAAATTTTTTTAGTTGGGGCCCCAAATTTTTTATCTCTTAGAACTCTCTCACTTGTCTTGATACGCTCTTGAGAGACCAAGAAAATTGTATCGCTTTTTCTTTATCCGCCCCTGAGGGGCCCAAAAATTTTTCCGTTTGAGGTCCCTATTTGTCTTGGTCCGCGTCCCTGAATTTGGAGTCTTTTAAAAGCAAAATTTTTAATTTATAGCCTTAAAGTTGCATTTTTTTGGAGGAGGCAAAATTTTTATATTTTTTAGGGCCCACCACCCTTGTCTTGTCTTGATCCGCCCCTGAATATAAAGTTTCAAAATTGAAAAGCAAAATTTTTAATTTATAGCAAATCAAAGTTGCACTTTTTTGGAGGAGGAGGCAAAATTTTTATATTTCTTAGGGCCCACCACCCTTGTCTTGTCTTGATCTGCCCCTGAATCTGAGGTTTCAAAATTGAAAAGCTAAATATTAAATTTGTAGTCTCAATGTTACATTATTTTGATGGAGAGAGCAAAATTTTTATTTCTTAGGGTCCTCATTTGCCTTGATTCGCCCCTGAATCTGAAATTTTTTTAAATTTAAAAACAAAATGTCAAATTTATAGCCTCAAAGTTGCACTTTTTTGGAGAGGAGTGAAATTTTTATTGCTTAGGATCCCCACTTGTCTTGATCCGCCCCTAATCTGCAGTCTTTTAAAATTTAAAAGCAAAATATTAAATTTATAGTTTCAAAGTTGCACTTTTTTTTAGACAGGAGAACAAAATTTGTATTGCTTAAGGCCCTCACTTGTCTTGATCCGCCCCTGAATTTGAAATCTTCCAAAATCTGAAAACAAAATGTTAAATTTATGGCCTCTGTGGAGGGCGCATAAAAATTACACTTTTTTTTTTTTATTACTTAGGATTTCACTTGTCGTAATTCGAGCCTGCAAATGAAACTAATACCAAATAATTACAATGCTATCTATGCGCGAACACCGAAATTACTTTCTTGCCAACCCAATTTGAGCATCGTGTTGTAAGAAGAATATTTAACCGTTTTAGTGGCATGAACTTTTCGAGAAATCCAATCGAAAAGTGCTAAATAGAGCGCAATAAAGCTATTCTCTATTTACCATTTAAAAAATGCGTGGTTACTGTTTCTGCACAATTCTTACAGATATCCATGTGCAGCAAATTTTAGAATTCTCATCGAGTAATTGGTAATTTTAAACACTAAACATAAGTGCAATCGTATCGCCTGGCATTCAAACGGTTAACTTTTTGCACTCGAATGTCATCTCTGAGTAAATTGATCGCTTAAAAAGTTTTCTAAAAAGTTTTGCGAAAGTTTTCTATCGAAATGAAAATATTCTATTGCTAGTAGATAGTTGCTTAGTAATAGTTTCTTCTATTGCTAACTTTTACCAGCAATAGAAAATTGCTAATGGGATTAACCCTTTGCACTCTACTCCTTCCTGGATGATGGCAATAGAAGCTCGATATATTGATAAAATAGCAATATCTTAGCAATATTTTGGCTGCAGTTTCTATTGCTAAAATAGCAATATTTTTGCAATAGTTTCTAATGCTGTGATAGCAATATTTTAGCGATACTTTAGCAACAGTTTCTATTGCTAACGTCTCTCAGCAAAAGAATGTTTCCATTTCAGTAGAAAACTTGATGAAAATTTTTTATTGTTGAGAGACGTTGGCAATAGAAGTTAGAAATATTGCTAATATAGCAATGTTTTAACAATATTTAGCAATAGTTACAATTACTAACGTGTCCCAGCAACAGAAAATTTCCATTTCAATAAAAAACTTGTAGGAAAATGGAAATTTTCTATTGCTGGGAGACTTTGGCAATAGAAGCTAGAAATATTGCTAAAATAGCAATGTTTTAGCAATATTTAGCAGTATTTCACTAGATGTTTTTCTGAAGCATCAAACAGAAAACTTTGAACGTTATGCATGAAAAGAAATCAATATTACTTGTTGAAACTGTTTCAATAATTTAAAACGCAGGAATTAGAAGTGAAAGATACCTTAGTAATTCCCAAATCGCTATTAAAGCACTAAAAGTACTAAATTTTAATATTTGTTGCTTAAAAATCGCAGTAGTTAATTACAAATACAAAACCATTCTTTACGATTAACTCTTTGCACTCTGCTTCTTCCTGGACGTTGGCAACGGAAGCTGGAATTATTGCTAAAACGGCAATGTTTTTACAATATTTAGCAACAGTTTCTATTCCTAATGTCTCCCAGCAATAGAAAACTTCCATTTCAATAAAAAACTTGAGGGAAATTGGAAATTGCTAAGAGACGTTAGGACATAAACTTGTTAAAATATTGCTATTTCAATAGCTGCCATAAAATATTGCTAAAATAGCAATAATACTGCTAAAATAGCAATACTTTAGCAACAGCAGTATTGGAGACGTTAGCAATAGAAACTATTGTCAAATGTTGCTAAAATAGCAATGAGATTTCTATTGAAATGAAAATTTTCTATTGTTGGGAGACGTTCGCAATAGAAGCAAGAAATATTGCTAAAATAATAATATTTTAGCAATATTTAACGATAGTTTCTATTGCTGGAAGACTTTGGCAATAAAAGCAAGAAATATTGCTAATACAGAATATTTTACAATATTTTACAATATTTTTTCCATTTCAATAGAAAACTTGAAAGAAAATGCAAATTTTCTATTGCTGGAAGACGTTGGCAATAGAAGCTAGAAAACATTGTTATTTTAGCAATATTTAGCCATAGTTTCTATTGCCAACGTCTCCCAGCGATACAAAATTCTCATTTCAATAAAAAACTCAAGAGTCAACACATCTCTCAAAAAGCTGCGCAGTTACAATTTCAATCCCTAATCAATCCTAATACGCTCTCAGAGCAGACATCAGAGCGCAAACTCCAAAAAGAAACCATAACAAAGAGAAAACAGAAAAGAGAATCAATCGATCACAAAGTTCCTCCCCCGGAAGCGAGGACAATTTTAATCTTTTATTACTGTTTATATAGTGGCAAATTAAGTCGCCTGCAGAGGACTGGAGATTGATAAATGCATGTGGGAAGAAATGAATTATAGACGTTTGTATGTTGCAGCAGGTGCAGCAGCCGCTGCGAAACAACGTAGGCACTTGGGTCAGATTCGCGAGCACCCTTGTCAAAGGGCTGGTGCTTTGTCATGAATCCGGAGAGCGCAATTGCAGTACGCGCCTCCGTGAAAAGGTTAGTTTCCTCCAAACATATCATTTTTTAATTACAAATTTGCAATATTTCATTTACCACAAATTACAAATTTTCAATATTTCAGTGGCTACAAATTACAAATTTGCAATATTTCAGTTGCTACAAATTAGAAATTTGCAATATTTCAGTTGCTACAAATTAGAAATTTGCAATATTTCAGTTGCTACAAATTAGAAATTTGCAATATTTCAGTTGCTACAAATTAGAAATTTGCAATATTTCAGTTGCTACAAATTAGAAATTTGCAATATTTCTTTTACCACAAATTATAAATTTGCAACATTTCATTTACCACAAATTACAAATTTGCAACAAGTTACGGATTTGCAATATTTTAATTTGTGACAAGTTATGAATTATGTTAGGTTTTTAATATGAAACAATATTCACTTATATATATATTATTAATATTTTGCCGTTTTGCCATTTAGAGATTTCGTAGCGCATCTGTTTCTTAAATATGTCGCGGTGTTAATCATTTCGGCCCATAACGAATCTGGCAAGTTGGCTTGTAATTTCATACATCTTGCCATTTCGACCAGCGTACGATTAGCTCTTTCAGCTGCTTGTCCTTCGGCAAAATCTTCTGATCCCACAATAATTTTGATTACTAGCCCTGCTTCGCTCGCAACTTTTAACACAATTTTTAAATTGCATCTATGTAGACTAAAACTATTTTTCTTGCTATCAATTCTTTAAATACTACATTGATGAATCTCTGGAACACTGATTACGCTCGCAAATAAGTACCTTTTTGAGATACTTTTCACGCGGTTAGAGAGTGTGAATCGTACGTTAATCGCATTGTTAACCAAATTATCAGCGCCTAAACCCGGAGAATGGAATTTCGTCTTATGTTTTCACGCACACAAAGTCACACGTAATACTTACACATTCTTTTGGAATATTCTCGAATAATGGATATTCGAGTAGATATATAGAAACGAGGATGCTTCGAAATCGATCCGAAGTGTTACAGGCGTTTAAAGATTATAAGCGTAAAGTAGAAAATGAAACGAGTCGAAAAATAAAAGTACTCCGCACCGACAACGCGAAAGAATATTGTTTCATATTAAAAACCTAACAAATTACAAAACCTAACCTAACCTTTATGAAATTTGCAACAAATTACAAATTTGGACTATTTTAATTTGCAATAAATTACAAATTTATATCGAATTACACATTTGCAATATTTCATTTGCAACAAATTATAAATTTGCAACATTTAAATTTGCAATATTTCATTTGTGATAAATTACAAATTTGGACTATTTTAATTTGCAACGAATTACAAATTTGAAATATTTTAGTTTCTGGCAAATTATGAATTGCGAAACCTAACCTAACCTTTATGAAATTTGCAACGAATTACAAATTTGGACTATTTTAATTTGCAATAAATTACAAATTTGTATCGAATTACAAATTTGCAATATTTCATTTGCAACAAATTATAAATTTGCAATATTTCATTTGTGATAAATTACAAATTTGAAATATTTTAGTTTCTGGCAAATTATGAATTGCGAAACCTAACCTAACCTTTATGAAATTTGCAACGAATTACAAATTTGGACTATTTTAATTTGCAATAAATTACAAATTTGTATCGAATTACAAATTTGCAATATTTCATTTGTGATAAATTACAAATTTGGACTATTTTAATTTGCAACGAATTACAAATTTGAAATATTTTAGTTTCTGGCAAATTATGAATTGCGAAACCTAACCTAACCTTTATGAAATTGGCAACAAATTACAAATTTGCAATATTTTAATTTGTGGTAAATTACGAATTGCAAAACCTAACCTAACCTAATCTTTCCGAAATTTGCAATATTTTAATTTGCAACAATTTCCAAATTTGTACTATTTTAATTTGCAACAATTTCCAAATTTGCACTATTTTAATGTGCAACAATTTCCAAAATTGCACTCTTTTAATTTGCAATGTTTTAATTTGTAGCAAATTATGAATTTGTAATATTTTAATTTGTGGCAAATTATGAATTTGCGATATTTTAACTTGTGATAAATTACGAATTACAAAACCTAACCTAACTTATACGAAATTTGCAATATTTTAATTTGTAACAAATTGTATTACAAACCAAAGAATGAATTATCAAACAGGAAAAGTAGGATATTTATTAACAAAATATCAACATAAACTTCAAATTTCATGCTTTACACACACACACATGTACGTGTATGCGAGGACACTCGCTGCTTGCGATTGATTTCGAATTTAACGATATACAAATATTTTCAAAAAGCGTGGTTTAAACAAATTTCGAAATAACCATCACTTTGTATAATTAACATAATTCTGCGGTTTTTATGTATCGTTGAATTATTTTGATAAAACATTATAAGAGAAAAATGATTAATTGTTGTTAATAAATAGTCGTAAACCGTGGCTCCCAGCAATTAGAGAGCAAATTAATTATTATTATTTATTCAAAGGAAGTCTTTATTTCTCCTTTAGGTCTTAGTTGTATCCATAAATAATAAATAATTCAATTGTTAGGACTAGAGGATTGTTTTTAAATTTCATACAATATTGCAAATTATTAAAAATGAATTAAAAATAAAGTTAGAAATAAATATTAGAATTTAGAAACGTTTCGAAATAGAAAAGAATATTGAAACACAATTTTAAGTCATTAAGTAATTTACTTTTTCTTAGATTAGAAATTAGAAATAAAATTAGAAACAGAAAAGAATATTGAAACACAATTTTAAGTTCTTCCAGAAACAATTAAAAATCTAAAATTGTCCTCAGAAAAATAATTTACTTCTTTTTAGATTAGAAATTAGAAATAAAATCAGAAACGTTTCAAAACAAAGAAGAATATTAAAACACAATTTTAAGTTCTCCCAGAAAAATGTAAAAAAAGAAATTGGTCATTTGAAATAGTCCATAGAAAAATAATTTACTTTTTCTTAAATCTTTTTCCGCGAATTTCGATAAAAAATCTAAAACAAAAGGCATCATTAATTAAGACAAAAATTCGAATCATCCTTTATTTCTCACTAAAAAAATGCAACGATAAGTCGAATAATATTTTCAATAAAAAAGATTTCTTTCAGAAGATTTCAATTAATTAATAGCTCCGCATAAATGATCGTTTTATACATTCGCGAGCGTCCTGCGATTTACAATCGTCGGAGTTTTTAAGTTTTAAGACAATGTTAACTGCCCGCAATTAGGTTTGTAAAGACTAGACGCCCTCGAGACGATTTGTTCTCTTCTTTCCTTCTTGTATCATCGCGCGCAAGAAGGCGAACGATGAAAACACGGTACGGTATGGGTGCGCACCTACCCATTCTTTACATTTCACACGATTATTTCGTGACAATAATCGTGTGCTAGCTATAAATTACTGTGAGAAAGGTTGAAGTGAACGAGAAAAGAAGAAACGAAAGAAAGATGCTGATTTTCGAAAACTGTACAGTTTGCGTTGTAAAAATTATTTAATTGGACGATTCTATTTGGTTTTTAACGATCTTGAATCACATATTTCTTATAGAAAACGTGAACGATTGTTTTTGTTGTTTTTGCAAAGAATTGTAAGTAATAAGATAATTAATGAAAGTAACGATAGATGAATGATATTACTCAAACGTGAACAATTTTAAGTCAAGAATTATTGATAGAAGAAAGTGTTGGCTAAGCGTTAATATTTCCGTGTATCTACTTAACATACTTTTGTTGTATTTTTTTTTTATTTTTCTCTTGCCAACTTGTGCCTGTGGAACACTTATTCATTCCATTTCGTCTGCCCTTTTTTATGCGTCCACAGACACGTTTGTGGACGTGCACGTCGTACGCGTATTTGAATAAGTATTCGTGCAAGTTGGGTGCTATGCAAATGAGATATATGTTTAAAATTTAAAATTTCTCTCAAATTTTCTATTGGAACGGAAATTTTCTATTGCTGAGAGTCGCTAGCGTTAAAAACTATTGCCAAAACATTGCTATTTTAACAATGTTTCTAGCTTCTATTGCCGTCTCCCAGCAATAGAAAACTTCCATTTTTCCTCTAGTTTTCTATTGAAATATTGCCAACGTCCAGGAAGCAGCAGAGTGCAAAGGGCTAAATAAAGTAAAATGCAGGGGCGGATTAACCCTTTGCACTCGACGCTTTTTCAGCAGTTTTCTATTGCTGGCAAAAGTTAGCGATAGAAACTATTACCAAGCAAATTTTCTAGCAACAGAAAGTTTCCATTTCGA